>CAOLHI010000214.1:0-600000 GCA_948474755.1 Ctenosaura bakeri | reverse complement strand
AGGCGGCAAACAACTTACAAATAGCATGTATTTCGAAACATTTCTATACATAAATATAATATATATATATATATATATATATATATATAATAAATATTACAGGGTTTTTTAAATAAATATTGACTCAGCTGAGTAGAATAGAGTATTTAAAGAAACATGCTATCATAGAACTGTAACAGGGTTCTAGTTATCCACTGAAATCCTTTTACACAACGGCGGTGTTATAAGGAGGGGAAGCAGAGCTGTGTAGAAAAGATAGGGAGCCTTTTCAGATTGGGGAACTGTCATATTAGTTTGAGAGAGAAAAAGTAAAACCCCTGTCACATCTCATATTTTGATTTATTTGAGATGGTCACCCACTCAGATAGTCATGTGAGCAGGTAAATTCATACGCAAAAGAAAACTATTTAACTACCTATCTTTGAAAGCAATATAAATCGGTAAACACAAAAATGAACAACAAAAACCTCAATATAAGGCATGCGGATTCATTCCCCCCCCCGTTAATGCCTTAACAAGGTATTTTAATCTGAGTACGACAACCGCATAAGGAAAACACAATTCGTTAGTATTATACTGAAACAAATAATTCCAGCTGCAAAGGAATAGATCTCTCTGGGCCAGATGAACTAAAATTAGACCTCAGAGATGAGGCTAGTTTTATGTGCATGTGTATGTTTTCCTGTCAGGTTCTGGTAAGTAGTACATCAACATGACCAGCATTCTCCATATGTCAATCATCTGATAAAAACTAAGATGACACAAAGGGCAGGCAGCAGGAGAAAAAAAATAAAGCTCATTACTGCATAGCCATTTTGTTCCCTTCATGTGAGAGAATATGCATGAGTAATACTAACATCAACCTAGTTTTAAGCTGTCATGCTAGGAAGAGGAATGTATGAAGAAGAAACACTCCCATTCTTCCAAATACATAGCCACACACATTCCCCACATTACTTTTCACATTATATCATGCGCACACACATCTAATGGTTTGGGAAGCAAATTATCACATTAATTAACATTAATTAATTATTGTTGATACTATCCCAAACTGAAGAAGTTTAGAGTAATACCTACAAACTGATCCAAATGGATGGCAACCACATATATTACTTAAAATATAACACAGTGCACATTTCAAAGATGTTACAGAACTACTACTTCTGGAAAATTTGAAGATTTGTAAAAACACGCATTGATTTCTTTCATATTGCTAAATCTATGTATTTGAATTAACAGTATGCTACATGTATACACATTTCAGACATCCTTGCAGAATCAACAAATTGTGACAAATTAATTCAGGCACTGTTTTTTTATATATTGCTACCAGACAAATACTGCCAAGCATCCTGTCTATAGAACACAGATTCCTGGCTCATAGGTACCCTGGCTCATGGGATATTTTGAGAAGGAAGTATGATGGTTTCTGTGAATATACAGCCCTGAGCATCTTGTAAAATGGGTATGATACTAATACTACCATGATCATGAATACGTAACACAGGTGAAAATGGAGCAGTTACCTATCTATAACTCTGTGTTACAAATCTGTAACTGAAATGCAAGATGCCAGCCAGCCATTTATGTTAATAACGAAGAGCAGAATTGCTATATCCTCATTTACAAAGGGTCTTCTGGAAAGTCATCTGAACGAGCAATGACACAACGCCAGGTTGACTGCCAAACATCAAGCAGCAGCTTCCTATGGGCTTCTCCCTGCACCTGCAATTTTTGCCTTTGAACCAGAATAACCAAAGCTAAAATCAGGGTTCAAATCAAACATGACAATAAACTTAATTTCAGTTTTTATGTTCAGTTTCAAAGTTAAATGCTCATAAGTAGCAACATGGGTGATCCTGGACCAGATGTAAAATTCAACAGTTGCCAGGAACTGGGAAACTGAGAATAAAGGAGTATACAGACTAAAGGAGAAGGAAGGGGAAAAGGGTAAGAACCATACAAACCCAAGAAGTGTTCCTAAACAAATCCCTTGCTATGTTGGACTACTGGCCTATTTGCTTGTATTACACCGCACCTTTCTCCCAACATGTAACCCAAAGCACTTTACAGCATAGATTACAACACAGTGCAGCTTTAAAGAATATTTACAAGAAAAAGTTAAAAATGACAGATAAATTATCCTTTTAAAAACTTTCTAGATTCCTCAATTAACACTACATTTAAAACTATGGTTTACAGAACTAGGCTGTGAAGAGTTACGGTGGATGCCTCTCCTTCTGTCTCACTCAGGAAACCAGGAGAAAAACAGTATGATTGTAGAAATGCATTACATGGCTATATTAAGCAGGTGAATTGGTGAGATTTCTTTGGGAAGGCAGCTGGGAGGGGGAAAGACAGAGAACTTTCTGGAGCAGAACACCAGGACTTGGGGAAAAAGTAGTTCTGGGGTGGGATGCAGTTGTTTTGTTAATTTAGCAGGAGAGCAAGGACCTCAGATAGTTGGGCTCTTTCAGAACACTGGGCCTTCAGGCCTAAAAGGAAGGTATATCCTCCCTTCTATAGAACTGTATCAAAAGCAGGTATTTGGAATCTTTCTGGGGGTTGCATTGTAACTCTCTTCTGTAACTTCTTGTCTGGACTAGTTTTTGTTGTATATTATTGTTAATGTATAATTATTATTATATACTACCATTTGGAGTGAGCTACATAAAGCGCTTTGTAATTCTTTAATGTATTGCTCACACAGTAGTAAGCCCTTGAATAATCACATGGAAAGTTTTCCTCAAATCCCTCCTACATTTCCTTCTCCCTTGGCTTTTCCTTCTGCCTCCCAACCGTTCACATTCTGCTCTTTACCAACCTCCTTCTTCACTGGGTTTAGTCACACATTTTGAGGGGATCTGGTAAGGCTGGAGCTTGGAGCATAAAGATGAAGCTATTAAAATTCATTTACTAGTACCCCTTGTTATGTGTTTCATAAAAACTGACTCAGATGTAAACCTTCTGAATAATGTCAGTTAACTGACAATGCCAGTAAAGCAAAGTCACTAGGATAGGCTTGTATCATCCACTTCTATTAAGCCAATTCCCCCCAGATGTTCCAACAGATAAATTAATTCCTAGGTCTGAAAGGTATACTCCTTGGTTTTTCACACTTCAGCCAGTCCATGCTTTTTAGAGCCAGGATTCATTCATTCATTCAAAGACTGTTGTATTTCATTAGACCCTCATAATGTAAGATTTACACAATTAAGTATTATGGGAAGTTGGTTTCAGACAATGATGGGGCCGTTTGTGATATTTTAAAACCAGAGTAGTCATAATTTGAATCTGGAACTCCCTGGCTACTGCATGCAAAATATGTGCCCTATTTCAGTGGGTTCAAAATGCAGCAGCCAGAATGCTGACTGGGGACAGTTACAGGGAGCATATAAATCCCTTGCTAAAACAGCTCCACTGACTACCTGTTTCTTTCTAGGCACAATTCAAAGTGCTGGTTATGACCTATAAAGCCCTACACAGCTTAGGTCCAGGCTATTTGAAAGATCGTACATCCCTGTACAAACCAGCTAGAACCTTAAGATCTACTGGGGAAGGCTTTCTCTCTGTCCCACTGTTGTCCCAGGCTCACCTGGTCCAGGACATGGGAGAGAGCCTTCTCAGTGGCTCCTCCCACCCTGTGGAAGGCTCTTCCATGGGAGGCTAGGTGCACTCCCTTCCTGCTCTCCTTTTGCCGACAGGCGAAAACATTCCTGTTTAAACAGGCATTTACTTAGGCCGGGTAGCTTTATTTATTATCGTTGTAACTGGAATATCATTTTAATTTTTTAATGATTTTATATCCTTTAAATGTTTTTAACTGTTTTAACTATTTTTAATGTATTTAATGTGTATTTATTGTTGGAAGCTGCCTTGGGTCTCAATTCCAAGAGAAAGGTGACTTACATATACAATACATACATACATACATACATACTACACTTTTAATCCGAGAGTGGGAAGTACAGAAAAATATTCTATATATACTCAGAGATGCTCAAAAATGACAGATTAAGAATTCTACACTCTTAACCCACTGACAAATCTTTATAATTATCCACTTATTGCAGTACTTGTGGTGCCCTTCAACTGAAATAAACCACTTCTTATTAAACTTTAACAAACAAGGCATCTGAACAGTGAGAAAAAGTGTATGAAAGTTCATAGACATGTTAGACTCCTACAATTCCTAGATAACAACATTGTCATTTCTATCTTTTAACCAGGCTTGAGGCCAGACAGAAATGGATCTAGATAATCAACCTCATCCAATAGCTCGAGCTGGGAATCAAGCACAAACTCCAGAATCTTACCCAAGATCTGCTTACAATTATCCAGTTTAGAGGAATTCAGGCAGAGTTTTTCAGTAACTGCTTTGTTACAGCCTTTTTCTCCTGAAACACACAACCTTCCCCTGCTGCAGAGGCTTTTGCCAAAGTGGTCCCACACAACAGTTGCCCACAACAGTAGTCCCACTCTGGCCAATTTTGTGAACCAGGAAAGACACAGATCCAACACACATGTAATGGCTCTCACCTCCCCAAGGATTCTGTCCGCATTCTTAGGCTGCAGTGAATGCAATAAATCTAGTAACACAGAACAAGCAGGAGCCAAGGTCACATCCACTAGACCTGTTTCAACTACAGCAACCAGGTCAGAGTGGATGTGAGCTATTATGTCTGCAAAGTGTTGTGTGACTTTTTCACAGCATGATGAACGATCCAGAAGTTCACAAGGTATCACTTTCCACCAAGCTTGAGGAAAAATTCAGCAGCTAGCCGTAGGAAGCTGATTTCTGATGCAGCAAAGACTATCTACAATTCAGCCTAGAGGCATGTTGCATAGTGTACCAAAAAGGAAAGATATAACAGGACTGGGGGGGCCACTGGAGGCATCCATTATCTTCCTCAGAGAGATGATGTGGTTATGTGGAAACACACATACTAGACATAAGAATGAAAGTCAATTTTCACAAAATTTTCCTTTTTCCTAGGTGGATTTCCCACTGCATGTTTTCATGGGACTGCCCTATAGGACAGACCTTTCTGCCCCCTTGACTCTCTGACTTCACTAAACCAGAAATACAAAATAGGAAAAGGTACCCAGAATGTCCAGAATGTAATGAAGCTTTCAACTCTGAAACTTTCTTACTCACAGTGCTACTTAAATAAAGCCTCAGTTCCCAGATGCCAAATCTGCTGTTTATTAAAAAGTGTATCCCTCCCCATTTATTCTGTCTGAGGGCCTGCAAAGCGGTCACAATGACTGCAATCCCATACATATAATAAAGAAGGGAGACAGCTGGTAAGAACACAAACACCTAAAATCCAAACTTTCCAACTGTAACCCTAAACCCACTTACCTGGGTATAATCTCAATGTTTGTTGTTTTGCAGATATGAATAACTGTCAAGTAAATTGACAACTGCACTGTCAAATTATCTTGATCACCCAAATATTTCAGTAAAGCAAGAAACAACTATAGAAAAGACTGGAGGATCTAAAGGACTTCAAAATTTTTCAATAGTACTGTGAAGCTTACAAGCCCTACATGAAACAGTGGAAGATACAGACTGAATCAAACATAATATGTGAAAGAAAGTAATAGAAAATGTTCACCATTCCATTGTACATCAGTCATAATCAACGAACCCTAATACTTTGATATTAATACTTTTTGTGGAAATAGATTGAACAGCCTATAACAGCATAATAAAATCCAGACAACATGAACATCCAAACAAAGAAATAACAGACATCAGAAAGCATGTTTGAAATGATATTCATACCATAGTACAGATCTAGGATATTTTAATATGCTCAGTAATCAAGGACAACAGGGGCTGTGATAACTACGAAATGAGTACTATGATGGAAATGTATCATTGCGGCCCACAAATACTAGCAGTTTTCAAGCACAGAAAAATCAAGTAAAAGTGAAAAATCCAACTATTTCAGAAGCTTATAAAACATTACTGTGAAACATAAGACAATCACTAGCCATGTTAAGATGTTATGGTAAGCCATAGTTTAGTAAAACAAAAACAAACTACAGTCTTCAAGTTTCCACACTCTCACTCCCCCTCTCCTTCTCTTGGCTTCACTACAAGGAAGAAACCAGATATGTCTTTTTTAAGATTTTTTTAAAAATAGCATTTCATCCAATCCTAATTAGCCTTAGTTTGGAAAACGAATTCACTAGCAATGCTCTGGTAATCTCCCAGTTAAACTATAACAATACATGGGGCTACCTTGAAGAAGGTTCAGAGACTGAACCTCATACAATGCTTCTTGCTAAGGTATTTGGAAGTATGGTGGACATAATGCTTGCTCTTAACAAATTCCATTGTCTGCTTATTTGTCACAAAGTCCAGTTCAAGGTGTTGGTTCTGATGTATACTAGCTCTAAATGGCTTAATACTAGAGTACTTATGGGAATGCTTCTACCTTTATAATTCTGTCTGTGACCTGAGATCTACTGGTGGCGGCCCTTCTAGTTATAACACCAACAAAGACTGGATTGCTGGAACTCCTTAATTCCTGATGGTGACACCTCAGTTGATATATCCTGTTCCTCTAGAAGTTAGATTGGTTATCAGTGTTGGTTTGGCTTCAGCACAAGATTAAAAGTCATTTCCACCAGGCCTTTTGATTGTTGATCAAGGCTCAGCTTTTCCAATCCAATGTGGAAATGCCATGGACTGAACTTGGGATCTTTTGCATGCAGAAGTATGTACTTCACTATCAAACTACAATCAAGGGAAGACAGTGTGGCTTACTCCAACTGTGTCCAGATTTGCTACATATGAATTAAGACATACCTTACATTTCTAAGTGGAACTAATTCAAATACTGACATATACTTATTGTTTTATGAACCTTCATTCCCCCAGAGATCAAGGAATGAATATGTTAAAGTAAAAACTTGAATCAGAAAGGCACCAGAGTGGTAAACTAACACTAAATGTAAGGCTCCTACAGTTGGCCCTCTATATCTGCAGACACTGTATCCATGGATTCGACCAACCATGGCTTGAAAATATTTTTTAAAAAAATCCAAAAAAGCAAACTTTGATTTTGCCATTGTACACAATGGGACCTGAGCATCCACGAATGTTGATGGCCATGGGGTTGGGGTCCTGGAACCAAACCCAAGTGGATTCTGAGGGCCACAGGATCTCTCTCTTTTAATTTACTACAGTTAGCAGCTGTATCACTGCCAAGGGCAGATAGGATCATCTGGCAATCTGGCATCTGCCAAAGAGCCACTAGGTGGCATAGTATTTAGATTGGCACTTGAAGCATTAGCAAAGAAGCAAGAGTGTACTCTCTCTAGGACCCAGCAGCAAAGTACAAAGCCTCAGTAGAGAGGCACAGGCTGCACCCACCAGCTAATGAGCTAAATGAGTCATCCTCTTCTCTTCCAGCCCTTGCCCTGAGCCAAGCAGTTGGAACATGTAGAAAAGAGAGACTTTCTGTCCAGTAGCACAGAGTGAACTATGAACATAACCTCCAGTCCTTAAGAGCGGGCCAGAAAAAACAAAACAAAATAAAACAGAACAGTGCATAGAAATATAGTTTCACAAATTTTTAGCAAATGTATCATCCTATTCTAGTAATGAATGGTATTCTACCCCTTGCTTCAGTAATCACGATGGGAGTCCCTTCGAATATATATGTCACCCATTTTCAGTACAGCCTGCCCTAATTCTCCAGGGCAAAATCTAACTGCGCGCATCTACACTTGAGTCAATTCCTGTATGGTATTCATAAAATTCTGTGGGATACTTGGGTTACCCCCATATGAGGAAGCAGCACATATTTTAAAATCAATTATTTTAAAATTAAATTTGGATCAATCACAATGTAGTTAGCTTGTTTACAAGCTTACACTACTAAAATATCATCATCATCATCATCATCATTTATATCCTGCCTTTCTTCTGCTAATGGGACTCCAGGCAGCTAGCAACATATTTAAAACAATATAAAATAAAAACTATCCAAATATTCATAAAAATATAAGATTTAAAAAACAATTTAAAATTGTAGGAAATTAAAACATTACACATTAAAAATATTAAAGTGCGTTAAAGTACATTAAAATATTAAAGTGTATTAAAAGATTATGTTGTTGTGTGCCTTCAAGTTGTTTCTGACCTACAGTAACCCCAAGGCAAACCTATCCTGGGGTTTTCTGAGGCTGAGAGTGTGTGATGAGCCCAAGGTCACCCAGTGGGTTTCCATGGCTGAGCAGGGAACTGGACTCTGCTTGTGCCAGGGTCATAGTCCAGTGCTTAAACCTCTACACCCTGCTGGCTCTACAAACATTAAAAACAGAACCACACAGCATGAAAAGCCCAGCCCTAGTCAGTTTGTAAAAGCCTGATGGCATAAAAATGTTTTGACCTGCTTATAGAAGGAGAGCAAGGATTGGGCCATCTTGTCCTTTCTAGGGAGGGAGTTCCAAAGTCTGGGAAAGCCCTCTCCCTTGTTTCCACGAAAAGAGGCTGAGAAGCTGGTGGGACAGAGAGAAGGGCCTCTCTAGGTGACTTTAGAGATCTACCGGACTCATAAGGGGAGATATGGTCCTTCAAATAACCTGGGCCCAGGTTGTACAGGGCTTTATAGGTCAAAGCCAGCACTTTGAATTGGGCCTGGAAACAGCACTCAGTGCAATTCTTGCAGCAAGGATTGCAACAAGTAGTCTCTCCCTGTAGCCAGCCCTAGTTATATTTTTAAAATAACAGCTCTCATAAAATCAATGACAAAAAAAAAAGCCACAAATGTGACAAACACTACTGGCTGACAGGTCTCACAAACTAACAGACACATCTGAGCTACAAAGAGAAAAAGGTAACAAAAAAGATAAAAATGAAGCATTCTTCCTCATAGGTGACCATTTGTTAATCTTTGTTTTTCATTACCAAAGTTATGAACAGCATTTATGTCAAGTGGGATTTAAACAAATAAACTGGCTGAAACTGAAACAGACTCCATGATCCCTCTCCCCAATAGACAGCTATTTCAGAATTTTTAAGAAAAAATCAACATATTATTCTTACTAAACAAGGTATACTGCATATTTTATAGTAGCCTTTCCCCTAAAAGGTAATTAGTTTGAAGATGCATGTAATCAATCTATGCAAATTAAGCAGATAAAAGAAAGCAACACTAGTGTGTTTTTGCTGCTCTTTGCTCAAGCAAATCACAAACTGGGGTGTGGGCATGTGAAGAGTGCCAGAAATATAACAGCTTAAAGAAATGAATCTCCTCACAGTCCTATGAGTGCACACCTACATATATGTGCTATTGTCAGCAGCAAAGCATACATTCAAACAGGAGAAAATCAGCTAAAATCATCATCTGCAACTATCCTCCAAGCCTTCCCAGCCAAGTAAGAGAAGCAGCCAGGTACACTTTCATCATGCCCAGGACCAGATGTTGTTGAGGCCCCTTCCTTCAGTTTTCCAGCTGTTGCTACTCTGGCCTTGGAGGGATCAGAAGAGCAGCCAGCCACATTTCCATCATGCTGGGCCTTTGCTGTTACTGATTTTTTTTTTTCCTTTTTCTTCCTCATCTCTTATCTTTCGCATGCAGTATCTCACTCAGATTGTAAGACTGAAGGCAAGGACTGTCAAATTAACTCCTTGTAAGCTGATCTGGATGGTGTTCTGGCCAAAGGATATGACACAAATGCTTCACAGCAAGCAAGCAAGCAAGCATTAGCCAGAACCTTTTTCAGCAGTGCTGCATCTGTTGAATGTCCTCTTCAGAGAGCCACCTCACTGCCTACTGTATGATTTGTTTGGCACCAGAAGAATACCTCTTTCTGTTGCTGAGTATTTTAGAACTGTTTAGTGCTTTCAAATGTTTGCACTCTATTTACTTTCACTTTATTTTGTGCTATATTATATTTAACTCCAATGTTGTGTTTATTATGGGTATTCTATTATCATTCTTTTATTGCTACCATGTATTTTACATCTACAATTTACCTGCACAGTGTCATAAGAACTCTAGTTATTGGGTAGTCTAGATTTTTTTTTTTAATTTTAAAATTGAAAAGCAGCAACAAAACAGGAACTGGCCACAAAGATCACTTCAGAAACAGGAAGCATACACAGAGAAGACATCTGTGCAAAAGATGGTTATCTCTTACAGGGGGGATTGGGATGAAAAGAAAGGAGAAGTCCAGAAGCAAAATGAGGAAACATGACATTGGACCAAGAGTTCTAGAACTCAGTGCACACTATTTTAGAGCTTTTCCTAAGTCATCACATAGTAAAGGCCTCCACATACTACTACCTCTAGCAAAGCTATCACTTATTAAACACTTTTTGGTGTTCCTCCCAGTATTTTCTCATTTTATTCTTAACAATTTCATTAAATACCTTTAAATCTTGGAGACTGTATTATGTTAAGTTTCTCTGTGCATAATTTTGTAGAAAAAAAACTTGTACATAAAATTAGAAAACAGTCCTTACAAGTCAGAATACTGGAACAGCCTACATCAGAGCTTTCTAAACTATGTGTTGCAACATGTTAGTGTGTTGGCTGCAGTATGTAGGTGTGTCATGCGAATTTAATGGGCGGAGGGATTGCCTCTTCCACTGCCATAGCAGGTCAGGTCTGGGTGAAGGGGCTGCCTCTGATACTGCTGGGGCGAGGAAAACCCCGGCGAGGGTGACGGCAGTGGCGGGCCAGGCTTAGATGGAGAGGCGGGGGGTGGTGTGGTAAAAAAGCATTAAAAATTCTTCTGCAGTTTTCTACTACATACATTTGTGAAGTATCCTTTTCAGCTATGACAAAGACACTGAAACATGGAAGCTTAAAAATGCTTGATGATGAAATGTGAGTCTTTAATATTCCATCAAATATTCAAAAGCTGTGTTCATCCTATCAACTTCATACATCTCATTAAAATGGTAAGTAGTTATTGGTTTTATTCAATTTTTTAAATTCTTGTACATATTTACATATTGTTACTCAAAAATGACAATAATCTTGAAAATGTATGTTATTACTTATAAATTATATATTTTTAAAAACATAAATGAAAGGTTTTCATGAGATATGTTGTGTCTTCATATATTTTGTTATTATAATTTATGCATGTGTCTGTAACCCTTATAAGAGGTTAGTTTTAACCTTTGGTTTGCTAGTAAAACTGAATTACTGTGTCACGAAATGACACAGGTCTAAAAATTGTGTCACCTACATGAACAGTTTGGAAAGCTCTGGGCTACATCTTCGTATGAGGAACATTTTACAGAATAAATATGGCATCATGACACAGACTTGTAACCGATCTCTCCCCCTGCCCTGCAATCCAACAGCATTACTGTAAAGTATTAATAGTGAAAGTGTTCATGATTAATTGATAATTAATACTACTAGCATTTTCTAGATGGCTAACTGACACAATTCATAAAGAATTCCCAATGGAACATTATCATAATATATTACTATTTGATGAATTTTAAAGGGTTTTTTCCAACTAGAGTGCTACTGGCTGCAGTATTGGATTTCAGCCCCAAAGATCAAGATGTGAAGCACTTAGTAAGCTAGTTTTTGTACAGACACATCTAATACATACCGGTAGTGATGTGCCATTCTGTTTACATATTCACTAACAGCCAATTATCTATAGGACTACTCAGGCATGCCTTATGCTATCCACACTTTTTCTCAGCTCCAAAACCTGTGGGTTTCTCCTGAAGCTGGGCCGAATGTGAACAGCTTCTAAGATCAGGAAATCCAGTACAGCAAAAATACTAGCTGTACAGACTCAATGTGAGCAGATGTCTACTGATGGATTTCCTATTCAACCTGCATGTGCAACTCATCACTTGTACTTTTATCAGCCTACTCTATTCAGGTACAATGCATGTAAAGGCAACTAGCACTGTACTCAGATAAGGATTAATTTAGTAAAGTATACTTGAAAAAAGAGTACCGTATATATTGATTCCCAACTTTTCTAACAAAGATTATATGTAACTATTTCATATTCTTTACCATTTTTACTGTCTTTACTGATTCTTAGTACTTTGTATTTTTTCCTTTGTTGTTTTTCTTGTTTGTAATTCTTCCCCTGTTTTGTCTGTGTGTAATCTGCAAAGTTTGAATAAAACTTACTTTTAAAAAAGGGATAAGGATTAATTTTATCACACATCAGTTACAAATCTGTGGTGAAATGCCATATCTTCCTACTCTTTTATAATCAACTCCAGATAAAGATAAGCATGTGGGGATGTTGTCAAGATAAACCAAAGAAATCCAACAACATAAATGGTGAAAAAACTACTAAGAGGATAACTAGCCTCTATTATCAGACACTTCTTCTTCAATGCTGTCTTATCAGATTCAATAGAGTTAGGAATTACCTCTTCCAGAATGAAATTCCTGAAAGTGTCTTAATTTACTTCAGACAAGCAATGGCTTGACAACCCTTGTTTGTTGAAAGTGAATTTTTGGAACTGCACCATTTCACTGAACTGTTTTTTCTCTCTTAACATCTCAAACTATTCCTCCACTTTTGTGTGTAATCAGCGGTTACGGGCTCAAAGCCAATTCTTTCTTGCCAGACTTCTCATCACATGTCACCTCCCTAAACTGGATTAAGTAGATAGGAAATTTTGTAGATGTAACTGAAACTTCAGACAAAAAATGTTCAACAAAACATTTATCCCAATCCCACTGCCTATCTGCAGCTAGCATCAAATGTTCCTAACAGTAATGAGAACCCCTCAATGCACTTTAGTCACGCTAAATATGAAACCTATATTATACATCTGATAAGTAAAAGCATGACGGTTTAGCTATGTTACTGCTCCCATCTCTTATTTCCAATCTGAGTTTTATTCTTTAACTTTTTAGCTATTTTTTACGCAATCAAACAGTATATGGGGAACAGAAAATCCTCTTAAAATGCATTGTTTTACAAATTGTATTACAGTCATCCCTCCACTTTTGTGGGTTCAGCATTTGCAGATTTGGTTATTTACACGTTATTTTATTTATATTTATTTATTTTTAAAAAATCTTACTGTATCTGCCACTGCTACAGAAAAATAATGCGTTCTCTCTAGGAATCTCTAGGTACTCCAGAAGGACTCTATGGTCCACTTCCACCAATTTCAAAGCAGAGATGATATTTTATTGTACAGCATGCTTATTTAATAAGTATACACAATTTTGGGTATGCCAAAATGACTTTATTCACTGTTTCCAGTATCTCTATATTTTCTTTCAGATTTAAACAGCACAAAGAAGTATATAAAATATTTACAGTTACTCCAATAAACAATCTGTTTCCAAAGACAGCTTTTTATTTGTTTGAACAGAATATCTGAGGCGCATTACATTTCTTGTTTTATTTTCTTAATGAGATATTTCTTTCAGATAATTGAATGAGACTTGAATAACTAATGATATTTTGGATAACTGAATAACCTTTGAAATATTTATTCAACATGCAAAATTAACATTTTTTATTTTCTTTTACTAAACACAAATAAAATACAAGCAGCAAATCGGATTCCAAAATTATTTTGGGCACTGGATCTCCTGCCACTGCCCCCCAAAATGCATCACTACAATTAAGTAGTATATATCAAGTTAATGTAAGCCAAACTCTTTTGGCTCAGGTCAAGAGTCTACTCCAGCATTCTGTTTCCACAGTGGGCAGAAACAAGACAGGAGTGAAATCTCTCTTATTGGGGGAATAATAGCTGGAATCTTCTGAAGCAGTTAGGAATTTGTAATCTTGAGTAATGCATCTGGGACTGTTACATATTCACAGTCCCTACCGAGCCCCTAGTTTAGGGGCTACCTAGGGACTGTGAAAGTCCTCCCATCCCTACTTGACTTCAGCAGCTGCTGAGGTCAATAGGGCCCTGTTCATCTGTCAATCAGGAAACAGCTAAGTAATATTTCCACTCCCACTTATGCAAGCAATCTCTGGCAGAAGGGGGAATTCAACAGGCATCCTACTTCTTCCTGTAGCACCAGAGATCACTCAGGGGAGGGGGTGAAAATGGCAGTCAGCTGCTTCCCAAGAGAGAGGGGAATAGATCCCCATCAACTCCAGTGGCTGCCTCCCATAAGAAGGGACTAGTGGGGTCAGGCCAGGATTCACGACACAGCACCATAACTACATTGCTTATGCATATATATTTCCTGTATAGGAATCTGGCTATTTCCTCATCTGAATAAGGGACACACTAATTTTTTCAATGTATGTATTTACTCTGAGTTTGCCAATATGGCACTCATGTGCTCAGCTAGGCCCAAAGACACCTCTCCCTGAACAGTGCAAATATTTTAAATTAAGAAGACTTAAAAAAAAAAAACCCCCGAACAGCAGCTAATATATGCACTGGCCCCAAAAGTTTAGCAAACTCTCTAACATGTTAGAGAGAAACTGATTCATTCTACTCAGTTTTGGGCAAGAATAAGCCTATTTGACAGTCAATGTTTTAGCACATAAAGTAATTCAGCAATATTGTTAATTACAGAAGATGCAGCAACCTGAACAATAATCACAGCCTTTTATTGGATGATATTAACTACTAATTTAGAAATAAAAGGAGAATTTCCATGTAGTCCAGAGAAACTTAAAGAAAACCTCACATTTACAACAATCCAACGGTAACCGAATCTTCGTAATATATGTTGCCGCATTAAAATGAGAACATGGCATACGTCTTTTCAATCCATAACATAACTATAAGCATGGGTGTGGTAGGCCTTATGGGTCATTCTTGTGAGTTTTCAACTGTTGGATAATAAGCAATGGGTGCATATTGTCAAGCTCTTCTCATATCCCTTGTTTATTTATTTTTGTTGGAATAACTTTGCAAGTGGTGATACTTTATTAAACGATATGCTATTTTAAAATAATTAGGTAATTGGTTGGAGTGTCTTTAGTGAAAGAAATCCTACACTATATTTGAAAAGTAAAATGTTTCTGGGGGACTCGCCAGAGAGTTTCTTGCAACAGCTATAGAATTTCATAGAGCCTTGCCAAGAAGAAATTAAATCACTCATTACTAGAACTAGAGATTAAAATCCAGCTGCTAGAATTTGGAGTTGCTGAACTACTGTTGGAGGAATGGAGATGTGTTTATATGGAACTGGCAGCAGTTTCTAATGAAAATTTGCTAAACTGTATAATTAATGCAGGCCTTTTGGTAGTTAGCCACAACATGTGCTTGTCTAGCATGAGCTTGATGGGTTGAGGGTTCCTTTTCTGAAGAAACAGAGGCACTACAGATTTTATTTTGGCAACTAGATCACAGCAGATGGTGGATTTAGAGTTCCGGATACTACATAAAGCCCAACAAGCTTTTCAAAAATTCTTTTTAAACTAATTACAATTTGAGGTAAAAGTATTAGGTAAAACTGCCTTATTCTAACTGATGCCATGGAGCTTATCAGTGGGACAAAATCATGCCTATGAGCCTTTCCACAAACCAGCACTATCCATGTAAAAGTGATATTAGGGGTGTGTCTATGTGCACATGTCTGCCTTCATGTTGCCTGTCAACTTACGGCAACCACATGAATTCCATACGGTTTTCTTAGGCAAGGAGTAAACAAGAGGTCCTACACTTTTGCGGGGTTTTCATTTGAAGCATGAGCAAATAACTACTATGGGTAGTATTCTATCCCAAATATCATGATAAGGACCTCACTCTGTGCTGCCACAGTGCTACACGTCACAACCTGACCTTTAATTCAAAATCTGTGCTTACATATTAATATTCTCCATTAAGAGAGACATTCCTTTCTACTTCCACTTGTTGTAAGGAAGAGCCCTCAAGATACACTCCACCTTATCTCATGAATCCTATCCCATTTCAGTGCCTAGTGATAACTTCCACAAACGAAACATGGAAGCCATGCAAAAGACAAATTCTAAATTTTTCATAAGGAGTATATTTACATTTCCCCAAGGGGAGAAACCAATGAGAGCCTGATGATGGGCCTGTTCAACAGGAAATGTGCACTAAATATCTCTGTGGAGAAAGACACAGGAGAATTATAAGCACTTACCAGTCATACCAGTTGAGTGATTTAACTATGCTAACATGATTCTACCAAAGCTGAATCTGGCTAGCAAAGCCTCCAGTGCTACAGATATTGCCTAAAAAAAGATTAACAGAGTGAAGTCCACATTCTCCTTTAAGGTCAGAGCTGCACCATATAAGAGATGCTGATTCCTGCTGTCAGTTGAAGAAAACATTTAATTTCATCTCCTGGCAAAACTCCCCAACATTCCAGCTGCCACTGCAACACACACATGTAGGGATAGGAGTACTGTGTGTAGAGGAACCAAAACAGCTGCAAACCATGATTTTTCTATATGTTTGGAACTTCAACTCATGGTTTTGGCTGTAGTTAATAGAAGTCATGGCTTCATATTATCTCTTGAAAATTCAATTCAAATCTCTAGGGTATGCTTTCTGTAGACATAAAATGACAAAGAATCCTGTGGCATGTTAAAGACTAACATATTTATAATGGTGTAAGCTCAGTTCATTTCACTAGATAAATGAAAGAGTAGTTCCTCTTTAAGGGGCTATAAGATGCTCCTGTCCTCCTGCCTTCCCACCGCAATACACTAACATGTTCAACTTTGACTGAAACAGAGTAACACTGTAAATACAATAAGAACAAAATTGTCTGATGCTGCAAATACAAGGTTGGACAGAAGTAATCAAAGTCCATTTAATCCTTCCCCAAATTAGTAGATGTACATGTTTTCTTTTCCTCGCAGGTGGCAGACAGTTCCTTGTACTGTTGACTGGCTTTTATAGTTAGACAGTTATTATAAGAACCTTAATATTCTCATAGATAGTTACAAATATCTGAGCAAATATCTTCAGGGAGATTGTTAGAGTTTACTACAGTTCTCTCTAAAAATGTTGAATTCACATTTAAAAGACACCATAACTACTTTTTTCAACTAGAAAACCAAGGTGTCTCTAGGCTGCTTTACAGTTCTTTTGCTTGATTTGTCCTAATCAGTGAATACTTGTAAAAAATTACGTATCAGAGTATGATAGCTCATGAACCTAAGTCATACTTTGCTACCAAATACCCACATACAGAGGAGAGAATACTTGGATATCTGGACTGTTTTTATTACTACTTTACTGAAATGATCCTAAAACGGAAATGATGGTAACAATTTGTTTTGGTACCATGTATACCAGTGTTTCTTAAACTTTTTGACACCCTTCCCATAGTTAGAGCACAGTATTATGACATGTTTACCCAAAAGTAAGCCCCACTGAATATGAGATTTACTCCCACATAAACATATACAGGTTTACAGCAAGGTCAATATTCTAGAAACATGCTGGCAGAGCTTATGTCTCTGCTATCCCATCTATGCTGTGTAGTCAAGGCAAGGGGTATAGCTTAAGGAAGTAAAGAATACCTTCTCCTGTGATGTCCCCAAAATATCACATACTGCCATAACTGGAGTTAGGCAAGAATGTTCTACCTGACTCTACTTTCTGGCCCCACTAAAGGCTCCAGCTCCATTGCTAACGTAGCTCTATAGGTGACTATATTATGTTGAGAGTCTCTCCTGCAGGCAAATATATAGATGCAAATTCTGTACATTAGAATATTAGTATTAATGCACTCTTTATAGAAGCCCTTCCTAAAAGCAAACAGACAGAATTATTAAGGTAAAGGAGCAGCTTCTCCTCAGCTTCTCTCTCCATTACAGCCTGACAATGGACCTGTGAAGGATCAATAATGGTATCAAACTGGTTTAATGACAGCCCTAGAAGACCTCTAACCATTTGGGGAAGGAAGGCCCTATCTCTCTCTCTCTCATCCTTTCCTGGAATACTGCATCCCCCTTTTACTTGTTCTAAGGGAAAGCCTTCTTCATTGTTTCATTCACGTAGGATTAGGGTGTATACTGATAAGGACAAAGAAAGTCACTGCAAAGTCTACAGAAGCTAAGAGTTATTTCAAGGTAATCAGAGACTTATTTTTCCTCAGAAAATTTAACATATACTAAGTGTTCAAGACAGAATCTCCCAAAGGTCTACAATATTTGCTAGAACAATTTTGGGGGAATTTAAAAAATGGGAATATTTTGTAATTTGAGGGGAAAAGATCTGCATGCCTGACCTTTTAGATGATCCTTAAGCATATTTTTGGAGATGTTTTGCATTATATACACTGTTCCTAATATTCTTTGGAGAACAGAACCAGACAGCTACAATAGTCAAATTCAAGTGACCATGTTTAAAAACATTTATTGTTTACTAGCAAAAATGAGAAGCAGGAAAAAGTGCATGAGTATGTATCAACATACAAATGAGAAAAATTTAGGAATGAAGGAAACCACAAGGAACAATGCTGTTGCTTGTTTAGATAAATCTTAATTACAGAAAGCAATGAGTAGAACTATGTTTCCAACAAATAGTCTTGTATTCATGCTTGCAGGGTGGCGAGGGACACGTGCACTCTGAAACTGCCAATGTGGTAACCTTTATGGAAAAAGAAGCAGCTTCTGTTTCAACAGCTTAAATTTTAACCTCTGAAATATTTTTTTTTATCTCTATTACAAAATTGATTTTTTCTTTTCTTTTTATTGCCTACCACCACTATATTTTGGATTGACTCAGTCAAAGCCAGTGTTCATTCAGCATGCAAGACCTGAGCAGGGCAGCTGATGACAGGGGCTTTTGAAGATATTTCATTCATAGGATCACCATATGTTGAAACCCGCTTGACAGTAAATAACAATGACAAATCATTTTATTGCTACCTTCTCATTGTGCTTTATGCTACCAGTGGGAATGTTTAACGTGAAAGTGGTACTCAAACATTTAAAAGTCTTGGTAGATCACAAGCTGAACATGAGTCAGCAGTGTGATGCGGCAGTCAAGAAAGCCAACGCGATTCCTGGTTGCATCAATAGGAGTATGGTGTCTAGATCAAGGGAGGTAATGGTACCACTCTATTCTGCTTTGGCAAGACATCATCTGGAATACTGTGTCCAGTTCTGGGCACCTCAATTCAAGAAGGATATCGACAAGCTGGAACGTGTCCAGAGGAGGGTGACCAAAATGGTGAAGGGTCTGGAAGCCATGCCTTATGAGGAGCGGCTTAGGGAGCTGGGGCTGTTTAGTCTGCAGAAGAGGAGGTTAAGAGGGGACATGACAGCCATGTTTAAATATATGAAGGGATGTCATGTCGGGGAGGGAGTGGACTTGTTTTCTGCTGCTCCAGGACAAAGAGCAATGGATTCAAGCTGCAGGAAAGGACATTCCACCTGAATCTCAGGAAGAACTTCCTGATGGTCAGAGCTGTCCAGCAGTGGAATCTGCTGCCTGGAAGTGTGGTGGGGTGTGGCGGTTTTTACACAGAGGCTGGATGGCCATCTGTTGGGAATGCTTTGATGTGTGTTTCTGCACAGCAAGGGGTTGGACTAGATGGCCCTTGTGGTGGTCTCTTTCAACTCTATGATTCTACATTTTTTAAAAAGACGTAGTTCTCCTGTTGCATATTGTTGCCTCTTATTAATGGTTTAGATTAAATCAACCCAGACCCATGTAATTTGTATCACCTGTACATTACAGATAGTCTACATGCTCTATGCCGCACAAAATCATGACCTGAAAGAGACAGATACAGCCTGCCTTGTACCTGAAGCTTGATGGATCCCCTCAATGGACCTCCTGAAGAAGAGCCAAGATAAAAATGCATTGAAATCCTATATATGCCTACTCAGAAGGAAGCCCCAGTGAATTAACCTGAAGAAATGATTCCATGTGCTCTGAGCTGGAAGTAAGACTCACTGCAACAGGAATTACTTCTAAATAAACTTGGTGCTGTGCACACAGAAAGTGAAAATAAATGGGAAAATTTGTCCTTGTCCTTGCCTCTGACTCGAAACTGAACAAATGAAATAAAAAAGACCGATTAAATAGAACCAGCAAGATCTTTACTGATTACAAACATTTTATGTATTTCTTGATTATACCTACAGGAAGAAGAAAGCCACACCCCCTTAATCAAAAGAGAAACAGAAAGAAACATGGAAGTACATGTGGGAGGTGGGAAGGATGTGGTGCATTTCTTCCAATATGGGTTCAAAATTTAGAGTAACAATATGGCTTTAGAGGTATTGACAAGCTTTTTTGTACTACCAAAGGCATAATCATTAGATCAGGGGATAATTAGACATAATCAGGGGAACTGAACACTGAACAAAGGTAAACTTCCTTATTAGGAGGACAAGGTATCCTGCCAAAAAGCAAACTGAACTACTGCACCCAGACTATTATGCAAGTTAATGAAATATGTTAAAGTGATTACTTTAAACACATTGTGGTTACATAAATTCATCATATTATTAGAAGTGGAGAGGTCAAAAACCTCCTAGGTGACAATAAAAAAAATGGTAGGTACAAAAGAGATGAAAGGATGACAGATTCATTCAAGGAAGAACCGTCTGAAGATGAAACTAAAAAATGAAAGTGAAGTGGAAGCTGTATTCAAAGCATTTGGGAGAAATAAACTACCAGGAACAGATGGCATGCCAGTATACCAGCATACCAGTAGAGCAGCTTCAACCTACAGAGACAGAATCTACTCTAGCTCCAGTCCTAACTTGAATCTGACAAAAAATATTTAAAACAAAACAGTCCACAGATTAGAAATGCTTAATGTACATTCCAATCCCTGAGAAAGTGTAAAGACATATAACTGAACACTGAAATTAGGATGGTCCATGTCAACATATTTTCAGTTTCTATGTATGACTATGAAAGGTGGATAATGAAGTTGATAGGAAGAAAATCAACTCATTTTGAACTATGGTGCTGGAAAAGAGTTCTCTGGATACCGTGGACTCCTAAAAAGACTAATAAATTGGTTTTAGAGCAAATTAAGCCTGAACTCTCCCTAGAAGCCAAAATGGCTAAATTGAAACTGTTGTACTTTGGATGTATCACAAGAAGACATGACTCACTAGAAAAGACAGTAATGCTAGGTAAGGTAATTGTGACTAGGTTTCTGTATTGTAAAGGTACCTATTATATTTATTAATTTTGTCTTAACAACACTGCACGATTAATCTTCCACAGATTATCTTCATTACATGCTTTTCATTACATGCTTTTGAGTAAAGTAGAGGCATTAACAACAACTGAAGAAGTTTTTGTGAAACATTTTGATATTCTCGGGCTACTCGTCTTGTGTTTGTCCAAGTAACAATATATTCTTCATTTGCCTTTATAGTTAACTATAAACATTATTTGATAACGAGGCTGTATATCAGTTAACAACTCACTCTCTGCATTTTTATTTGGACTGCTTGTGTTGTCTACGAACATCTATGAACTATGAGATTCTGAACTGAGCAGCAGCATATTCTTTATAAACATCACTTGATAACGAGTTTGGAAACTGATAACTGCTCGCTCTTTCTAAGTTTGTGATGATTGCAGCCCAAACAACTGGTGGATTAAAGCAGTAAACAAAAGTTTTGTAGAAATTGTTTATTGCTATTATTGCTGTCCTTGTTTGTGGGTTCTGTAACTTAGATACTATCTGTTAATTGCAATTTATTTCTTTGGTGTAAAAATAATATAATAATAGTAATAGACAACTCTGTTTCCCAACATTGCGATTCTTACTCACATACATGTATACTACATCTTCAGCTGTTTTTCAGTCCAAGTGGCTACTTGTAGGATCTAGTTCGAGGTGGGTTCCACTGTTTTTCCTTTTTGTGACTTGGGAGTTCTCTTATTCATAGGGTTGTCAGAAGCTGAAGTCAGCTTGACAGTAGGTTAACAACAACAGGATGCAAAATCAGTATGAACTTAAAAGTATGTGGGTGAGGTAGGTGTGTTGTACAAAACAGTTCACATGCTACAGGAATTGCTCACAGACACAGCCAGACGCTTATATACATATGACTGTATGTGAAAGTATGTTTCTTCCCTTTATTTTTAATGTTTTGATTACATATGTGAAGGCCTGGGGAAGCAAAAGGAAAAACTAAGGAAAAAACTTCCTGTCTCTATTTTTACCCCCAAAGCCTTTTTTTCTCCTAAACAAAATGGAGGAAAAAAATATAGATTATGGAATATTTTCTATAAGAGTGATAAATAGAATACTTAAGATATATTTTATTGATAATATTTGATATATTTAGCCCTCCACATTATTTCTAAAAGCTATAGATCATGCATACATTTATATAAGATTATGTGTTACAGCATTGTAATTCCTAGTCTTGACTTCCTTTTCTCAGTTCTTTTCATGGCAATGAGTGCTTTATATCCATTTGGAAGACTAGTGGAGACAAAGTAATTTTGTTTTATTAATGTGCATAGCTTCCTTAGTTTTTTTTTTTTATCTTTTTTTGCCTGCTTCTTGTAAATTGGCAAAAACCAAGAAGTATCTTATTCAGGTCTTCTTTACAGTTCATGACCTAGTAGCTCAATTTCTAACAATAATATTTTAAAATTGAATTGCATTTAAAATTATTTCCTGAAAACAACAGTATTAAACATGATACTTTTGTATCAAGCCAACTGTATTTTATGTTCCTAAAATAACAAAATAACTGTCAAATCTGTAGGGGTTGCTAATATTGCATTTTTTTCAATCTTTCTAAAGATTTCCAGTGTTCCACCCCCCACAAAACAAACAAACAAAATACAACCAAAAACAAAAAACACCAAGTCTCCCCTTGGCTTCAAAATCTGCAGAAGTTTTACATCTTCGGCATTAGTGTGGTGAGAGAGAGCCATAGAGTAGCATAACCTCAACTCTATCCTTTGTATAACAGTACGAGAATCATAAGGCATATTTAGAGGCAGTGATTCTGGACCAGAGAGAAATGTTGTAATTCAGCTGCATATGGTTGTGTATATAAAGCTATTTGCTAATAAAACCTTCCTAGCACTAGACTGAATTGCCACTACTATTATACCAGCTCTGTAACAAACATAAAATGGTTGCATAAGAAGCTTGATGCTGAGGCAACAACTGAGTCCTAGCAACTGCTTGATGTTGACAACACTATTACATTCTAGAATCAATGCTGTTTGCAACAAAAGTCCAGTATCCAACAGTGCACTTATGCCAGCAGAAGAGGGAGGTATTCTCCTCATGGTCCCAGATGCCCCAAAAGCTTGTTCTGAACATTAGAGAAACCCTTTAGAATAGGTACAAGGAGAAAATTCCAAATGGGTGTCACATTGGATTTAAGCCATAAATCCTGTATCAGACCTGAAAACTCCCAAAACGTGCTAAAACATTATTTTAAACATTAGAAGATTAACTGTAGAATAGAAGGTAAATAGCTAGCAGAACTGACTGCTCTGAAACTGTCTGAAATTCTCCCTTAACTATACATGATAAATATCTGAGTGCAATATGTAACAGGTAGATTTTCTCAGTATAATTATCCAAGCTGGTATCACTTTGTACAAACTAAGTATTCAAAACAACAGGCTTCTACCATCAAAAAAAAAAAAAAAAGGTATACATATATGATCAAGATCTTAAAGTTTACCTTTTCCTTAAATTTGCTGTATTGTTACAATTATTACTTCCCAATGTTTCCAGTACGTTCCCTTTAGTGGGAACTTTATCCCACTCCAATGATATAAGAAAACAACATACATAACACACCGACAACACATTTTTTGAAAGAATAGTAGAGAAAAACAATGCTATCCTTGAGATGTAAAAGTTATGAAACTACCTTTCTTCATCAAAGGAGCACCATTCAGTTTGGTTACTCCTTGAAATAAGGACAAGAAATCTGTAGGTATGCAGTTTTTATAATTTCACATAAAAACTAATTCATATTCATATTTGCAACATATTTATATAACAACATATGTATCAACAGATTTAAAGGTCAGAGAAAGAGTGATAACTGAAAATTGCCAGGCTTAATCTTAGCTTCACCTCACCCCTAACGATTTGAAAAAAAAAGTTGAGCGCTTACCATAATGTGATTGAAATGCCTGTGGTTTCACGACCTGATTACAGTGGTTACACATCACCAAATAGAAATCATCATGAGCTGGACAAAGACCAAATATTGGCATATCTAGAATAAAAAGACAAACAGTATGGTCACAATAACTCTGCAATTCACATAAAAGAACCATATGATGCCAGCACTAGTAAATCATTAAGGCTCGGAATTTCAATAACAGTCTGTGGGGCTCGAGAAATGAATATTATGAAATGCAACATTACAACAATGTATTATCTTCTTTAGAATAAATTATGAAAGTGTTTTCTTTCAGCAACGTTATCCACAGGCAGAATGATTTTATATCATCTTAAGCACTTTACATTTTTCACCCACTTAAAAAGAACTTTTGGGCCGAACACATACTTATAGTGAGACAGTGATTTGAATGTCTACATAGGTTCTTCACATGAAGTTTCAAACTATATGTTAAGGTTTAAACTGCATACAAGTAAGGGAAGATATGAAAATATTTCTAAGTTTTTAATCCTTTGCACACTTCCCTTGGAATTTAACTGCCAATGTAAACTGAGCAATATACTTCCTCACAAACAGGATCGTGCTAATTAAATTCTGAAGGAATTTACGTGTCTAATAGTTCTATTTAATAGCATACCATACCCAAGACATCTATTACCACAGATTGCCACAAATGCAAAAGAGAATGAAGAGGCAGGAAATATGGGAGTGCATTCTAGGTTAAGCAAATGGGCATTCCATGACCACATGATATATTTTTTAATATGTTCAGAAAATTCAAGCAAGAATTAAAAAAAGAAAGTTTTAATGGACTTTCAGTGCAACCTAGACAAAATAAAGTCTACCGTACATACAGAGGACACAAAGTCTGAAACTCTTATAAAATGTAATTAAACAGGATTATTATTTTTATAAGCATCTCCTGCATACCAAACAAAGGCTAAATGCTGGGAAATCACCGTCCCATAACTTCCAAACAAAACCATGCAAACACTGCTTGCACATCCAAAGGTACTTAATAAGATTTTTGCACAGATGTCATAGTAAATGTAAAGTTCAAAGCTGTCAGATTACTGTAATCAACAGTTGCAGTTACAATTCAACAACTTCTGGAAGGCCACATGATTCATCCATGCTTGTGTTTCAACTTGGGCAACTGTGGTTGTTTTAAACATTTGTGAACAAACCAGGATCTGAAACCACAGATTATCTTCCTATTATCCTCCCTACATTTTTAAAGAAATCACAGTTCCACATTTTAATTCCACAGGAAAATACAGCATGTTTAAATTAACTTTAAACTTCTTCAAATACATGAAACTGAAGCCCCCGTGGTTCCTTCATGGTTTCTCTTTATACCTAACTCGGCCCTCTTGTGCTCAGGGCATGACAGCACCAGCACTACGCGTGCCAGTTAATTTCTGCATCATTCATTTAATTCAGAGATTTGGCAACACTCAGTAATTAAAATAGTTTTAAGAGATATACAGTGAACTGCTAAATCATCTCCTTTCTTTAGGCAGCAAGACAACTTATGCAATAAAGGCCATTCTCAGTCCTGCAACAAGATTAGCATAGGTATATCCTACAACAGAATGACATTAAGAATTACTCCTTCCTGGATAAAGACCAAACAAAACTAATGCAGAACACACACATTTAACAACTCAAGAAGATGGCACAACTTCCAACAGTATAGTGGTCAGGGTACTATTTTCTCACTCCACACACTGGCTGCTGAGACAATAAATCTGCCACTGAATACTTAAGCAGAAGTTTATTGCCAAAAGATTGGCCACCATGCCTCCACAAAAAGAACACATCCCTCATTAGCTCTAGTATGAACTTACTATTCTAGCATTTGCATAGAAAACAGGATCCTCTGAATGAATTGGTTATTCAGGGAGTGTAGGGGATGATGTAGGGAATACCATAAAAGTAGCCAGCATGCTACTAAACAGCCTGTTACTTCCCAGCCCTCAAAACTAGAATCATAGAATCACAGAGCTGAAAAATATCACAGGGGTCATCTAGTCCAACCCCCTGCCATGCAGGAACCCACATCAAAGCACTCCCGAAAGATGGCCATCCAGCCTCTGTTTAAAAACCTCCAAAGGAGACTCCACCACACTCCAAGGCAGCATATTCCACTGCCGGATCATGTGCCTCCATCTTTCTTTAGAATCTGAACTTTCATCTCTACTTAGCACATGTTTCTGCTCCAATATCCGTTTACATGTACAAACCCTGAAGTTATTTAGTAATTCTATTAATTTAAACAAAATGTATTACACAACTCTTTCTGGGCCTTGGAATAAATATTTAACCTTACTGGCTTATTGTAATTAAAAGAAATTACATGAATCAGGAAACATATTCTTGCCTGAATTTTACACACCTTGTAGGAGCCTAATATCAGAAATAATTATGGAGTTCCCTTTTGAAACTTCAATATGCAATATGGAGAAAGGATGCAAAGAGCACACTTGAGGAGAAATATATACAACTGCATGGAAGAATGGCAAGCTTGCTCTACCAAGGAAATAAAAGCAAAAAGCCAAGATGACGGCACAACTAAAAAGACTCAAATAATCAAAATATACACATAACTTTCCAATTTAGTTTCTAAAAATGGCTGCTACCCACATTTTTACTTTCCATTTTCATACTTTTCCTGACCAGAGACTGGTTAAAAATAGACACCTATTAAAACACATTTTTCAAGATAATGAACTTCCTTTAACATTAACTGCAGAAAGACATCAGTTTTGAAAATGCACTAAAAACAAGATGGAAATGCCTAATGTGCAGTCCTCCAGATGTTAATGAACTGTAACTCCAAGCAGCCCTACCCACCCCATAGCCAATGGTGAGCAAAGTTGCAGGTTGCAGTTCATCAACAACTGGAGGGCTGATGAACTGCAAAATTCCCACGCCATTTTTGCTTTCATTTGTAACCAATTACAAACAATATTTTTGTTCTTGTTTTAAAGCTGTAATTTCTTTTGCAGAAGTAAAAAAGAGGGTTCTGTATGCTAAACCCTAGATAATAATAAGTCTAAGCCTCTCTATTATTAGCATTCCTCCCCCAAATTAACACCTAAGAACTGTTCTGTTTCTCTTAACATACTTCTCTATATAAGATCTAATTGCTAAACTAACTGTTGAGAGTATGGCAAGATTCCAGATGGAGTGGACTTTGCAGGTCACTTACAGATGTACACTCAGTCCAGCCACCCAGAACTAGTTGACCCCTGTCAAAATATTCACATCATTAAATAAATTAAGCCAGGTTTTAGTCTGAACTCATAAATTACCCAGCTGCAAGAAGACATTCAGTTTCTACATAATAAAATAGTCTTATCACATAAAAAATAATGTCATTGTGTTTTACTGTCAACAACCATAATATGATTATATGAAAAAAAAATCAAACCCACTGATCATACACAGGAGTATGTGTGCATCATTACACTGCATTTGTATTTTGCCAATTCTCTATTCCAACTTCTGCAAGAGCAGACTGTTCTGCTTGTAGCAGCATCTCAAAAAAGGAAAAAAAAATACACCAATGTGTTTTATTCATAATTGCCCAAATTTTCTCCAGCTTACCAGAAAGTGGAAACCCTGTCAATAAGACTGCAATTATCCATCTGACTTATCTGCAAAATACAATTCAACCCTAAGATCTTTCGGCATCTACATTCATGCATCATCTACTGCACGGTTGTCTAAATTTTTACTAAAGGTTAACTACTAATTTTTTACTTAAAGATTAAGAAGGCAAAAAACTTGTTCCCACTGAAATATTTTAAAACTTTCTGGTTTAAAACAGAAAAGTATGCTAGATGTTAATATGCATGTACTGTAGAAAAGACATTAGCATTTTAGCCCTACTGTCAGCAATGGCACATTAAGTATCATTATCATTTTAGTAATAAATATTTACTAATACTTTCAGAAGAGAGGTTCTCTTGCACACAGTTAAAACAAATTTGTAACAGAATGTCAAACCACTTAAAAACTAAATGCAGTATCACATTTTATTCCTTCTCCTCTTGCAACAAATGCCACAAATGATACATCTTTGATATCAACAAACATTCTGCTTCTTTAAATCAATCAGATGAGCTCAGAGCTTTTCATTCTTTACCAAATGGAGGAGGTGAGATATGGTAAGATAAGAGATTAGAGAGACACAAATATCTCCCATTTTGCCTAACAGGCTGAAGTTCTGCGGGGGGGGGGGAATGAAATGTACAAGGGAATCATCTTCCTGTTGTGTTTCCACAGCAGGTAAAGGCTTTCATATTCAAGTAAGGCTTTTGGCAACCAATTGGCTGCTGGGGAAGTGACTTTTAATGGATGAGTGTTAGTCTTATAATTTGATTGATCTGTCCTGAATCCTAGTCTTGAGAGAAAAACAGAATACAAATAAAATTAAATAAAATTAAAATAAAATACAATAAATATGGGGACTTGTCTGAATGTAGGTGCTGCCCTTTCAAGTCACCTGGAACAAGATCATTTTGCACCAGTTCCCTGTTGGAACTCATTTAGGATTTCCAATCACAATTTGTTCCAAACTCTGTCCCATAGTTTCCAGTTTGGGATGTAAAATAAAACTTTAGATAATTAATCCAGGAGGCATTTAAACATGGCACACAGAGGACGGAAAGAGATGCACAAGGGTGGAGTATATGGGCTCAAGATTTCTGCATCATGGTAAGCAGATACTGGCATGTTCAAACAAGGTCAATATAACATAATCAGACTGTGTGTGAGTTTTTGATCATTTGTTTGTGCATTCTTATACGGAAAGATTTTGGTACTACAAACTAGCCTGTGATTCCTATTTATTTATTTGTGTTTGTTTGTTTTTATTTTTTATTCTAGTATCAGCATAAAGCCCCCAAACAACTCTCATGATTAGTTTAATGGGTGGCAGCTGTTCTTTTTATAACAGGAGACTTGGATTTAATTTAACAAAGAAATAACTCCTCAAACATGCTGCCAAACCCAGAACTTGTGCTTTAAAAAAAAATCAAGATAAGCATTTCTGTTTACATGCTTTTGGGATTCCAGTGCAACATCCAGAAACTTTGTGCAACCCATCCCAAAAAGCCAGTAAGGAGCATCCTACCTCAAATATAACTGAAGGATGCAGTTGTTTCAAATACAGGTCATACACAAAGTCTGCTTAGCCATGGAAACGCACTGGGTGAAAAAGTCACCTTCTCTCAGCCTCAGAGGAAGGCAAAGGCAAGCCCCCTCTGAATAAATGTTGTCTAGACGATCCTGTCACAGATTCACCTTAGGGTCACCCTAAGTTGGAAATGACTTTAAGGCACACAACAAACAAACAAACAAACAAAGTAGCAGATTCCATAAGCTATGATAGAAATTTAGGACATGTTACTTTATCATATTTATCTGCCATTTTTCAAAATGTTGAGGGCAAGGTGCATCACAAGACTATACAAATACATAAAATAAATGTATAAAACTCCATTCAAAATGAAATAAATACTTGTAAGGACCTAACTGAGAAGACTAAATACTGGCAAGCCTTCCTAGGTGGGGAGCTTTAAAACTAGTTTCTGTTTATTTCCACCTTTTAGAAAAGCACTTTTTTTAAAAAATTAAATTGAACAGTTGGGATGGATAAAATATCAAGTTGTAATTTACTTTCGGAGCCATGACTATCGTCACAAAGCAAATGTATTTATATACACATTATTTAAGGAACATAAAACATAATGTTTATAATTTTTCTAGTGTGTTCATTTTTAAAAAAAACATTTACATACAGTAAAAGAATGCTATTGAGTGGTCATGCTGTTAAACACTTCTGTGCATGGCAATCAAAATCAATGCTGAACTTGCCCCAAAAAACACTAAAATCATACTAATAGACATTTTTAAAAAAGGTTCCCTCATCAAATAGTTCAAATAGTTCAAATCAACTACTGGAACTACCATTAAAACTTTGGAGAGAACTATGAAGCATGTAAAATTAAAATGTCACACATTTAGTACCTAAAGCTACATTTGATATGCAGTTATTGATATAAGCTTATTTTAGCCAAATTGGCTCAAGTGTTATGGCTTAAAATTGTTTTCAACTGTTTTAATTGATTTCATGACTTGTCTTAACCTGTCAAAATTTTTAATATGCTTCTAGTCTGGTTAAATGATGATGATGATGACAATGATGATAATGATGTTTCCTTTTGCTTAAATCAATTAAACTGACTTTAATGATCTTACCTGAGAATCTAAGATGTAAGGTAGGACACACACATGTAAAGAAATAAATTAAATAATAGTGGGAAATTTTCCAGAAAGACTACATCAGTATTAGGCCCACAATATAGTACAGCTTTCAAAATACAGTTTTCCAATAATGCCCTGTAGTGTACATTTGCTGGGCCATACATTTCTGTGGAATGGAACATGGGCAGCATATCAACCTCTCATCTGAGCACTAAGAGCAAAATATATGGGTAAAGCTGCTCCTTAAGTTATGCTGGCACCAAAACATATAATGCTGAATAAGCCAGATTCAGTGGAAGTTTTATACATGACCTGGACGAGTGCACAGAGGCAGCATTGCTTATCAAATCTGCAAATGATACAAAGCTGAGAGAGATAACTAATATCACAGAATAAATCAAGATTCAAAACCATCTGGTCAAAGCCACCTTAGCCAAAAGGAGCAAGATAAAATTAATCAGAGATAAGTGTAAATCCTGAACTGAAGTACAAAATAACAAAAACATAACCATGGGATGGGAGAGAACTGGGTTGGCAGCAGTAAAAGCAAAAATGAGGTAGGTATCTTCATTGATCACAAGCTGTACCTGAGCCAGTAGCAAAGTGTACCTGCCAAATAAGAAACTGCAATCCTGAGCTGCACTGACAGAAGCATAATGTTCCAAACAACAGGAAAAGGGAATCAGACAACTGAGAATAATAATAAAAGAACTGAAGCTACAAAAACTTAGCTGCTGCAAATACAGTGACTATTACTACTATCAAAACTGTTAGATTTACACAGTCACTCAATATGTTTCCCGGGTGACTCAGAAAAGAAATGAATGAATGAGCCCACTGGACCCTAGCCATAGAAAATGAATTATATCTTTATTCATTTCACACTTCATTCATATGAAGAGAACTCCACTTCTCTATAATGCTAGTTCATGAAACCTTATACTATAATAAATGTGTTAGTTTTCAAGGTAACACAAGAATCTTTGTTGTTGCTGAACTATGGATACACCTCTCAAATCAGTTTAGGCAGCAGCATAGTGTAAGTACAGGAATGAAATTTTAGCCTTCAGGTAGATAATTTTGCTTTGTTTCGCTATAGACAGACTGTTCATACTTTCTCTATGAAACAGAAATAATTTTATAGTGCAAAACGCATGGCTGTTTCCAAAGGCTTTGAATTTTGACCCTCTAGCTATGGTAAAGTGATATGAACAAGCACAATGGCATTTAGAAATAGTAAAAAGATGCCTGTATGTGATGTAGCATTTCTTATAATCATGTTGCTGTCACAGACCACCAGCAACCTCAAACAGCATGGAAATTCTTCTTTCACTTTCTCAAAAAGGTTGGGTCCAAGGACAGCAATGAACAACTTCATGTTGTAACATTCAGAAAGGAAATTTCAAATTAACAAGGTGACACTTTCTCCACTTTTAGCTCATGCACAAAATCAGACAGCATACTATCCAAAGAAAGGGTGCTTCTCTGTTCTTCTGAACCTTTCACACAAGAGGAGGTGCTTAGAGGTCACAAGGGAGATTAAATGCGATCATTTTCACATTTAAAGTTATAGATGGAATTAATCTGTTCTTACTGCATTTATATCAGTATATCAATATTCCACATTTTAAATGCAAGCACATGAAGGACAAGGAGGAACACTTACTATTTGCACTTTGCCTGAAAGCCCAGAACATTTTAAGCCACAAAAGCATCATATCTCATAACACCACGGCAGCCCTTAACACAGCAGGGGGAAAAAAAGAAAAAAAAAAAGGGAAGAACTCTGAGGGCTTGGATGAACTCTGGAAATGTTATTGCCCTGTCTGTGATTTAAGGACAAAATTCCTTTTGAGATATTAGGTTAAGTGAGCAGATAGCTTCCTTCTTCCTTTGGCTCAGTGGTTTTCAATCTCTGCTCTTCCCGATACTTCAGACTTGAATTCCTCTAAGCCTCAGCCAGCATGGCCCATGGTCAGGGATTTTGGGGACTGGAGTCTAAAAACATCTGGATGACCAAAGATTGAGAACCACCAGCTGCTGCACCCTGTATCCCTTATTGCACTCACCTGATGAAATTTAAAAAGTAATCACACTGAAACATGACTAAAAACAGTTTCTTAACTACAGCCGCACAGCTTTTTAACTGACAGGTAAAATTCATGTTCTCTTTTCGAATTTCTCTTCAACCATCCATTGTGAATAGAACATTTCCTGACTTTGTCTAGGAAGTCGTAATTCTCCTAAGCAGACACAGTGTCACCATACAGTAACACAGAACAGGAAAGGATGCTTTTTAATTCAGATGTCAGCGCTACAGAAGGGTATCTTATTTTTAAAGTTCAGATCTAGGTTACGCTAAAACATGATATCTGTATCAGAACCCATACATACAGAACAGTTTTAGACTACATTACAAGGTAGCTTATATAAATGCCACATGAAGTATATTATTTAAATTGATATCTTAAATTCATGTCTGCGTAGACAGCAGTGTAGCCAACAGCAGTGTTGCTAAAAGTGGTGATCTATGGACCGGAGCCAGTCCATGAGCTTACTGGTTGCTGAGTTTCCAGGACAGGATGGAACAGTTCTGGTGAATGAGCACAAATACATTATTAGTCCCTGGCCTATGGGCCTTCCCCTCTCCCCAATGTTGCAATCAAACTTTATTGATTAGTCCTACAAACTCTGTCCTAAAAGGGGACATTTCATGTGCCTGTTTTCAAGTTATTCATAGTGTTATTCCCACAAAATCTCAGAAAGCATGCATTTGACACATATCGTGAAGCGTCAACACCCTCCAATGAAATTTTGCTAAAGTGAAGGTTTCTACCATGACTTCCAAGTCTTGTGATTAACAATAACAACAAAAAGCCTTCCACATTCTTTAAAACAGGACTGGGGAGGGTGCAGCTTGCAAACTTCTTATAACCTCAAAGCCCCCCTCCCTCTGGTTTTTGCTACATCCCAAGGTCCTGGCTACATCCCAATTTAAAATTTAAATTGACCAAATTAAAATTAATTAATTAATCAGTCTTTTTAGTACTACCTGCAGGTAGACCTTTTCATTCTCAAGAATTCTAATATATGTTTAGATGGTTTAGACCTTTGTACTGTTTCACATCTGCTGATGGTTTTACTATGTGCTCCATCGTTTTCATCCTTTGGTTCTGGTTTTATTTTGTGCTTTTCATAATCTACTATAAGCTGCTCTGTTTTTGTGTTTGACTGTGGTTTTGTATTTTTTCTAATTCTTTTGTATGCTCAGAGAACTTCTTCACTACACAGAGAACTTCTGATTATTATGTAGTCAGAAAGTGAGATAGATAAATGGGGCACTGTGTGCTAGAGACATTTCCTTCCAAGTATTTAAATGAATTTCAGCCACAGATTCAAGAATATATCATTTTACATTAAACTGCAGTACATAACAAGGAAGAAATCTGACTTTTTAAAAACCCTAATTTCCACTAGACAGTCTATCTTAGTCATATTTTGTTGTAGAACTCATACAGGACAAGACTAACAAGGTTAGCATTTTTACATTGTCACCTCTAGAGTTTTATATAACATCCCTAAGTTTCAATCATCTGTATGTACTTTTTTTTTTTAAAGACAAAGCTCAGAATCATAAAACTCAGAAAAGGAGTCCCCCGCTAAATTTATTGCCTTTTGCTACAGGGGTACCTTTTTATCCCACACAATACAATGTGTTGATACCAAATACTCCATGCCATTTTGTAGCTGAAACATGGTGTAGAGAAACAGATGGCAGTGCCTGGATGAGAAACAACATGTCCTCTTGGGAGGCCAGTAAGCGCATGCTCACTTGATTCTGTCCAAGCAGGCCAGGCAGAGATGCAGATGTTGTGAGAGGGACAGATGGGAGTAGCTGGTAGAAGACATCCACAGACAATTCAAAGTAAAACAGCATGACATTTCATTTGGAAATACACAAGGCTAAAGAAGAATGAAACAATGAAACAGTGCTAGAAACCTTTGATCTGCTTGTTACAAAAAGTATTCTTTACCATGTAATCCATAACAGAAACCAGAAAAGCACAGTGTATATTCGGGGCACAGAATAAGAAGAACCCTACCAAAGTCAAGGCATACATTAGCCTCCTGTTCCTGGCCAGGTGCATACCACGGCCAGCACGAAAGCTTAGAGAAACAGGGGGGTCCAATCTCAGGGAGCTGCCACTTAAGAGCAAAGATGATGAGCCTGAAGAGATTTTGTATACTGACCAAGCAGATGAGATTCAACAACAGAGAAAAAAGAGCAATGTACTACATCAGTTGAGCAGCTTCAAACATGGGATATACAGTCAGCCCTCCACATTTGCAGGTTTCACTTTTGTGGGTTTGATTATTCACAAATTATTTGCTGTCCCATCTGCTGTCTCCCTATGCCATTTTTAATAGGGACTACAAGCCTCGTGAGACTGAGAAACTGTGGGGCACCAGCGGAGGTAACAGTAAGTCCCACCAGCCGCCCACCTCTGCTTTACTCTGATGCCTCAAAGGAATCCATGGTGGGTTGAATATGGTGGTCATATTTTTTTGAACGTGTGTTAAATTTGGTTTGGGAGGGCCTAGAGTTATTCATGGTTTTTCCACTTTCACAGGGGTCCTGTGCCCCTAAGCCTAGCAAATGTGGAGGGATGACTGTACCAGCTGGTCGAACAGCTAAATGAATGGCAGTAAATGCCCATTATGGCAGTATGCACCTTTAAATAAATTAGAAAATTTGGCATAGAAATGCGATGATGGTGCACTGCTAAGACATCCTATCTTCTGAAAGCAGTCAGCTATCCTGGCAGACACTGAGTCTGATGCACCATGGCAAGTTCAGGTTGGCTACGGTGTGGTGATAACATTAGTTGAACCTTAATGGATGAAATATAACGGGAGATAATTTTTTCATTACCTTAGATCCAGCAGATCTCCTAACCCCACATCAAATATATGATGGCATCATTTGACAGAATAAGCCAGAATAGTCTGGTAGCCTGGTCACTGGGTGAATAGAATGCTAGACCCAGACAAGCCTCTGGTTTGCTCAACTATGACTCTCCTTATGTTCTTAAGTATCAAAGAACACATTGCAGGGAGAAAAAAACTGGCTGTTCAATTATAGAATTCCTAAATTACAGCTATATAATTGAAGTCACTTGCAACCTATAATATATGACACCATACTCTCTATTAATGTTTGCCATGTGTATGATCTATATATTTTAGTGTATGGAAAACTGTATAAGAGCTGGAAATTTTTTCTCAATAAGAAACCAGCAGAAGGAAAGGTACGATTTAATTTTAGAAAGTTACAAACATAATGATAGTGTTTCTTTGCATCAGTTTTCTACCAATAAAGGGATATTTCAATTACAGGCTTCTTGCCTTGACACACTCTTTGATCAAAATTGCTTAAGACAAGTGAGATTGACCATAAATTAATGAGGGTAACCACTACTGTCTGGCTTTAAAATTATTTTTAGACGGAACTCTATAGCTAGTTAGCCTGAGAAACAGATTTGAAGGCCATTTTCAATGAAATGGTTCCACTGATTCCACTTAAGAATATCACTGTAATTGTAATAAAGAAACCCTGTAACATCTTAAGGGCTGATTTTTCACAGACCAGAATCTACTTTAGTAGTGGGCTCTGGTCAGTCAGCCAGTGTATATAAGATGATAAACCAAGAATCTACAGGAATCCTAACATGCAAGTTACAAGCAGTACGCTACTACACAATTCTGATCATTGCTCCTTGCAGGAAGAACAACCAAACAAGACAGAATTTTGCTCCACAGTTTGTCTTATGTCATCTTATTGTGGATGCTCTCTCTTCTGGAAATTCTTTTCCTTCCAGCAAACCAGAGAAATAATGTAGGGTTTGTTTAGATTTGTTTAGGAGCCCTGGTGGCGCAGTGGTTAAATGCTAGTACTGCAACCACAAGGTTGTGAGTTCGATCCTGCCCAGCTCCAAGGTTGACTCAGCCTTCCATCCTTCCGCAGGTCGGTAAAATGAGTACCCAGCTTGTTGGGGGCAATTAGGTAAAATACATTGTAAACCGCTTAGATAACACTCAGTTGATAAGCGGTATAGAAATAAATGCTATTGCTATATATATATTGCTATTTCTCTCCCAACTAACCAGAGAAATTATTTGACTCTTAGCATATTTTCTATAACACACAGATAAGTTCCCCGTTAAATGTTCTTTTAGCCAAATTTGTTAAAGCAACTATGTTACCTACATCTGACATATTATATAAAAAAAAACTGGTCAGACAATCCTAACCAAAATAATTATGTGACCCAACTGGGGGAAACTATGGAATTATAAAGCTCTTTCTTAAGCACTTAAAAAAAAGGGAGGGACTTCTTTTGGCATCTTTAAGATTGACCAAAGACTTCATCAGGTTGTGTGAAATAGGGGGTAATATTTAAGTACATACACAACCTTGTTAGGCTCAATTACCTGGGGCAGAGTCACATGGCCAGTCAATGCAGTATATTATGTAATTATGTCATGTACAAGCTTCTAGTATAGGGAGACTTTCTGTGTAATAAACTATTTGGGGAACCCACCTCCCCGCAAAAAGTTTCAGATGGTCAGGCTACCATATTGCATCTGCAAAAACCACCTGAAAAATGTGATTATTGGATAATCAACATTAAGAATTCTGAAAAGAGGTCAAGTGCATCTGGTCCTAACACATCTAGTTCGTCTGTCAATACGTGTAAAAGTCTACTATGTAAAAGTCAATGTTTGTCCGTGTGTTTGTCCGTGTCGGCATGATTGGCTGTGTGAGGTGAGAAGACCCCATATGATTGGCTGGCTGTGAAGATTCCATGGAATGCTGGGACTGGCAGTTTAAGGAGAGGCCTTTAGAATTCTCAGCCAGAGAGCTCTTGGACCTCAGTCCTGTTGCTATGGAGATGAGGCCTACCATCAATGAGGATGCCAGAAACCTTTTGGGAGGCATATGTGAGAAAAATTAAAGTGACAGACACAACATAGCCCATTTCCATACTACACTGTCATAGTGCTAGTATTCCACTTTCAACATCCTATGGAGTCCTGGGATTTGTAGTTTAAGGAGGGGCATTTAAGAATTCTCAGCCAGAGAGCTCTTTGCCCTCAGTATTCACCTTTCCACTGCCGGGAAATACAAAGTAAGTATAAAATCAAAAGGAGAACAGGCATAATCAGGAACAGACTTCAACTCGACCCCAGAATGAAAACACAGTTTAAAAAAAAAATCACAGGCCCTGACCGCTCAGGTCTTCGATGAGGCAAAGGCCAGAACGACGCTAGGCAGATCCCTCTTGGAAAGCTATATCATAACTGAAATGTCACTACCAAAAAGGTCCTCAACCTAGTGGTTAACCACACTTCCTTCACTTGGTAAAGCAGGACCTCTAGAAAAATCTCAGAGTTGGGGTATTTATCCAACAGATAAATAAATATGGGAAAAACAGTCTTGGAAACATGGCCTAAGGCATTTCCCCTTTAAAAAAAAAGGCTCAGAAGGAGACAAAAATTCGCTACATTTTTACATATGGTTGAGCAACACAGCCAATTCTAGCCAGAAATTTCACTCCTCTATTTTGTATGCATTCAAAAACATTACAGAAATTTTACAGACTATAAATGTTAGCTTATCCTAATGCTCTCATACCTGTCTCCTCTTTGATTAAAAAATTAAAAATACCCAATGACACCTTGTAGTCATTCTATTGCAATACAGACAGAAGCTGCTCTGTCCACAACGACTTTCCCATTCACTTCAACAGAATAGTGCTGGCCTTTTCATTTCCAGTGAAGAAAGAGAATTTCATGTGCAGGAATCCTGGGTACATACTAAGTGATTTACAAATTAAATTCTTTAAGCATTAACCACACACTTTGATTTCAGACAGCATAAAAGTCTTCCAACATCCCAACTGTTTTAGGTCATCATCTCTCCCTGCTACTCCAAGTTTTCACAAACTGAAGACACTGTTCTTTTTTCATCAAGGACTTGCTTTGTTTTTGTTAATTTAGGGCAAGCAAATCTAAGCCGGGGGTGCACGCTTTCTTCAGAGCAGATCTCCCCTCCATCAAGACTTTGGTTTCCAAAAGAAACAGCTTTCCGCAGGCTTCCTTTTGACCTGACTACAATGATTTTCCATCCATAATAATTGCACAGGTACGAAATGTGTATTTTGATTGCAGAGGTCTTGCAAATACTTAAGCTTAAATCCAACTGTGAACTCCAACTAGACCCAATCAATGGAACTTATAGAAATGTTGACTTAGCAAGTTTCCATTGATTCAGTTGTTTATTTTTGCTGAAACTAGTAACTGAAGTTAGAATAGTCTGGTTTTGTTGTTTGCTTTCAAGTTGTTTCTGACTTATGATGACTATAAGGCAATCCTATCATCAGGTTTTCTAGGCAACGTTTATTCAAAGGGAGTTTGCCTTTTCCTTCCTCTGAGGCAGAGAGAGTGTGACTTGCCCAGGGTCACTCAGTGGGCTTCCATGGCTGAGCAGGGAATCAAACCCTGGTCTCCAGAATCATAGTCCAATGCTCAAACCACTACATGACGCTGGCTCTGATGCCACACTGGCTCTCATTGGTGTTTGATCCTCCATATTTAATAAGTGGTAGAATAGCTTTGTTGTTGCTGCTGCTGCTGCTTGTTAACGGCTCTCAAATCAACTTTGATTTATGGCAAGTCTATGGATGAGAGACCTCAAAGTCACCCTGTCATCAACTGCCCTGCTCAGGTCTTGCAGATTCAGGGCATCATTTCTTCTTGAGGAGAAATATCTACATGTTAAGTATAAAACAAAATTGCTCACTAATTCTTTACTCTATATTGAATGAATTCTTTATTAACTGTTTCTGCCCACCCAGAATTGACACTAACTGCCATTAAGCCAATTTTAGCTTATGGTGACCCTGTGAACAAGACACATCCCAGTCACCTTATCTTCAAGCAGCCCTGCTCAGGTCTTGTAGACTCAAGGCTGTGGCTTCCTTGAATCTACCCACTCATAATGTGGTCTTTCTTATTTCCTACCACTTCTTCCCACCTTACCAAGCATTATTGCCTTTTCTAGTGAATCAGTTCTTCTCATGATATGGTAAATACTGAGCAGTCTTAGTTTAGTCATCTTGCTTTCTAGGGAGAGTTCAGAATTGATTTGCTTGAGGACCCATTTATTGGTCCAGAGTATCCACAGAATTCCGCTCCAGCACCATATTTCAAAGGGGTTGATTTTCTTCCTATCAACCTTCTTCATTGTCCAGCTTCACAATCTTACACAGAAATTAGAAATACGATGGCATGAACAATCCTAACTTTAGTATTCAATGACATATCTTTACACTTCAGGACTTTGACTGGTTCCTTCACAGTTGCCCTTCCAAATCCTAGTCTTCTTTTGATTTCTTGACTGCAGTCTCCATTCTGATTAATGACTGAGCCAAGGAATAGAAAATCTTAAACTGTCTTGATCAGCTACTTTAAGGTAACGTAAAATACGTGTGGTTATTAAATATATATAAACAAAATCAACACTATGTGCATGCAGGCAGTAGATACCAAGCTATAGTTGACTGACTTGTTCTGTACTGAATGGAATTCAACATCATCTATACAATTCATCAGGTTCATATCCAGAAACTTTTTGTACAAAAGTACTATACATCTGACAAATGTATTTTGATACAGGAACTTCTGATATATAAAAAAGAGCATTTTATACCTTTCAAGATCTGATGGCCAGGGTCCATTCTGGGGGCAGTTCTTGCCAACCTGGACCAGTTGTTCACATTTCTTCATGTATTTTATGACACATTCTAAGCCATTTTTTCAAATTGACAGCTTACATCAGTTAGTCCACTAAAATCCATGCCAGCTTTATCTTTATCTTTCTAACCAATAGCTAAGAATTGGTTCAAACTTCAAAAACAGGAAGAATGTTGGAAAATAGGCCAAAAAAGTTGTGTCTACTACTTTTTGAATTTTAACTTACTTCTGCCCTTTTTCTGAAAGCGAGAACTAAAGGTCCTTTACGAGAGAATAAAGTAAGAAGGGGAAGCATTTTAAAAAGTGATAATGCAACTGCAGTAATCAGTGCTTATTCCAAGGTAGAAAATATTATAACACCCCACAGAACATACAAAATGGAAAGAGGCTTTCTGCAATGAGAATACAATCAGCAATGGCTTACTGATGGGTTTACTGCATAAGCAAGGTATTGGACAACATAACTCTTGAAATCCCTTTGAACTCTACAATTCTATTAATAAAAAAGATGAAATCTGCCAATATTTTATGATCAGAAAAAAAGTCAGATATAATGAGAACTTCCAGGTACACTAAGAAGATACACTAGAGGCCACTGATTCAGCTTTACTGTTAAGACAATTGCTAAAAACTTTGATTTTAACTATGACAAAATAAAACCAAACCCACTGAAAGCTAGCATATCAGCCATTATGATATATCAACCTGCTTTCTTTCTTTAGAGCAAGTCTTAACAGAACTGGTAAGAAGACAACTATAGACGTAGGAGAAATGTGCTGAAGGTGTTGCTCTGTATAGTAGGAATAGTATAAAAGTGTTGACTTCTCTACAGAACCACTGCAGGTGACAATATGAGGCCTCAAACATACTTTAGTACAAACTGGGGCCTTCCTTATTCAGAAATCCAAAAACTTCCAAACCCCAAAACCTTTTACAGCCAGCTGCTCATTTCTGCCTTTGAGGTGGCAGCTGCGGCGCTCCTGCTCTTTTGCTTCTCAGATCCTCAGTCTCTCTCTTTTGCTGCCAGCGGACCACTTCTGCCTTCAAAGGGGTGGCTGAGGCACTCTAGCTCATTAATCTCTCAGATGTAAGGAGTGTTGCCGCCTCAAAGGCAGAAGTGGGTGGCTGGTGGCAAAAAGAGAGAGACTGAGGATCTGTGAAATGCAAGGAATATGTGTTTGCACCAACCACTACACTTAGATTCCCAGCATTTCACAGCTCCTCAATCTCTCTCCAGCCTCATGTTTCATATACAACACAAGTAGTGAACAAACAAGATGCAAGGCCATTCCAAAAAGGTACTGCATTCCAAAATTTGAAAAAGTGCAAAAAACAAAACACTTCTGGACCCAAGCAGTCTGGATAAGGGAGGCTCATCTTGAACTATGAACATGCAATTCTTCCCTGCCCCCATATCTAAATAGAGATGAAGAATGAAATAAAGGTGGCATCTATTTTCTTTAGATGCTGCCTTGATTTCATTCTTCATCTCCATTTTGATATGGAGTTGGGGAATGACTGCATGTCCCAAGTACTAAATTATATGTTGTAATAGTTTAACTGTCTTCACATGTATTGGATAAATCCACGTTTTGATCATAATAACTGATGGAACCAGTATAAAGAAAGATGAAGGGAAATTTAAAGAGGACAAATAATGCTTAATAGTTGGGATCTACTTAAAAACAATACTAACAGAAGCCTTGTTAAAAGGAATGTCACAGGTCAGTACAGGAAGCATGAAATCCAAAGAGTCATCTATATGGATAATGCACAGTGTGAAAGAAGCTATTAGAGATAAAGTTTCTCTCAGCAACTAAAGTCTGGCCAAATGAGGTGATCTTACAAGAACAATAACCTCAAGACCACCAACGTATCTCTTCAGATATATCATGAGCAGGAGGCCAGTCAGTGGGACTGTTGGGTGACAACAAAATTAGGTGCATTTTAAAGGAGGATAAAGAGACTTTGAAAAGTTATTTTCATCTGTCGTCTCTGCTGAAGATGCAGGGGAAAAGCTTGTGTGCGAACTTATATTTCCCAAGAGGAAGATATTGGAGGTGAAACAAACAATGAAAACAAGTTCTAGATTTTACTGACAGATTCTAAAGAAAAAAATTGCCACATCTGGATTGTATCCACCTGAGTAGATTCAGTTTCTTTAATCTGAATTTAAAAATTCAAAGGTGAAATTGCTTACTTTCTAATTAAAATATATAACATGCTCTTAAGATCCACCTTTGTACCAGTAGACTGGAAAGTTACTGATGTAATACCAATTTTTTAGAGACTCAGATGAGATCCAGGAAAGTACATGCCAGGAAGCTTAAAACCTGTTCAGATAAACTAGTAAAATGACCAAGCTTACAGAAGTTCAATCGCTACCAAAAAAAAATCAGCATTGCAATTGTAACCCCCAGGTCCTGTTTCACTAGACTTTTAAGAGTTCTTTGGAGTTTAATTCTTTAAGTTAAAAAAAAAACCAGTTAAAGTCAAAGAGTTGAACTCTTTTAAAAATTCATTTTCAATAAATATGTGGACAGGAATGATCCATTACACATTGCTTACTAGGATTTCCAAAAAGATTTTGATAATATTCCAAACCAACAATTCTTGAGTAAACTTAGGAACCATATAATAGGAGAAGTCCTCTTCTAAACTAAAAATCTGTTAAGACCAGGAAGCACAGAGCAGGAATAAATGGTCAGTTCTCATAGTGGAAGACTGAACAGTGAGGTCCCACAGGAATCTGTATTGGGTCCAGTCCTCCTTCATAACTTGCTCATAAATGACCTTGAGCTGTGGTGAGTAGTCAGGTGGCTAAGCTTTCCCATGACACTCAATTATGGTGATCCCAGTTGGTGAGAACAAAAATCAACTGGGAAAAGCTCCAAAATGGTCTCTCTAGACTGGGAATTGGGCACTGAAATGACAAACAAGACTCAGTATAAATAACAGTAGGGCCAAGGATATAAGGGCTAAAATAATTCCCAACTTTGCATATGTACTGTTGGGACCTGAGTTGGCAGAGACTGACCCAGAGGTCTTGTGCTTATGTCTGATACTTTGATGAAAATATCAACCTAGTATGTGGCTGCTGTTACAAAAGCAAAAATGCAAATGTCATAATTTCAAACTAGTCATACGTAGAAAAGGAACTGAAAATAAAACTGTTAATCTCCTATCATCCTTTTAAAAATCTGTAGTGTAACCACATCTGGAATACTATGCACAGTTCTGGTCACTGTGCATAAAAATAGTATTTCAGAGCTGGATAAGTTGAAGAAAATGATCAAGAGCCTAGAACAATAGCCCTATGAGGAAAAAATACATTTGAGGCTGTTTAGCTCAAAAAACAGGCAAGTCAGAAGAGATATGAGGTACATAAAAGAATGTATGGTGTAAACAGAGACAAGGGCTTGTCTCCATTTCTCATAATAACCAGAAGGCAAATTATCCACTAATGCTGAAAGGTTGAAGATTTAAGATAGATAAATAGAAGATTTGTTAAGATTGTGGAATTCACTGCCACAAAATGTAGTTATGGCTGCCAAGCTGGATGGCTTTAAAAGAGGATTGATACATCCACGGAACGTGGGTCATCAACTGTGTACCAGTCATATATACAAGCCACCATTAATAGCAGTACAGGGCCTTATAAGCCAAAAGTAACACTTTGAACATGGCTCAATACTTGTCAGCCAACCAGTACAGATCTTTCATCATAAGGAGTAATACAAACATTGTAGGAGGCCTCATTAAGTGGTTTGCATTTTATGATAGTTGTAATCTCCAAACCAAGCCCAAGGGCATCCCCACAGAGAACATATTACAATGGTCCAAGTCCTGAGGTAACAAAGTACTGATCACTGCGGCCAGATTATCTTTGTCTAGGAATGGTTGTAGATGAAGATGGCGATAGTTGGTTTTTGTCACTGAGACCACTTGAGCCTGGAGTAACAAAGGTGAATCCAAGAGCACCACCAGACTAAGCATCTATTTCTGAAAGAAGACGGCAACCCCATTCCGAATGCAACTTCTGCAGGATCACAACTAGTGCACTGGCATATCATGATTATATGCACAGGAAACCATACATACAATTGTAAAGGTAGGGATTGTTTTTGGATATTGTATTATGCTTCACCTTGCCCAAGTTCTTTTGTTGCTTTAGACTGGAAAAGGAAAATAGAATTTTTAGACCGTTTTCCCTGTTAATAAATGTTTTATATATACACTATTACGTACACATTACCACTATATTATTTAACTGTATAAAACTACTATTATAGCAGGGAGAAAGTGGTAAACTGTCCTAACGTGCCAACAAAAAGAAATCCAAATTGCTCTTTATACCTTTGCGAAGAAGCAACAGACATTTGTGAGAAAACTAGCCAACATATCACTTTCAAGTCCACTTCTCTCTTGTATATGAGGAGATTCATACTTCTTTACACTGTGTATGAAATTACTGGCTATTGCAATGTACCTTCCAGCTCCAATATGCATATCAGGAAAGCAGATGGTAATGGCAAGACCTCAACATTTTTACTAAACTCAACATTCATACTTCTGTGGAACAACCACATTAATTGTAAAGTACACACAGGCAACATAAAAATGTTATAACTTTGCACAACCTACATGGAAATTCGGCAAAATGGTTTATAGGTATACTGTTCTCGTTATTATCAGTGATCTCTGTAAGGAAACATATCTGAGAACCTTTTCCCTTGCATATGGAATGAAACATCCCATTCAAAACAGGTAAGGACTTAACAGCGGCTTTACAAAGATTTCTTATCCAACAGAACCAAAATATATTTTATTGTTAGCACTAATTCAATCAAATTCTTTAAAAATACAAATATTTGTATAGATAGTCAACAAAATTTTATCACCTCAAAGTACACTATGTTAACTAAATAGTTATTATCCATAATCTATTATGTGACTTTAGCTTTGGAAAGAAGTTGAAAGCATTGCCAATAAGGCAACAGGGATGAGATTATATTTCAAGAACAACAAGAAATCTTCTAATTATAATTATGCATGTTTACTTTAATAACTGCCAATAAACTTTGTTGTTATACATATAAACTCTACATGCATCAGTTTGCTGAGATATGTACTCCCATCTCATTCAATCGCTATTTCTTACTTTTATAAACCATATAAAAATATTATTTTCCTGGTTATTTTGCTAAACAGGAACAAGTTTGCTTGAAACTTGAAAATGTTGCAGTATTTCAAAATTATATAACCTAGAGCTTGCTTTCAAGGTAAAAAATTCCAACAGGAAACCCTGAGATGTATAAATCTTCTGCTTCCACACATCACTGTTCTGTATCAGTCATTAGCACTGACAGCTGCTACAGAATAAAATAGGACAGAAGGCCTACCTTTCAAATCCTTACTCAATTCCACAAAGTTCACTGGGATTTATCATGGCACTGTCTTTCTCAACCTTCCCATTAAGTTACTACCTACCTTTCAGGATTGTTGTGAGAATAAAATGAAGGGATAGAAGGAAGCACACACACTTTATCGACTTGCTGCAGCAACAGCAGGCTAAAGATGTAGCACCAGCAAATTATTTCACTAGTCCTGTTGACCGTAGCCATCTATTCTGGAAAGCTCCTCAGATATTTTTTTGATTCTGACATGACAGTGAACAGGTTTCCATTGCAGAAATCAGCTGTCCAAATTGTGATCTTGCAGAAAACAAGTGCATATGGCAAAACAAGAATGACAAGTGTCTATTGAACACATCACTGGCTACACACATAGCTTTTTCACCTTTCCATACATTATCCTCTAGATAATACACAGACACAGCTACTCACAGAAATAATTTCTTTCCAATGACTGTTACACTGCCCATCAAAATGGCCAGGCTTGCATAATGATTTCCCAATTTAACAAGCTGTCTGGCTGCACACTCTCTGCCCCTCATATATGTAAACATCCAAATGAGAAGTCCTCTATTTATTAAAGGCCTTCATTTTGCCTGAATGAGGAAACTATGGTAAACAGCTTTGGAACAAGTTGAGATTTGAAGTCAATTGCTCTGAAATCCCTAAACTGGTTTCCTGATTAGGATGAAACGGAACTACAGTCAATGAAGGACTCACTGGCATGGTAACTAACTTACACAAAGGGAAGGACAGCTTATTTAACTGAAATATAATAATCCAAACCCAGCCATCTGAACCAAATTTAGACAAGTGAAGCCTACCATGTATCAGAAAGCACAACAGGAAGACAAAATACGGGCCTAAAACACTCCTAAATACTTTCTTGCCAAAATGCTAACTGGAGGTAATCACTGCCTGAATAGTCATAAAACTGCCTCTAAGTAAACGAGCAATACAACTTTCGTAAAATGGAGGAGAGTTGGCTCTTTGCTTCTTTCAAGCTGTCAATATACCGCCAGTGGTTGATGTGAGCATAACGCAGAAAGATAAAGCAATAAAAAGTACATGAGCTAATCACTTTACAGTGTTCTTTGGTATGCTACATTAAACACAACTCTCCAGTAGCCCTATTGTATACTTACCTCCCTTATACTGTTAGAATCCAGGACTCCTATGAAGCTGAATAGTGAAAGACTTATAGGGGAGACCAGATACAGGACATAGTTAGATTACAGAATGTAATCAAAATGGAGATATGACTGTTGAACTGCATGGCTTTAAAGGGAGAACTGAACAAATTCAAGGAAGAAAAGATTCTCAATGGCTAACAGTCATGATGCCTATCAACTACCTCCAGTGTCAGAGGAAGCATGCCTCTGACTACTAGCTGCTGGAAGCTAGGGTGAGAGAGGCGTAATGCCCTTATGTCATCCCTGTAGGTTTTCCACAGGTGCCTGGTTGACCACTGTAGGAAACAGGATGCTGAACTGGATAGGCTACGGTCTGATCCATCAAGACCCTTTCACACCACACAACTAGAGCACTACGATTCCACTTTAACTGCCAAGATTCCATTTTATGAAATCCTGGGATTTGCAATTTAGGAAGAGGCATTTAGAATTCTCAGCCAGAGTGCTCTATTGCCTCACCAGACTAAAAACCCCAGGATTCCATAGGATTCAGTTATATCAGTTAAAGTGGAATCACAGTACTATAACTGTTCTTTTACTCCTACAATGCAAAGCAAACAGCTGACCCAGAATAAGCATAAGCCATCAGTTGATACTCTTTCTTAGAGTTCTATTCAATTGCACTCATGATACCCACTATAACACTTTGACCCTTCAAGAATTACAGTGAACTAAGCCTGACCATCAGTGGGCAAGATTTGGGCCAGTGCATGGACATGGCATGACAACAACCCCTCGTATCTTACTCAATTCGTGTTTAACTTGTGGCACCAAACTACGTAATACAATTGATAACATTTGCAGTGATTTGAAATGCTCATATAATTTTTTAAACAAGTCTATGATCATGGTTTCAGACACTGACCACATACAAGACTCTGCCTCTATCTTTGTACATTTAACTGACTATCCTGTAAAGCAGGAGACTTCTGCATGCCAGACTCACCTTCTCTACAGAGTCGCATTGCTTCGCGGTTTTTCCCATATTCCTTGAAGCTTTCTTCCAAGGCTGCTCCTATGTAAATCATGACAAAGAAATAAAAGAAAAACTTTAGTCCTTATGGAACTGTGGCTACAACAACAAAAAAATGTCATCATGTTTTGTCTTTCAAATCCAAAATATTCATCGCACAAACAGATATAAAACAGATTTGCCCAAAACAGTGCAGATCCCTTTCCCCACCTCACATAAATGAAAGAGTGCAAATTCATTTAAGAGACAAAAATATAATGTATATAGACCAACTATGAAAATTTTGGCATTTCAAATACAGAAAACTACTGCAGGAAATCCATAGGATAAATCAAATTATTGCTCAGGACACAAATACTTGAAGCTACGCATCCCTCTACCATGTCCTAAGGTAGCTACAAGAGATTCTTCTACATACATCCATGCCAGGATAACTTTATTACCCTGTGACAAGGGGGAGAGCCTCTCTGTGGTAACCCCCAGCTTTAACAGTCTCTCCCATAGGAAAACAGCTGGGACTGATGGCACCAGGTCAAGATTTCTTTCTTTCTCCAGGCATTTCAAAGTTGGTAAATGAGTTTAGTGTGTTTACCTTTTTAACTGTTGCTACTTGTTTTATAATTCTGGCTGTTATCTTTTTAGCATAATTAGTTTTATCCACGACTTTGTACACTGCCCCGCTATCTTCCAGCCTATAAATAATGTCACTACATTAAATAATACACGTGTCATGATACTAAATGATATGAACACACAGCTCAATATGTACATGTGTTGCACATGCACCTGTATATATTAGTAATGTGGAACACTTCCTACAGCAAGGATTTGTGTCATGAGGATGAATGGCAGAAACATACCAGTGGATGTAAAATGGTCTCATTCAGACATTACGCTAAACCATGGCTTAGCACAATGCAGGAGAGTTTTAGCCTCCCCCCTGGCTCATGTTTGTGTCTTTACAGCTCCCATGCAGTGAAGAAGGAAAAGTTTGGAAGCCTCTGCTTTAAATTAACCACAGCTTCCTGTGCTGTCTGAACCAGGAACTGGGCCCACCATTATAAACCATGGCTGGTTTAAGCAAGTCAGCCTTAGAAACCATGGGTCAAAGTTGTTTTTCTTTGAAGTAACTACAGTTAACATTCTAAGAGCAATTTCTCATTTCCAATAACATGACAAACTGTGCTTAACTAAAAGTTGAAGGCAGAAGAGAAACAGGTACAGAACCAGATCTGCTCATGGTGCACTAAGGAGCAATAAGGCCAGCCAGATGTTCTTTAATGGCAAGACCCAGCAATTAATCTTCTCTACCATAGCCAATAGTGAGGAACATTGGGAGCGGAGGTCAGCATTGGGAGCTGCATCACAGCACTGGTTTCCACCATAGAGAGCATGAGGTCTTACTACATCCACTATAACATGAAAAACAACCACCGTATTTCCAAAAAAGTTACAATACACCTTTTTGGAATCTCAGTGTACAGGTTCTTTTGCTTGGTATGATTCCCCCCCCCAAGGTAGACAAGAGTCCAAGTGATTTCGCTTACCTGTAAACAAAAATTGCGGAATCAAATGTGTCCCCAATAGTAACAACACACCTGGAAATGTGCACCTACCATCTTGGTCACTTGGGTCAATGGGGTGCAGGACCTCACTGAGACGTGTCTTAAAAAGTAAGGGACACATACCTATGCCCACGAACCTGGTAACACCCTGTCATGGACACCCGAAGGATTACGCACTTGTAGATACATCGCTGGTACTGACCACCCTGAGCGGCTGGGCCAGGATGAAACCAGACTTTTCCTGCCTGCTGCTCCCCCACCTCATGTCTGGGACAGATTTTTTTAAAAAACTGGACCACCTCCTGGGTCCCCTCCCTCTCCCTGCAGGGGACCGGTTGTCTTCACCCCTCGCTGCCGGCCACGACCCCTCCCCTCTCTTCTTCTGCAGCCGCCCCCCCCCCCCCCGGGAAAGAGTGGCTCTGGCTCACCGTCGTTCCCATGAAGTTTAGCAGCGTCGACCCAATGGCTCCAGGGCTGCCCCAGCATCGCCTCCGGGCTAGGCAGGGACCTGCGCTCCCCGACGGTCGCCATTGCCGCGCTGGTGGCGGGGGTCGTACTGGCGGAGATCGTCGCGGCGGCGGGGCCGAGGCCGCTCTCGCCGCCGCCGCCGCCGCCGCCGCCGCCTCCTCCTCCGCCGCCGCCGCCGCCGCCTCCACCGCCGCTGCCGGGCCGGGGCCGCCGCTGCTGCTGCTGCTGCTGCTGCCTGCTGGCCGCCGCCGCCGCCGCCGCTCTGCGTTGCTCCCCTCTGACGTCAGCCACGGCCCGCGCCGACATTCTTTCCGCTGCTACAATGTAACGAGAAAAGTCATCAGGCTCTTTAAGGTGGCGCCGCCGCTTAAGGACGCTCCGCCCGAATCCCCCGCTCGCAAGAGGGAGCCCGGGGGGCGGCCGCCGCGGGCCCAGGGCCGGCGGCGGGGACAGCAGGCCTCGCGCCCCCTTTGTCTCCCGCTAATCATCGGCCCCGTCCCCGGCCGCGGAGGGAGGGGGAGGGAGGGGGGAGGCACCTCGCTCGACACCAACGCGGCGGCGGCAGCAGTCATCTGGGACCCCGCGCCCGCCTCCGAGCCCCCGGGCGGCTCCGCTCGCGCCCCGTCCCCGGCTCCCGGGGAGCCCCTGGCGTGGGTGCCATCGGCCCCGCCGCCCCTGCCCGGCCCCCTCGCCCGCCCGCCCCCCGGACTTCGCCCAGCCCGAAAGTTTCTGAGCGAAAGGAAGTTGGCTACTCGGGGAGCCTCGGCCAGGTCCGGGCGCATCGCCGCCGCCGCCGCCGCCGCCGCCCTCGTCCCTCCCCTTCCCCCGTCCCCGAGGCGGGCTCTTAAAGGGACCGGGACACTTCCTGGCTCCAGGCAGCCCGCGCCACCCCCCCTCCCCTCCCTCACCCACCCAAATCTTTCGCTTGACCCACACGCAAGCCAAAGCTCCTCCGACATCCATTTCGCCCCGGCCAATCCCCCACGCCCTTTCCCGCGGGTCTCCCCCCCCGCTCCCAACCTCTCTCTCTCTCTCTCTCTCGGGGCCACCTTAAGGCCAGGCGCCTCCCTCCCACCTTAAAAGTTTTTCGCGTCAACCACGGGGACGGAGGCTGGGTAGGAAACAGGCAGGAAACTCACCCCGTCGCCGCGGCTCATCTCCCGCCTCCAGCGCCCTCCCGGACACCCTCCTTCCACGAGTGTCCCCCGCCCAGGATCCTGCCTTAAAAGGCCTCATTTAATATTTAAATCCCGTCCTACCGCTCCGCCAATAGGGAGCCCCGGCTGGCTCGGAGGAATCCCCGCCTCCCGCAAAGTCCCTCCGAACGCCGGGTGTTCCATCTGTCAAAATCATGAATGAAGCCCGAGACGGCCAAGTTTCTGCGCGCGCGCCCCCCCCGCCCCGCGGTGCCTTCCACGGGTTACTCAGGGTTAAAGGAAGGGAGCAGCAGGAGAGAAAGACGCTCCTTCCCTGTCCGGGGAAGAGGAAAAGGGTTTAAAACTTTGCAGACCAGGAGCAGGAAGAACCATGATGTAGAACCCTATTTAACCCTTTCAGTGTCCTCACTGAGGCCATTTCCGCACGAGGCTGTTAGAGCGCGATGATTCCGCTTTCAGCCTCCTCTGGAATCCTGGGCTTTGCAGTTTCGGGAGGGGCCGGCCGGCCCCTCCCGAAACTGCAAAGCCCAGGATTCCAGAGGAGGCTGAAAGCGGAATCATCGCGCTCTAACAGCCTCGTGCGGAAATGGCCTGAAACTTGTACTTGCAATTTATATACCCGTATTAAAGGTAGATATTTCGAATATTAAATTGAAGCTGGGCAACCTTATCCCTCATAGACACAAAACGTATAAAACTTAAAGGCGTTTTACTTCTTCCAGCATACAAAAGGGTCCTTCGAACTGATGCTTCTCTTCTCAGGGGCACATTGCAAATCTGCAAGTTTAGACACTGCTGCATCAATTTCCATAGGCTACTCCATTCCATCACACTATAAGTTCACCCAAACGACATTGGTATAAAAATATCTGGGGCAGGTGAGTACTCCAAACCCTCCACGTGTCCCAGTTTGACAAGGAAGGTCCCGATTAATCCTCTGTTGTCCCACTTTTTCACCTGCTTTTAAAATGTCTTGAGTTTTTTCCCACCTGCCATCTTCCCCCTTTGTCTTCAGATTGCTTCAAACTGAGTTCAAAGTGCAAAAGCAGTTTGCACTCAATCAAGTCTGCAGGGGGGAGAAGGGAAGACCAATTCTTGCCCTTTTCAATAGCCTGAGGCAAAACCAAACTGCTGCAGCTCCTTGTAGCTTGTATGTTCTTCATTACTAATGACTGTTAATAACGGCACTCTGATCTTTCTAGGCCACATGAGTCCCGGTTTGTATCTGTGAAATGTTGGAGGGTATGATATTAGGTCATTCCAGAAAGTCACTAGGACCAACTTCAACTGGGCCACCAGCTACAGGCGCTCCTGGACAAGGATAACCTCGCCCCAAGAGTCCATGCTGTGGTAACTTCCCAAGTAGCCTAGTTCAATCCTGTCTATGTGAGGCTGCCCTTGAAGACGGCTCAGAAAGAGCAGCTAGGGCAAAATGCAGCAGCTAGACTGCTGACCAGAATGCCGTACGGAAACCATATAAAATCAGTTTTAAAGAAATTGCACTGGCTGCCAATATGTTTCCAGTCTGATTTTAAGGTGCTGGTAATGATATTCAAAGCCCTAAATGACCTGAGACTTTGATACTTGAAGGAGTCCCTCTCCCTGGATATTCAAGCTGCAGGAAAGGAGATTCCTCCTGAACCTCAGGAAGAACTTCCTGACAGTCAGGGCTGTCCGGCAGTGGAATATGCTGCCTCGGAGTGTAGTGGAGTCTCCTTCCTTGGAGGTTTTCAAGCAGAGGCTTGATGGCCATCTGTCAGGAGTGCTTTGAGGGTGTTCCTGCATGGCAGGGGGTTGGACTGGATGGCCCCTGGGGTCTCTTCCAACTCTACATTTCTATGATTCTATGACTCTATGATTCTATATGCCAGTTTGAGGTCTATTCAAGCCCCCCCTGCCTTTGTGTCCCATCAATCTGGGCAATATGATGTGGGAGAGGGCTGCCTTGCTAGTGGCACTCCAAATACGGAATACAATTTCGTTAGAGGCCTGACTGGCACCAGTGTTGGTGCCATTGTGGTGCCCAGTGAACACATGGATGTTTATTCAACCCTCTGCAGCCTAATTAGTTTTATATAAAGCCATACCTATGTACAGCTTTAAACTGTTTTAAATTATTTTAACCAGTTTTCATTCACCTTATTTAAACTTATCAAATTGTTCAATATGTCTGGGCCTTTTAAAGTCATTTGTATTGTTTACACTGTTTTAAATTGGTCCAGTAGATTTTGGTATATACCACCTTGAGATCTTTAGTGGAAAGTGGAATATATTTTAATAAATAAAATTAGGCGCAAGACAAATATGTACCTGGTATATATAGATGACTGGGTGAGTTTTGGAAGCTAAAAAGTTCGTTTGTACGTATGGCAGCAGTTTTTAACATACTCAGGAGTTTCTCTAAATTGGCAGAAACATAAAAGTTTATAAATCAAAAGTTAAGAAAACACACAAACCCCGGTTAAATGTGGATGAAGGTATCTCCAGGAGCTATGGAGTGTTGCGTTTCAATCAAAAAAGGAAAAGCGAAATAGGAAATTGGGTGTGTGTGAATGGAGTGGAAATGTCCTTACTTTTTACCGTATCTTAGAGGCCTGGCATATACTGAATTTGAATTTGGAGCACTGAATCAGAGCATTCCTCCTAAGCAGGTAAGTGAAAGCCTGGGGGAAAAAACTTTGGAGGGGAAAAAAAGCCCTTGTTTGTCCCTGAAACCATTTTTTTTCTCCTGAAAAATGGAAAAACAGATTATTAAATATTTTCTTTTAGAATGATAAGTGTTTATATTTATTTCCCCTACATAATTTCTAAAAGCTACACAGCAGGCAAGACTTTTACAAGACAATGTACAGCTATGCTACTCAAAGTGGTTCTCCATAAACTGATGTCTGTGCGTAAGCCCTCCACTCTCAGTTCAAATGAGGTTCCTGGGGAAAAAGAAACAGTTCTAGACAATGGACACAATGACCTCTGACATATTAGAAAAAAATGACAGTACCCCCACACTGGATACTAAAAACTATTGACTGATACACAGTATCAGATCCTTATTAATTCCTGTTCCCAGCTGGTTTCCTTTTTGTACTTTTAATGTGAACAAGTGCTTCATGTCTGCTTGACACTGTGGTGCACTACAGCAGACAAAATAATTTTCTCTGTTATACTAATAGTGTCTTCTGTTTCTGCTCTTTTATTGCTTGAGTCTCATAAACTGGGCAAAAGAAATTCATTACTGACTGTTTGTGTGCTCCTTACAGGTCACAACTAATAAACTCAATTTTTAACATACCAAACTTGATAATTTTAGGTCAAACCAAGCTATATATAATATATCTTACATTCCAAAAGGAACAAACTAACTTTTAATTTGTAAAGGTAATACTGCTATTTTCTCTGTTTCTCCAAAAGTTCTGTTTTTTTCCATGACTTCAATACTTCTGGAAATTTTACATCTCTGTTCTTAAGGGAAATGGAATTTTGTTGTAGGTCCCACTGGTGTTTTGGAAAAGTGATGCACAAATATATTTTAAAGTTTTAAATATGTTTTAAGTGTACATACTAAAGTGCATGCACATTCTGAATCCTAAAAATGTTCGTTTTATGTTTACAGTCATATTTAAGTATCATTTTAAATATTTTGGTTGCTCTAGCTTAGCACGTATAAAACTATCTAAGTAACAAAATTAGAACAGTATTTTTAATACCTGGAATATTCAGTGCTCCCAAAAGTCTAATTAACATATAAGGTGAATGATGATGTACAAGATGCACACACACACAGAGTCTAAAAATGCTAAGAGAAGATACTCAAAATACTAGAAAACACAAAGTATTTCAAAATGATGTCTCAATATATCTCAAGGTGCATCCAGACTGATTAAAAGACCATAAAGTCCCAGATTTTGTTCCTGTTTTTTCCCAGTTTTATTTTGGAGATGCATAAAAGTTTTATTTATCCCAGAATATTTTGTCAACTCCTACTACAATCAGATACTTTTTATACCAGCTCCTCAAATTGGTTTATTTTAACTGATTATGAAATCAGAAAGGATGGGAACAAAATCTGGGAGTTCTCAATCAGGCTGGATGTGCCCTTCTACACAGTACAAGCAAACCCTCCAAGAACATCTTTCAGGAGCAAATTTATCAACAGAAAGAATAAGGCAGAGGGAAAATGCTGAGATGCAAGATGATGACATCATTCCACTTTATACCTCAACCATTCTCTTTTGATGGAAGGCAAAGTTGCACGGGCCAACAGCTTCACTGATATCTGCTATGTTAGCCTGTTCCTTTCATGCGCAGTATAGAATATTGTGATGAGACTGTTTCTGAAGTAAAATTCAGCTGCTGCTCCACTCAGTTACGAGACGTGGGGGGGGGGAGCATATTATTCTTCATCTCAGCAACAAAGTATTTTTGGCTGTCCCTGTTATATTTATATGCCGTACTTCTATATTTGTGTAGTCTTGATGTGTTCTAATTTAGTAATAGTTAGATAAGAAAGCTGAGATAGCACATCTGTTTTTCTTCTTGCCCTCTTCTGGTGAATCCATACAGTGCTGTCTACAAATATTTTAGCATCACAAAGTTACACTGTGTGTTTGGAGAGATGCATCCCAAAATCCTTGGTGGAACTGCAAGAGATCCTAGGTGCACTGGCCAGGTTGCAGTGTGATTAATAGGAAACCCTAAAAATGCTGCTGCTAGCACAGGGATGCCACTTAAGCAGTCGCACAGGAATGTGGGGGCGGAGAGGGCGATTCACCCCGGGCAGCAATATTTCTGGGGCATCTCAGCCCACAGCCACACCACCACATGCCCTGGCCATGCCCTGGCCACATCCCTGTGCACCTTGGCCATGCCTTCGTGCACCACAGCTACGCCCCTCGAGCCATAGCCCTGCCCCCCTGCTCCAAGCTCCTCTACCGCACGTAAGTGACTGTGGTCACACATTGTAAAATAGTTCCTGAAACTCCAAAAGGAGAAGGGAGACATCTCTAAAAACGAATTCTTACAAAACTCAGAAGCTAATTGCTATCCCACCTCTCTACTGAAAACAGTATTGGAGATATGTTCATTTGGAAGAAAAGCCTGCTGATTTCAGTGGGACTCACTTCTGTTTAAACATGTTTTTAAGAATACAAGCACACAGAAATAAGTCCCACAAATTCTGCAGGACATGCAGTTCAATTCCATCAGCTTTTACTGAGAAACAAGTGTATCTATTTTATATGGGGCCTACTATCAACAACCAAGCAAAGAATTGCTGCACCACAATCAACAAAGAATCTTTCCAGACATCTTCTTTTTCAAGAAAGATACAAAAGGCTGTATGTGGCACCAACAATATTTTATCTACAGTGGAAAAAAACTCTCTTCCTGGCAAGAGTGGAAAGACAGTCATTCTCATTTTTTCTACTGGCAACTGATAGGCTTGTTGTATCCCAAATGGTCTAAAAGAAATAACTACCAGAATTCCATGTGTATTTAATAACCACTGACAATTACTTATACAAAACAAAGATTATGGGGCAAATAATGCTAAATACTGCTGATGCGTTACAAATAATAAAATGCAACAGAATTTAGAGGGATATTTTTTCCCAAGACCAATTTAGCAATACCTGGCAAATTAGCAACTAGTTAGGGGGAAAGAAAAAACCCTTAATTTACTATAGACTTCATAGTCATGCTAGTCGTTACAAGGACAAATTTAATTGAGCCTATATAAAATGTTTGTAAATAGCCTAGCATTAAGTAGAAAGAGATAGTTAAATCACAAGGATTATTTTGATATTCCAGTTTTTTCAAAGAAAAGTTCATAGGATCATCCTGAGTGCCTAAAAAGAAGATTTATATACTGACACTGAAATTCTTGTGTTTGTCAAAAATTAATATTTCAGTTCCACTTTACCAGAGTAAATTCTGCATTGTCTGAATATGCTGAACCTTTAACTGAACTAGATGTATAGTAACATTTTTATATTGTTCAAGGAACACATTATGCAGGACAACACCTGATTTAGAAAAATGAGAGATTTTAAAAATTATTTCAAACTATTACATTACATGCATCCAATTGACCCCAGACAATCAATAAAATAATTGTTTGAGTAGTCTGCAATGTCCCACTATTACACTTTCTTTCCATGGTGGTGGTACTACATGCTCCTGCGAGGCAAGAGGCTATATGCAGATGGCAATAGTACTGCTGGTAGGGTCTCCCATGTCAGACAGGCTTTTGCTGAGGAGACAGACTAAATGTGTCAAATTGCTACTGGGCAGCAGCAGTATTGGGGGGTGGCAATGGCAGAGCATCTCTCAGAGACAACAGCAGTAGCACCATAGTTAATGCCTGTTGCTACTGTGCAGAAGGTGGCAATAGTAAATCAATCCTGAAGACTTCTGCCCTGAAATGATGAGATAGACCAAAATGAAAAAAGAGATAAGTGTCAGAAGATGAGACTCCCAGGTAAGAAGGCACTCAGTGAGCTACTGGGGAAGAACAGAAGACATGTAGAAGTAACACTGTGGCTAATGATGCAATTGGACTCAAGCCAAAAGGACGTTCAGCTGACAACTTGCTCAGAGGTGAAAGGAAAGTCTAAAGCTGCACAATACATTATAGAACATCGAATGCGAGAAGCATGAATAAGGGGAAGATAAGACACAGTAAAACAAGAAAGAGAATGAATAAACATTGCAATACTTGGGATGCATGAAGCTAAAGTGAATAAGAATGAGCTATTTGGTGTCAGGTAATTACACAGTGTGTTTCACTCTGGAAATAAAAATCTAAGAAGAAATAGAATAGCATCAATAGTGAGGAGAGAAGTAGCCAGACAAGTTAAATGATATAATGTGAAGTCTTACTGAATAATATCAATAAGACTTCAGGAAAAAAAACCTATCAATATCACCATAATCCAAGTTTATGCTCCAACCACAGAGGCAGAAAAGAAAGCAACATAAGAAACTGGAGTCCAGGAAGAAATTGATCACAGGTCAAAGCAGGACATCTTGATAATCATGGGCAATGGAAACACAAAAATAGGAAACAGAGCAGAGCCAATCACTGTAAAAGAATTTGGCCTAGGCTCAAGAATTTAAGCAGAAGAGTACCTGATTCAATTTTGTAACGCTAACAGTTTGATAATTACAAACATATTCTTCAGGCAACCAAAGAGATGACTGTATACATGGAAATCACCTGATGGCCAATAAAGAAATCAGACAGACTACATAATTTGAAGCAGAAGAAGGAGAAGTACCATTCTCTATGCAAATACAAGACCAGCAGCATGCTGTGGCACAAAAGAACATCAAATCAATCATTATGCTGAAACACAAGCTGAAGAACACTCCTGTAGAATTTAAAGGTAACACAAAAATAGATTTGAACTATTAAGCCTAATTGATCAGGAGCCAGAAGAACTCTGGACTGAAGCCAAGGACTATGTCAGAGAGGAATGCACAAAGATACTACCTACAACCACATACATACTCAGGCACACACAAATCCTCACTGGATGACAAGCAGTTAAGGACAAACAGGAAGCAAAAGCAAAAAAGGGACAGAAATAGGATCAGAACCCTGAATGCAATTGTTCAACTACTTGTATGCAGGGACAAAGAGAACTACTGTAACAATCAATGCAGAGAAACAGAGAACTAGACAACAGAAATAGACAACAATAACAAAAAAAGAAGCAGAAGAGTAGAGATGATCTACAACCAATAGGTTGTAGATCAAGAAGAAATAAATGGTCAAGAAGAAATAAAAGTCAATGGAAATGATAAACTGAAAACTATATAAAGAGATGAAAGAAGAACAGATTCAGTCAACAAAGAAGCATTTGAAGATGAACCGACAATTTTAGACTGAAGCAGAAGTTGCACTTAGGCCACTTGGGAGAAATAAATTACCAGGAACAGACAGCATATCAATAGAGCTGCTTCCATCTACAAGCCAGAATCTACTCTAGTTCTAACTAAAAAGTCTCACCAAATATGGAAAACAAAAAAATGGCCCACAGATTGGAAATGCTCAATATACATTCCAATCGCAAGGGACACCAGGGATTGCAGAGACCATCAGAACACTATGTTAATCTCTCATGCAAGCAAAGCAATGTTCAAAATTCTACAACAAAGACTTTTAACATTTATGAAGTGAAAAGTGCCATATGTCCATCCTCGGTTCAGAAGATGAAGAGGCATTAGGGATCATATCACAAACATACATCCATTGGATAATGGCATGCACCAAAGAATTTCAGAAGATCATTCCATGCTTTATAGATTATTGCAAAGTCTTTGGTTATGTAGATCATGAAAAACTATGGATTGCTCTATTTCTCTAACTAGTACACTGAACATATCATATGGATTAGACTCTGAGGAAGGAGGTGTAAAAACTAGGGGAAGGAATATCAACAATTGAAGATATGCAGATGACACCATACTAGTAGAAAGTGCAAAGACAGATGTATAGCTGAACATTAAGAAAACAAAAACAATGACCATAGACGATTTACACAATTTTGAAACAGACAATGAAGACACTGAAATAATCAAAGATTTCCTATATACTATCAAAATGGAGACTGCAGTCAAGAAATCAGAAGATGACTGGGATTTGGAAGGGTAACTATGAAAGAACTAGACAAGATTCTCAGATGTAGAGATATATAATTGAATACCAAAGTCAGGATTGTCCATGCCATTCTACTTCCAATATCTATGTACAGTTGTATAAGCTGGACATTGAAGACAGATAAGAAGAAGATCAACTCATTTGAAATGTGGTGCTGGAGGAGAGGTCTGTAGATACCCTGGGCTGCCAAAAGGACAAATAAATAGGTCTTAGAGCAAATCGGGCGTGAACTCTCCCTAGAAGCCAAGAGGATTAAACTGAGGCTGTCATACTTTGGGCATACCATGAGATGATTTGACTCACTAGGAAAGACAGTAATGCTTGGTAAGGTGGAAAGCAGTAGGAAAAGAAGAAGACTGCATTACAAATAGATCAACTCTGTCAAGGAGTAGTAGCTACTTAGAATGGTAGTTCTGGAAACATCAAGACTGTTTCAAGGTAGTCTCTGTGTGGCTATTATGATGTTAAGTCTTCTGGAACAGTTTTCTTTGTACAATAGCATTAAGAACCCAGGGTTCTTAATATATGGATGGGTCACTAACCTCCAGGAAGTGTGTAGACTACATGGACTTTTTTCCTTTTAATTTCCTCCTTGTTAACTTGAAAGCTTTCTTTGTGAAAAGATTATTTTTACATTAAATTATCTTATGAAGCTATTGTTTCACTCATTCAGGTGAACCAAATGGGGAAAAAATCTTTAATTTCCTTCTGTTATCTTGTAAGTTGTCTTTGTCAAAACATTATTTTTGTGTCAAATTGTGTTATTAAACTATTTTTAACTCAAGTGTAAAATGGAAGGGGATGTTACTGACCACTGTCAGGTGAGGTACAATCATCTCTGTCACCTTGTTATAGGGAGTGAAACCAATCTTTTTATCGGATTCTCAGAGGAGAGATGTGACAGCAAACAGCTTACAAATCACTATCTAGTCACATCCCCACTGGCACACAGTCCCCTCCCTTTTTACCCCAAGGGAACATGGCTGTGACATTTAAGAAGTTGCCATAATTGCCTTAGAATGAGGATTTATAAAACAGTCCCTTAATTATTTTGAAAATTATTATTACATGGCTATTTAAAATGAGGTACAGGACAATAGTTTAGTGAAATTAACATATAACTTTAAAATAACTATAAATGAAATTATTGAGAGAACAGTCATATTAGCAGAAGAAAAAGCATACATTAAGTGGCAATGTCCAGCTCATTGCAATATATATATAGATATAATTGCAAACATATATATATAACAGCTGTTGTTGGAATTAACTGAAATAGCCTCTTGGCACTCTAATATCGCTGCTTCCTCTGGCTCAAATGGGCCCTTCTTGGGTATATTAACTTTTCCAGTATTTAAACATTCAAACATTTAATAGGGTCAACGGTGTCCCTTTATTATCAGCACAATAATCATGAAAAAAGTAACATTTACAAAGTTAATTTTTAAAATTTCCTTTGCTATTATAAGGTCTTGCATCTATTGATTTTAACAATGAGTTGTCTCAAATTTTCTTGTGTAACATTTGCACTGTGTTCCATGTCACAACAAACAATGTTAGTGGAAATGAATAAGGAACTGAGGGTTCATGATCACATCATAAATTCTGAGTCATCCAAACATCTTGTGCCCCTGAAAAGCACTGTGCTGACTGAAATTCATATTACAGGAGACAACCTCCCCAAAATGTGGCTATGGAGATACAAATACAGTTCCTTCAGTTCCCTTTCCCTCTTCCATACTTGACTAACATTGACAGGAGGACACCTTGCACTGTCAGCAAGTCATTTTTTGTTTGACTGGAGTAAAGTCCCTACCCTTCTCAGAGTCTAGAAAGCGGCCTCAGCCACCACAAGCTATTTCTGAAGACTCCGCAAGAGGGTTGCCTGCACTATCCAGTAATAAGCCTATTATGTAATAAGGCTAGCCTTATAGCTGAGGACATGTGGAGAAAACATTGCATCAAACTAGACTTTGCTACTTTGGTATGCTGCTTCTCATGCTCGCCTAGCTGTTGTCTCAAAATATAAATTCATTTCAACTATCCTAAAGTTTTACAAGCATTTTTTACAATGTTGACTGGACTACAGTAAGAATTGAAAGTAACTTGCCATGTGAAATTTATATTTTTTAAGTGTGCAGTTGAAATAATTTCTAACTAATTAAGTGGCATAATTGGCCATATCTTTGTGATCTTGACAAAAGGATTTCAGCTATTAAAAAAAGAAAAAAGACTTGATAACAAATTTACTACCAACCCCCCCGCCCAAACAAACATCCAAACATGGGGAAAAAATCAAACGGTTTGCACACATTGAACAATTTTTTAGTAGAAAAATTGTGAGTATCAACTAAAAACAAATTCCCACATGTACCTGGCAGTGTAATCACATGTATGTTTACTAAAAATAAGTTTTATTGGGTTCAATGGGGATTTAGTTCCAGGTGAGCACATATAGCACTGCAGCTTAAAACCAGTAGGTTCAACAGTCTGTTTTAGGGCTTTCTGTGTACAGTCCTGAAGAAAAAAGCACAGTCTTGCAGAAAGATTTTCTATTGACCTTCAGCACCCCAAACCAACACATGGGGCTTGTATTAAGCAATGACCTGTTTATATAAGGAACTGAATTCTACTGAGTTTTTGTCCAAAAATACATAAGCAATAGAAAGTTACAAAAATGTGTGCAGGAAGATTGGGGGAAGATGCCACCCTGAACTTCCAGGAAAGTATCTTCTGCAGTGGCAAAACACATCCAACAACTGTGCGTTTCCATTCACAGAAGAATCTTTGATCCAGCAGAGGTTTCTCTGAATGGAAAAGAATACTGCAAATAAAAGGTATCTATAAATATACCCTTTATCTTGCAACTTCTCCAGCTTTCTTCCTCTCTTTTAAGCAGATCTGGGGGACACAGGAGGGTGAAAAAGGTAAGGAGGAATGAGTAGAATCTCCTCCCCTGATTTCAATTCATGAAAGCCTTCACTGAATTAAAATGAAAAACAAAAACCTATCTGGGCACAATTGCAGTTTTGGTACTTCCAAGTGATTACCAGAATGTGAAAGGCTAGATTCAGCCTCTCAGTCTAGAACTACTGCCAGCCAGAAACAATAGCTAACCCCTAAAACCCACCAAAATTTTAGATCTTCACTTAGAAAGTCATCTTGGCATCCCATTTGTTTCTTAATGCGAACATATAAAAAAAAATGTAAATAGACCATTCTGAGCATATGTAATAAAGAATCAAATCCTTTGCAAAATACAAATCCTAAGAAAAATGCAAATTAAGAGAACTGTAGGGTTCAAAATAGCTCCCGCACCTCTTACAGTCAGAACTACGGCTGTAATCGATGCATTTCAGATGTAAAAAAGGTTAACCACTCATACATGTTTGAATTTTTATACATGAGGGGTATCTGTTCTACGAAGACACTGAGGGACAGAACTGTGAAAATCTGTCAGTCAGTCATAGGCTCATTTGTGAGGAAATGCCACCTTAACTCTTATTGTTAGATCATAACTACTTGCTCTTACCACTACTCATGACTATTTAACATCTTCATCAATGACTAGGATGAAGGAGTAGAGGGCATGCTGATCACATTTGCAGATGACACCAAATTGGGAGGGGTTGCTAATATGCCAGAGGACAGGATCAAAATTCAAAATGACCTAAAAAGATTGGTGAGCTGAGCCAAAGCTAACAAAATGAATTTCAACAATGAGAAATGTAAGGTCTTACCCTTAGGCAGAAAAAAACGGAATGCACAAATCTATGAAGGGGGACACATGGATGGATAACAGTATGTGTGAAAGGGATCTAGGAGTTTTGGTAGATCACAAGCTGAACGTGAGTTAGCAGTGTGATGAGGCAGCCAAGAAAGCCAACACAATTCTTTGTTGCACCAATAGGAGTATGGTGTCTAGATTGAGGGAGGTAATAGTACCACTCTATTCTGCTTTGGTTAGGACACATTTGGAATACTGTGTCTAGTTCTGGGCACCTCAATTCAAGAAGGATACTGACAAGCTGGAGCCTGTCCAGAGGAGAGCAACCAAAATGGTGAAGGGTCTGGAAGCCATACCCTATGAGGAGCAGCTTAAGGAGCTGGGTATATTTAGTCTGGAGAAGAGAAGGTTAAGAGGGGACATGATAGCCATGTTTAAATATTTGAAGGGATGTCACGTCGAGGAGGAAGCAGGCTTGTTTTCTGGTGCTCCTGAGACTAGAACAAAGAGCAATGGATTCAAACTGCAGGAAAAGAGATTCCACTGGAATCTCAGCAAGAAACTTCCTGATGGTCAGAGCTGTCCAGCAGTGGAATGTGCTGCCTCATAGTGTGGTGGAGTCTCCTTCTTTGGAGGTTTTTAAGCAGAGGCTGGATGGCCATCTGTTGGGAGTGCTTTGATGTGTGTTCCTGCATGGCAGGGGCTTGGACTGGATGGCCCCTGTGGTCTCTTCCACCTCTATGATTCATGAAAGGATATGTGGAAATTGATCTAGGTAATTATTCCTATTGTAAATTTGTTGCAAAGAGCAGGCCATAAATTAATGTTGGCAGGAATATAACTCGTGATTTTGGGTAAGGACTTCCAAACTAGATTTATTATTAACAAAAGTTTCGTCAATCTACACTTCTTACAGAAACTGTGTTAAACAGCTGAATTAAACTATTTTAACTGTTAATTGTGTAATTGTGTAATATGTTTTTAGACTGTTTAAATTCCTTTTGAAAATGATTTGAAATTAATTTTATTTGTACACCATCCTGAGATCCAAATGACACAGAGTGGGATTTTTTAAAATTAATAAATAAGCAGAATTCTCAAGTTTTGTTATGCGATAAAAATATGGAAAGGGGTTTTAAATAAAAATAGACTTTGTTCCCTTGGGGAGTGGGAGAGTGAGGGTGAGAAAGGTTATAGCAGTAATATATTTATTGGGATTATTGATTCGTTGCTTGTGGGTGCAGCACTGATGGTTTCATATTCATTGTTGGGTTTTTTTGTATGTTTATCAGGGTCAATTACTCCAAAATTACATATTAAAATAAAAATTTCAAAATAATCACATCTATGGTTTCTTCCTACAATATATATGTATGGGGGGGGAGGGAGAGAGAGAGAGAGAGAGAGAGAGAGAGAAAATACCCACTCCAGGCTGGCCCTGCAGTTCCAAATCTTTGGGCTGCTATCACTCACCATGCCTCTTTTCCCCTCAAGATCTCTCTCTAGACTGGGCACTTGAGCCTCAAAACGATCTCTATATAAATCAGTGGATATGCTGTTCAGTGTGTTCACTGTGGTAAACATTGACCAGACTCTCTATCAAAACTCAACAGGAACTGCCAGACGCAGTTGTAAAGAATAAACAAGTAAAAGTTTATTAATGTGCAATTACATCACACATTAAACCCTGAACTATTTAATCACTCACAGCTCCCCAAAATCCTATTCAGTTCTTCTCCTGGCTGACTACCCTATCTCTATTACAACTTTTCCCTATCTCAAGGCCATTATTCTCCTATCTGCCTTCTGTCAGAGACAAGCCTGTTTTGTACCTTTGCTCCTTTGTAGGCCCTCTCTCACAGCATTCCCTGAGTTGTGATTAGCTGGCACCAACCAGCCTTGCCTAGCTTCTCTCTTCACAGTATCTATATCCCACTTTTCTAGACATACATCAATAAAAGGTGGCTTATAAGAATTTAAAATCAAAACCAAGCATAATGGAGGGAAACTCACAAAAATAGAATAGATCACATAAGGTTCTAGCTTTAAAATATTATATTCAAACTTTGCTTGACATCCATTTATAGGCATACCTCAGTTAACAAAATCTCCGACAATGAAGCCCCTATTTACCAAAGTTTTCCATAGCCACCCAGCCCTGCTTTTCTTATTGCCCTTATTTTCTTATTGACCTGGTTGTTTCATTTCACATGTGCAGTATTAGTTTTGGATTAAAATTTTACTGAGGTATGTTGAACTCCTCTTCTTTTTTGTGGTGTTGGAACCCTATCCCTATTCCTTCCATGTTATTTCTGCCTTTCCTACCAAATTGCCTGTTAAAGCAGTAATACCGAGGAACACATCTACTTCATTAAATGTGGTACACATCTAAACATCATTATCTTGAAATTTAAGTCACCCATTAATTTCACTTTTATCTCCCAATGTTTAAGGCCACAACACCATACAGATCTGCTTGGGAGAAGGTTAAATTGAAAGCAATGTGGCTTACATCTCAGCAGATAAGCCAAAGTTTTTGGTGTAGGACAGAAAACTTTGTATGCATATTTATGAGAAGTCTCAGAATTTAAAATGGCTTTCCAATAGTCACAGAACAGTGCATGTTTGTATAGTGTATTCTCTAAAGTTATGTATGGTACCCAGTCATTTTCTTTAATACATGGCTTGTATCTGACAAATTTTCTATGACTGACAACTATCAGAAATCCAAAATTTTGGAAAAAAATATCTGACTGTAACTGTAATAAAATTCTGCTAAGTTTACATAAAACATTTACTAATACTGCTCAATTGTCTTATTACTTTTTGGCTGGTTTATATCACTATTTTCTTCCCTCTTTATATTGTCCACATGTTCTGCCACTTTAGGCTAGCCCGTGCTATACTGTTCTTTTGCATGTTGTGAATCCATCACTATTCCAGGAAAAAAAAATTGAAGGGAAGGAAAGTTCAATTCACCACTTAAGTGTACAGCATTACAGACTGTCATATCAAACTAGGAATAATGCAGCCAGTTAAGAAACTGATTTTATGAGAGTTAGAACTAATTTCAAAAATATGCATAATAAGAAAAATAAGTTAATCGGCTCTTTCTCCTTTCTTACTTCAACTCATTCAAATATTATTAATAAAGATCTTAATTTTTTTAATAAATAAGCTAACAATGTTTTTTAACAGAGACCAGGGAGTACTTTATAAAAAAGAAAAAGAAGAAGCCTAACCATGTTGCAGTTGTAAAACATGTAAGGTGATATAAAACTTGCTATTTTGCAGATGTAAAACTTTCTTCATGGGAAATACTAATAACTTCCCATACAATCATTCCCTGTTAAGAAACAACAACAGACTTTCTAATATTTTTTAAAAAATCTTGTGTGTTCCTCTGTTTTTACTTCTTTTTTACAGTACAATTCCTGACAATACTCATATGCAGATTAAGACAGCAGAAATTCACTATTCTCAACAAGAGAATGGTATCAATGTGCCTGATGCAGTTCTGTTTGTAAATGTGCAACTGCAGACTGCAACACATATACTCAAGGCAAACCTGCAGTTCTACATATGACATTCTTCCGTGGTTGAAACAGTTTTGTTTTTTAAAAATCTTTTCCATATCTACTATAATGTCTTGGTAAATATTCCTTAACTGCCAAAATCTCTCTCACTCAACATTCACAAGCCACAGCAGATTCCAAGAAGATTTGTTTGATCTTCTTATCTAAGATGGCTTTTAAAGAGCTATAATTAAGCTTGCACTGGGGAGGAAGGGATTTGTTGGCAGACTTTATTTCATTTTATTTTATTTTATTTTATTGGTATGACTGCTTTTGGAGTATTTTTTTTAATATATATCTGTATTGGCCATGTTCTAATGAGGCCTCTACAGGTGAGGAAAACACCAAAATGCTCATGGAACACCATATATTGTAACAAAGTTCCTTCTGTTATATTGTTCTTCTATTATACTTAATTCACCTGAACATTTTAAACACCCTGAAATAAGAATCTGATTTTTTTCTTCCAGAATAAAATATAATTTTTTGAAAAAAAAATAAAGAAAATGAATGTTTATGGATTTCTTGTTTTGCTTTGTTTTTTACACAAAAGAGTAGTTTTGGAGGCCCAATAATACTCACTTCTGTAATTTTAGTTAAGTATGCAAATTGTGTTGTTGTGTGTGTGCAAGTCATTTTTGGCTTATGGAGACCCTAAGGTGAACCTATTGCAGTGTTTTCTCAGCAAGATTTGTTCAGGGGGGTTTGCCTTTGCTTTCCTCTGAAGCTGAGAGAGTGCAACTTGCTCAAGGTCATCATGTGGGTTTCCATGGCTGAGTAGGGATTTGAATCATGGTCTCTGGTCTTAGGCCCTTTCTGTAGCTTACTTTCTTGTGGCAGCATCTGCCAGCTCACTGCAGAATGGAGCACGATGGACACGCCGTTTCCTTCCGCAGTGCAGCCGAACACTTTTCCAGGCTGCACTGGGGCAGGAAGCACCACCATCACTCTTTTGGGCCTTCTGCAGTACAGGTAAGTGTGGGATGGTGGCACAATCATGTCATTGATGAGGAAAACCCATCAATGATTTAACCTGTGATCGCATTGCAGGGAGACAGGAGAGGAATGGGACTGTGATGATGTCATGCAGAAGCGGTGTCGCAGTTCCATCCTTCTCCCATTCCCTGGCGAGGCTGTGGAAAGGGCCAGAATTCAATGCTCAAATCACTACACTACTTTAGCTTTCAAGTGTGTAAATAGTATGTAAAGTATGTAAATACTTTCATGTATTAAAAAGATATAAAGGTAAACACTGCCTGCCAGCCTAGATTTATACTACTGTATCACACCTCTTGTATTATACACAAAGCAAGCAAAATAGAGATGGCTACTTTGATAGCTCTCAGTAGATATTGTAACGGGTACAATTTTTTTGTTAGCACTGAAGATGACAGATTATTATAAAGGCCTATCATTTCTTAAAAGTGTATTTAACAAGTCTTTCACAATAGTTGTTCTTGTCTACAGAATTCTTTTCTTCAAGTGATGCTTTGGAAATAATAAAGCAGTTTCTTCCAATAAAATCTACTCATCTGAACTAGGATGGGCTGGCAAGAACTTAGCTGATATACATGTGAAGTTTTTGTCAATTTAAACTTAACTGCCCTTTGTATAAGATTTTAACATACTATTATCTTCCCTAATTCTCTGGAACGTTTTACTAATCTAAAACAAGAACCAGAATAACAGGTTTAGTAGGTAGCTATTGGTGAGTCACTGTTTCTAAAGAATCTGTTCCTATCTACAAAATCTGTACTTACCTACAAAATAAAAATAAGAATACTCTCCCCTCAAAAACTGTATTCCTAACTTCAAAAATTGAGACTCTGTCAAAACTCTCCTAAATGCAAGAGCTACAAAATCTTTTTTTAAACTTTAAGATGAAAGTCAACATGCTCATAGTCACTACAAGTTATTATGACCAGTTCAGAACAGACACACCAGTCACACAATGTCCTTTCCCTGTTTTACTAATTACATTCTTGTGTACATGATAAATGTCAGTTGGAGATTATTTTATGTTAATGTCTGATATTCTGTCTCAGTCAGAAGATACAGAATGGAGACAGCAGGAGCTGTTTTAAGATTAGCTACATAACATTCTATCTTATTCTGTTTAGAGGTATCAATTAAGCAGCAAGGAGAAGAAAATTATACTAGCTATGAAACTGAGGTAGGTCAGCAAACACACTGGTACTGAACATATGATTCAAACAGTACATATGTGACTTTCTGCATGACATTAAAATTTTAGCTGCCTCCCACCTCAGGAGACAGCAGGGGGTATAAATTCAATAATTAACTAAATAAATTTGTCTGCAACTATGAAAGAATCTTTGATCATGTGAACTGTAGTTTAATGCTTGTTTGTCTTCCCTTGCAACAGTTTACACAACCCACCATTCCCTGAGATTCAATGAGATGGGAGTCTATAGTTAGCTTAAAAGGGAAAGCAGAAACTTTTCATCTCTTTCATCACATACACCATAAGCACTTCTCTAATTTCTAAGAAATGTGGCAATGCCTTTCTTCATCTATAACTCATATTAAACCTGATTCCACAACAGTAGCAGGATAATTGTTCATAAAAGTTAGAGAACGTGGCAACAGGTCAGTGGTAGTGTGCATGCTTTGCAAACTAAAGGTTCCAGGCTCAGTCCTCAATATCCCTGGTTAAATGGATCAGATAATGTGAAGGACTTTTGCCTGAGATTCTGGAAAGCCATTAGCTAGAGTAGATAATACTGGTTAAGACAGACAAGTAGTGTGATTTGGTACAGGTTGTTTTCTGTGTTCCAAAAATAATTTGGGAGATGGCTGGAGAATTCTGTTACAGAGAAGAATTCCTCAATAACAAGAAAAAGGAAAATAACTGCAGATGAGCAAAGCATATTCAATAACTCAAGTTCCCTTCCAGTAGTTCCATGGTTCATCCATGTAACACTGAAAAACCTCAGTGAATATGGTGCTAACTGTGGGAAGAACTGCATTTAACCAACACTGAATTGCAGCACAAGAACTGGTTTCCTAGCAACTGAGATGGACTTCAAAGGGAAATGATCTATTTTCAAAGGTTGGCCTTCCCCCTGGCAGCGGTGTTAGGTCTCAGTACTAGTACAAATGGTGAAACAGTTCAGGATACAGGTATCTGGAGAACCGCTTTCCCCATACAACCCCACTGAAGATTTAAGATAAACTAGGGATATTCTCCTAGTATTTCACTGCAGTAGAGTGGCCCATGGGACTACCACAAGTGGCAAGGCTTCTCTATGACCAGACCCCAGCGATAGAATTTTCTTCCAGTAGTGATTACAGTAAGTTGTTCCATACACATTCAAGTATCATGTAAAAATATAATTGTTCAGGCTTTTGGAGTATAAGTACAAATCTTATTTGTTCTACTGCTTGTGTTTATTACATTTTATTAAATGTAACCTGAGACTTTAGAATAGTGGTTTTAAGTGCATTTTCATGTAGGTTATTATCCACCCTGGGCAGCTGTGAGGAAGTTTGCGATACAAATCAAATCACATCTGTAGTCTTTGAAACCAGAGGGTTACAGAGACTGTCTTATTTCTTTAAAAAAAAAAAAAATCCTACTCTGAATATACTGAGTGTACACTCCAGTACAACTAGGGAAATGAAACAATTCTCTCCACAGCATGCCTCTATTGCACATAACCCATAACTAAAGTACTAGCAGCATTAAATCCTAAAACAGCTGGTGAACCATCCACTACATTTAGTAAACCAGGCACAGGAAACCTTCAGCCTTTCAAAGATTTTGAGCTACAGCTCCCATCAATCCTTATGACTGGCCATGCGAATTAGCCAGATAGAAACTGTGGGCCAAAACCTATGGAGAGCCAGAATTTCCCCACCTCTACAGTAAACTATAAGGCTGCCTAGTTACTAGGTTTCTTGTAAAGAATGCTAGGGTAAGTAAATCTTGGTACAGTTTAGCAAGGTGCTTCTAATACTCTTCAGCAAAAATGTATACTTGGAATCACTTAAGACAAACACACTGTGCTTTAACTACTAAAAACATCTTAAGTATGCACTCTTGTTCTGTAAATTTAACATATACGTATGTTGGTGGACTGCAGAGGTTTTAGTATTTTTTTAAATAGACTGCTCAAGATTGAAATCAGCATGTGTTTCCTTCCTCTTTAACTGAAAAAGAAAGAGAATAAGGTTCTTCCTTACAACTAGAACAGTAGCAGCACATCACTCTGAGTAACGCTCATAATCACTAACTCAAAGAAATCAGGGGCCATGCAATCATAAAACACGTCTCACAAAAATTCATTCAACAGGTAGCAGTACTACTATGCCTTTCAAACAATTTATATGTCTGTCTTTTCACCGTTTAGCTGCCCTTTGTGTCTCAGTGTCTTCTCCATCTGTAAGTACACAGACATAACAGTTGAGGAAAACATATACAGGTTAGTAGGTCACAGTACCTTAAAAGTCTGGTAAAACTCAGGGTTGGTTTATCAATTGATCTTCATTTGTCTGCACCATGGAAGTTCTCTTTCTTACGTCTGAATAAATCTGCAATGGAACACATGGTAACAATCACTATTACAGTAATAAGATTTTGCTTTCGTATCTTGCAGAAGTGAAAAAACTTTATTGAAATAACTCTGACTTGTTCTATGATGGCTACTTAATATGATTCCTACTGCTACAATGACTATGGTCTCAAGTTTACTGGAATGTAATTGTTTGAAGCTAAGCTCTCACCACCACCACCACCTCCTCCTTCTTCCTTCTTCACCAATGCTATTGTTATTATTTCTATCAAACTCGCTTCCCAGTTTGGGATTAAAGACAGGTTACAACATATAAAAACACACACAATTAAAATGTACAAAATATAAAATTGAAAAGATAATTAAACTATTACAAAACTGAGAACATTAAAAATCAGTTAAACTGACAGTTATTGTATCTGAAGAAAAGAATCACTCAATAACTTTTCAATATTCATATTTTTAAGGTATTTCTGGAGAACTGGATTAAGAGAATGTAGGATCTGCCATATACAAGACCAGTGCCCTCATGGTCCTTGCTTACAACTAAGGAAAGTTAAACCCAGAATACTAAAAATAGCATTTTTTAATTTTCTTTCAGGGAAACTGTACTATAGATGTATAAAATAATATTTTCTAGGAATGCTCTAATTTATGATGACAGGATGGCAGAAATCTCACAGAAGCAATCCAACATATAAACAATACTGAAATATTTAACTTGTAATCAGAGAAATTTCACTGTCAACAGCTAATTTTTATTATCTTTAAGGCAACTACCTCAATGTCCTGGTAATGAACAACCTGTAGAACAAACTCTTTCCACCATAAAGAGCCCTCAAAGAACTCATGTTTATATTTGACTTCTCCGTTTGATATTCCTTTTTTCTCTGTAATTACAGCATACAGGCAACTAGGCTTCTTATTTCTGCCCTAACAGTCAATCACAGACTATTGTCTATAGCAGGTTCATACCCATCTGCAGTAATTTTCCTTGTAGTTTCCAGATAATCTCCAAAAGTAGAGAGAATTGTTAATAAGATAATGATATATTCCTATATAGTAATCCTGTTCTTTAAACATATACAGCTACCTGAAAAACAGCTGCAAAAAATGTACACATTGATATTGGATTGTTACCTAACCCCCCCCCCAATCTTCCTTTGTTTACTTATTTTCAGACAATAACTACAGAGTTGGATAAGTCATATGAATATCCAGTAAGAGCATTTCATTCTTTTTTACAATTCATATCAAACTTTCTACTAAAGAACAAAGTAAAAAGTTTGAAATGTTACCATAGATGCTCTAACTTGATTTTTCCTGATCAGCAGTTAGTATAATAACAATTTCAAAAGGTGTCATAGAAAATAAATCAGCCTTTGTAAATACATTCTTCACTCACATTTTCCCCATTTATGAAATGCACAAGATTATAAATCACAACAAAACAGCGTCAAAGGCATACATCATGTGGAAGGTAAAGCACATCTGCATACATCTGAGAGAATAAAGAACTAATGATTGCAAAGCACATGGATTTAAAAATTATCAGAAGCTATTGTTAAACCTACAAGTGGAAGACAGGAGATTTTTCACAACTAAACAGTCATTGATCCCCTAAATAATATTTAAAAAGAGTTTCCCAATGTCTCAGCACTGAATATTCCTGCATGTTTTTCTGTGTAGTTTTAATTTATTACCCAAAGAAAACAAAAGAAAATTATGACTCCAATCTGACTGATAATTTAGATGCCATACGACTAACCTTAAAAAAGAGGCTTATTCATTTACAGGTACATCGCCACATCGTTATGCTCAATGTAAACAAAAGGCAGCGGCATGCCCCCCAGGCTAAGGATGTCAGCATTTTTCAAACACCTTTCTGACTGTTCCATTTTATGGTGATGCAATTTGACCTACATTTTCAGTGGCCAAAGAGAGAGGAGCTACAAAGGGAAGTGGAGATGGGGGGGTGGGAGAGATTCTTTACTCACTATTCCACTAACTGTGGTTTTAATTGACATTACAAAGGGTCTAAAATAACAGGAGCGGGGCGGGGGGAAGCTATTTCAAGTGTAACTCTATTATGCTTACGGGGAAAAAAAACTAAAATAGGAAGAAAGCATAGAGTAAACATAGGATTTTTGATCTAGTGACAAAATGTAATGTCCTCATTAAGCAAAGTAACATGTAATCCTAGAATGAATGTTGAAATGTGGATGCCAGAGAGAGGTAGCATTATTTTCAACTAGAGCACTCATCAAAAGGGGTATCTAGCCTATTCTGACATATAATAACGTTAATATATGGCACAATTCTAGCAATTACCAGCAACTCTTTATTATATGAAGATTTCTCTGGCATAAAAAGACGATGTGATGCACTATATGCACATACATTCTCCCCTAAATTGGTTTTCCAGTCTCTAGCATCTTAGAGAAATCACTTGTATCTGAATCCTGATCACTAAATTTAATAACTAAATGTTATTAAACGTTCATTTTATGATATAATTTTAGGATCAAACATGCAATAAAGTGACTATTTCAAATGTTTTTCAAAAAGTGATACACCATTTATTCTGTTGTAGTTTTAGCTAATGTTTTAAATTAATCTTTTCTTAAATTATAGTAAACCACCTTGAATCCCACCTCAGGAAAAAGATGGGATATAAATTCAATCAATCTATCAATCAATCACAGCCAAGAATTTTCACCAGAAGTACTTTCTTGTGCACAAAGAAGTGTTAATACTTTCATACGGAACACAGGCTGTGCAGCCCTTTAAAAATTCACCTGTAGTCCACCTCCTCTTCTACCAGTTACTGCCTGGGAAACTAAAGATGGCTTGAAGCACAATTTCTCAGCACAACCCCCTTCCTGATGCCCACCAACACCCAAGGAAGGAAATGGACAAGAGGGAAGAAATATAAGGCCACCATGGCAACCCACCCCCGTTCCCTGATCTCGTTTGGACCCTGAGTACCTGTTCCTCCACCATGCCATGGCCCCCTTCCCATCAACATTCACACACACACACACACACACACACACACACACACATATACACTTTTTGGTATTTGCAATTTTTCCACTTTTGCAAGGGTCCTGTGCCCCTAAGCGAATGTGGAGGGCCAATTGTATTTTAGGGATGAAGCTCCATATACAACACGGATTTATACGGTCCATTTTTCTTGTGGCAAACAGCACCTTCTTCAGCAACCTGCAACTAAAAGATAAGTATAGTAGGCCTGTGGTATCCACTAGACCAGCATCCAATTTCACTTACCGATGACCCGCTCCAGGGCCATAGCTGAGGCCAGTGGCTAGGGTCCTTGCTGTGCATAGCTACGCTGAGAGAAGCACATGGTGGAGCACAGCTGGGCATCCTGGGCCTCTCTTGGCTGAGGAGGGTGTCTCATGTCTCTCCATCCCCAGCCAAGAAAGGCACACAGCAGGGTGCAGCCAGATCCCCTGTGCTTCTCTCAGCCAAGAAAGGAAACGGACACTTCTTCCTTGGCCAAGAGGGACACAAGAAGCTTGGCTCCACAAAACCATACACTCTTCTTAACCAAGAGAGAGGCACACAGCTCTGAGAAGCCAGACTTCCCATCAGATTTGGCTCCCTTGGCAGGGGCTGCTTGCTAAGCCCTGGTGGGAAGGAAGACAAGGAGCCAGGTAGTTGAGCTGCCTCCTTCTCCCAGTGCCTTATCTCACCTGATCAAAATACAGCATTCGATGTTATCTATGTTTTTTGCCACCTGCGTGGCAGGTGGGGAATGGTTCCCTTACGGACATAGGGGACCTACTGTACCACTGCAGAGATTAAGCACAGGAGTGAGGAGCATGGAACAGTCTAAGAAGCTTTTCTTCTTTTCCTTTTTTGCTTTGGCCTTCTGGAAGGAAATACTTTTTAAACTCTGTACTGTAAATGCCAGTTAAGGAAATTGTGTGTGCAACAAGCCTAGGTATGCCGGTTTCATCACCACTACCATCCTTGCACGCACACCCAAACCTGTTTGAAATTACAGCATGTTCCAGCCGCCAAAAAACAAACAAACAAAAAACATTCAAGCCTAACTTCCCTGGAACTATTTTGTGGACAAAGCCATTCATTAACGCTCCATAGTTTAGATAGTATTTCTAATGCTATCTAACATATGAAAACTGCTGATAGGTCTGGAAAAATATTCTTTGCTTAGTTATAGAGCACAGTATCTGAATAAATGCTTCATACAGGAGAACAGTTAGGACCTGCAAGAAAATACTGCAGTTCTATGCTCTCTGCCAGAAAAAGTTCAGAAGTTCCAGCTCAGAGTGGCATCCAGCCCTTCTCTCTAAGCAGGACACTCAACTCTTCCCCTCCTCTATTGTATTCCATTCCCCCTCAGGTGTAATTCCATCCCATGGCTTACTGAGCATGTCCAGTCTTCACTGGACTATTTCTTTAGAAAGATCACACACACACACACACACACACACTTTTGCAAATCTTGGAATTCACCGAAGCAAACAGAAAAAGTGATGATTATTTTAGATACATTTCAGGAATGGTCAGATTCATGACCAGGAAAACAGGCACCTCAATTAATAAAGTAAAAAAAAGGTCTTTTTTTTCCTGCTCAGACCTTTCCTTTCCTCTTTATCTTCTATCTAGTTAGATTTTTTAAAGCCATACTGGCCCTGAGAGGATGGTGAAAGAAGTCTAGAGAAACATAGATTTTTGGTGTTGGATTGTAGCAATGTATCTATAGTAAACAATGCAATAAATCTTGAGCTGGAAAAAGAATAGGATTCTACTCTAGTGTATCCTACTGTGGGCATGTGTGCCAGCCTACAACAAGCAAGGTAAGCAGCAGCTGTCTCCAGAATCCCTTATAGAGCATGTAGGAACAGTTAAACAGAGAGAAAGGGTTACATCAGATAAGCTTTCACTTATCAGGTACCTCCACCATGTAAAAAACCCAACTTAGTTATAGAAGTTTGACAATCAAAACATAAATCATACGAAAAGCGAAGGCCAGTGAAAAAATAAAAGGTCATACCTGTGTACATTTCTGAGAAACCTTCAAGTGGTCTCTAAAAGATTCAAACTGTTTTTGTTTATTTGAACGAGGCTTACCAGACCTGAATAAAAAAGTTTGCTAAAACATGAAATACTCCTTTTTGAGGGGTGTAAAAACCTATTTCTATTCTATCCATGCTGTTTTGGCCTATGATACCACATTCAAAAAAAGTAATGCCCAGGAACATATCTATTTTGTTAACTGAGGTATATTTGTACATTTTCACAGCCCTCAGAATTCAGAGAATAAAATACATTAGCTACATTCCTTGTTGTTATGTGCCTTCAAGTACCTACCATGGAGTTTTCTTGCCAAGATTTGTTCAGAGGGGTTTGCTTTTCCCTCTCTCTGCAGGTGAGAGTGTGTGACTTCCCTAAGGTCACCCAGTAGGTTTCTGTGCTAAGTGGGAATGTGAAACCTGCTCTCCAGAGTTGCAGTCCAATGTTCAAACAACTACACTGTGTTGACTCTCGGATACATTCCTGTTTCCTTACAAAGACAATCACAGTAGTTATAGAGGCCTCCTTTCTGCTGAATCCTTGATCTCTTATTCCCCTCTTATGCGAACTGTGTAATACAATGACTCAAACACAGCAATACCAACCAAAAATTTAAATCTCATCTCTGCCATGACCTGAGCTAGTATCCCTCAGCCTACCATATGTAACATCAGGATAATAGGCCAGCAGGTACAGATTTAATCTTATTTAAATCAGATGTAGATCCCCAACCCACCACTAACACCAGTGTTGGCTTGCTCATTAAAAAAAAAGACCTGGCTGGTGCTCTAGGTATGGACAGAAATTACACAGTTTCTCACCATACTGCACAATACAGTGCTACTCTAGGGTATCGTAGGAAATTTAAGTGCTTCACCCTGCCATCACCCATCGCTCCTGCTGCTGACTGCCACAGCTATCAGGCAAGCCTGTCAGTGTCCCCTAAATAAAGGAAAGGGGCCCACCAAAGGGCATTCTGTCCAGAACACACTCAGAACCTGAACCATTGCTGGAATTACAGAATTGATTAATATGATGTCTTGGTTCCCCCATTCCCTTTCTTGCTATTCCTTCTTGTTCCTATCCTTAAAGTTCCTTATTTCCCTCACCCAACTCAATTTGCACAAGTAACACACCAGGCACAGAATGGTGGCAATCTAATTCCTTCCTCATAAGACTGAGAGAGGAGGCCTAGAAGAGTTTTGTACCATCTACAGACAATGAATGGTATCTCTGCAACACAGCCATTTGTAACTGAATGTTAATTGTTGTTTCACTGCAACAGAAGTTTCTTTTGTTTTCCGCCCCTACTTCTTATAGCTAAATCTTGAAGACAAAGGTACTCGAACTTAGCACCTTTATGCACACACGATAGTTAAGTTCTGAATATATTTTGATAGAATGCTCCAGAATAGATACTACCTTTCGGTGTAACTCTCACATAGCTATATTCTTTCAAAAACCACTCAGTCTGATTTTTCCACTGTGTTTATCTTCAACAGAACAGTAAAATTCTTGTTGCACCCATTGCATACCTAATAAATATTTGAGTCATGGCATATTAAACAGAATAAAATAAAATAAAAATTACTACTGACCTGGTTCTAGATATTGCAGTGTCAGTTTATAATAATTTCACTAAATGTTAAGAGTGGAAAGATGTGAAAATCAGTTATATACCTTATAATGAAAACCCAGCAGGAAAGCATCTTGGTTAATCCATATAACCTCACCTCGTACCACCTGTACAGGGTTGCAACTGAGCAGAAATTACAACATACAGATGAGACCTTCTCATTCAGTAATGTTTCCTGGGGCTCATTATCAAATACATGGCTATCAAATCATTCCACTGCCACCACAAACATGTCACAGATCCTAGTTATGCAGCTCCTTTCTCAATTGTGGTTACTCAAACTAAGAAAGGCTACTATTTTCAAGAGTGACGCATGCATAGCCATAACAGAATTAAATGGAATGAAAACAACCACACTGCTATTCCTGTTGCCTTTTTAATCACCCAGCTAATGAAAGAACACTTTTGAACACAGCTATTCCTACTTTCTAGCTTAAAATCAACATCACATTGGCATTTGGTCACCTGCCGAAGTAGCAGGGAGGAAGGATTTAAGCCCCCTCTCACTTCTGTAGATGGAAGCAGATGCGTCAGTAAAACACCCCCTTTGAATGCTGGCCTCTATGCACATGTAGTGCACACTAGTATCTTCCCTCAAAAAGCATACAAATCATCCCCTTGAGTTTCTCAGAAAGAAAGCAGAATTGTGTAAGTGGCTTTGATTTTAGAATGCAAAGGGAAACAACTTAAAAGAGGGCAGGAGTTCATAACTTCCTCTTTTCCTACTACCCTCTACCTTACCAAGCATCACTGTCTTTTCTAGTGAGTCCTCTCCAGAACAACACCAAGTAAAAAAAAAGCTGTAACTAGCATATACCTACCATATGTTACCCATATGTAAGGGCACATTTTATGTAACGTTACATGCAGCAAAATCCATGATAAAGCAAGTTAAAAAATTCACATTTTCAAGACATCACTTGATTTTATAAGCAAATAAATTATTTGCGTACCCTTCCTCTTCCAAACAATGATTAACTTGGGCAGTTTCCCTTTCTTAAATTCTAAATGTGGGGCAGTTCTCATAAAACGTTTAAAGCTTTTGTGAGGAACATTCTCCCCACAGTAAATGTGTCAAAGTAGGATGTGTAAAACTAACCAGCTTTCTCCCTTTCATATCCATAGGTATTAATTATAATAAAACCAACCTTTTAGTGAACATATTGGGCTTATTGTTATAAGTATAAAGATAAAAGGAATTGCCTTGAAAATTCTACTGACAGTACACAGATCAATTCACATTCCTGCTGACTTTTCTGATGATGGTGGATGAGGCAGAGGGAAAAGACAGTAATTACTAAGAGACAGCAGATAAAGTAAGGAAAGTTGAATGACTAGGAAAATTTAAATGTATTGCCTTCAAAGCACTTAAATGAAAAGGGGAAAATCACAGATGGATAATATTTGTTAACTATTAACTATAAAACTTTAAAAACATGTTCTAGCCAAACACCATCAAGGACTCCAAGATACATAAGCCAAAATACTATCAAGTGCTGTAATACAGCCTAGCCAAAATAAATATCATAGTATACAATACATTTAACATGAGTTTGACTTCGTCTATCAGTTATTTACTAAATCTGCATTTTCTAATTTTCAGTACAAAATCTTCTGTACAAAATCAAATTAGCTAATGAGTCTAGCTGCATTTACTTGGAGTTAGTTCCACTGAAATCAAGAGCTACCTTGTGTAGCTAAATATTAGAATCTTACCCCTAAATATTGTTTCTACGGTTTTAAGTAAACAGATCTAGGCTATCACAAAACATTTTTCTTTCTGGGGGGGAAATACATAAGATTTTTGAAAATCCATTTGATAATCTTTAGAACTAATCAGTTCACATTGACTTTATCTCATTGAAGTGAACGCTCAGAAATTTTATTTATTTATTTATTTATTTAAAAAGATTTATAGGCTGAGTTTAAGGGTACATTTTAAAGGTAGCAAGCAAAATTAAAACCAGGGGAAAAAGACACAGCAAAGCAGATATAAAATGGTAAACATAATGTCTAGCCTTTCATTCAATTTACAAGTGAAATAATTCAGCTGAGAAACATGTTTTCAAGTTCTTCAGAAGCTTCCTTGGGCCCTGTTTTGAGTAACACTGACCAATGAGGAACAGATAGATACTATAGTTAAGTGACGACTGCACTGAACTGGTTCAGATCCCATGTATACTATGGGGTTGCTGCTGAATTTTCATTCATCATTTGAAAAACAGAAATTCCATATTAGGGGAAAAACACACAAAAATTATAATGCAATTTTTAAAAACCCATAATTTAATTCTTCCTAATGCAGTTCTTTAGTTTCAGTTCTAAATGCGCAAGGATTACTATCAGGTATTCTATAATATATATGTTCCATTTTTGTTGAAATTCTACTTGCCTAAAAGCAACATTTATTGATCTTGATGTAATTTACTTCTGAGCAGAAATGTATAAGATTGTGTTGTTAATTTCACTAATGTATCCCTCAGTCATGCATTTTGTTATTTTTATTAAAATCTGTCAGTATTTACATGTACATCTCCATAAAAAAAAGCACATATTTACTTTTTGAATTGCATAAAACACAATCCTTCTTAAAATTATTCTTCTCAATATCTTAGTCTTAAGGATCTACTATTTTCTTTATAGATCACAAGTAATATACAGTTTAGACCATTCATTTTTTTCTTTAGTTAATCCTTATATTCATTTCTTAGCGTCTATTTTCAACTTCCTACTTTCTCTTGTTTGGATGGATTACTCTTACTATTAAAGTTACCTCTATAACTGTCTTGTTAAAGTTGACTTGCCTAATTCCATGAAATTTTCTCATTTCATTAGTCTGTTTATTTGCTTATTTTTCTTATTTTAGCTTTCTTTTATTAATGTCTGCCAACAGTTTAGCTTAATAGTCTCCAATTATTCTCTATATAGTTTTTAACTAATGCCATTTCTCTTTATTTCTTTCCTTGCTTTTCGCCTTTCATAGCATAGGTTAAATCATCCAATGTCGCGTATTCCAGCAGTTTAAACAACCGTTCTTCAATTTCTGACACGGCGATATTTTTCCAATACTTGGCATATGTTATTCTTGCTGCTGTCACCATGTATAATATTGCTCTCCAATATTTCATTGACGTTTTATCTAATTGATATAACATATCTAGTAAGAAGATCTCCGGGGACAATGGAATATTTATTTGTAAAACCTCTATAATTCTTTTATGAACGTTTTCCCAATATTTTTTCACTTTTGGACATAGCCACCACATATGGAAAAAGGTGCCGTTTTCTTCATTACATTTCCAACATTTCTTTTCTTGAGTCTTGTACATCTTACTCATCTTAGTCGGATCCATGTACCATCTATACATCATTTTGAAATGGTGTTCCTTCAGGTTCTGTGCTAATGTGAATTTTTGAGTGTTTTTCCCACACTTTTCCCAGTGTTCTAGCTTGATTTCATGTCCTATATTACAGGCCCATATAATCATTGAATCTTTAATCACTTCCGTTTTCTGTTCACGGTTTAGTAAAAATCTATAAAGCTGTGATGTTAAACGCTCCATTTTCCCAAATATAATCTTCTCAAATTCATTCGGTTGTTTACTTATTTCAAAGTCTTCAAGTTTTAGATCTATTTTATATCTTTCTTTCAATTGCATGTAAAGAAATCATTGGCAATTCCACTCTTCCGTTTCTAATTCTTCTCTTAATTTTATTCTTAACACATCTTTCCTTTCTTCAATTATTATATCCTTATAACAAAGCCATTTGTCTTTGGGGTCTTTCCATTTTCCAAACAGTGCCTCATGTGATGATACCCATAATGGAATTCTACTGTAAACCTTCCCTTTAAATATCTTCCATATTTCTAACAATGGACGTCTCAAATAGTGATTTCTGAAATCTTTATCAACACTTGCTTTATTGTGCCATAGGTACCTGTGCCATCCAAATCTTAAATCGGAACCTTCTAGCTTCAGTATTCTTTCATTTTTTAGCATTATCCGATCTTTTATTCATGTTATTCTGCTTGCATAGTAATACAATTTCAGGTCTGGGATTCCACAACCTCCTCATTCCTTTCTATCCGTCAAGATCTTCCATTTTATCCTAGGTTTCTTGCCTCCCCAGATAAAACCGGATAAGTCCTCACACCATTCTTGAAAACATCTCATATTAATTATTATTGGGAGGTTCTGAAAAAGATCGTTCATCTTTACTGCAGTCATTCTTTCCATTAGGGATAATTTCAGTTTCCTTCAATTCTGTAATTCTCTTTTTATCTCCCTGCACACTGTTTGATAGTTTTCATATAATTCATTGTTCTGTTTTATGATTACACAGTCATGCATTTTTAATATACCACATTTATAGAAATCCTATACATGGCTTCTCACAAGTCTTGTTAAGTTCAACACAACTTACTCCAGATTAGTAACTAAGAAGGGTAGTAGTACAGAAACATCACCAGAGGCAAGTTTTTACAAACAGCCATTTCCCAATAGCTGGTCAGCAGGCTCAGACTATCCAAATGGCAAATATAAAGTTATCTTCATCATCATCATTAGCATTAGCAGACCAATAGCACTTGTCAACCCTAATGTACATTTATATTATTTAATACATTCTTAGGTTCATCAGTCTATTAAAGATGCAAAAATATGGAAGCATGAAATGGTCTTCCAGAGAGACATTTCAAAAAGTAAAAAGTAAAACTGAATAATGGAAATAACAAAACTCAGCGAACCCATAACAATCCAGTGGTATAAACCAAATTATTGTCTGTTTTACAGATTACAAGTGGAAGAGTATTAGCTTGATTGCTGCCAGTGAATTATCTTAAGAGAGAACTAAGTATTTTGATGGTTATAGAGAAAATAAAGCATTAAACAGAATACTGCTCCCACCTAGAAGTTTTCTCATACTATAATGAGACATTAAACAAGTATGTGTCATCCTAGCACAGGCAGTTCCTCAGGTTCAGATCCAAGCCCATATTTTCTGAAGCACACCTGTTCGTAGAGACACTGCAGCATGACACACCTTATTATGCTTGAAGTGAATAATAAAGGAGTGCTTCATCAGTAACACCAAAATAGTTGTGAGGTTTACTTTATTTCTTAAGAAAATCTTGAAGCGGACATTATCTTAATTCATGGAGAACTGCTGAGGAACTTCCATTCAGTTCAACAGAACTTGGCTTGGATGAGGCAACTGAAAATATGCAACTGTAACTCTTACACAGCAACAAATAAAAGTCTCATCTTTACAGCCTATTAATTTCTGCAAACTTTTAGCTCTTGTGGTTGTGACTCCAACCTCAAAAGTAAAACCACAATATTTATATGATGAAACAACGGTTATTCAGCAAGATTTGACCATACTAGAGACTCATGCAATCTCTTGGCAAGCATGCTAGACCAATTAGCAAAAGAAGAACCAAGTTGTCAACCCAGAAGGACAGGAAGATCTTTGGGTTTCCCATAAGTGTGCGGAGAAACTGTTTCATGAATGTTCTTCCTCTATAACCTGATTCAGGATCCATGTGAAATCCAATACTACGAATAAGATGTAATGGATTACCCTAGACCAGTTGAGCCAATACCTGAGCCCCACTAAATAGGAGAGGACAGAATCAGCTGAATATGGTGAGACTGTTCTAGAGATGTAAAATTTCTGGAAATTTTGAAGATTGGGGAATTTTTTCCCAGAGGACCCCCCCTCAAATTTCCCAGGGAAAAAGTGCAATATTAGCACACTTTACAAACTGAGAGTCAGTTTGCTACTTTAGAAACATAAAATGTGTTACGCATTGGTTTAACAAAATTGCAGTTTATTCAAGCAAATCATTACCAACAGAAATGACTTAATTTTCATTTTTTCTTACAAACGGAACAACAAGCTTCCAAACTGTAAGAATACATGAACTGTAAAGATCCTATTTGGTTTTGCTAGTTTATGAGAATCAAGCAAAATCAACGTTAACATTAGCATTACAAAACAAAAGGAAACAAACTTTTTCTCCTCTAGTGCCCCATAGTGTCTAGTAGATATAAAACATTCACAATAATAAAAAGAAGTATGAACAGGAGACCAGGACCAGAATTTACATTGATCTGATACTATAGCGGTACTTTCACAATTATCTGGTATAAGGGAGCTGGCTCTTTTTTTCCCAATGCGGTAGGGATTTTTACTACATTTGTGCTCTTTTTCTTTCTTTCACGGATCTTACCTCAGACTGGAAAAACAAGCCTTCGGCAACTAAAAAGAATTTTATCTCCAATTTTTTCCACTTTTATTCTGACCTATTATGCCTCTGCTTAAGAGGAATGTTTAAAATGAGGGAAAAATCCTTTTTCCCTGAATTTTTTCCTTTCCCTCAGGAATTCACATCTCTAGTTCATTCTCACAGATGCTCTGCAGGATACTGAAGGGATAAAATCAGTATCTTAAGACAAACCACCAGGAAAGAAAGCGATAGACTTCACCACAGGAAAAGGCTGGCCCCTAATCCTCAGACTCAGACAAACCCAAGCTTCACCAACTAGCGACTTGTTTCAACAAGAATACAAGTTGTCACAAGGTGCAGAAAAACCATAGGTTGCCATTAGTCACACATTCCCCTATCAAGTGGGGGGCTGAACAATCTCCAGCCCACAAACTCTTCCTGCCACCACAAAATTACATTTGTTTTGATTTCAAGTGAACACATTTTTGTTTTCTCAGGTTTTAATATGTTCTACATCTATATTGACATATTCGTTGTTATCTTAAGAATATTGTCTGTATTTACTAGCATTTGCATTTTGGGCATACAATGAGACAACATGACTCATTACAATAAAGACTGGTAAAGTGGAAGGCATAAGGAAAAAAGGAAGCCTGAATTTAAGGGGGATAGATTCAATCAAGGAAGCCACAGCCTTGAGTATGCAGGATCTGAACAGGGTTGTGGATGACGGGGCACATTGGAGGTCTTTAATTGGTAGTGTCATTATAAGTCACAGTCAACTTGACAGCAATCAATAACAACAATTTACTTTTGTGGCTTTACTGTTGCTTTAAATGTTGCTTAGCATATATTTCAAGGGGGGGATAAAAATATTGTCAAAATATTAAGAAATGATACCATTATAAAGGTGATCTATTAGCAGGATGGATTCCTACAGTCCTTAATCTAGCAGAGCTTTCCAAACTTTTCATGTTGGTGACATACTTTTTAGACATGCATCATTTCATGACACAGTAGTTTGGTTTTATGTATTATAAATAAATGAATATTTAAAAATATAAATGAAAGATTTTCATATGTTGTATCCCCATACATTTTGCTATTACAATTTATGTATGTGTCTATATCTCTTATAAGGGGTTAGTTACTGACAAACAGGAGGTTAAACCATCGCCCTCACCGTGGTCTTTTTTAGACCGGGGCAGTGACGGTGACAGTGACACACCTACACACTGTAGCCAACACACGAATGTATCACGACACATAGTTTGGAAAGCTCTGATCTAGACTTATGGCAACCCTTAGACTAACCCATCACAGGTTTTCTTGATAAGATTTGTTTGGGGGGATTACCACTGCCCTCCTCTGAAACTGAGAGAGTGTGACTTGTCCAAGGTCACCCAGTGGTTTTGCATGGCAAAGCAGGGATTTGAATCCTAGTCTCCCAGTGTCCTAGTGCAACACTCAAACCACTACACCAGAGCTTTCTAGACTTTTCATGTTGGTGAAACACTTTTTAGACACGCATCATTTCACGACATAGTAATTCAGTTTTACTAGCAAACCAGAAGTTAAACTAACCCCTTGTAAGAGATGCAGACATAAATTCTAATAACTAAATGTATGGGGACACAACATATCTCATGAAAACCTCTCATATATTTTTAAAAATATATGATCTGTAAAAAACATACACTTCCAAGATTATAGGTGACACACCTACAACACTTCAAGCAACACACTAATGTGTCATGGCACACTGTTTGGAAAGTCCTGCATTACACCATGCTGGCTCAGTCTAGAACATACTGGTTCACAAAAATGGTTTCTTGTTTGCCTGCCCTTACACATTTATCAATATTAGTCATTTCTCACCTAGAAGGAAAAAGAGGGATCAACTTCTGTAGTCTTCTTCCTCTGGAAGGCTATCATTACTTGCCACAGGCAACTATCTATTTGCAAGCATGAAAGCATCAGGTACTAGTATTCAATCCTCAAAAAAAAAAAAAGTTCATTCACCAGGTGGTCTGGTGTTCTACTTCAACTGTGGGATTAGCTCACAAAAGGACTCATTCATCACAGATCACTGTGATTAACCCTGGAAAAGAGTAGCACAAAAAATGGACAGAACCCACAGTTAAGGAACTCCTTCCTTACCTTCCAACTTCTAGTTTCAATAACCATTGACGCATATCAAGCAGCAGAATATTAGCACTTTTAACAAGGCTGCCTGATTTTGGCTCTTGGTACACCTACAGAAAAACAAAGAAAGCAAAAACTTAAGCCTGTTGAATTTCTGCCTATTATATAGGAGTCTTGCCAAAAAAAAAAAGGCTGGCAATTCTAGCCATAACCATCTTGAATCATAAAATGTTGAATGTATCTAATTTATATTTGGAACTAGAAGTGAGATCTTCAGTCCAAAATATCTTAACTAGGCCACATCAAACAAACACTAATGTACCACAACAGCTGGGGTGACAAAACACATCCTAACTGGGGTGCTTTGGAGCAAAAATAATACTAGCAATAGTAGTAGTAGTAAGTAGTAATAATGATAGTAGTAATAATAATAACAGCAGTAATAATAATAATACTATTAACAATACAAATAAATAATACAAGAATATATCGGAAAATGAACAATACCACATACTGCATGCAAAGATGAGAATAAAGTAGGTCTCGCATATCCATGAGGGGTATGTTCCCAGACTTAATACAGATTATGTAAAATACAGATAATACCAAACATTATATTTTGATCCTCAGGCTAGCTGAAGGTAGTGAGCAAAGGAGACAACTCTACCATCCTGATGGGGCTTGACAGGCAGTCCCTTCCCCAGGAGTCAAATCTAGGGGGAGTCCTGAATGATCAGAGAGTGTGCCTCTCTTGGCCAAGGAAGGAGGATGCATCTCATTGCTTAGCTAAGAGAGGTGTGGGAAGCCCAACTGTGTCTTGCCATGCACATCTCTTGGCTCAACTATACAGAGCAAGAACCCCAACTCAGGGTGGCAGCCAACAGCCCTGGAACAGGTCAGTTAAACCATGGATGCCAGTCATGTAGTTATGGGAGACCTACTGTATTTAATGTTACCAGTCAGTTCAATAGATAAACATATAGACTGCTTAAAACAAAGTGGATTATGAAACAGAATAATCTTTTTCAACAATTACAGATATAAAATTTAAAAAAAAAATTAAAACAGTGGGAAGAAAAACAGTTTTTATGCAAACTAATCCCAGAGATTTTCAGCAAAGTGAAACATAATGCAGTACTTTCTTATCGATCTTAAACTTATTTTAATGCTTTAAAGAACATTAAGTGTACCACTTAAAATTTGCCATGCTAACTCAGACCTTAATATGTCTAACAAGAATTTTCAGATATAAAGTTGAGGGCTTTCACAGCCCAAATCCATAGGTTGTTGTGGGTTTTCCGGGCTTTGAGGCTGTGTTCTATTAGTATTTTCTGGTGACGCTTCATCTTCATCTGTGGCTGGTATCTTCAGAGGATCTGAAGATGCCAGCCACAGATGCAGGTGAAACGTCAGGAGAAAATACTAACAGAACACAGCCTCAAAGCCCAGAAAACCCACAACAACCTATAATTTTCAGACAGATTTAGTCCACTTCTGTAACTTCTTGTAACTTATAACTTCTATAACTTCTTGGTTAGAGCTCAGTTCTGAGCAATTGCTACATATTTTCTCATTAAGTTTACACTTTAAAATTTACAAGAGATATTTTAAGGCTTTTGTCCCTCCCTCATCTAATCTTACTATTCTCCAGCTTCTGTAACAAAGTATATGTGTCAGCTGTTTGAAGGAAGAGGAGAAATACAGATCACAAGAGAGAAGCCACATCAAAAGGACAGCGGCATTATGATATTTACTTTTGTTACTTCCAAAATAAATCAGAGGTCATCAGAAGAAGGTAAGCTGTTTTTCACAGGCAAGAAAGGCCTTATAGGCTACTGTCATGAGGACAGCAGAATCTTCTATATGCAGAAAAGCATTTCAGATTTGAGTGCTGAATACATACATAGTATACAGAGTATGTACCGTTATATAGAATTACATAGAAGAAATATTATTCTCTAATATTGTAGATTATCTTACACAAAAATCCTCAAATTTCACCAGAACTGAGAAACTTGTGACTCTCCAGATACTGATGACTCCAATTCCCACCACACCAGCCACCAGTAACAGTTGTTTTTGAGATTAATGACTCCTCATGCTTGCATTGCTGATGAAGGATTTTATGTGCAAACTAAATGAGGAAGTCAAATGGAGTCCCCACAGAGTTTTCTATAACCTCCCTATTGGTTTGGTTCCCCAGCTTTTTTTGACCCTGACAATTAAACCATGTTAGGGTTCCCCTTCAGTATCACAAATCTTGAAGAAGCAAAGTTTTGTCTTAAACAGTCCAACTCGTTCCAAAACTGGAACTGTTCTTTTATTTTTGTTTCAATGTCCCCTCAAATTTCTAGTTTTTTCATCATTACCACCACCACCACTTCTGTCCCAGAATGATATACTACCAAGTTCACTTCTGTGTTGGGGCAAGAAGCAGAAAATCTTTTTACAGGATACACTACTTTTTGCCAAGGTTACTTGAGTCCTTTTGAAACTATTCATTTATTTAATATGCTTCCTTTCTCCCAATTTCGGAACCACGACAGCTTACAACAAGGTTAAAACAAGACACAGCTAAAAATATGATGGTACAAAAGTTTTTTAAAAAAAATAATAATCAGGAAGCAAAATAGAAAAATCTTTTTATATTTGATAACTAAAGCCAGATTATTATTTGCCAGAGATTGGAAAAAAGAGAAAGTGCCAGAAACAGATGAATGGTTGTATGGGATAAATGATTTGATGCAAATAGATGGACTCACTATATCGTTAAAAGATAAATCTTTGAATAGATACTGAGAGGAATGGGGAGATGTCTGTAACTACCTGGAAAAGAGATGGGGGCTTTGTCAGTAATGGCACTGAGAGATTGTGGATAGCCATTACTTTGAAGTCTAGATCATAGAGTGTATTTTATTTTACTCACTTTATATTGGTATTGGAGATATTCGTCAATGAGAAACTGATAACTATATGTAATTTTTGTACTTCTGGTATTCTATTAGGTTGTTTTGGCTTCTTTTTACATAACGTTTTCTTTTCTTTTTCTTTGTGTTAGTATATGTAATTTGAAAATAAAAGAATTTGAAGGAAATAAAAACAATAATCTTATCACATTAAAACATCACTAATTTAAAACATTATATAATAATTTGAAGATATAACAGGAAGGAAAGAAACACAGCATGCACATACCATTAAAAGACTATAAATCACCAAATATCAAGGTATAAAACAACATTTTCTGTACAAGAGAAAATACAACTTGTTTGGCTGCTAAGGACAACCCATTTAGCCTGCTACCGTGCTAACCAAAGATCTATAAACATTTTCTCAATCCTTGCCCATGCCATGCTGTGGTGTTATAACTACACACCAGCATTCTTTACAAAGTGAGAATTATTTAAAAAACAAACAAACTCAAAGATAATTACAGCACAGCCCCAATGGCAATATTCAATAGCATCCCAAAGGTAGGGTAGTGATGTTGCAAGGTAAACTCCCTGGATGAAAGAAGCAGAAGTGCTATGTACCATATACAGGCAATCTAAGGCAAGTTTTTATAAACTAGGATCTTTTTGCTGTCACTAAGATTTGATAATCACACAAGACAAAGTATAAAACTACACTTAAAAAAACAAAAACAAAGCAAAGTTGGAGTTTTTTTGAAAAATAAAACAACTGTATGGTTTGATATCATACTTACTGGGCTTCTTTGGCTAGAATATGTTGAATTACTGCCATTCTCTCTAATAAATATATTAAGACACTAACAAGAGAAACGACAAACAAAATAAAACAGAAGGAATAAGCCATTCTAGGTTAAAATAAGATACCAATGGGAATACAATGGTATCATTACACTAATGGAAGTAGTTCTATCACAGGAACCAGGAAGAAGATTCCCTTTCTCTACCCAGTTCTCCACATACCTTTCTGCCCTCGGAAATCCTCTGGAGCAGAGCTAAGGGTGATGAAGGGAACCGGAAAAAAATATCCCATGGCACGAGTAAAAATATACTATGTAATACTGGATTTAACCCACAGAACGATGAGACAGAAATAAATAATGACATCCAATGGTCAGATGCTCCTACTTACTCAAGTCCTTATGTTGAAAACATTAGTAAATACTACGCAACAAGGTATCAAAAGCTGCAGGTTGTAGTGCTATAGAAAGGACTATGCTTTTCCAGAGCCAACTATTAAGAGACCAAAAACAGAAGTGACAAACTCAATAATGTAACATTCATACTATTGGCATTCTATTAGGACAACCTGTATTGCCACACAAAACAAACATTTAATATCCAGACAGGCAAAATTAGAAGCTGTAGTTAATTCTAAATTTGAAGAACGGAACAGAACAAATATATATTCATTTGTAAAAGGATTAACAGTTTCTATAATAAACTGTTTCTCTCTTTTAGAGGGCAATTTAATAAAAGGCATGACTTTACCTCGTTTATGTAGGAAGCACAGACTCATGCAAGACTGGCTTACATGCATTAACTATTACTTTTCTCATACAATCAAGATAAATCAACAAAGACCACTTCAATAAACAAATGTTATCACAAATTAACAGGTGCATACGCATGTCTCCTCATGGGAAAAAATGTGAACTTATATGCAAAAATACACACTGGAATAAGTACTTTAGAATCAATAATAAATAAAAATAAATAAATAATAAAAATGTATTTAAAAAATTAAAAAAAAAGAATCAAAACGTATATATACCTACGACAACATGCATCTGATCAAGACTAGTCCACAGAGATTAATAAAATAATACATTTGTTGATCTTTAAGGTGACATTTATTTTATTTATTATTTATTTAATTTATTCAATTTGAACTGTGCCTATGAGCTTTTAGGCCAGTGTGACAACAGCAAAAGAGGAACACAAGACTGTTACTTTTACAAAACACTACCATGGCTATTTTTTATCTTTCTGCTTTAACTGTTGCTAGCTGCCTTGAATCCCGGAGCTGGGGGAAAGGTTAGATGATAATAATAATGTCTGGAATCCTGTTGGTTACTTCCAGGTACAGTAGACCCACTAGATCTATTGTTGTTGGGTGATTCATCACATACTTAAATCCAGCAAATCTGATGGGATTTACGATAGGATTTAGGCCAATAAAAGAACTAAAAGATGATGATGATGATGATGATGATGATGATGATGATGATGATGGCTATCACTTTGGAAATTACTACAAGTGAGATGGCCACAGTTCAAGGAAAGATAAAATGTTGCATGCTTATAGCATGCATTAAAATGAAATGGTAATTCTAATCTATTGCAATTCTAAACAATGGCTCAGAATGTGTCCAAAGGACTGACAGGACTGTTTGAAGGACACTGCCTAAGGATCTCCACATGAACCAGTAGGGCTTTTGGCACCAAGTAACTTTCACCTCTGGCTGGCAAAATATACATTGTTACTATAGCACAGAGAAAGCATATGTTAGCTAACCTATCCAGGTTTTCATATTGTCACTTCTCAGAGTAATAGTATATGCAACTGACAACAGCTGAAAATGATTTGTGAGGTTAAAAAACATTCAATGGTTCCCAGTGAAGACCGGTAAACTCGCTCCCTTTCTGAACAATCCAGTAATACTGAAATCTTAAAATGCAACTGTACAACCACTAACAGGTTCCACAAATTAAAAAGTCAAGAAAATGCTAGTAATGGCAAATACAACTTCTATGACCAGAAGGGAGCATCTGCAGGAATGGCCTAAGGTTCTGAAACAGGAAAAAGATACCAGATTGATGTTGAACAACATTTCCTGTGTTTTTATTTGAAGTTATCCCTAGGCTCAGAATGAATCCCTAAGCAAGTTTACATTCAAAGCAAGACAAACTGCAAACCATTGCACCTTCATGTCTCCTTGTTAATGATCAGAGCACTATATGGTGTATCTTGAAACAGACAAAACAAAAGAAAGGTCCTATGAAGGAAAACAAGAATTCTGAATATTTGAAAAAGTGAAGCCAGTCATTTTAAAATATCAGCAAGAAAATAATTTTCAGTTGCAGAAACATACTGGCTATACTATCAAATATTTGAAATACATTTGCCTGAAAGACAATAAATAGATCCTATATAGAATAACTCATGATTGCTGCATAATCAGTCTGTGGTTCTACAAGTTTACAGCTTTCACTATCATCAATGAAATTAATCAGGGCCTGTCCCCCTACAAGCTTCAGTACCCTGCTGTTCTTGAATTGCTTCAATATTCCTTTAAATTTCTTTTCTTTCAATGCATTTCCTCAACGCTGTCTCTCGCCCACACTCTCAACTATCCCAGTTGGAGCTTTGACTATGTCCAGAGGCAGTTCCGTAGACCAATAAGAACATGGCCAAAACAAGGCATACTTCTGTGTCTTTGCCTGTCATCTCTCAGAATGAATGCCATTCAACTGTCAACAGCAGATGTTTAAATTGTCAGGAAACCAGTAAGTAAAATCCAGAAGATCAATATAAGTAGGAAAATAGTAAATAGTTACATAAAACAGTCAGTTTTCTTCCAACAGTCACCATTTTTTGTTTGACAATATATATGGGATGTGCAAAATTTAATATTAGCTAATTTTGGAAATCATCCATACTTTTCCGCTTTAGAACACAGTCATTACCTCAATACTGGATTTAGTGGGATGTTGCAGATATTCTGACAATTTAATATGCCCTTACTTCCCTTACATCAAACAAAGAGAAGAAATTTGTCTCCCAATACTCTGCTGGTGTTGCAGTTTATTAACACAAGCTTATCTAAGTAATATGACCTATAAAGGTATGGCAATACTGCAACAGAAGCAAATGTGGCCAATGAAATGTATACAAAGGAAATAGAAAAGAAACACAAGACAATGTCAACAGCAAGGAAAATCAAAGGGCCATCTGATGACACCATCAGATATATCAAAGCAAGAAATTCCTATATTGACAAAGCTCACAATAATAATATTACTAGGAATCGAAGGAATAAGGTGAACAAAAGCAGAGAAGACCACGTTACTGGTAATCATAGGCATTAAATAGAAATTAATGGCAGAAAAACAACAACATTTTTTGTGGCACTACTTTCAAAGGAGAGAGCCCCTGTGGCATAGGGTTGGACTACAACCTTGGAGAGTGGGCTTTGATTCCCCACTTGGCCACAGGGTTACCTCAGATGCCTCACACACTCTCAGCCCCAGAAAATCCTCTAATAAGGTCACCAGAAGTCAGAAACAACTTGAAGGCACACACCACCACCACTAAACTTTCAAAAAAAGTTATGAAAAACAACTAGATTCTCAAAGTAGCTCTGAACACTATAGGAGATATGAAATCAAGAAATGAACCCATGAACTTAAACAATGGCTATCATACCAATGTTATCAGAAGCCATCATAAAGAAAATGATTGCCTCAACAACTGTGAGGTGAGAAGAACATGGCAGTAAATGCAAGCACAATAATGAAACTGAATCACCTTCTTGCAATGGTGATGATAAAAACGGCAGGAATGACTACAAAAAAAAAAGCCATTAGAAAGAAACTGTGGTAACATCAAGTATAATGGAAGTTGTCTTAATGGATGTGCCATTCCACTCCTAGCACATGGAAAACAGAAGACCTATCATACCAGCACAGAATAAAACATAGGAACAATAATAACAAAAGGTGCAAGCAATGTGGGAAGCACGTATGCAAAGGCGGTTTGCAGTAATGGTGCCACATGGAAAGTTGTAGATGGTTTTAGTAGTCTAAGGAAAGAGTGTGGTGGTAAGTAAGGAAAGCAGTTTCTAGGCCAGTATAGAAGCAGTAAAAGAGATGGCAATGGCAGAACTGAATGCGAGAACACAGAAATGGCGGCAGCTCTGAAATTATTATGGGAAGGACAGTGAAAGCACGAGTGACGGATGGTGACAATGGCATCAGTGAAGGAGTCCATGGAGGCGATAAACAAGCAAACAACACGGGTGGAAGCTGCTGACGAAAAAGAAAGCACCACAACATGGTAACGGTGCAGGCTACAAAGGTCATCACGATGGTGGCAACGGCAAGACACACACGCTGTGGTGGCGGAAGCGGCGTCCATAGTTGCAACGGTTATGGCGGCATCGGGACAGGATAAGGGCGGCACAGCAACTAGAGAGAAGCAACAACACCGACTGGGAAGGAAAATGTTAACAGCAAAGGTCACAAAAGCGACAGAGGCAATGGTGGGGCAGCATTTGACACTGGTGGCCAGAAGGTCACGAGGCACAAGGTGGTGGCCAACCAGGCCAGCAAATGGCAGTGGCTGCGCAAAGGTCACCAAAGGTGACTGGCCAGTGGCTAAGGCCAGGCCAGTGGCCGGAGTGGAAGGGCTGAAGGGTGGGGCCCTATTCCCCTGGCCTTCCCCCTCCCCTATTTCGCCCTCACCTGGCCAGGCAGGAACCTGAGCTGAGGAGGAGAGGAGGAGGAGGAGGAGGAGGAGGCCGGGGCCCACGGGGTGGCGGGGGCGCTCTTGGCGGGCTTCGCCTACACAGCTGCTCCTCTCGAGCCCGCCCTGGCTAGTTCCCCTCCCCCTGCTGCCCCCTCCTTCGCGCCGCTGCCCCCCAACTTGTCTCGGCCCGCTTCAGGCCCCAGCCGCCGCCACTGCTGCTGCCGCTGCTGCCGCCAACGACGACACCACCTCCTCCCCCTCCATGGCCGCCGCCGCCGCCGCCGCCGCTTACCCGGCTAGCGCTGCCGCTGCTGCATTGTGGGAAGCGGCCGCCTGAGCCGCCGAGTCGCCTCACTCGCTGCCGCCGCCGCCGCCGCCGCCGCGCAGACGACCGAGTCCTGCCTCAGCCGCCGCCACCATCGCCATGGGGGCCGTCACCGACGGTGAGAGACACACCGCCAAGCCCCGGCGCCGGCCCAGGAGGGGCGGCCGTGGGCGACGACGACGGCCTGCTTCCGTCCGCTTCCTCGCCTGCCTGCCTGCCTGCCTGCCTGCCCCGCTTCCTCGGACGGGCCCGCCTCGCTCGTCCCCGCCGCCTTCTCCCTTCCCCGCAGCCAGGCCTTCCCGGCCGGGCTTTTTCCGCCGTCGCGCTTGGGCTCCGGCCCCCGTGGCTGGACGCCTCCGTTGTGGCCAGGACGGCTCCTGTTATCCCGGCCCCCGCCGCTCCAGGCGTAGGGCCCCTCTTTCCTCCTCAGGCCTAGGCCGCCGCCTCCTCCTCAGGCCTTCGCTAGTCAGGAAGGACGGTTTCGTCTACCTTCATTTTTGTTTTCAGAGGACCTCGTGGCCCTAAATGCGAGGGGGGGGGCGGCGGTTGTGGTTGTTTTGAGTTACTGTGATTCCTCCCCCATTCATAGCTTGAAAGTAGCTTTCAGGTAACCCCATTCCCCCAACCCAGCCTTTCCCATCATCATCATCATCATTATTATTATTTTAGCTAAAGAGTGCTGTCAGACTACAGGCGCAAAAGGGAGTCTGGTAAGGCGAGAGAGAGCCCTGTCTCAAGGAAGTTACAGTCTGAAACAGCTGGAAAATTAGAGGGGCGGGGAGGAGAGAGAGGAGGTCAGGCCTTCTGCACTACCCTGTTCTAGTGCTATGATTCCACTTCAACCTCCTGTGGAATTCTGGGGTTTGTAGTTTACTGAGGCCAAAGAGCTCTCTGGCTGAGAACTGCAAGCCCCGTATTCCATAAATAATTGTAAGTGGAATAATAGCAGTGTAACAACGTAGTACGGAAGGGCCCTTCCTCGCAGCCAGGCCTTCCCGGCCCGGCTTTTTCTGCTGCACAAGAATGTGGCAAATGTTATTTGCACCTATGCTAAACTTGATTTTTTGGATGTAGGGTGTCTCTTTGGCTCCTCCTTTATTGCATTTCCATCAAACGACCAAAACTGTACAGTTCTATATGGCCTTTGGTTTCTAAAATGGTCCCTTTATTTTTAAATTGGCTTTTAAGATAATTTAAGTCTGTTTTTTTTTTTAAATAGTGCTTTCTATTCACTTATTGCACATAATTTTGGGGGGCCCTAGCAAGCTGAAAAGCAGTTGACAAATGCTTCTAATAATTAAAACTCAGACTATAGGCATTTTGACATCTATCTGTACCCCATATGCATAAGTTGTATTTAGCTGGCATATCATCTTCGGGGGGTGGGGTGGGGAGGGGAAGTAAGTTCATGGCTGCTGGCCACCATCTGATGTCTGTGGAGGCCTCCAAACCAGTGAAGAGAACTGCAGGTGTCCAAGATGTATGGGGATGGATTCTCTATATAATCAGGGGTACTTTTTATACCGGTTCTCACTCATACAGCCCATGACTGGGATCACATATCATGACAAGCCACTATTCTTGATAATTCTGGTATAAACTGTGAACCAGGTGGTATGCCAGTATATGCTGTCCCTTTGCTTCAGCTGCAAGTAGGAATTGCTAAACAAACCCATGTTCCTTTCATCTATGGTTTGTCATGATGTCTTTGCAATCCGGCTTGTGTCTTCTCTGTTATATCAGATAAGTAACACATGATGTCTTTATTTGTATTAGGGGAGATACAAATTAGCTAACTAGATTCAGCTGTCACAATAAACAAACCATGGTTGAAAGTTATGTGGCTTACCTACTGCAACTTGCAGTGGGAGCGATTGGACACCAGCGTGTTGCCTCTACAGTAAGTTAGAGTTCTCAAGAATTCTGCCTTAGTGGAGCCTAAATGCACCCTAGGTGTGTTAACGGTTGTTTTGAATTCACAGAGATTGTGCCAGTAGCTGTAATCTTTTTCTCTCCTAGGGCTCCTATGAGACTCCAGGGTAGCTTTATTTATGGCCAGAGAGTCAGTTCTTCTTGCTGAGAGATCCCTGTTCCTCATTTTCTACTTGTCTTCTGTGTTGAGAATTGAAAGAATATTTGATTTTGAGAGGCCAATAAACTCCCTCCCAGGTCCCATATATGCTCTTACAATTGTTTTTATTTTTTGTATATGGTCTCTTCCATATTCCCTAGTATCATTTTGCTAACACACACACCTCAGATTTTTCTGTTTCTTTCTCCAGATAGTAATAGTAATAAGCTTCTGGCTTGACACTTTACATTGAAGTAGGATCCAGGTTTCTCATTTATAGTAAATATACAGTGCACTTCAAAGTCTGGAAAAGTTCCATTTTTGGATAACACCATGGTATCTAAGGAAAGAGTGGGAAAACTTTGGCCCTTGAGATATTTTGGATTACAACTTCCACAGTTATATCATTGGCCCATGTTAGATGGGATTGTGGAGTCGGAGGCCAAAACATCTGGAGAGCTGTGAGTTCCGCATTTCTGCTCTCAGATTGTTGTCTATTTGTTTGAAATATTTATAGCTGGCCCTTTAGCAAAAAAAAGAAAAGAAAAAAAAAGGCTCCCTGAGTGGCATATCCGGTTAGCCATGCATAAACTCGATTAATTTCAGTAGTGCTTTCTTCTAAGTAGACTTGTATAAGATTATGCCCTATGTATGAGACTATATGAGATCAATTGCTGATGTAAATCAGCTAGTGTAATTTTTCTTACGGTGTGCTGGTTCAAATAGGAAACACTACATAGACCTCAGTCTTTCACATGCTTCCGACTGAATAAATCCATTGAAATTAGGGCCTTCTTTTTTTAAGTGAACAGGTTTAATATTGGGTGGGTTGCCTTAATTACTGACACTGTCTATGACCATAATGAATAGATTGACATTGTTCATTTAAAGATACTGTTTCTTCTATAGATGAAGTTATTCGCAAGCGGCTTTTGATTGATGGAGATGGTGCCGGTGATGACAGACGAATTAATTTGTTGGTGAAGAGTTTCATCAAGTGGTGCAATTCTGGATCTCAGGAAGAAGGGTATTTTGTTGGCTTATCAGTAAATGGAAACTAGGAGCAGGAAACTAGGAAACTATCAAGCACCAGTGCTCCATAATATCTGTTAACATTAAGGGAGCATGGCAGTTGTGTCCAATGACATTTAACCGTGAAGTTTGAATATACAGTTTATTACTGATGTATGTCATTGGACATAAAAGAAAGAACCTTTTCCAGAAAATATTAAAATAATCTAAATGTTGTAGTGAAGCAGAAATGGCTGGAAAAAAGTATGATATACAAGTTAGGTAGTTATTTGACATTTTCAAGTATATGTTATTCAGCACTCTCTATAGTACTGTGAATGATTTTGGCAGGCATTGGTACTGAGTTCTGTAATAAGTACTGAATACTATATGGACTAACCAAGTAGAATGCCCTGGAATGCAGTACTTCTAAGAAAAACAATAAGAAATCTTATAGATGAAAACGCTTTCACGAGTTGTCATGTGGAATCATTTTTAGTGAAGTAAATGTATAGTTGCTACCTGGTTGTTTTTTGTTCAGTTTCAAATGCCTCTCTTTGAAATTGCTTTTAATTGTAGTATTATTGCATTCCTGGCATTGGACTTGCTGTGTTTTGCTTCTAGGAAAGTTATATTCTTCCTACATGTAATGGATCCATTGCTTTGCAAATGACATGTAGAATGTTGATGACACAATGTTATTCCAGTACTGGGACCGAGGATATATCTTTGGATGTCGTCTTATAAGAATCATATTTAAGTGCTTTGAAGACTGAATATTTCATTATATCACTCTAGCATGTGAACATTTTGCTTAAGTTTTTTTTTTAAGTGGATCCAATCAAGGAAAAAACAGACATATTTTAAACGTTCATAGAGAACCTGTGTGTTATTTCAGTTTTTTTCTAGATAAATGACAAATGACATTATGACTGTTGTCAACAGTGTTCTCATTATGTGTAGATTAGACATGGCAATATTGTCTTTGAATAGGAACTTCCAAAGTTGTTGCACAAAAACTGAAATATAATTGGGTCCAGCAGGTAGTGATGGTATGAAACAAACTTCATCAGGGGTAGGAAGTTGTTAGAAAAAGCATTCCAAGCCTAGAATATATGATACTCTTTCAAAGATGCTTTGGTGAACTGCATTAACCAAGAAAAATATAGCATATTAATTTATTAAAACAAGCTGTAATTTATTTATTGTTGATGAATACTTCAAGCAGTGAAAATTCATTCAATATAAAATGTAAACAGCTTAGGGCTGTCAACTAATGAATTGTTTTTAGTATTTTATTTATCATTTGGTTAATGATAAACGGAAACATTCAATTTAAATCTATTTAAATTTTACATATTACATGAAGGCTATTTATAGGTTTCACTTACTTTCCTTAGGGCTGAGAGTCTAAAAGCAGTTCAAGCATGCTCCTCAAACTTTCCATTTATGGGAGAATTAAGCAGTTTAATGCATACAGTTTAAGGAACATGACTTACCTGCTTTAAGGATGAAGCATCCTTGCTGCTTTGAACCACATGATAGAAAATCCAGTTAGAAATGTAGTTTTAAATATATGTAGAAAGAGATTTGAGACAAGCATTGGAGTTGTTGCTTTGCTTCCATCAGTTGCTGTTTCCACTATAGCGCCTATTCTAGCAAGCTTGTTGTAATTAAGATTGTAAGTTGTGTAACCCCTAACCTAGAAGTAAGTGCCATTGATCTCAAAGGGATTTCTGAGTAAATCTGAACAAAGTTGTACTGTCAGGCTACAAATCTGTATATATTTATGTGGGAGTAAGTACATATGGAATCTAAGTTAGCATAATTAGGATTGAGCTACATGTGGTCAGGATAAATTAGAGATGTTTTCTTCCCTCATCCGTTTTCTGGAACAGAAAATATAACAGCAGCTAGTCTTCTTTTTTTGCCTAAAGGATTACACACAGAAGTAGAATGTGGTGCCTTTTTAACCATTTTTTAAAGTTGCACTGTAGACCAAGCCATTTGCTTTATGTATCCTCAGAAGTAGTGCCTTCTTGTCTGCTCTTGAGAAGCAGGGTGAAAGAAAGACTCCATCTTCCTTTTGCATGTATTTCCTCCCTGAAATTAATTGATATCACTTAACCTAGACATTTGCAAAATAAAGAGTAGAATAAGAGATTGGTATTACTGCCATTTTTTTTAAAAAAAGCTTCTCATTTCATAAAACTAATAATAAAATACAGAAAACACCAGTTAAGATCAAGTGCTTTTGAGAGTGAATACAAAAATAATGTTCATTTATATTAATTGACAGCAAGATTCAATTCAGAGTAGAGTCTCTAGGAATCATTGCACTGCAACCATGTGATAATATCTTATTGAAATGCATTAATACAGTAACTCCTTTCTCTGTTCTTTTAGTTACACTCAGTACCAGCGCATGCTGAGCACTCTGTCACAATGTGAATTTTCAATGGGGAAAACCTTACTTGTTTATGACATGAACCTGAGAGAAATGGAGAACTACGAAAAAATCTACAAAGATATAGGTACACAACTGATTCCTTATTGATTATTAGTCCCGTAGGTAAGTGCAGTTTTAGAAAAAGAACAAACATTTCAGAGATTTTCACGACAGTATTAGGGATCTCTTTAATTACATAAAGTGCCATCTATTCTTGCCACACTATTTTAAAGTAGATAAGCTTTATGGTGTTTAAATTGACATCTAAAGCTGCAAACTTATTACCAGGAACAACTTCTTGGGTTTTTTGGGAGCTTATCCTAAATGAAGCTCACTCCTGGCAAATCTTGGGCCTGGCACAATTATTCATATACAGGTGATCTGTTGGATTAGTTCAGCGTGTTGTATATAGAGGTGAGTTTGAAAATAAGTTTCAGTTCTGAATGCTATAATGTAATTACTAATTGGAACTGGGCAATATGTGCATATCTTGCTAGTGCTTTGCCAAATTCATCAGTTCCTAGTTGAGTCCTGGTTTTGACCTTTAGAGTCCTTCATGGTTTGGTATCAGAATGCCTGAAGGCTCTTGTTCCCTCATGTGCCAAGTTCACGATATTCTGAGGTCCTTTACTAGGAAAGATGTAGTGGGGGAAGATCTCACGCTGTCTACAGACTGCACTCCCTAGGGAGGCTCATCTGGCACCTATATTGATGTCGTTCTAGCACAAGTTATGTAGTTTTTTTATTTTTCCAGGACTTTTTGTCTGTTCCATTTCTAATTTGTTTCATTTGTGCATTATTTTTATGCTGCTTTAATATGTTCATTGTTGATCTGTTTTATTATAGACATTACTATTATTTATATTTGTTGTTGTAAGTTACCAAAGAATATGGTTATAAGGTAGTATATAGAGTAGTGTATATTTATAGGGTAGTGTATAGTGTGGTGTATAAATATTTAAAATAACAAAATCCTAGATCCTCATGCAAAACTTTGTCCAGTAAAGATGGCATATTTTATTGAATGTATTACAAATGTATCTTCTTTTTGTCAGGCATTTTTACAAAGATATTAATTTCAGTAGATTCAGAGCGCTCTGACAGTAATTATAGTATTAGAATACACAGTATGTTATGATTTATAGACTTACAATTACTAGAGATGAAACCAGAAAACCAAGTGTTTTGTATAATGTTACCACTTATGGTACAATTTTTTGGCATTTAATAAATAGGCATTTTGACATTTATAGATTACTGTCAAAATCACTTTTAATTGTATTTCTTTTGAAAGAAAATAGCATAGCTGCAGCACATGAGAAGATTGCTGAATGCAAAAAGCAGATTCTTCAGGCAAAAAGAATACGAAAAAATCGCCAGGGTAAGCATTTATTTATAGTTAGCAATTGTTTTATGAAGTATATAACTATATCTGGCACTTATGGTGTGGGATCTAAATTGTCATGATTATATTAATCTTTTATGGAAGGCCTGGTTGTTAAATAGTGAGCAAGCCTGCATATGACAGAGCAAACCACAGAATGCCTATTCTTTTGATGTGTCTGCAGTAGTGGAAAAAAACAGTGGTGGAAAAGGGCTACTCATGATGTGTGGATATAGTGTAGAAGAGATTTCAGTGTAGTTTCTTTTAGGACTGATCAACCTGTAGGTAATGGTCATGCAAATCAAACATAACTTGGAAATTGATGTCTCCTACAATGAAAAGTAAGGAGAATATAGATATTGAGAAGGGAGATCCAGGTAAAAAGGTATCATGTGAGAAAATAGTACCAAGTGGTGGTTGTCCTTTATTATAAATTTAAAGGGAAACATATTGATAAGCAAGGCAGTTGAACTATAGTCTAAATCATTGATCATCCTAATTTATTTTAATGAGGTGTTGCTAAGAATATGCATGTGTTTCTATGTGCTAATTGTTTCAAAACTTAGGGATTGAGTAAGCTCTAAATGTGTATTCAAAATTAAGTGAAATAATACTTTATGTCATTGGAATTAAGCTGAACATAATTCTTATAATCACTTTATTCCTTTCAGAGTATGATGCTTTGGCAAAAGTTATACAGCATCATCCAGACAGGCATGAAACTCTGAAGTAAGTATGGTCTCAACAACTGATACAAAATAATATAGTTTGTTAAAGATGCAGTCATATTTTCCTAAGTCAAGTAGCATAAGCTAAGAATTACTAATATATAAACAATAGATCAGAATAATTTGGAAAATGTATTCTAGAAATTAGTACAAAAGGTAAGAATGCTCAAATGTACTGAAGAAAACTTCTAATAAACAGCGTAATGATAGTCATGTTAAATTATAATAATCACATGACAATAATTGCTGTCAATTGTGATCATGCAGAGACAGACACCACACTTAAAGTTGCCTGTGGTTGCTCTGTTCCCTCATATGTTCTTTCATATCCGAAGGATTGGTCTGTACAGTTCTCCCCCACAGTCGCAGGCTTCACTTTCACGGGTTTGATTATTCATGGTACCTGCTTGCTTTCCCCCTCCTTCCCGCAGCTGCCAGCAGAATTGCGCTGGCAGCAGGCAAGAGAGTGAAGGGGAGGGAAGATCTCCCCCCATGCTCTCTTGCCACCTCTGCCCACCAGATCATTTGGGTGGTGGCCATGGCAAGAAAGCAAAGTAGAGATCTTTCCCAGACCACTCTTTCCTGCGCTGCACCCACTGGTGTGATTGTGGTCATGATCGTGTGGGTGGGGAAAGTGAGAAAGTGAAGTGGGGAAGATCTTTCCCTGGCCACTCTTTCCTGCACTGCCGCCACCTGTGTGATCGTGATTGCCTGGGTGGTAGCGGTGAGAAAGTGAAGCTGGGATGATCTTTCCCTGCGTGCTCTCGTGCTATCCCCACTGCCACAATCACGTGGGTGGGGATGGTGAGAAAGTGAAATCAGGAAGATCTTTCCCTGCCTGCTCTCTTCTGCACTGCCCCCATCGTTGTGATCACCATCAGACAGGTGGGGTCGGTGATAAAGCAAAGCGAGGAAAATCATCTCCCCATGCGGTCCTGCCACTGGTGCACTTACAGGTGGGAGGGGGGCAGAGAGAGTAAAGGGGAGGGAAGATCTTCCCCCTGCTCTCCTGCACAGTTACCACAGTTATTTGCAGTGTTTTAACTGTTCTATTTCCCTATCTCCCACAAATGTGGAGGGCTTACTGTACTTCTCAGGCAGAGATGGTGCTTCTGGGATTCCTCCCCCATCACTTGTAGAATCCAAGAATTCTACAAAAATAATGTTCCAAGCACCATCATCTATGACAGAATCTGCCTCAGTGCAGGGATATCTGAAAGCTTGCAATCAACATGTTGTCGGTTTATTAATTGAGACTTTACTATGGCAAGCTAGATCTCACCTTCATGTCAAGAATCTCTCCTGGACAATGCTATGATTGACCAGAGTATAGATACCCGATTGTAAAGTGGCAGAGAAAAAGTTCTCAATCAAGGTATATAGTTCCTTTATTTATCAAAGCTTTAGTATATAAAATCAACTGCAAAAAGAAAGGAAGTTATAAATAGCACCATTAAGCATAGGTATTCACACCAATATATGCCAATATCAACCAGATCTGTACCTCAGGCTACAGCAACATATTTTCTGGCAAGGAAAACCTGTGCCTCTGTGGTCTGGCTGGGCTTTTTTGTAAGATTGCCACCAGACACATGCATGGCTTTAAAGACTTCAAAGCCACACGTCTCTAGCTTTTGATAGTCCCCAAAGCTCACTTTTTAGTACTTGGTAATAATAAAAAGTACGTGATATACAATGCGTCCCTCTGTATATGTGAGGGTCCCCCTTGAATACTGGAATTTGTGAATGCTGACATCCCATTTATTCACTGGTAGCAATGTGCACATGGATGCTTCAGTATGTCTGCATGCAGATCACCACCATTTTAGGTATAGGGATGTGATACTTTGTGTGAGCTGGAAATTGCACATGTGGAGATCGCAGGTAAGGTGGGCTCACTGTATATTCATTTTTGTTATAAGACAGGGCATAAATGTGTGTTGGCAATATTAATACATCCACCCAGCTGGCCAGTCTGTTTGTCCCAGTGTCCTTTCTCTGAACCAAGTAGATACCTGTTGCCCACTGAATGCCCTTCTACAGATGAGTTTACTTACTCAAGATTTGCAGTACCAGGCCATTTCCTCATAATGTTGCTGTCCCGTGATGGGGGTACATTGTTGGCAGTCCATGGGTCGTGCTTTCACACGACATTGCAGTCCCACTACCAATGCGCCCCCACCTGTCACGATTGCAGGATATTCCATTAACAGAAAAAATCCATTAATGGCCTGCAATCGCACAATGCTCCCGTTGCTGGTGGCCATGCAGAACAGGTAGAAGAAGCACAATGTAGGCACTTCCTTCCCCAGTGCAGCACAGGAAAGAGTCTGGCTGCACTGCTGAAGGAAAACATGTGTTGATCGCGCTCCCATCCAGAGGCAGCTGGCTGGGTGTGGAGGGGAGTGTTGCAGGGACATGCCCATCCTGGCAAAAGTGCTGCCAGAATGACGCCACAACAACATTGGAAAAGGGTGAGGTGGAGAAATGGCCTCGGTAGTGGACTGCTTCCCTTTTCCTCTTTGCTATTACTTTTAATAAGGAGCACCATATATCTTATCTGTTTAGTTTCTTGGCAGCAAGCTCAGCTGAGCTTGGCTGAGAGAAAGTATCGTTTCAGGATTTGTGCTTTTCATGACTGTGGCCATTTCTGCACTAGACTGGTATTATTCCACTTTCGACATCTTATGGAATCCTTTGCTTCTCCCTAGACTGCAAACCTCAGTATTCCATAGGATGTTGAAAATGGAATAATAGCACTAAAGCAGTCCAGTGCAGAAATGGCCTATGAGTTCTTCCAAAGAATTTTCTACTTCAGGCAGTCCCAACTGGGCATATCGATGAGATTTGTAATTTCCATTCCCTTCTGGGTTCTTAGTAATGCTGCTGCACTTTCCCAGAGCCTAAGGAAACCTAGTTCCTTTTGTTGCTGCCTCTGGCATAAAGGAAAGGATGAGGAACAGATGCAGTAAGGGCTCGGGGTCTGGATCATGGCCAGATTATATTATATTGTGACTCCAAACTTGGGAGATATTTAGGCTCCTGTTGTAATAAGTTTAAACAACCCAGACAGGGGAAGTCTATACTCCAGATTTTTTCTGAGTTTTGACTATATCATTGCCCTTTCTGTGGTGACTTAGTTCTTATTTTCAAGGCACAATAAGAACTTCCTTGTACCACAGTAAGTATACCAGCTGAAAATTTAGGAACTGCTGCACAATATTAGTAAGTTAAGTTTGTCCTTATCTCCTGGTCATTTGCATACCTACCTGCTGTAAATTCTGTGGGTGTATCCAGAGCTGCATATAATGAGATGTTGATGGATGAATTTAAGTCATTGAAGATGAGCCAGAGCACCTACATGCTTAGTTCAATCCTGGCTGATAACATCTAGCAAGAAAAGTATAGCCATTTGTGTGTCCAGGAGGACGCAATTGCTTTTTTCTAGAGGGAGTAGTCTTGGCCATCTTGAACAAGGTGATCATGAGACCACTCCTAAGTTCACTCTTAAAGACTCCTTGGACTGTGGGGATTGTTTGGATTTCTGGCTGGTCACAATATTCCCTTCTTGAGCAGGGTGCTTGGGAAGATGGTCCAAGTGCAACTCCAAACATCCTTAGATAAAAATCCCCATCAGTCTGCCTTTCAGACCTGGATTTGGTACAGAAACAGCTTTTCTCAAACAAGAATAAGGGAGTGCATCATTGTTAATTTTTTTGGACTTCTCAGCAGCACCAGTCCATAACTTTCTGAACTGGAAGGTGTGCTTATAGAAGGTGGTGCTTGGGGACTACTGTGCAGCCCTGCGGCAGTTCTACTGTAATGTTTGTTTGTTTAGCAGATTTTTAAATTGTATTTCAGGTTTACCAACTTTTCCAAGGCAGTTTACAAGAGTTATTTATTTATTTATATATTTTTTGCTCTATATTCAAATGTCTCAGGATGGTATACAATAAAATCAGAGGTTTTTTTAAAAAAAGAAAAAAACATTAAAACAGTCAAAGATAATTTATGGTTTAAAAGCATATTAAACTATAACAATTCAGAATATCTTCAAACAGTTAAAGGCATGTGCATGTACAAATTGTATAAGGCTGTTGTATCATAAAGGCTTTAATAAACATGATCAATAGAAAATAAAAAAGTTCTAAAATTAAGATTATTGAGATTATTAGAATAGTAGCAATAGAACATAATTAAAATCAGCAGAAACATATTCTAAAAATGCGTTTGCATTCTCCTGCTTATAACGAAAAGGTTTTTATTATAGGGCTTTTGCTACTGACTTATTCTTTAATTTGTATAAAGTGAACTTATGTTTTTATTATCCACTGATATTTATGTGGAGTTGTATGGTTTACATCATAAGCTGCCTTGAAAAGACTGCGGTTTTAAATGTTGGCTAAGAAATGCACAGGACCATAAAATGGCCTGTCTGTGGATTACAGCATGAAATTACCCAACTGGGGGCTGGCACTATAAAGTGGAACACCCAAGAAAGAAGGGATCGTGCATATTTCCTCAAGGAGGTCACTCCAGAGATTTAGGGCCATCACAGAAAAAAGTAACCAGGAGCTGGGGTAGAGTATCTGAAGCCAATCTTAAAACTCAGGCAGATTCATGTGGGCAAAGGTCCTGCAGGTAACCCAGTCTAAAGCTGTTTAAGGCTTTAAGGGATAACACCAATACCTTAAATGAGACCTGGAAATGAGTAGAGAACAAGTGGAATTGATAAAAAAAATAGGATAATGGGATCTGAATGCTTATCTCCTGAAAGCATTCTCACTGCTGTGTTTTGTACCAGCTGAAGCTTCCAGATGGTCTTCAAGGACAGTGCCTTACAGAGTGCGTTATAATATTTTAGCTTGGCCCGTATGCTGCATCATGCCAATACTCAACTGGTGTCTCATGTCGGTAATGGGCAGGATAATTCAAATTAAAACAAAATACTAGTGTTCATTAAGAAAATGTTATTATGTTTTCAGGCAGTTGGAGGCTCTGGGAAAAGAACTGCAACATCTTTCACATACCAAAGAAAGTGTTGAAGACAAAGTAAGTTTTCTTTATCCCTTTATTTATTTATTTATTATATTTATTGCTTTTCATAGTAGAATGATGTGTGCATTTTGTTATATAATTATTCATTGATACAGAACAACAGAAAGTTTTGAAATCTTTGAAGGAAGATTCCATATATTTCAGCATTTTTGTTTTGTTTTAGCTGGAGCTGAGACGAAAGCAGTTTCATGTTCTTCTGAGCACCATTCATGAACTTCAGCAAACACTGGAAAGTAAGCTTTTTCTAGTCCATAAAGATACCTTGTTCTCTTTTTCTGTAGGTTCTGGGATGATTCAGAAGTAATGTTCCGTATCCTCCAGGCCATGATTTAGATGATTCAGAATGTTACATGGATTTCCTGTCACACTCAGATCTCTCCTCTTCATCTTTGTAATTTGCCTAATTTAAAATGACAAAACTGTGGTGTGCCCAGTAAGAAATATGGGGAGAGAATCCTAATACTGAAGAATGTCCCTACTAGTCCAGATCATGGCCTGGGTTTCCAGAATTTCTTTCTGAACTGGCCCATAATCTTAATGAATTCCATGGCACTTCATTTGTAAAAAAGATTTATGAAAATTTTTTAGAGTGTGTCTTACATATATTAAATTTATTATATGGGGTTTTTTTTACTCATTGGAAAGATTTAAGTAGTAGCTGTATCTATGGGCTGCATTTAGTATTGTGTGAATATAGTCCCACTTGCAGAATAGAAATTTCTTACTGTCCTTTCCTTCTTGAGGCCACTTGTATGCCCTCCAGATTTTCTCTGGAGGGTCCTGCTATCTGCAGAATACATCTGGGGCAGGATGGAGGCTACAAGGTAGAGTCTCTTCTACTGAGGTCTCCCATTCCATCTATTAGATGGACATAATCAAATTTTTCCTATGATATTTTCTGTGACTATAGATATTAAAAGGTTGAGTTTTTTTAGCAAGCATTTCTGTCTAGCTGCACAAGACACAGTGCATGCTAAACATGTATGCAGAACTTTGTGCATTGGTGAGCATTGTAATAATGGAAAATTTTACTAAATAAGACATACCTTAATACTGATTCAGGCACATAGTTTTTCATGCTTTTGTTCTGATTAACTATGTTATATTTAAAACTACATGTCATTGTTACTCCAAATAGCCTGAAAAAAATATACCAATAATTAAAGATCTTTGTACTATATATTTATTTCAGTGTCTTAATCCAAACTGTAAATACAAAGTAACAGAGTGAAGTATGTTAATTTATAATTGTCAGTAATTAGTCTTCACACGTCTGCCAACAGGCTAGTAAGCTATTGTCAGTAGTCAGCTAATTGTCAATAGTGAACTGTTACCTGCACCTAAGCATTAATTCTAATATGAATATTTTAAAATAATAAACAGTAATACGTGTATACATCAATTGACAAGCATCTCATGAAGAAGTTCTCTAGCTGGAAGGCTGCTATTGTTTTGTTTTGTTTTAAAACCAGCATTTGAACTGGTAGAATGGTAAAAGAGGATGGGAGAAACAACCTTTGGTGCTTGGTTGCAGTACTGTGTGTCTGCAGTAAACAATGCAATCAAGCTTGATCTGGGAAAGAATGGGATTCTGCTCTAGCTGTTCCTACTGTCTCTATGTGTGCCTGCTTGTAACAGACAATGTAAACAGCAGCTGCCTCACTGTGGATGCATGAACAGCAAAACAGAGTAAAAAAGGGAAGAGCTGGTAAAACAGCTTCACTGGCTGTCTTCAGCATGTTAAAAAAGAGAGATCTGTAAGTTTGGCCACCATAATGGAAAACATAGGAGAAGTGGAGACTGGTGGGGAAAAAAAGTCATCCCTGGATGCATCTTGGAAGAAGCCTTCTAGCTCAAATTTTTTGTTTACTTATAGAAGGCTGGCTGTTCATTTCACACATGCGTATTGTTACTTTTGAATAAAATTAAATATTCAACTGTTCTTTTTTGTGGTGAAGAAACCTATCCTTACCCTTTTCAGGTTATTTCTGGCTCTGATACGAAATTTTCTGTTAAAAAAAAGTCATGCCAATGAACAGATCTACTTCATTAACTGACATATATGTCTGTATTTATTTCAGATGATGAGAAGCTTTCGGAAGCAGAAGAGTCTTCAGATGCTCCAATGGAAGCAGAAGATAAACAGTAATGGCCTTCGACTCAGCTCAGGACTTGGATTTCCCTTTTCCTGAAGCTGATGCCAAATTAGGGCTCTGAATTTGTTTTTTTAATTTTACTTGTTGTAAACACAAAATCATGTTTCCATTAGTGTAAATTTGTCTTAATGTTTGAAATACTAAGTTACCTTTTTATACTGTAGTTAGAATTGCAAAATAAAGTAGTTCAGCCTTGAATTCACACTGTATGGCATTGTTGGTGTTCTGGAATTGGGCTACCCAGTAAAAAACAACATCCCAGTGTTATTTGGAGTGCTGCTAATAAGCCAGATAACCCTTGTCATCTGAGCTCAGATTACTGAAAATGTGAAACAGCAAAACCTCTGCTTAGAAGAAGTTTAAATATACAAATCTTTCTGATGTTTATATGAGAGATTAAAATTACAATGTACTTTTACCATTTCAGAGGGGGTTAGCAACAACATTTACAAGAGAAACAAATATTTTTCAAAGTATGCTTCTTTGTAGTCCTCGAGACCTTTTGAAACTGCTTAGAGGACTGGAGAATCTTATCCCCCAAAGACTCACACTGTTGCAGTTCTGCACTTCTCAAAGCCAACAGTTGTATGGATTTTTCACTAATGTTATCCAGCAGGTTATCCACCTAGAGAGAAACACATAAAAATGGGAAGTGTAAATAGGTGAATATATTTATAGGGAAAGAAAGGTAAAAGATTTCATTCAGTGAAGAGAGTTGTTCTCTGTGGTGTTTTTAAACATGTAGTAAAATGTAAAAAACATTTATAGTAGAGACTGTATGATGGGTATTCATCATGAGAGAAATGTCAGATAGTAATTAAGAATATGAGTTGAATTTCTCTGTTCATTAATTCACTGAATGAGTAATCTTATGTGAACCACCACCTGCCATCTTCAACTCCTCTGTATATTGGCAACAGTTATATGGCCTGCTTTATTGGGTTGCTTTAGAGACCAGGATAATCTATGTTTGCAGTACTTTATACTGAAAGGAGGAGGTACTCGAAGATACACAGATAGATAGATAGTTAATTTAATAACAGCTATTTTTAAAATACAAGTTGTAACTCCATACTGGGTTTAGGGGCACATTAATTGGTATAGAAATACCAATCTTTTGGTTTGCTGGAAGTCATTGGTACAAGATACGGTATAAATATGATACAATATGTATCATTAATTACTTTGGTAGAAGAAGACACAATGATACAGCATCCCATAAATACAAAATCAGCTGTGATAGATAGCTGTGATAGAAAGATCAGCTAGTTTCATAAGAATAAATACCTGTACAATCAGACTCTTTCATCAGAAGTGAGAGAGATTATCGTGATTCTGAGTGAAACTGGAAGGCCAGTGTGTAGTGCTCTGTGTCACCTCTGCGACTGCAGGCATTCCACACACACACACTGACACCCCACAAAACTTTAGAAAGCTGCCTCTGAATGTCAAGATGCTCCAGAGCAGAGCACTGCTGATAAAATGTAAGGGCTGCAGCCTATATTGGCCAAGGAAAAGACTGTTTAATGTAGCAGTCTCAGTTCTCCTTTTACTATCTTTTATGTGCTTAGATGGCGTTTCTTATCAGATGGGTCTCACTAAAACCAACCCTAAACTTTTCCAGGATGAATTGATCATGTGTTCTGGCAAACTACCATTAAGCAGAATGGCACAACGGCCTTTTTTACTTAGTTTTACGTATCAGGAAGAGTTAGTGAGGTTGTAGGATATTACTGTATTTTTAATCCTCCGGAGAGGTGTTGGTAGGATTTTCTGTCTCAGGTGCCAAAGCTACCTGACCAGCCATGGGCATCTTAAATTTTGGGAAACAAGGCAGATCTCCCTCAGGCAATGAAGCCTTGTGTGCTGGTGCTGTCAGTTTATGAACACAACACACAGGAGTAATCGTCACTAGAATGAGTTGGACTCACTTTTAAATACGATATTTAGGACCAGAGTGACAAAATCGTGTAACGTGTTGTCTGCTAATATTTAAGAAGAAGAACTACAAATAAGTAACAATAGGAAGAGAAAGGTCTCTGTTGCGTGATATAATTAAACAACACATTCTTTCAAGATACCTGCATTTGAAGGTTCTCTAGAGTAACATCTGAATGGTACCACACTGATGGCATGCTTTTTTTCTTCTTTTTGAATACTGGAATATTTTTCTTTTTTTCTAGATATGAAACCTATTAACACAGTGAGAAAACGTTAGAGAGAACAACATGTTTTTCCATGAGACCATAAATTCACTGTGCACACACAGGCAATCCCTATTATGCACACTAAGGTTTTCCTTTTGTCGTAATACATAAGGAGCCCTCTTAATGCAAGTAACTCTATGCATTCTATCAGTAGTCTGCACAGCAAGATCGGAGAACTTTATTTGTTCTGTCAAGGGTTACATTTATTTAGAGCTAAACTGTCACATGCCACATGGTAGGAGTGGGTTAGGTCAAAACCACCAGTAGGTGGGAACAGGCCAAAAGTGAGTGGAATTTGCAACACTATACGCCTCCCCTCTCCTCTTCTGGCCCATTCCATCCCAGTCTCTGCCTCTTTACTACCCCAGCTTTACAGCCGCTGTATATATATATATGTGTGTATGTATGTATATGTGTGTGGGGGGGTGTTAAGTCACCTCTTGACTTATGGTGGCAACCCCATGACATTCTTAGGACTTTCTTAGGCAAGGAATACTTATGATCAGAGAACTATATAAAGATTAGCTTAGGATAATTCAATTTTCAAGTTCATTTTTCAAAGCATCAGGGTTAAACTTATAAATGGTATTGTCCATGTTAGCAATAAATAAATAACCCTCCACAAAACCCAACCAAACTCAGTATGTTTAAGATATAATAAATGGGGAGAGACAATGGAAGAGATCCAAAACTCCATACCAAGCTCCTGGGCATCTCATAATGCTATGAATGCAACCTTTGTCTGATCCAATAAAACAACTTTCAGAGTACTTTGCACAAACCAATCACTATGCCTCTTGGTTATTTCATTACTCTCCACTTTATATGTACATGTACATAGACACACACACATATATATAAACATTCCACTGGGTGCAGTGTAAATATTTAGCTTTGTTTGGAAACAAATAAAAAGGGACAAAGCTAATCTCCCATCCTGCCAGCAGAGGGCAGCAACAGCCAAACTAATTTAGTAGATCCTCTCTTTCCCCATAGAAACCCTGTTAAAATTGGGAAACCAAACTCTAAATATCTGCCAAGCATATCTAAGAAAAATAAGGTTCCCTCTAAATTTTATTTTTAAGAACGAAGGCCCACTTGCTGCAACTTTGCTTTCTAATTCAGTCTTCCTGGTTTATTAACCTTTTCTCTCATAGGTCAAGTGGTTGTATAATGGAGTGTATACTAATCCAAAAGACATCTGCATTGTATTAACCTTTATGCTTCTGTATTTAGCAAAATAGTTGCACAACACAAATGAGCTCAAGTGCTCTAGAAATAAGAATCGTGCAGCCAGATGATCCTTCAATCATAATTAGTTGCTCTTTTTGCTTCCATCTTGTTCTACAATGTCTTCTTTGAGATGAAGCAATCTAAACAGTGCAGAGATGAAGAAATGAACAAAATGTGTGGACATTAACACTGAAGCTTCAGGTCAAAAGGGAAGGAGAAGCACCACTGTGGAGGAAAAAGTAACATTTATTTTACTTATTTTCTTTATTATTTTTTATTTCTCCTTTCTCTTGGCTGGGGCCCTGCCAAGATAAATGTTGAAAACTCAAAAATAAAAAAGTTAAAATAATTAGACAAGTTGTATTAAAATGCCATTAAATTGTTCAAAGTGTAACAACATTTAAAGATATAGTGATAAAATTAAAAATACAGCACACAAGCCCCTTAAAACAGTTCAAGTTAAGAGAGAGGACAGTCTAGGGAAGGGAAATTCACAGCTGGAGAGCAGCCACCAAAAAAGACTCTGTTCCATGTCCTTACCAGATGGGCCTGTGACCATGGTGGGATCACAAGAAAGCCCCCTGTCCCCAGGATCTCTAGACGCTGGCAGGTTCATATGGGAAATTAACAGTCTTTCAAAAATTCTGGACCTAAGCCATATAGGGCTTTATAGGTCCTAACCAGCACAATGAGTTGTGTCCTGATAGCTCACGGGCATCTGACAAGATACGTAATGCTATGGTGCAGCCTTGGTCTGATCAAGCAAAACAATTTTCAGGATCCTTTACTTTCTAATCCAGGCTCTAGTCCAGGCACAAATCACAGGGCTTGTTATGACTGATAACTCATAGCCTACACACTCATAGCCAGTGAAGCTATTTCAACAAGGACAAGTCAGATTTTGGCCACAGAAGTTTCTGAACAGTTTCCAAAGGCAGGCCTATGTAGAGTGAGTTACAGCAGTCCAAAAAGAATATAATCAATTTTTGTATTTGTGTAACCAGATCTGTATTCTCCAGGAACTGGCAAAACTGGTGCACTTCTTGTTGTTTGTTGTGTGAGATTTCAGGAGGAGTATAACTCTGTCTAGCACAGGCTGAATCCCTATTCCCTGAGCTGCCTTTTGGCTGATCAGGAAATGCCTCTGCCTCTTCTGGATTAAGCTTCAATTCATCTTTTCTGGATTAAGCTTCAATTCACCTTCATCCAGTCCATTACTGATAGCAGACACTAGTTCAGTACTGAAATAGCTTTCTTGGCATTAGATGGAAAAGAGAGATAGAGTTGGGTGTCATTAGCAGATCGGTGACACTGAACCTCAAAAGCCTGAATAACCTCTTCCAACACTTTCATTCATATATACGGTACATGTTTGTCTACACACACACAAACATACATAAACACATACACTGAAGGGCAGGACCAAGCCCTGAGGGACCTCATAACCAATGGTCATAGCATTGAATAGAATCCCCCGGCATCCCCTTTTTGAGTTCACTTGTCCAAAGAGGACCAGAACCACTTCACAACAATGTGCTCAAGTCCCCTCCCAGATAGGCAGCCCAGAAGGGTATTGGTATTGAAGGCACTGAGAGCTCCAACACAATCAGTAAGGACACACTCTCCTTGCCCACTTGCTTGTGTAAGTCATCTACTAAGGAGACCAAAACTTTGGCCCTTTTCTCACCTTACCTCTGTCTGGTGCGGTCGTGCAGGGATCATGCGAGCAGCCTCTTCCGTGAGGCTTTCGCATGCCTGCTGCTTTGGCTCTGCAGGAGCTGCCTGCCGGTTGGCAGGCACCATGAGGGCTCTGCCTCTTCCTTCCACAGCACAGCCAGGTATTTTCCCAGGCTGCGCTGGGGGAGGAAGCATGAGGGCCATGGCTCCGGAGCTCCACTCCACATGGATGGTAAGTGCGTGCGAGGTCCCAGAGTGAGGCGCGATTGTGCACCATTTTCAGCTAAAAGCCGAAAATGATATAGTGTGCAATTGGTACCTGCTGGCCCAGGCAGCATCGCGCGATTGCAAGGACATCATCTGAAATGCTCCTCGCAATCGTGCAACACTCCAGAGGCCCTTTCACATGAGAAATGCCATGCGAAAAGGGCCTTGCTCTTTCTCACAGCTAGGTCTGAAGCCAGACTGAAATAGATCTAGGTAGTCTGTTTCATCCAGGAACCGTTGGAGGCTCTTTTGGGGCTTCATTAAAAACGTTTCCTTTCTTCCTTCCAAGTTCAACAAGTATTTAATTAAGTCACTCAAATATTGCAATTTAGGAATATTTATATAAATTTGTTTTTTTAAAAAAAAATTTTCTTATAGACAAGAGAATAATTTTACTCCTGTTTGTAGGGTAATGATTTGGGACCAGCCTAGATGCTGGAGGGTGTGAAACGAATAATTACCAGGATCACAGCAGCTGCTTAAAGACAATGCAACTTTTTTCTTCTTCTCTGTTACAGTCATGACAAGGATTGCTTCTTTGAGGTCACTGTTTACACTGCTCTTCTTTTGATGCCAGTAATTTCCTGCAGCTGCTATTTGCTTTGCTTTTTTTAATTGTAAGTTAATTACAAAAGCAGATTTGCATTTCACATCATGACTTTTGAAACATTGGCCCTTTCCGCATGAGGCTAGTGAATCGCTTCGTGCCGTTTCTTACTGGTTCTTCTGGGCTTGAAACAAGGCGGACTTTTCCTTATGTCCTTTCGCAGGGCTACTCTGTATATTTCATGCTGATTTGGAGCAGTGCGAGTTCATAGATCCGCACTATGAAGATGAGAAAATGGTGGCTTCCTGTCATTTTCTGGGTGGGACTAACCGCTGAAGCTGACCACACCCACAGCCTGCCCTCCACTGATCACCAGTTCGGATTGGTGCGAATGTGCGCATCTGCACCACTGCAAAAGTATGAATTGGCGCGATCCGGAAAATTGAAAAACCGGTTTCTTTCGTATTTCATATAGCGCGCTCCATGATCACTTGGGAGTGCATTTAATCGGACTTAGGTGCGGAATGAAGGTAAGTAATCCAAACCTAGTCCGCTCCAAGATGCAGACAACCTCCGTTACAAGATGCATTGGCCCGTCTTAATTTCCTTGTGCAGAAAGGGCCTTAGATAGGAGGAGTATGAAGAGCACTTTGCAGTTTGGAACCTGGAGAAACAAAAAGGGTTTGCCATACCCATACCTCCTGTTTGCATTTGTGCAAACAGGCCGCCCAAATCCAGGTGGTGCGAGGCAAAAAAAAAGAGGTTGAGAATCGTAAAGCAATGAAGGCCCAGCTCAGATGTACTATACTTATCATCTAACTCTCCTCTCCAGTTTCAGAAGCCCTGTGCATGAGAAATTTGCCTCTTTTTAAAACTGAAAACAGATTTTGAAAATGGCATCACTAAAGTAGATTGACTATTGCCACCAAGTCCAAGTTCTGTGGAACAGCTGACTTTGAGCACTGGTTTGGAGGCACGTGACAGTTTATTAACTGTGAGCACTAGGCGCGAATCTACAAACTCTGTATTTTTCAGCTGATGCAGAAGCCAAGGATGCTAGTGTATTGTAAATGCTCTAACACAGCACCTGCATTAATAACTAGGAATATATGAAATATGTGACATAGATTAATGGGCTCTGGGCCTTTGTCTGTCACAGTGGTAAAATGCCCACTCATTCTATAATGAGTTGAGCCAGTTTACAGACTGTAGTGTAATAAAACCAGCCAACTCAATATTGTTTGTGAATTGCTGGTTACCTTTTGGACCCCAGGCGACAACGAAACCACAGAGATGCGTTTAGTCATCCTTGTCAGCCTTCTTGCTTCTACATTGTGTTGCTCCGCAATGTTCACATCCAACTGAACAGATGCTTCAAAGGAAGAAAGAAAGGATAAGAAGAGTTAATGGTAATCCACTGTACAGTGTGATCTTTTCTGGAGCGGCCTCTGCATGCACAAATATGAGGTTGTGCTAAAGTGTCACACTGGCATGAGTATGCACACATTTCATCTATGGACTGCAATGGGATGGGATGCTTGCCCTTTTTATTTTAGGTGGGTGTTGCTGGTATGAAACCCCCACATATACAGTGGGCACACTGTATTTATAAATGTGTTTCTTCACAGTTAGGTAACCCAGAGTAAAGGCTACTGTTTTACTATGCCAGGAAAAGGATCCAAAGACACCCTAAACTTTATGAGCTATACATCAAGGGCATAGTTAGCAAATGTCATTCCACCCATTACAGTGCTGTAGTGACGGGAGGAGACGTCACTCTGTTGTAAACACTACAAGACAGGTGGGTTTTGAAAGGAGATGAGCATCCTTTCATACTTGGTACTAGCTACTCAAAAACAAGTACATCATACAAATAGTACACATTGCTGCCACCACCTTGCTCCAACTTCAACCCTTTCTGTCCTATATTTAGTATAAGGATTGATTTGGTACCTGAAGATCTGCTCCAAGTGCAGCTGGTCCATACAATGATATACTTAATTCTGAAACCTCCATGGGACATGGTATGTAACAGTCCCAGAACCTGCATTCTCATGTTGCTCATTTGGAATATTTGGTTAACAAGACTATCCCAAAGTTTCACAAAGCCTCTTCCCTTTCTAGGTCAACAATTGGTCAGAGGGATTCAAGAGTGCCAGTCCAGATTCCAATAAAAAGGAGAGGTCACACTCAACTGCTGAGCACCAAACCAGACATGACAGAGATCTATGATAGAATTGCCCATTGTGGTTTTAAAATTGAGACAGAGCCAAGCATGGGTGATGGGGAAAGGAATTCTAATTGGGACATGAAGCTGAGGGAACAGAGTTTATCCCTATCCATGTGATGCTTCCTTTACCTCTGTCCTCTACAGCTTCTGTTTTTCCTAAGTGGCAGCAGGGGCTGGGGGTGGAATTATAGGCATTATAATGGGTATCTTCAAATTTTTCACTGCAGATCGAATAGTATTGCAGGGGCAAGTTAGATGAGTAAAACAAGTAGGGAAACAGGTTTTAGGTTCTCTCCTCCCCACGCTCTTGTCATGATTAGTTTTGCCCTAAATGTGTAGGCTTTAGTGTGCTGAGCTACTATATATTTTTTTCAGTATTTCAACATTTTCAATAACCGGGCTAAAAAAGGGTTAGCTATGTAAGCAGTCTGCCCTATCTGAACAAAGCACAGGATAATGCCAGTGCAGTTCATACCAATGACCAATTGATAGAGCATGGAGACAGGACAGTGGCTATCCAGACATTCCTGGATTGCATCTCCTATCCCCCTCCCCTTATTGCTGGATATGTTGGCTCTGGCTGGTGAGAGGTGCAATCTAACAACAACTGGAAAGCCAACCATGCTGTAGCAAGTCCATTACCATTCTGAGAAAGCTTTCTTCTTTTCAGTTTTGGAAATACTTTTGGTGAAGATAGTCCACAAATAGTCTTTGGAAGGACCTGGTGCTTGTTTGGAATGGTAGTTGATCTAGGCATTAATGGTTCTGTAAGATTATCACTGTGAAGCATGGTTTTTTTGCTTGTCTTTCGATGGAATGGAAACATTTTCCTCACTGTTGTCCTAAGGTGTTTCATAAAACCCTTTTTGTTGCCCATGCAAAACTCAAGACGTGCAGAGCCACTGGGAGAGTGTCCTGGGGGCACCAGTGTGTTCTCTTTTGTAGGCACAACTCCTAGATGTCTGAAAACAAAATAATGAGCTATTACTAATTTTTACAGTGAGTAAGACATCTAAACTTGTAATTTATGTAGCTGATTCAGTGTATTGTTATAGAACTGAAACAAAGTTTTAACCAGTGGTTTCCAAACCATTTCATATTTTGTTTTTGAAACTGTATCCTTTGGGATACCTTTTTTTAAAAAAAAAAAAAAAACCTCCTTAAGTCAAATCAAATCAAATCCTTAAATTAAGGTTTTAAAATTAACGATTTAAAAACATTCACAAAAATCTATTAAAAAATCACCATTAAAAATGTAAGCAACAAAAACAAGAACAGATTTCCTTCCTCATGAAAAACAAACAAACCAGGGTATCCACTTCTGAAAACCACTCAAGCTAATAGACAAAGGCGTGCAGAAGTCAACACATCTTGAAGATCAAGAGAGAGCTGATGAAACACACACTAGGGAATTTTACATCTAGTTTAAGGTACAAGTTGAGAATGATGGTTGCTCACCTTTCACTCCTCTTTTCTTTTAGTTGAACTATTTTCTTTGAAGTTTGCTGTGTTTTTCCACTAAGAGGTCTTCCCTTGCCACTCCTAAAAGAAAAGTATCTTTGGTTGCGCTGCATGGCTCTTTCCTTTTAAACCAGCTGGGCTGCTTTGATTCCAAATACTGCACATTTACAAGTATTCTGCAGATACTGTCATGGGCACTTCCTAGCTTTTGTCCTTTCCTGAACCTAGTTCTTTCCTTGCCTGATAAATATTCAGACAAATCTTGGTGCGAAATGGCTTTACTTATTGAGTGCTACAAAGGTGGTAATAATTTGTCAGAGCCTTGGGAAATTCCACAATATGCAGGCTAATTACACCACGATAAATTCCTTCTCATAGCTGTGATACATTTTTAGAATTCAAGCAACTATTCTGCAAGGGACAAAAGGAAATCTCTTTCATCCTCATATGTCTACAGGGGTGTGGATTCCGATCAAGAACACTCAGCTTCCATTGGATTCCTTGCACACTATAAAGCTCTGATGTTCCTCAAAGATCCATACTTTCATTGGTGTGAGTGATCCTTCCACCAATGAAGAGCTCAGCTATTTTACACTGTCACTGCAGTCAAGGTTGCTGACAATGAACACATCATCTGGTGTCCAACCTTCCGGTGATGAACCATTTCATATATAGATAGGAAGGCCTTCAGACTACTGGTATGCAGTTCACCACTGTGGCCATATTCATAGCCTTACTATCTTGCTAGAACTGCACTGTGACTTTATGGGAAATTTTTCACTTATCTGTTATACTTGTGAAGTCCTTTCTGTTCCTGCTTGGTTTTTCTGTTGTTGTTTTTGAGGATGTTATTCTTGTTACTGTTAAAACTGAATCTTGCAAATAATTTCTGAAAAATATTTAAACACCCAAATTCTTTCACAGAATGATTGGTGGTATATATGATATGAAAAATTAAGAACAATTTCATATGTTCATACTCTCCAACTGTCCTGATTTGGAAAGGACATTCCTGATTAATCTTCTGTCATCATATTTTTTTCAGCTGCTTCTAAAATGTCCCAGTCTATCTCCTCTTCCAACTTTCCTTGTTTATTCTCAGCTTACTTCAATTGTTGCAAACTGAGTTCAAAGTGCAAAAGAAATTCCCACCCCCTTAATTCAGTAGCAGAGAGAGGAGAGGAGAGGAGGAGGTGAGATCTTGTCTTTCCCAGGTGGTTCAGGCAAAAGCAAACTGCTGCAGCCTCTCCAAGTTTGTGGAGTTTTTTTCATTAATAACTTTTGCCATCTTGAGCACAGTCTGATGTTGTTTGGCCACACATATCTTGGTTCTCATCTGTGAAATGTTGGAGGATATTACGTGGTATCTTCAATTTAATCTAAATTTTTCCCTATATATTTATACATATCAGTGGTAATACTACTACTAATAATAACAATACCAGACCCTCCCAATATGAGGAATTCTGCCAGTTGTAGTTTTAAAACTAACATTACCAATCTCAGCATGTTTGCAATTGCAGTGAAGATATTATGTCCCAAGCATGAACTTTAACAGGAATCATGGAGTAGTACTTTTTTTATCAGCAGAGGGCAGCAAAGGATAAGAATATCATTTCTGTCACAGGGTTTGTGATCTGACCTAACTGTGTTTTGGCAAAACATCCACTGTCAAACAAACAATTACACTGGAGTCTTACTTTCTACTAAGTAGACACAAATATCACATCGTTTAAAGGCACATCAGAACTGAATATACTTTGATCCCATCCATTCCTCATAGTGCTTTAATAGTTTTGTCAGGGTCTGTTGAAAATATATTGGCCCTTTCTGCATGACATTTGCCATGCGAAAGGGCGCCTGGAGTGTTGTGTGATTGTGAGGAGCGATCTGCATGAGACACTCACAATTGCGCAATGCTCCAGGGGCCAGCAGGCGCCAGTCGCGCACCTTTTCATTTTCGGCTGAAAGTCAAAAATGGTGCACAATCTCACATTTCTCCTGGACCCCGCGCACACTTACCTGGCGTGCGGAGCCTCCGGAGCTGCACTGGCCATGCTTCCCGCCCCAGGAAACTCCCAGGCTGTGCTGCGGAAGGAAGAGGTGGGGCTCTCGTGTGAGCAGGCGGCTTGTGCAGAGCTGAAGCAGCAGGGATGTGAGAGCCTCTCTCTGCAGGCTGCTCACATGATCCCCACACCCCAGCTCTGGAAGAAGGTAAGGTGCGGAAAGGGCCATTGTCTGGACTGGAGCATATCCTCTTTGTTACATCCATGTAGGTATCAGTAAAAGAAGAATGAGTACATGCCTGACAGTGCTTGGTGTATATTAAATAAAGACTATTCCATGTTCTAGAAATGTGTCTGTACTCTGGGAAAAGCTGTGGGACCTGTATATGTTGTTGGACCATAGTTCTCATCATTCGGAAGCGTTATCAATGCTGGATGGGGCTGATGGAAACCAGAACCAAAGAACGTATGGACAGCATCAGAATTGTTTTCCTTCCATGTCTGAAATATGCCTGAAAGATGAGATGGAACTGCTTTAAAGATTATTTCATTGGTTAAAGTTAACAGAATTCAACCAAGAACATTGGTCATAACAGCCTATACAATATTTAACAGGTTATAACAGCCTAATCTATTAGGTTCAAATTACCTTTATTCAAAGTCCTTTCATACTACACAATTACACAATTTCAGTTGCTATGATTCTGTCCTGTGGGATCCTGGGATTTGCAGTTTAGGAAGGAGTATTTAGAATTATCAGCCAGAGAGCCTTTAATGTCTCATCAAACTACAAACCCCAGGATTTAATAGGGTGTAGCCACAGCAGTTAAAGTAGAATCACAGTGCTTTACCTGTGTAGTTGCAAAGGGCCCCATGTGCAGGTCTGAGGCTTCACAACCAGGGGGCTCCCCAATGCAGTTGCCATGTCTATGAACTGTGTGTGTGTAATTTTCTGAAAAATTTGGCATACTGTGGTGCAAAGGAGCAGTCAAGTCCAGCATCTTCCCCCCCCCAGGGAACCCCTTAGTTGACACTATGTGTGGCCAGAGGAATTCTGGGGAATTTGAGACATGCAGCAGGAATGTAGCTCCACTCTGCAGAGCACTGAAACTCTTCTGAAAATTAAAAAAGCAGGAAAGTGTTGCCTCCTGTTTAGAGTTGGAGAGAAAAATGAACAGAGGAGAAAGAACACCCACACGGCACACACAAAAATGAAGAGGTTCTTTTTTGCTTTGGTTAGACCTCATCTGGAATACTGTGCCTATTTCTGGAAACCGCAATCCAAGAAGCACATTGACAAGCAGGAACATGTCCAGAAGAAGGCTATCAAGGTGATCCAAGGTTTGCAACCCAAGTCCTATCAAGGACAGTTGAGAATACTGGGTATATTTAGTCTGGAGGAGGGAAGAGGTGGCATGACAATCATTTTTAAATATTTGAAGGGTTGTCAGGTAGAAGATGGAACAAACTTTGTTTTCTCGTGCCTCAAAGATTAGGAAACAAGCCAATGGATTCAAAGTACATGAACAGAGATTCTGACTAAACATCCTGACAATAATATCTGTTCATCCTCAGAGGACGGTAGGTTATAAAGTAGCACCCTTTTCGCATTCATTTTTTCTCACGCGAGCGCCCCTTGAGCGCCAAGCAAATGGGAGCATCGCACCGCATGACGCACCCCCACTTGCGCGGCGCTCACAAGGCTGACGCAGCGCCCAGGCATATTTTTTGATTTTTGGCTTGAAGACGAAAATCACCCGCACTCGCACAACGCTTGAGGCACCCACGCGCACTTACCTGCTGTGCGGAGCGTTGCGAGGCGGCCAGGTCGCGCTTCCTTCCCCCCACGGAGCCTACAGCTCCCATGGTGCCCTGCAGAAGGAAGGGGTGGGGCACTAGCGCAACGGACGCGCCAGCAGGAAGCGCCTGCGGAAGGAACGAGGGGGAAGCGGCGGCGTCCCGGAAGAGGCTTCTCGCGCAAGACGCCCTCCCCCCTCTCGCAAAAAGGTACAGTGCAAAAAGGGCCTAGGTCTTCACTTTCTTCTTCAGGGCCAAAATGTAATAGGTCTTACACAACCTTATGCAGATGCAGAAGTGGCACTGCAAATTAATTTCTTTTCTGCTATCACTGGATAGAGCCTTAGAGGGGTTTTAGCCTGTGTTTGGTTGAACTTATTCTGTGTTTTCTGTGAATGCAACTCTTGCCACTGTCCAAGTTGTTTCATTACCATGAAAAGTCAGGAAGTGCATTTGGCTCTTCACAGTGGGAGAGGATGCCCAGAAGGAATTGCCTCTGGACCATTTCCTTCTTCGAAGAACCAACCCAGGGCTGGATAGAATCATCTGCCAAGGTGAAGGGAAATTCACTCAAAGTTAAAAAACAACGAACCCATCAGCTTCCAGCAGGATGGATTATTCCTCATCTCAGCAGAGGCTCCAAGTCTCAGAAAATACTGTTTCCACCAAATCGTGACCTGTCTAGAGCCAGCATGGTGCTGTGGTTTTGAATGCTGGAGTAAAACTTTAGGAGACCAGAGATCAAATTTGTCAGAGCTTGGTCTGGGCTAGCATCCAGGAGAAGCTGATAACAAACACAGGTCAGAAACTCAGCAATAACTTAAGTGGTCAGTTTACTGAAGAAAGGAAACAGCTTTGCAAATGCGAAGCAATAAGGGTCCCAACAATGTTCATAAATGAGAGGCAGACAAAAACAAACACAAGTCAAAGGTAGAAACACAGGCAAGGGCAGTGAACAGAATCAGGCATGGAGAAATGGTCAATTGATTGCTTACAAAAGCTAGAAGAGAAAGGCTCAGTTCTTACAGGCTCCAGGGTCAGCACAGTTGGTGCCTGATTAGTTGGTGCTTGGTATAAATTCACTGGGAGTGACATAGGAGACCCTTTTGGTGTCTACACTGGGCAAAGGTAGGTATGGCTAGATCATTCTCTGTGTCAGAGTGAGCAGGGCTCACTGCTGGGGCTGACATTTCTGTCCCTGGGGCGGGTGGTGGGACTGTCTGCTCTGCAGGAGTCATACTGAGTTTACTTCCAGCCCCCCAAGCCTGACTTCTACCCTTGAAAAGGAGCAGAAAATTCCCCAGCTTTCACTAATTCTCTCTTGCTGCCACCACCCACTGAATTCTGAATATCTGAGCAGTACAGTGGGACTCTGCTCAGTGGATTGAAAATCTCTAGGCTTAAGGACCTTTGCCTTCCCTCTCCTTCTGAGTGAGGGAAGTTCTATCTAGTGTGTGCCGAAGAATGGTGTGGGAATGGAGAGGAAACAGAGGTTTTACAGAAAAGCATTTAATTTAAGGCATGCAAATAAACCAGACAATAATACACATGAGAGGCTCCCCCCTCCCAAGTACGTTTAAGTTACAAGGAAGTTATAAAAACGGATACATTCTTTAAGATCAGCCAATCTCCAAAATAATAAACAGCCCTGATGCGACTAAATACCTAGTACCTAGTTACTCACATTTGGGTTCACAGGCTTAGACAGTCTAAGAGAAGAATGTGGCCAGGAGGCGAGGCCTGGGGGCCTGCAGCCTACTACTGGCACAGATCCCATCTCCAGGAGGTTCCTTTGTTGTCTCTCTCCCACATGGCCTCTCAAGGATTTTTATAACTTCTCCTTCGAAGCATCTCGAAGCATCTCAAAGATGCTCACCTCTTTTCCTTTGATTGGGCAATTCTCTCCCCGTGACCTGTGAGGCTGACCCACAATAAAAATGTAACCTAATCCCAAGATCTCATTAACCCTTGGTTTACCTGAAGAGGGAAGTATCCCCCTTCAGCCAAGTCTAGATAATGGGAAGCCCCATTATCAGAGCAGGTTCTGCTGCTGCAGTCTCTGTGTTTAGGGCTCAGAGAAGGTTCTGCTGCCTCAGACTCTGAGTCTGAATCTAGGTCCCGGAAGTCCATGACAAAATCCCTGCTCAAGTGTGGAAATCCACTGGGTGACCACTGGCAAATCATGGTTTCAGAGGGAGGCAATATCAAATCCCCTCTGAGCACATCTTACAAGAAAACCCTGTGATAGGTTAATCTTAAGGTTTTCACAAGTTGGAAATGACTTGAAGGCATGTAACAACAGCAACAACAACATCATGATCTATCTGTGACAACATATGACAACTTTTATTAAAAAAAGTTCCCTTACATCCAGATCACTATCACCCTACCTGACACAGAAAATCAGGTCTAAAGTGTAACTTGCCACATGAGTAGGCTCAGATAGATTGCCATGGAGTCTTCAGCTACTCCCCAAAAGGCAGCTGGGAGAGGGTATGTTCCCTGGTCCCTAGAAGACATGGAAGGCAGCCATGGAAAACAAGCATGAAGCAGGAAAGTACTAGAGGAAACTGGAGGCACTGGAGTGAAAGGAAGCAAACTTAAGAAAGCTTTTTGTTCCAGAGTCTTTCTTCTGTCTCTTCCGTGCTTAAGATATTGTTTGAAATTTCTATTTTGCCAGTTCTGCCTGAACTGAAGCAAAAGGAATCTGTTCACACTTCAGGGGCCTGGGTTGAAACTTGGTTTGCTTAGTGTCAAGATTTGCCAATCATTGGCTCTTTCCTGAAATGCCACTGTTATATTGGCAATGGAGGGAGGGAACAGCAGTGTCACATTTTAAAGCAGTAACTAGGAATTGTGGCTGACTTAGGAAGTGAAGCTCACAAGTTTTGTGTGGGTCACTTGGAAACAAACGCCGTCACTCAGAACGTTTTCCCATTGATGCTGTGGAAGCGTTTGGGTCACCCTTAGAAGCATGGGGAGTCAATCAAAGCCGAAGGCAATGCTGCACATGTAAAAAGAAGTCAGGGGAATTTTCCTTTCTTTAAAAAAAAGAGAAAAGAAAAAGGAATTTTAAAAAATATTATTTCTCTTTGGCTGGATGCCACACAGGCTGAATGCCCCCATCTCCCTGCTTTCACTAATTCTAAATTTGGATGTATTTTCTTAACTTTATGTATTTCATTCTATGATGAGATTATTTAGAAGGAGGGTGATGTCTGATTTGAAGGAATGGTGGCATGGTGGTAAAAGTCCACCTGTTGCCTATAAGAGTCCACTTCTTGGCACATCTTTTAGGTGTTGGCACATCTAAAATAAAATAAAAGTGTGAACGTCATCAATCAATAAAAGAAGAAATAACAATAATAACAAACAGGATGCATTTCATGAATAAAGCAGAGCAGTGCTCTTAACTTCTGTTTTATCAATTCATTTCAGTTGGTAAATCCTTCAGTAGGGTTCATGTTTTTATCAATAGCACTGTCACACTTCAAGATGCAAAATTTCATTCCAAGTCCAAGATAGTATAGAGGTGGACACCTTGATTGTGTTTCTGTATTGATTTATTCAATAAATGGATACCATTTTTCAACAGGACTTTTCTTTCAATCAGTTGGTTAGCTGGAATTCCTGACCGTTCAGGAAATCCTGATGCCACTGAGGAGAACAGCTATTTGGGTTAGTACAAAATTTACTGCACAACTGGAACAATCTGAATGCCGTGGAATTTTGGAAGCTGCCAGGAAGTCGCATCCTGGATTTATAAGTAATGAGCAGGGCTGATGGGAAAGTGGGAGTTAGTGCTAAGTGCCTGGGTCTGGTAATCTGGAAGGAGGCCCAGGGCCCAAACATATTGTATATATGTTTTTGTCTTCTCTGTAGCACCATTATTTCTTAATTGTCTGGACAATCCTTGGAAAACTGATGAATTTTGAAGAAAGCAACACTGATCTATAAAATTTGAAAGGTTTTTAGCCACTCCACCAGAGGCTCAAAACTGTTGCTGGACAGCAGCATTGCTCCTTAGGAGCCATTCCTACAGCAGCCAAGTGAAGTACCCTGATTGTGGGAGCCAAGGCAGAAAGTCTGACCCTCTCCACCCAATTTAGTCTCCAGACTGGCTCAGGCACTGCAGACCCTTCCCCATTTCCACCTACCCACCATATCAAACAATTGCTTCACTCTTTCCCCCCTGCTCCACTCACCTGCTTTCCTTGTCACTTGGAACACTGCGGGAATGTCCACTTGGCATCCTCCCAGGCAACAGGCCTTTAGAGTCTTTTCCCAGCCTGGAGTAAGTTAGGAGCAGGAGATGAGCTGCTAACTTCCATCACCCCTCATGCATAGCCAGGAGCCCCCTTTCTTGCTCAGCGCAATGCCACTTTCCAAGCCAGAGACATTTACATTGTTAGCTGGCTAGTCCACAGTCACACACCATTGTTCCTCCCACCCATTGTGCAGGACTTTTGCTGGCAACCATTGGGGAGGGTCACCCAAGACAAAAATTCACTAGGACCTGAACCTACTCTTGACAACCCTGGTACTGAGCAGTTAGTTGGGAAAATGGGTTGAATGCTTGAGGGATTCAGGATAATTCAGAGGGCCCAAGGATGCTGTTATAATAATAATAATAATAATAATAATAATAATAATAATAATAATAATAATAATAATAATAATAATAATAATAATAATAATAATAAATTATTATTATTATTATTATTATTATTATTATTATTATTATTATTATTATTATTTAGGGCTAAAATTCTGAGACCTAGTCAGCATAATAGGCAGCATATAGACACACACACACACACACACACACACACTGCAGCAGGGTTAGCTCCCTACCTTTTAATGTGAAGAAAATAACCATCTAAAGAGGGGGCATCTGTAAAATTAGTCTGAGGTCATTTCTGTATGAAGTTGATACACGGTAGCAGTGTTGAATTGTTACCCTCCAGTTTTAGCATTGTAGTTTTCTTCTTGGTTCTGCACATTTTCAGCTCCTAGAACAGTTCACTACGGTTCCTGCGATGAGAAACCGCTGTATGTGAAAAACGGAAAAGCTCCGATGTAAATCTGCCAAACCGGTTCTGCTTCAGTTTTCACCTACATGCAGAAGCTAGCATTGATTCACATTGCAGAAGTGGCCGGCTATGGGTGTTCCCAGGCTGTCCCTTCCTTCATTTCCGTCCCTCTCTCTCTCCGCCCATCAAAGGACAGGCTGCCATCATTATTGTCTTCCTGTGTTAAACCGACAGTGGGAAGAGAGTGGGTCTGGTAATGGACTGTTAAAACGTGTTTTTTTCCACGTGTCAATGAATGTACATTCCTACGCACAAATGTAGTGATGCAGAAATGTGTTAAAATATGTGTGTTTTTTTAAAAAAAACAGACCAACCAGCGATGGTGGGGCGGGGTGAGGGAGAGGAATGGGAGTGGCCAGGGAGACTTGCTGTTGCGGATGCAGCAACTGCTGCTCTCCACAGTAGTATGATGTAAATGGGGTGTGTGTGTGTGTGTGCAGGCAGCAGAGTTTCTGAATTTCCGAATTCAGTTTCCGAATCGGAGTATAAAAACACTGCTCTTGACACACAGTGAACCGCTCCTCTTCTCTCATGTGGAAATGGCCCGAGTCACAGAAAGGCAAACGCTGTGACTTGCTCTGTGTCTCCAAGCTAACTATAACCAGGTTTTGTTGGATCCTCCCATTAACAAGCACAAAGCTTTATGCCTTGGGTTCAGATTATGTGAAGGATCACATTCTCCCACACAAACCTACCTGTTTTTGAGGTCTTCTGAGGAGGCCCTTCTTTCCATCCCACCACTTTCACCATTGCATTTGGTGGGAATGCTGAAGAGGGCCAGGCTCTCCATTCCTTTCCTGGCTCTTTCCACAGCGTCCTTCTGGTGGCAGATGAAGACTGTTTCTACAGAACTTTGGGAAACAAATGTATAAGGGGGGAAAGGGCTTTCATTAAAGTACTGTATTGTCTGGATTTCTTGCTGGATTTCTTTGCTATGTTTTTAATTTTTTTTATTTCAATTTTTTAATGTTTTAGTGATATAAGCTTTTAGGTTTGCCTGAGTTTTTGTGAGCTGCCTTGAGGTGATGATAATGATGATGATGATGATCAGCATTGTTGTTCTTGTTGTTTTTCTTCTCTCCTCCTCCTCCTCCTTCTCCTCCTCCTCCTCTTCCTCGTCCTTCTCATCATTATTATTCCCGAGTTGGGACTCATCCATGTGGAGTGGTTTCAAAAAGGAAACATTTGGTCTTTTACTAATTATTTATAAGGAGAAAGGTAGGACCCCCAAAGACATTGGCTCTTTCTGCACATGGATGTTAAAACAGACCAAGGCGTCCTGACATGGAGGTCGTCCGCACCTTGGATCGGACTAGGTGCGGACTATTTAACTTAGTTCCACACCTTATTCTGATCCAAATCACGCCCAAGTGGTCCTCCAGCACGCTAAGTAAAGACTGGAAAAATCTGGTCTTTCAATTTTCTGGAACGTGCCATTGCGTTCCTGCTTACCTGTGCAGATGCACAGGCTCGCACCAATGTGAGCCAGCGATCAGTGAAGGGTGGGCTGTGAGCGTGGCCAGCCTCAGTGGTTGGTTCACGCCCACAAAGCCGCCATTTTCAGCCTGAAGCCACAGGAAGCTGCCATTTTCAGCTGGAGCAGTGCGGATCTAAAGACCTTGCACTGCTCCGGTTCGCCCTGGACTAATGGAGGTGCCCTGCAGAAGGGCTCCAGGGAAAGTGTGCGTTACTTCAGATCCAAGAAGAACCAGTAAGTAATGCCACGGAGCAATTCACTCGCCTCGTGCGGAAAAGGTCATTAACTCGATTTGAGTTTGCATTTTCATCTCCATCTTCTGCAGTTAAAGGACCGATATGTACTTTCTATAAAGATATCACTGAGGGGACATAAGGATGAGGGAATGGATCAAGAATATTAAGAGAGAGCTAGGCCTCAATATTCTATTTCGCAAGCTCTATGAACCAAAATACAGACCGTGCCACCTTATAAATCAATAGCAGCCTCATTCAGGGAACGTATACTGAAGACTATTCATAGATGGCATTTAATACTAGTCAAACTTCACCAAATAAATACTAAGATTTCACAGAACAGTTGTGGGACAATTGGGACAATAGATTGCATGTGGTTGCATTGCCTGAAAGCTTTTAGAAAAAGTAATTTTTTTTTTTTTTTGGAGAAAATAACTGTTCAAGAACTACATCCCAGAAGGGCTTTATTATTACTAACCATTTTTGAAAGGAGAAACTTTTGCAAATGTTTTTTATAAAGAGTTTATTCCTGCGTAGCTGGGATATGCAAGAGTAGAAATTACAAGACCATGGAAAACCTTGAAAGATCTTTCATTTTGACACTGGTTAGACTCTGGCCATTTCCGCACGAGACTGTATAGCGCTATGATTCCACTTTCAACCTCCTATGGAATCCTGGGGTTTGCAGTTTTTGGAGGAGCCATCCGGCCCCTCCCGAAATCGCAAAACCCCAGGATTCCATAGGATCTTGAAAGTGGAATCATAGTGCTATAACAGTCTTGTGCGGAAATGGCCTATGCATATGGAGCTACTCTAGCAGAAGAACTGACTGGTAGAATGTGAATGGCTATCTGCCGGGAGTACTTTGATTGTGTGTTCCTGTATGACAGGAAATTGGTCGGGATGGCCCTTGTGGTCTCTTCCAAATCTAGGGGGTCTCCAAAAGGACATGTCTATTACAGTTGGATCTCCTTGTATTTTATCAATAACCAAGAAAGTATCTTCATGTGGCCCACCATCACGTCAACAAACATTTTGAGTCTCATCTGTTTAATGTAGTAATGCCATTAAAGCAGAGTGGACAACTGCAAACAGGGCAGGGGCCATCTTACCATCCTGTGCCCACCTGGCAGGCGACAGCATTGCATTTCAGTGTGCCCAAAGTGATGTGATGTCTCTTCTAGATGTCATTTTGGCCAATTTTTGGCCCTTTTTTTTTTTTTTGGTCTATTTGAGGAAGTTTAAGGGGTGGGGGATAGAGGAGAAACGTATTTACTTTTGGTTTGGGAGATTTGGGATGGTTTGGAGACAAAATATTGCTCCAAAATCAAACCCTCACAATGAATCTTGTGCCAGGATCTGAGGGCTTTGAGGAGCTTCTGGGGAGTCCTGCAGGCCACACTTAGGGGTGCTGCATTTTGCTCTCCCCTGTATTAAGAGGATATTGCATAATGATTTCTGGATAGAGGTCAATTTAAAATCAGTCTTTATGATGTTTGTGTAACTTTACTTTTGTTGTGTGTGTGTGTGTTTTGTTTTTGTCTTTTACTTTGTTTTCTCCTTCATTTCTGGTTGTATGGATATGTTATTGTTAATTGTTCAACATTCACATAATACAAACAAACAAAAAATGGGGGAGAAGGGAAAGGAGAAAAGACAAAAGGGGAATACACAGTAAAAAGAATATAGGAATCCTGAGGACAAAGAATATGGACATGAGTAGGCATGTATGTATGCTATCCATAAGTCCAAAAATACCTTTTCTTGTAGTTGACCCCATAAAAAACCTGTTCCTTTGTGGCCATGGTGGTAGGATTATCCAGAACTTCTGGACAGAGTTGAAAGTCAGTTTTAACAATTTAAGTAGAGTTGGTCCTCTAGTTTTGTGATTTTGCCATCTGCAGCTTCAGAAGTGGGGAATAGGATCCTTCTTATTCCCCATTATTGAAGCTTCAAGAGCTTTAGAAGGATGGCTCCTTCGTCCTCAAGACCACTGCCTAACACATTTTATGTTCCCCTCTGAGATATGTGCCCTGCATTCTGGGCATGAATCTTGTCTTCTGCTTTTAGGAAAAGTTTTAGAAAGCTCCTGCTATTATGTATCAGGGATAGGCTGAGGAGCAGACCTCAACTCCATCTCGAGCCTGTTGCCTAACCCCTTTGCTGAGAAATGTGTCCGCACTTTGGGCCTGAGGCAGATCATCATGTGACCAGTAAGTTGTAAGGTTTCTGGATGAATGTGTTATGTTACTGAACCAAGTGCAGCAAGTCAGTCACTACAAATATGCAAGTCTCAAGTCGAGTCGAGTTAAGTCAGTGTGTAATTTTTGCCAAGTCAAGTCTGAATCCGAGGTCTGAGGTGACTTAAGTCTGAACTGAGTCCGAGTCTATCAACTCAAGTCTACATCACTGGGAATGGTTAACTTTCTAACCTTGCAGTGTAAGTCTTTCAGCAACAGTTAAACCATGCAAGATCCAACCACAAGGGCCACTAGTTAAATTCCAAGGTGCAGAATTGTAATTTAAAGTATACCTGCATCTATGAATGTCAATTATTTTTCTAATACAATGTCTTGCTATCCCTCCAGCCAGATTGTAGCTAAGAGACAGTAGGTTGCCTCGCATCACCTAATGTAGCCTAATGTAGCCTTCCTGGATGGCCTCCAGATGTGCCAAACTACAGTTACAGTTACTTCCCAGATCTCTTAGCTACCACATAGCACCACTCCGCTTTACAGGGGCACTAAGAACCTTTATCCTCCAAGCATCAGGAATCATTTAAGAAGCTGTTTGCCTGCTTTCTTTTGAAGGATGGGCGGCTGGGCAGGCTTTGCTGGCAGCCAGCAGAGCTCCACTTGCCAGAGATCAGTTGCTATAGTAACTGTTTGTGTTACTGATATTATGGATCAACCTTAATCTTTACTACTTGCGCTTAAGGGATTTCTAGATAATGTGGCCCAGATCTGTTTGCTTTAGACACTTTTTGACCCTTGGGCTCTGTTTGAACATTGGTGCCAGCACTGTTTGCTTCCAGTTTCATTTACAGTAAATTAACCTAGACTTCTGGAGGAACTCAATCCAAAGTTGAAGTGTATATACAAAATAAAGGGCTATCGTGGTAGTCAAGCAACAGAGTTAAATACCAACCTGAGATCATTTTATTGTTATCTTGCAACATCCATTATCCCTGGAGTAATGCAATATGCATCTCCAAGCTGCAAAGTAAAGGGGATGACAGAAACAGTGTCATTAACCAGCTTGATCGTGCATTATCTTGCACTGTGGACCAGCAGAGAAGTTGTTCAGGCTGAGCTTCCTTGCTCACATGTCCTATAGAAAATGAATCATAGAATCATAGAAATGTAGAGTTGGAAGAGACCCCAGGGGCCATCCAGTCCAACCCCCTGCCATGCAGGAACACCCTCAAAGCACTCCCGACAGATGGCCATCCAGCCTCTGCTTAAAAACCTCCAAGGAAGGAGACTCCACTGCACTCCAAGGCAGCAGATTCCACTGCCGGACAGCCCTGACTGTCAAGAAGTTCTTCCTGAGGTTCAGGTGGAATCTCCTTTCCTGCAACTTGAATCCATTGCTCCTTGTCCTGGTCTCTGGAGCAGCAGAAAACAAGCCCTCTCCTTCCTCTACATGGCATCCCTTCATATATTTAAACATGGCTATCATGTCCCCTCTTAACCTTCTCTTCTGCAGACTAAACATACCCAGCTCTCTAATCTATCCTCATAGGGCATTGTTTCCAGGCCTCTCACCATTTTGGTCACCCTCCTCTGGACTTGCTCCAGCTTGTCAATATCCTTCTTGAATTGGGGTGCCCAGAACTGGACACAGTATTCAAGATGGGGTCTAACCAAAGCAGAGTAGAGTGGTACCAGTACCTCCCTCCATCTAGACACCATACTCCTATTGAGCCGCATCACACTGCTGACTCATGTTCAGCTTGTGGTCTATGAAGACTCCTAGATCCCTTTCACACGTACTGCTATCCAGCCACGTGTCCCCCATCCTATATTTCTGTATTCCATTCTTTCTACCTAAGTGTAGGACCTTACACTTCTCTCTGTTGAATTTCATTTTGTTAGCCTTGGCCCAGCTCTCCAATCTATCCAGGTCATTTTGAATTTTGATCCTGTCCTCAGGCGTATTAGCAACCCCTCCCAATTTGGTGTCATCCGCAAATTTGATGAGCATGCCCTCTATTCCTTCATCCAAGTCGTTGATAAAAATATTGAACAGCACTGGACCCAGGACAGAACCCTGTGGTACCCCACTAGTCACTTTTCTCCAGGATGAAAAGCAGCCATTCGTGATCACCCTTTGGGTTCGGTCGGTCAACCAATTACAAATCCAACTAACAGTAGCCCTGTCCAGCCCACATTTTACTAGCTTCATTGCAAGAATGTCATGGGGAACTTTGTCAAAGGTCTTACTGAAATCAAGATATGCTACATCCACAGAATTCCCTTCATCTATCAAACTAGTAACTCTATCATAAAAGAGATAATATTAGTCTGGCATGTCTTATTTTTGAGAAATCCATGTTGACTTCTTGTGATTACCACGTTGCTTTCTAAGTGATTAGAAACTGACTGCTTAATGATCTGCTCCAGGATCTTTCCAGGTACTGATGTCAGGCTGAATGGGCAATAATTGTTTGGGTCCTCTTTTTCCCCCTTCTTGAAGATGGGGATAATATTTGCTCTCTTCCAGTCTGCTGGAACTTCTCCTGTCCTCCAAGATTTCTCAAAGATTATAGCAAGCGGTTCCGAAATGACCTCTGCCAGCTCTTTTGATATCCTAGGATGCAATTCATCTGGCCCTGGAGACTTGAATTCATCCAGTGTGGCCAGGTATTCCTGTACCACCTCTCTACCTATTATGTGCCTCATTTCTCCTGCTTCCTCCCCTGCTCCCCAACCGCCAGGTTGAGTGCTTGTATCCTTCTGGGAAAAAACTGAGGCAAAGAAGGTGTTAAGTAGTTCTGCCTTTTCTCTTCCCCCTGTGAGTAATTCGCTATCTTCTCTGTGCAGCGACCCTACTGTCTCCTTCTTTTTCCTTTTGCTGCAGACATATTTAAAAAAGCCCTTTTTTTTGTTTTTAATGTCTCTGGCCAGCCTAAGTTCGTTCTGTGCTTTAGCCTTTCTGACCTCCTCCCTACATCTCCTGGCTATTTCCTTAAATTCTTCTTTGGTGGTTTCCCCCTTCTTCCATTTCCTATTTCCTATAATGAAAATGAAAACACTTCGACCACATTTGGACAACGCAAAGCCTCTCCATGCCTAAGGGGCAGGGAAGAGATGAAAAGAAAGTCTTCACTTAATCATAGTTTTGTATTTCATCCAAATAAGGAAATTGTTGGTAGCTTCAGAACAAACCGAGATATTAAGTTTGAAATCTAGGTTTATTATCCTGGCTTGTTTCAGTGATGTTAATCATAGTACGGGTGAAAAAGGAAATTATATTTAATTGAAGGCTAGTTTGCGGGCTTAGACAAAGGGAGGGATGGAAAGACTGTATGCACAGGTAAAAGACTTGCTCCTATCTCAGCTTGTTAAACCAAAATATGATCATATGAACTTCTGCCTTACCTGAATCAACAAATCTTGTTAATTTCAGGGGGATGTCAAAGGCTTGCAGGATCTACTGGCAGTTTCTTTTCTTTATTGCAAGATCCACTAACCAGAGCCTAGTCTAAAAATCATACACTTAGAATTAAATAAATAGGAACTTGCTTTCAAGTCCTAAACAGAGCTCATAGTTCACCACATTTAACAATAATAATCTTGATTGCCCAGACTTGTTGATTTCGGCTCAGTGGGAAAAAGGAAGAGTCATTTTGTTGTTGGTCTTCTTCTTTTTTTTAATAATCTTTATTCAAATTTACAACAAATTTAAAAAACAAAACAAAAAAAATCCGCATCATTTACAACAAATTTAAAACAAAAACAAAAAAAGCATCCGCATCATTGTTGTTGGCCTTTTTAAACAAGAGAAATCAGTGCTGATCTAGTATGAATCACCCCAGAACCTACCCATACACTCAGACCAACCTTCAGCCTATGCTTGACATAACTCACCATAATCATACATTCACTTTTTCCTCCCATTTCTGGGACAGCTGCTGTTTGCAAGTGCAGAGCAGTGAAGTAGTGCAGCCAGGGCTTGCAGAATGAAAGCACTGGGACTTTCTGAATGGATGTCAGGCCACTGACATCTGAATTCTGAATAGACAGCTGCGACCCCAACTTCAGGTTACCTCGTTCCCTCTGAATTTAACTGTAATCCTCACAATGGCTGGAGGGAAAATGGACTTTCCCAGCACCAGTATTGTTGTGAGCTACTCCCCCTTGTAATACTAAGGCCATTTCCGCACGAGATTGTTATAGCGCTATGATCCCATTTTCAACATCCTATGGAATCCTGGGGCTTGCAGTTTCGGGAGGGGTCATAGGATGTTGAAAGTGGAATCATAGCACTATAACAGTCTCGTGCGGAAATGGCCTAAGTATTCTTTTATATCTTTTTATGCTGAAACAGACTAACATGGCTATGTTTGCTAAAAGAATTTTGAGATTATTAGTCCTGATTGGGAGCATGGTATAGTGGTTTGAGTATCAGACTATGCCCATGGAGATGAGGGTTCAGTTCCCTGCTCAGCAATGGAAAACCAAAAGGCGACCTTGGTTGCCTCTTCACTTTCAGCCCCAGAAACTCCATAATAGGTTTGCCTTAGGCTCATCCTGAGTTGGAAATGGTTTGAAGTCACACAACAACAAGTCCAGTTTGGGTTATTATGGCCCATAACTTTATAAAAGAGCTGCCCCTGTTACCCTGAAAATTGGGGGCCCTGCGAGGGGCGCCCGGCTTTGCCAATTAAAATACCAAAGATGGGGAAATTAAACTCAGAGCACAGGTTTTGCTAGCGAGAGGCAGGATAACATAGCGAGATTTTTCACCCTATGTCTACAGCGGCGGGTTAGAGAGTGGCTAGACAAGGTGTTTTCCAAACAATAAACAATTCCTTGTTAAACAGAAGCACAAAGGACAAACACAGACTAACTAACTGGAAAAGAAAAGAATTGCAAGGGGAAGCAGTACGACCTGTTCTGTAGTCCTGGGGAGAGGTTGGAGATTTGGGGAAGAAAGCTCAGCGTGGGGCGCTGAGGGGAGTCCCTTAAACACACCAACGGCAGGGTAGGATGGCAGTCAAAGGTGATCCGAGGATCAGTTAGAAGTAAGGGGTTTTTATAGGGAAGATCGTGTCTTTCGGCTATGGCAATCCCAAAGGAGAACAAAAGAGGTTTTGGTGCTGGACAAAAGGACTTGGTGAGGTCAGGTTTAACGTGATGGGATTTGCATGTAAAGACAATACCTTTGGCTGAGACGTTGATGGCCCAACTCACAAGAGTAATTTGACTGAAAGCCACATAGCTATTGAGGAGTCTGTGGCGGGAAGTTCCCTAAAGCTTCGGGCGAGGTTTGGGTTGCTGGCTAAAAAGGAAAATGGAATGTAAACCATTAACGGCCGCTCTCTGTCCGTGCTTATCCAGAGAACTTTGCGAACACGTGAGATGAGGTAATCGCAAGCCAGTCCAGCTAAGGTCAAATTAAATGATATCAAAAGGGATATCTGGGGGTCCTCACTGGGGGTGCCATAGCGGAAATAACACCCCCATTGGAGATGCAAACTGCTAGGACTGGTTGGTTGACATGGATTGGCACAACCACTTGCCCTACCTTTCTCCCTACAAATAATTAGTAAAAGACCAAATTTTTGAGTACGATCATGAAGACTGCCGGAGCTTCAGAATTTGTAACACTGTGGAGTATCAGATCTCTTGAGTTCTGCATGTGAATTATGGATGAGAATGAATGAGTCCTCAGACTGCATGCAAGATTTTATTCATTATGTAGCTACTGAAATGCATTTTATGTGAAGATTTCTTTGAAGACTTTTAGGAAGATTCAGTTTGGTCAGAATACAACTGTGAGATTGCTAACCATTTCACTCACTTTAAAATAGCAGTTTTATGAGCGTACACATTCTTTTAAACAGTTAATGGATAGAATAATTGATTATAGCTTACATGATTCATGAAAGTTTTAGCTGAGTAAGTATCCTTTAATTTCCTTTATGGAAGATCTGGTTAAAATAGCTGGGCTATGATGCAGGGAAGAGCTAGCGTGGGATAGTGGTCTGAGAGTTGGACTATGGCCATTTCTGCACTAGCCTGTTATAGCACGATGATTCCACTTTCAACATCCTCTGGAATCCTGGGGTTTGCAGGGGAGGGGCCGGACAGCCCCTCCCAAAACTGCTAACCCCAGGATTCCAGAGGATGTTGAAAATGGAATCATCGTGCTACAACAGGCTAGTGTGGAAATGGCCTATGACCCTGGAGCCCAGGGTTTGAGTCTCCGCTCAGTCATGGAAACCCACTGGGCACGTCACACAGTCTCAGCCCCAGAAAACCCCAGGATAGGTTTGCCTGAGGTCACCATAAGTCAGAAAGTACTTGAAGGCACACAACAGCAACAACAATGATACAGGGAAACCATGCGTTTAAGTACTACATTAAATTCAAAACACACAACTCTGTCTGTCTGGATCTTTAAAAAATACTAAGTGCAGGGGAATGTGATTTTTAACTGGGGGTGTTTCTGCACTGTTTATACTGCTATTATTCCACTTTCAACATCCTGTGGAATTCTGACCAAAAAGCTCTCTGGCTGAGAATTCTAAAGGCCCCTCCCTAAACTGCAAACCCCAGGATTCCATAAGATGTTGAAAGTGGAATAATAGCACTGTAACAGTGTAGTGCAGAAAGGCCCTAAGTTGTCACATCAGTCTCAACTAAAGAGCTCTTTGGCTGAGAATTCTAAATGCCTCTCCCTAAATTGCAACTGAAAGTGGAATAATAGCACTATAAGAGTGTAGTGCGGAAATGCCCGAGAGCAATGACCTTGTTGGAGGGCAAAAGCAATTAAGTGCATTTTTCCATTCATAACTCACTGGATATCCTAAGTATAACTGAGAGGGCCAGTTGGAGAACTAAGCCTCTCATCAAATATAGATCCTGTCCGAAAGCAGGGGCGAGGAGACAAAAGAAAAAGGGGCATTGGAGAAACAGGCACCTGAAACTCATGGGTGTGTAAGAGGCAGAGACCATTTCCTCACTACACTGTTATAGTGCTATTATTCAACTTTTAATATCCTGTGGGAAGAGGAAGCTAACTGGAGAATTTTTACAAGTTGCAACAGCCAACCAGTTAAGTCTTTCAAATTGCAGCAGACTATGGCCATTTCCACACTACACTCTTATAGTGCGATGATTCCACTTGCAACATCCTATGGAATCCTGGGGTTTGCAGTTTTGTGAGGGGCCAGCTGACCGGCCAGCCGCTCCTAAAACTACAAACCCCAGGATTCCATAGGATGTTGCAAGTGGAATCATCGCGCTATAACAGGCTCATGCGGAAATGGCCTAAGGCTCTAATAGCTGAGTTGGCGATTTGCACACAGTCTTTTCTACTTGCCTGGATCTGAATCTGCAAAAACTGGAGAATTTGCATCATTGGCCATTTCTGCACCACACTGTTATAGTGCTATTATTCCACTTTCAACATCCTACAGAATCCTGGGGTTTGCAGTTTAAGGAAAGGCATTTAGAATTCTCAGCCAGAGAGCGATTTGGCCTCAGCAAACTACAAGCCCCAGAATTCCACAGGATGTTGAAAGGGGAATAATAGCACTAGAACAGTGTAGTACAGAAATGGCCCTCATCTCCCCCGCCTCCCCGCTAGTTTGTCTGGAAGGGGTTATCTCTAATGTGAGCATCCTTCCAAACTCCAGTCTCCTCAGGAGACTGAAGGTGGGGGTAATGTCATATACTCCCTTTGCACTCTCCCCACAGTAGGAGAGGGGAGAAACCAACCATCAGCTCCACAAGGGCCTCTTAGAGAGAAGCAGTTTCTTCCTATAAATTTCAATAGTCCACAACCCAGAAATATTTTGTGCCCAACAGCCTCAGATCTGGGTTTACAGCCGTTTTGAAAATTATCATCAAAAATACCCAGACATTTCCTTCCTTTTGCCTTTCTTACTATGCAGTCTTCCTAATTTGTTAAAAATGATCATTAGTGGAAAGTTTGCTTAATGGTTAATACTGTTTGTTCTCCTACTCTTTTGCCTCCTCTCTTCCTTTCTCTTGAATTAATATTTGGTCCATTTGCATTTTCCTTGAATTTATTCCCCTAAAACTAGCAGAGTGGGTTCTATTAACCCAAGCTGACGATGGTAGATTTTTTGTTTCAATTCAGTTTTTTTTTAAAGGCAAAATAGGCTTTGTATTTCTCAAAAGACTATTGTGGCTTAAGAACAAATGTGTAAAGCAATAGTGGAGGAAACAATTACAGCCAAAGAGAATGGATCAAAATATTCTTGTTCATATTTATTCTGACAGCTTATAAAGCATCAGTAAGCAAATGTGCCTCCTTGCATTTGTGTTCCATCATTATCATTGTTAGTTTCTCTTTCCTTCCTTGTTCAATTGACAATTATTCATTTCATCTCAGAGGGGGAACTGGGCAGTCAGTCAAATAAAAGCAGAGTGATTTCATCAGGAAGCAATAGCACAATGGCAAAATGCACTGATTGCACAGACAAAATGCAAGTGTAAAAGAGGCACGGAACATTCTGCTACATAATCTGCCAATTGCTACCTGTCAAAGTAGCAATTAGCTAAGGAAAATGTACTGACACCGTGGAATGGTGAGCTGCATTATGGAGAGCATCTGGAGTCATGTCTTCTTCTATTAATTTCCACATCACACTGATTCTATTAGGGAAGGCTCAGAGGTCAAGCCAGTCAGGAAGCCTGACAAGAACCTTATTATCTGTCTAAATCAAGAACACAAAACAGCCGCAGAAACCCCTGACTCCCCCTAGACACAACTACATCCAGTGGCACCTGCTGACTAGCCTATATTGTGAAACATTCCACACAGTGCCCAAGTAAAAGATAACTCTGACAGTTATGTCAAGGCAATGTAGATCTTGCCAATATAGTCATTATCTGTGTATAATCTCCTTAATTTTTTGAGATGTGTCCACACTGTACATTTATAGCAGTTTGATGTCACTTTAGTTTTTCCATCCTGATTTGCAGATCATGAAAACTCATGTTTTGCTATGAAATAACTTTTCAGGTATTTGTATGATGACAGTTGATTGTCCTGATGTGTAACCCAGTGTTAAGACGGGATGTGGAGAAACAGAATGGTTTCCAGTTGGCAAGGAGAGAGGGTGAAACAAGAAGTGATAATCTACAGTATATACAGTTTATACTGTATATACTCTATACTATACTATCCCAGTGGATTTTTCTATTTAAACCCAGAGTTAAACACACTTGAGTTTCTTCTAACTTTCTACCACTTTTCTTCCCCATTTAATAACCTCATTGCACCACCAAACTTGGATTTTGAAGCTGTCAGTCCGTACACATAGTTCTCATCTCTTTCTTTCTTTCTTTCTTTCTTTCTTTCTTTCTTTCTTTCTTTCTTTCTTTCTTTCTTTCCTTCCTTCCTTCCTTCCTTCCTTCCTTCCTTCCTTCCTTCCTTCCTTCTTTTTTCTTTCTTTTTTCTTTTGGCTTCTCAATAATCATCCAGGATTATGTATGGGTATCAGTGAAGCTCCCACTGCTGCATTGGGTCAGCCTGGCCAAGGCATAAAATCTTTTCCACTTGATTGATGATTTATTTCTAAAGATTTCGAGGTTTATATCTTCTTCCATAACATAGGCCATTCCCACACTACACTGTTATAGTGCTATTATTCCACTTTCAACATCCTGTAGAATTCTGGGATTTGTAGTTTCTTGAGGCCAAAGAGCTCTCTGGCTGACAATCCTAAATGCCTCTTCCTAAACTGCAAATCCCAGGATTCCATAGCATGTTGAAAGTGGAATAATAGCACTATAATGGCCCTATACACACAACCCAATTAGCACTTCCCTTAAACCACTTTTGTTGCTATAATTTTCAAGCAATGAGTGAAAAACAATGTTTAATAGTGTTCAGTCCAGCTCTAGTTTTCATTCAGATTCTGTGGTTGAGAATTTGTGAACCTTGACTCAGGTTAAGCTGTGGGCACCATTTAGCTTTTTCCTGAAAAAAAGAAAATCTAATTTTCCACTCTGTCAGAGTAGAAGTAATAGCTGAGCCACAGGGTAGTAGTAACTACTCTCCCTCCCTCCCTCCCTCTTTCAGTATGTTGAGTCTGGTGATGGCATCTTCAGAGCATTTCTTAGCTTGGCTTTCTGCAGACTGTTGCTTTTCTGAGCCTCTGCACTACCTTGTATCCAACCCACACAAATCTTCTGCTTGTGACATGTCAGCATTATAGATCATGGCACTGAAGAACATGTTGAGATGTTACTACAGCAGACCTCACGGTAAGTCACACAACTCTAAGTCAAGGCAACAACATTTAAAGACACTTTCAATTTATTTGTGAATTCTATCCACCACCTTTTGGTTATTTAGTCATTATATTACATTTATATCCAGCATTGAGCATTGTAAATTGTACATTAGATCCTCAAGAGATCTTCCATTCAGCCACTAAACAAACCTGATTACCTTCTGCAAGAATGGGACAATCCAGCACCTTCACACCATACCCTGGACCTTCTTGACCATTATGTTATGTTATGCTGTCTTATGTTTTATGTTGTAGTGGTTCACCACTCAAGACACTTCTCTTCAAGTGGTTCTTAGATCAGGAAGTGGGAGACATTTATTTAACTTCCACTAGATATAGCAAAACTATGTTTTTCCTGAAGTTCTGTGACTCCAGTTCTATCAGTCCCAGACAGCATGGCCAATGCTCATAGGTGGTGAGCTTTGTAGTTTAACATTATCCAAAGGGCCACACATTCTTCCACACCTAGACTTCATCCTGCTCTTTCTTTAAGGACTTCTTATTCTGATTTACTCATAGCTCCTAAGTTGATCTCCCATCCCAATAGTTTAAATGTTTAACTATTATAACATCATCCTCTGGTCCCTCTTCTCTTCGCTTTCTTTTTGAGAGCTCCATCACAATCTGACTTCCATGTCAAAACACTTAAATTCTTGCGTGTGCTGACTTTTAATGCCAAAGGTTAATCAAGAATGGGTAATTTTGTTGTTATTGTGTCATTCCTTCACTATAGTTATACCCACCCAAAGTATAAGAACTACTGTAGAGTAGAAATTGAAATACAGAGATCAATAAGTGGAAATAGTGTATCCACTGGAAGATGAAATTGTAGAGCAGAATGTTTCAGTTTGTCTACAGACACTGAAATTTATATTGCAGTGGATACTCTATTTTTAGAGTCATAGCCTGAGATCCTCAGGGAGCCTCTTTGAAGATAATTTTCAGCCACTTTGGTATCTTGTGCTGTGAAACTAAAACAGCTTCCTAAGTTACTTTACCTCACACCCCAGTTCTCTAAATATATGAAAGAAAAACTATGAGAGATGCATCTCTGTTTTTTTGCATGCAGACACTACCTGGAAATTACTTTTGTTAAAAAATAATTAAGTACAATTTTGGAGTGGAGTCCTATTAGTGGATTACAATGGTGTAACCTCTGTTTACACCAACATAGGTACTTTTAAAGATACTGCACAGAGATATCCAGTACTTCCTAGTGCTAACCTTTTGTCCTTGGCTTCTGTCCTCCAGTTACTGATTGGCAATCAGGGTGTATCTGGGCAACATCCAGCTGCCCAGAAAAGTAGTTGTTGTTTGGGATTGGTGGTGACTGCTACTTCATCTTTTCCAGACACACAATGGCAACTAGAGACCACCTAGGTGCCTCCCTATGGACAATCAGTGGCTGGAGGGCAAGAGGAGCTATGCCTGAGAATCTCTGTGTGCTCTTGGATACTCAAAGAAGCAGTAGCAATCGTTGCTTGCGTCTGGCATCTGAAATGGATTTCTCTTTTTGATCTCCCTTTGACTTTTTGAATGGTCTTAATTTTCTATATGCCTTTCTTGTTCATTTCTTAATTTTCTGTCAGTGATATTGTGTTTCTTTTAGGTAGTGAAATTGATTCACCCTCCCAACCCTTCATTGCCATTTTTAGGTGCTAGATGGAAGACAAACAGTCTGGGGCCCTTTTAGCACCATACCTCAATTGTGGGTTGTTCCAATGCCATTGCGGGATTGCCAATGGTGGATTAGGCTCTGTGTGCAGTGTCTTGTCTTCTGCAGGCACCTGGGTGTTCACGAGACAGCAGGGGATTGTACCTGGTGCCTGTTCCACAACTGGGTGTCCTAGGTCACTCCCAGGTCCCGCCCCGTCCCCACCCCACCACCCTGATTGGTCAGTGTTTTGGGGTTTTTTTTGCCAGCTACCGTGCTAACGTGCTACTGTGCTACCATGCTAAAGGTGGTGTCAACTTTTTTTTTAAATTGTAAGTTGGCTGGGCCCTGGGGCTGATGTCACAGACGTGGGTGGCAACATCAGCCCTGGGGTGGCCTTCCTGGGCGATGTGTCCTGCGGTGTTTGCCAGTATGATGAGGGCAGCAGCTGGCCTGTGGCTGGGCGGAGCTTCCCCTGGGAGTTGCTGAGTGAGGGATGGGCAGGGACTGCCCACCCTCTGCCCTCCCTCTGCCCTCTCCTAGATTGTTCCCGTAAGGACACCAAATGGAGGCTCCACATGATTGCAGCTCCTGCAATTGCTTCAAGAAAGATTGGTTATTTTCTGGTTTCTGCTGAAAATAAAACAGAGCGGGATTAGCGTTGCCTGAAGATGGGATAGCACCTCTTTGGCAAGAACACCATGCAGTAAGGTGGCTCCTCAAGAGGGAGTGAAACATGGCTAATACGTGGCTTGAGTCACAGATAAACAGGAGAGCATTTCCCAGGACCACTTTCAGGTAGACAAGAATCCCAGGATTGCTATCTGCCTTCACTGAATGCAGCAAATGAACAGGGGTAAATTACAAGGCATTAACATTAGCTTGCTGAAGCACCTCCTATCATCAGAAGCAGCACAATATATTGTGTCTCACAACAGAGGAAGAAAAATCTCAGCAGCTAGGAAGCAGTGGCAAGACCTGTAAGGCAGGGTTAAAGAATACTAAATCTACTAAAAGCAGCAGCTCAAAGCCTTTTCTCCTGGCCAAAAAGCTGAGGGCAGAAACTCTGGAAGAAATGGGGGAAGGGAGGATGAGGTCATGAGGAGAAAGTTTCTATCAGTGCCAGCCCAGATAATGAAATGCTTTAAGAGGGTTCAAGGGGCTGTCTCAGGAGAATCTCACAGTTGGATTAGTAATAAAGTAGCCTTTCATAATCCCTGCTTGTATGATGCATCGCTGAATTTCAGCAATTGAATTTTCCTCAAATAAACTGTCAGTTCATTTTATTTTCATATCTGATGTAATGTAAGACTTAGCTGATTGAAACTCCAGCAGGATTGTGCCAATGTCAGGATAGAAACATCAAAAATTATGTTTGTTTTTCAATCCCTCCCCTCGCAAGCCAAAACAAACAAACAAGCAATACATCCAAAGTTGCTTGTCAGAAATTTGTCTCGGTTAATCCTTTCTTCAGGATTTTCCACACCAGTTGGGGGGGGGGGGAGTGCCATTTTTTCATGTGCAAATCAGTGGGAAGGACTAATGGTCTAGATCCCAAAATTTCAATTTAGATTTAGCCCAGTTCTGCACAACGGGGCTCTGTGAAGTCCTTCCGTTGCAGCCCCAGCAGGGAGGGGAACAAGCCAGGAATGCTTCATGCCTTCATGCCTCACTGGGTCGCTGCAGAGAGGAGTGTGCTGTTCCCACCTCTTCCCTTCTGCAGTGCAGCTGGGCACTTGCTGTTGCTGTGCTAGAGAGGGAAGCATTGCCAGCATGCTTCCGCCCTTCTGCACAGCTGAGAAGGATGGCACTGCCAAACAATGATAGGTGTAAAACGGATTTTTTTTTCCATTTTGGAAATACTGTGTGCATGCCACTTGGAAGCAAGATGGCAGCACGCCAGTGATGATGTCATGCAGAAGCACGATCAGCTGACTGCTGCCATCCTGGCCCCACAGTGGTGCAGCCCCCTCATGCAGAAAGGATCTTAGAGTCAGAAGATTCGGTCCAGATTAAGCCTGGCAGATCTCAGGGCTTATTCCTGTGTCTGTAGTTTTCACGGGTCATCTTCAGGCTGCGGATGAGGGTGCAAATTCTCCAGTTTTAGGGGGCTCAGCTTCAGGCAAGAGGAAAGAGCTGTGTGTAGATCTCTAGTTCATCTAACAGACCATCAGCTTGCTACAGTTTGCAAGGATTAATTGATTTGTTGCTTCATCTTGCAAAGACTGTCCATTGGCAGAGGGTGTTGCAAGGGGTCTGCATATTTATTTTGTTGCTTCCTTCTTCACTCCTGGTCATTATAGTCCCAGGAGTCACCCTCCACTTTCCTCTGCACTCACCTTTTGCACAGAAGCAAATAGGCTAGATTAAATATTCCTTAGAGCTGAGGTTTCTATCTTAGTTTCCAAAAGGAAAATACGTTATTTCTCTTTCTTTCTCTCCCTCTCTGTGTTTGAAACTGTGAGCAGCTGTAGTTGGTAAGACATACTGCTTAATGACATCACCAGGGATCATCTCTAGGTCTCAGGTTTGGGCCTGAATCCTTCAGGGCCTGAGTTAATACTGAACTGGCAATTCTACTCCAGATAGGTCTGGATCATAAAGCCATGCTCCAAATCAAATCAGAGTACTTTCAAAGTCCTAAATGTGATTATGTCTTCCAAGTGGAAAAAGGAATTAACTAGAAGTAACCAGTCTTTTGCAATGGAAAGTGTAGTGCTTAGGAAGTAAGACAAGGAATAGAGACCAGATTCAAATTTCCATTCAGCAAGGAAACTCATACGGCTTCCTTAGAGGAGTCCAGATTGGTCTAAAGAACTGCAAATTATCACGATACAGCTGTTGATGTTTTACTGGGTTTTGGTGGTGGTTGTCATCTCCATGTCTACCTGTTCCATTCTTTTGTGGGGCTGTTTCTATTGATTCTTCGAATCTTCAATACAGTAATTCCAAAACTGTTTTCCTTTTTTTAAATGGGAATGTGGTTTGCTGAGTTGACCCTATAGTATATGAGCAAATTTTCTCTTAAAAATATTGTCTTAAGAGTTATGTTCAAAAAGTGCCATCTCAGTGATTTTCTATGGTGCTATAACTCTAACATTAAAAAAAAAAAAAAAGGAAAAGAAGAGAATTCTTATTTGGAAGGGCAATGCTCTCATTTTGTCCCTCTGCTTCGTAGCTACATTCCTGTGGCCAGGCCCAGCAAAGGCTTGCTTTTGGCCAGGGAAGCAGCCCTGTTGGTTCCTATCAGGGATGCAGCTCCCCAAGATACCAGTAATAACTTGCAAGAACATTGTCCTCTTTCCTATGTGTTATATTTTCCTTATATGTCTTTCTGATCATTATTACTTTTCTTCCAGAGAAAGGGAAAGAGAGAACCATACTGAGGTTAGAAATATATTCTGGGAAAACTGAGTGGCTTGAACTGAAAAATGGAAGAGGATGGTGGAACAGCTCCAACAGAAATCAGCTTTTCCCTGACCTGAAATTACACTCTTTCCTCTACACCTCTTTAAAAAGGCAAAAATCTTATGATGTAGCAACCCTGCTTCTTGGATATGCTTTACTGGGATCTTTCTTCTTCTTCTTCTTCTTCTTCTTCTTCTTCTTCTTCTTCTTCTTCTTCTTCTTCTTCTTCTTCTTCTTCTCCTTCTTCTCCTTCTCCTTCTCCTTCCTCCTCCTCCTCCTCCCCCCACCACCAAAAAAATAATAATTATCGTATCCAGGGAAGTAATTGTATAGTAGAGAATGATACTTCAGCAATGTCTATAATTAAAGAACAAGTTGGATTTTAATTATAAACTACTATCTTCAGTGGGTGATAGTTCAGCCATGAAACAAACATTAAACTTAAACATGAACATTTCCAAGGTACAGAAGAGACTGTCAGCTTTATTTATGATTATAGCTTGTTCCCTTAGTTTACGCTTTGGGGGAAAATCATGCTAAAATCCTCAAATGCTAAGGGGGAAATATCCTTTTATTTTAAATTATTCAGAGCTGTAATATTCTCTTGATGAGCATGACTCCCTTGAGCCTATTTCGGCACTTGTTCCATGATATCTTAACACCAACAAGAGCTGCACAACTTAAGCCAGGAGTGAATTTTGTTAGCTTCCACAGCAAAAAGACAAAAACCAATATGTTCTTGGTATTAAAGAGAAATCCAGCCATAAGTTATAGGCCAGTTTCATTTAAAGAACTGGAGTCCACATAATCATTTCTTGTAAAGCAGAAGTCAGCATTAGTTTTTTGCCACATATATTACCTTTTGGGGAAGTCATTATAAGCTTTGGCATGATATATCCTAATGGTAGCATGAGAAAAAATTTTGGGCAGGGACCTAGGTTGGAGATGAAAAGCCAAGAGGAAGAGTAGAGACATCTGTTTTTGAATAATAGCCAATGCATACCATGAGAAGGAAGGGAAGGAATAAGACACTGTTGGGTTTTATGTCAATTCTTCTGCACATTTACAGTTGTACTCTGTATGTATCTGCTCTGCAAGGAGAGAGAAATACCAACAGTGGATCATCTCAGGGTGGGTGCACACATCCAATCCTCTGTTAGAACGATAAAAAAGCTAGTCATTCCCTCAGATTAAAGTAATTCCTCTGGGAGAAACTTACTGCAGCCAGTCAGAACTAGGTTGGCTGCGGTTACCCAGAGGACCTTCTCCTCTGTCACACCCAAGTTATGGAATGGCCTGCCAGAGGAGACCCGGCGTACTACCAGTCTTGACTGCTTTAAAAAAGTAGTCAAGACTGTTCTCTTCCAACAGGCCTTCCCAGACTCCACCGCCTCCCACCAACTGTCCTCCTGTTTTTTAATAGTTAGTTGATTGCAGTTAATGTGTTTTAGGGGGTTGGTTTTAGATGGGTTGGTGGGTGGGGAGGATTGTTATGTTTTAATGCTTTTAATGTATTTAATGTATTGTTGTAGTACCGCCTCGATCCATGGGGAGAGGCGGGAGGCGGGATATAAATAATAATAAAATTGTTGTTGTTGTTGTTAATCTAAATTAGTGCATCTCAAATGATGTAATATGAGGGGGCATTTTTTTCCCCAATGGACCAGGAACTGGTATCATATTTGTGTTCACTGGCTACAACTGTTTCTTCTTTCATGGAAACCTCCCAGGGACTGGTAGTCAATGACTCAGGGACCAGCACCTGTCCATGGACTACCACTTTGAGTAGCACTGAGTTAAAGTATGTTGTTGTTAACCGCCATCAAATTGACTTCAACTTATGGTGACACTACAGATGACAGCCTTCCAAGTCACTCCTTCATCAACCTCCCTGCAGATTCAGGGACATATCTTCCATGATTGAGCCTATCCACCTATAATGTGGTCTTTCTCTTCTCCTAGTGCCTTCTATCTTACCAAACATTATTGTTTTTTTTTCTAGTAAACTGTCTCTTCTCATGGTAAGGCCAAAATGTGACAGACTCAGTTTAACCACCTTGGCTTCCAGGGAGAGTTCAGACCTGACTGGCTCTAGGACCCATTCATTTGTCTTTTTAGTAATCCATGGCATCTGCAGAATTGTTCTCCAGCACCACATTTTGAATGAGTTGATTTTCTTCCTGTCAGCTTTCTTCATTGTCCAGCTTTCACAACCATACATAGAAACTGGAAATAGGATGGCACAGTCAATCCTAACTTTAGGATTCACTGATATATCTTGACACTTACAGAAAAAAATATATGAATGACTCTTTGGCTAATGCCAAAGTCATACCTTATAAAGTTGTGTTAAGGAACGGCAAATGAAACCAATGTATTGTAGAGGGACTTGCTACAGAATGTTGCAGTGTGACTGATCTCATTTATGTTCCAGCTCTTTTCCGCATTTTGGTTTTACAACGGGGCAGCGCGTCCTCCAGCGAAGATGTTTGCACTTGGGGGTGAACTGGGTCCGGACTACTTTCTGTAGTTTCGGACTTCAGCCCGCTGTGGAACGACCAGAACTGGTGGTTCGCCATGCTATTGATAGACCACTTAAAACAAGTCTTCCAATAGCCTGGCGCGCTCCAGTCCGTTGCTGCACTCCTGTGTAGATCTGCAGGCTTGCACCAGTGTGAGGCTGCAGATCTTCGGGGGGCGGGCTTCCGGCTGGTGAGCTTCTCCGGCTGGTGAGCTTCTCTGGTTGGTTCCACCAACTGGAAGCTTCGGTTTTCGTCCCCAGAGCAGTGTGTAGCGTGGGCACGCACTGCTCCGGATCAGCATGGATTGTCGGAGGAAGCGTGCCAGTCTGGTGAGTAACAGACTGCCCCGTTTTCTTCCCAAAGTGCAAAAAAGCCCATAGTCTTTTCCAGAATACTCCATTCTGTACTCCCTTCCCTTGTTTTTCACCCCCCCAAGAGAAGCTTAGCATTCTATGTTCATTGAGTATGCTCAGTTGTCAAGAGAATCCTTTGAAGGTGTTCCTTGAGCATGCCAATGCTTCTCTTTTGCTTCTCACTAAACCCATTTTAGAGATACAGATGGTGTAATGGTTTGAATGTTGGACAACAAACCTGGAGATCAAGGTTCCATTTCCTGCTCAGTCATAGAAACTCCCTGGGTGACCTTGGGCACATCACATACACTCAATCCAGAAAACCTCATGCTAGGTTTGCCTTAGGATTGCCATAGGTTGGAATTACCTGAAGGCGTGCAACAAAAACAGCCCCATTTTGGCTAGTTCTATTGGCACTAGATGAGTTTATCATTAAAAGAAGTATTTTTCTGTAATAGCCAATTGGATAGTGCTTTATAGATTTAAGGGAGTTCAATATTTTGTTAAAGTGTGGGTTTATCAAGATGGCAATTTCATGAAAGGTGCTGAGAAGTTGAGAACTATTCAGAAAAGAATTGTGAAGATGATCAAGAAGAAGCTGGTCATTTTTTTAACCTTGAGAAAACTGCATCAAAGGGAAAAGCCTCAGCTGTTTTGAAGCTTTTTTTTATGAGAGCACCAGAAACAAGACAGTATTATATACTAAATTTGAGGCCAAAAAGAAAAAAGAAAAAAGAAAAAAAAAGAAAAAAAAGAAAAAAAAAGGATTTCCAGGAAACAGACTTTTGTTTAAAGTTTGGAAAGAGTTTTTTTTTGACTTCTCAAAATAACTTTCGTAAAATAAAATGGTTTGGGATACTGTGGAGTCATAAAGTATCATGAAAAACTTTAGTAGGTGTCAAGGTTCAGAAACAGCATCAGACATTTTGCTGCCCTGAGCCAGAGGAAAGAAAGAATATCTCTTACCCATTTCAGTCAAGGTGTATAGCATCCATCATCAGCCAAACTATTTTAACCCATAAAATAGCAAGTTTCAGCAGCATCTTTCCCTGTTCTCATCAGTAAAAATGCAGTCTTATTCAATTTGCCCTTTCAGGACACCCCAGATCTGTAGTAGCCACTTCACTCTCTCTGTTGGTTGGACTGGTTCTTCTGTGACACTGCCTTGGTTGTTTGAGAGATATAGCCCACAATTCTTCCTAACTTTGCAAGAGATCCTGGCGTGCCCCCCAAAATTTCCCAAATGAAAACCAGGGCACATGTGCCCAAGCAACATCAGTGTGGTTGAGATGGCAAAAGTTATTAACAAGGAAGAACAGACAAGCTGGAAGAGGCTGCATCAATTTGGTTTTTTCCTGGGCCAGGGAAGGGCAAGATTCTGCCCCCTCCTCTCCCTCCTGCTGATTTGGGCCAGTTCCGCACTACACTGTTATAGTGCTATTATTTCACTTTCAACATCCAGTGGAATCCTGGGGTTTGCGGTTTAGGGAGAGGCATTTAGAATTCTCAGTAAACTACAATCCCAGAATTCCATAGGATGTTGAAAGTGGAATAATAGCGCTATATCAGTGTAGTGTGGAAATGATCTTAATTGGATGCAACTACTTTTACACATTGTCTGGATACAGTTAGCAGCAATTGAGATATGCTGAGGACAAAGAGGGAAAGGGAGACGAGGGAGAGAAACAGGGACATTTTAAAAACCGTTGGAAAAATGAGAGGACAGAGGATTAATTTGAACTGCCTCTTTCCAAATTGGGACTATTGGAAAGTATGTCCTGGAACACAGCAATGATGCTCATAGTGGCCCCTAAAAATATTTTCATCCAGAGCAGTTGGTTGTGTGACTTGTATAGCCTTAGCACCTAACTGCAGAAATGTTTTTAATGTCCTTTGAGTCTGATGGGTCTGACCTCTTAGCACCTTGGCTTCTGCCATTCTTTTCTTCCTGATAACTGAGTCATAATCCTTTGCTGATCAAGTGACCCCACTCTCCTTAAGACTCCAGGAGTTTTACTGTGAAGGAAATGGGCTCTTTTCAGATTATACATAACAATTTGGAAACACCTTGCAATTTAACTCCAAGATCTAGGCAAGTAAGGAAATCTGAGTGGCTTGGCTCACAATGAGCAAGTATTTGCAATCAGGCTAAAGCTCAGCTAGGAAGTACAGTTATTTGCGATCCCTAATGAAGTTTTTCTCTTCAGTATTGGGAATTGCATTAGCAAAACGAGAAAGAAAAGCTTCATCAGTGCAGCTCCAGTGCATTCATACTCCCTTTTTAGACTGTTGGGCTTTCCACACTGCACTGTTATAGTGCTATTATTCCGCTTTCAATATCTTGTGGAATTCTGGGGTTTGTAGTTTACTGAGGCCAAGGAGATCTCTGGCTGAGAATTCTAAAGGCTCCTCCCTAGACTGCAAACCCCAGAATTCCATAGGCTGTTGAAAGTAGAACAATAGCACTAGAACAGTGTCGTGCAGAAAGGCCCCATATCTTGGTTGTTATGAATTCCTAGTTGCGTCTACAGCTAAAAACCACCAGGTGGCAGACATGTTCATAAGATTAGTTTAGAAGAACTCAAATGCCTTCATTAATTTTTTGACAGGGTTAACAGTTTTAAAAGATGCATTCTTGCTTTAGTATTTCAAAGGCTATTGATCTACAAATCCACTTAATGAAAAATCTACAGCTTTTCTACAATGTTTGACTGTTGGATTAGGGGTGATTTTCCCAAACGTTAGCCCCTTTTTGAGAAAGATGAAGACTGTTAAGAGGCAGACCCTTTTCGCACGTTACCTGCTCGCAGAGGTGGGGGATGCCATTCGTGCAAGCAGCGTCTTGCGTGAGGCACTCACATCGCCCCTCCATTCTACTGCAGCTGGGTTTCCGGTTGCGTGACCATCGCACTAGCGCCCTGCCCTTTCCTTCTGCAGTATAGTCTGGGAGCTGTAGGCTGCGCTGGGGGAAGGAAGAGCGACCGCCACGGCTCGCCGACGCACCACATGCAGGTAAATGCTTGAGGGCGTCACGAGCATTGCACAACTGCGCAGTATTTTTGACTTAGAGCCGAAAATAAGAAAATGTGTGTGTGTCCCGCTTTAGCCTCCTGAGCATCGCGTGAGTGGGAGTATGTCGTACAGACCGACGCTCCCATTCATGCGACGCTCAAGGGGCACTTGTGCAAAAAAAAAAAAATGCATGCGAAAAGGGCTGCAGTCTTCTTTAGCAGAATTTGCAGAAAAATCCACTGAATCTCTTGCGTATCCTTCTGAGACCAATCTCAGTAAAGGAGGACAAACAGACAGTATTCAAGTAAGGTGACAGAAAAATTTACTACTTACTTTGAAACTTACTTTCTGAACATACACACGTGAATTGCCTAAATCTTGACTAAGGAAAGGAAAGTTTCAGGTAGAGGAGGAGGTCAGCAGAGAAGACTCAATATCCTGATGAAGGGAAGACAAGGAAGAGAGGAGTCTTTAGATCATGACCTGGAAGTTTCTGGGGGTCACACTATCTGGTTGTCTGGATACATTGATAATTGGTAATGGTACATGACACATTTTTTAAAAAGCTCAGTCATCAAAGTTTTCTGGACACTGCACAATTTCTCTTTTTTTTATATATTCACTCTGTAACTATGGCCATTTCTGCACTAGACTGTTATAGTGCTATTATTCCACTTTCAACATCCTATGGAATCCTGGAATTTGCAGTTTAGGGAGGGGTCTCAAAGGCCCCTCCCTAAACCGCAAACTCTGGGTTTCCATAGAATGTTAAAAGCTGAATAACAGCACTATAACATTCTAGTGCAGAAATGGCCTATGTCATTTCCTTTTTTACCTGACACAAGTAAAACACAGATTGCTCTTGACCAGAGGCAGTGGTGGTGGGACACCTACCTCTGCCCTCAGACCTGGGATTGCCAGGTGACCATAAATAAATACATACATACATACATACATACATACATACATTCAGGACAAAACTACTGTACTTTTAATGTGCTGAACAGGGAATTTCAGCAGGAGCTGCTTACCACAAAAGCTCCACCTGCTGAAATTCCCTCTTCCTCACAACCATTAAAAGTATGGGAACCTTGTCTTGTTTTTTACCTGGCAAGCCTACTTAGATCACAAGCTGCATTTTTTTAACAACACTGCAGAGATATCTGCCTTCCTTTCTGGTCTTCCCAACCAAAACTCCCATGCGTATAGTCATTTCTTACCTATAGAGGGGAGTAGCTCAGAGGGGGGCAAAATTCCCTTCTCAGATAAGAATTCTGCTCCACAATGAATTCCTCCCCCCTGTTCCAAATATTTAGTATTGAAGTAACTTAAAATTTAGGGAGAACGTTCAGAAATGCAGTTTAGGCACCCAAAGAAAATGGGTCAGCAAGATTACCAAGGGAATGTAAACACGGAGAATACAAGAGTTCTAGATGTCACTTTTACACTCTTTGTAATGCTAGAAATTTGGGGTCTGAAGAAATAATTTATTTGGGAGCAGAATTATTATTTAAGTGGCAATGCTCTCCTTTTGCTCCCCCCTGTAACAACGCCACTGCCCCTACTTAATTGTAATCTCTCTTTCTCTGACATTTCATCATCTTCCTAGTGGTCCCATTAACTCTAACCAGCTGACAGAAAACATTCACTTCTTTCATCAACATGTCAATATGATGCTCCCTTTTAAAATCGTTTACTATGACTTCCTTTCAGTTCCTTGTTATTATTCCTTGGACGGTTGTGCCCCCTTACCTCTCCGCTCTGGCCTCCGATACATCCCTGCCTATGAGTTTTGTCCTTGATGAACCACCAGTCTCAACCATCCAAAGACCTCCTGGTCCTTCTATCCTTTCTCTTTATTGCTTCATATGTCTGAACTTGTTTTGTAGAAAGAGTGCATCAGCCAGTTCTGATTCCTCCTCAGAACTGTATCCATGTATCCAAACATCCATAATTTTATTTATAACCCAACTTTTCCGCCCCAAGCTGGGAATCAAAGCAGTTTACAAAACAGACAAAAATTACAACTCAAAACACTCCTAAAAACATGTTATAATTTGTGATTAAAATACAATTAAATTGTCAACAAAATTATAAAACAAAAAAAAAAGCTATTCTAAAACAAAGAATAAAAGCAGTTCCCATGTTAGTCAGAATGTTCATTCACATTATAAAACTTTCTCTTCTGCTTTTTCTTTGTGGAGAAACCAGTATCTGACAAGTATGACTGTCTGCGCATATGCTTGTGTCTTCAAGTCACCTGTTGACTTATGGCTATTTAGGTCATTCAATTTCTATTCTTCTCTGTTTCATAAGAACTCAGGCCATTTCCACACTAGAGTGTTATAGTGCTATGATTCCACTTTCAACATCCTATGGAATCCTGGGGTTTGCAGTTTTGGGAGGGGCAGGCCAGCGCCTCCCGAAATTGCAAACCCCAAGATTCCATTGGATGTTGAAAGTGGAATCATAGCACTATAACAGCCTGGTGCGGAAACGACCTCAGACTGGCTAAGAGCTGTATATAAAAACACATGGTTGAAATCAAATCACCAGTACTGAAAACCACTAGTCTAAAATTACCCATCTCTATTATGGCAAACAGACAGCCCACATGATGTAGTGATTTGAACATTTGACTATGGTCCTGGAGACTGGGGTTCCGCTCTTTGCTCAACCATGGAAACCCATTGGGTGATCTTGGGTACATCACACACTCTCAGCCCCAGAAACCCCCATGATAGGTTCTTAAGATCACCACATCTTCGGATCACCACAAATTGGAAATGACTTGAAGGCACACAACAACAAAATAAACAACAACAACAATCATGGAAAATATCTAAAATCATAAATTATAAAGATCTTCTAAAATACAACAAAAGCAAAACAAACAGAGAAGACAAACATTTGTTTATTCCCTGAAAGCTTGTACAAATGAATATGTTTTTAATTGGCTCCCGAAAAGACAAAAATATGGGGGGCCAGCAGGAAGGAGTTCCATAACTGGAGTGCTACCACAAGGAAGCCCTGTGCAGCAGTGCAGTTGTAGTGTTGGCCACATTACTTCATGGCACAGCAAGCAGAACTTCCCCAGCTGATCTTAACATCCAGCCAGTAAATGGATTATGTAGCCCTGTATATACCACCGTCCTGAATCTTTTAGGGCTTTGTATACAAGACCCAGCATGGTGTAGTAGTTTGTGTGTTAGACTACCACCTGGAGACTGGGGTTCGATTCCCTGCTTGGTCACAGAAACCCACTGGGTGACCTTAGGTATGTCACGCACTCTCAGCCTCCCAAAAACCCATTGATTGATTCACCTTAGGGTCACCATAAGTCAGGAACGTGGAAGGTGAGAAGCATGAATCTAGGGAAGCTAGACATAGTAAAATAAGAAATACAAACATTGCCATACTTAAGTGGTGAATGAACTAAAGTCGACAAGAATGGGACATTTTGAATCAGAAGTGGAGTGGCATTGATAGTGAAGGGAGATGTCAGGAAGGGATGGAAAAAGACCCTATCTGCAGCCAAAATGTCAGAGGGGCCTCAATGAACGACAGAGGAAACTCTTCAGGGAGTTAAGGACAGATCAGAAGCAAAGGTAAAAAATGAAAGAAATAGAGTCAGAACCCTGAATGCAACTGTTCAGAAATTTGTGCACAGGGACAAGGAAAATTCCTATAATAGTAAATGCAGAGAAACAGAAGATGACAAGAAGAAAGAATGAACAAGGGACCTCTTTAATAAGATCTGAGAAATCAAAGGGAAACTTAAACCAGGAATGGGGTTGGTCTATGACCAGCAGGGGAACACGTTACATGACCAAGTAGAAATAAAAAGACAATGGAAACAATACACTGAAGAATAATACAAAAGAGATAGAAGGATGACGGGTTCATTCAAGGAAGAATGATATGAAGATGAATGTGCAATTTCTGTGGGAGAGAAAAAAAACATATTTTTCAGGGAGGGGGGTAGTTATGATGTCTTCTGTAACAAAAACAGCAGTCTTTGCCATTTTAAAGACCCAGGCCTAAGTCTGAGTTCCAGCTAGAATAGACCCACTCACTAAAAGGAATTTATGAGTGTTAACTTTGTTGTTGGTGTCTGTGCCTTCAAGTCATATCTGACTCATGGTGACCCTAAAGTTAACCTATCATAGTGGTGGGTTGTTGCTTTTTTTTGCCAAGGTTTGTCGAGGGAAGGGGTTGCCATTTCCTTCCTCTTAGGCTGAGATAGTATGACATACCCAGGACATCCATTAGGCTTCCTTGGCTGAGTGTGAATTTGAACTCTAGTCTCCCAAAGTCCTAGTCCAACATTCAAACCACTATATCATGCTTGTGTTAACTTACCAAGTTTTTATAGATTGTAATGGAACTAACAATTGGATTTAGACCTAATGCATTTAATTATGTCATAAGTGTTTGTGGACCAGAGTCATTTTCTCTGTATGCATGATTCATTATCCTGAATTGCAGGTACATAGAGACATGGCCCTTTTCGCACGGGCCTTTTCTCGCGCGAGAGCCCCGTGAGCCTCGCAGGAGTGGGAGCGTTGCTCCGCGCGACGCACTCCCACTTCCGCTGGGCTCACGGGGCTGAAGCGGCGCGAGTGCGGGTTTTTTGATTTTCGCTTCAAAGCGAAAATCACCCGCGCTTGCGCAACGCTCCTGGCGCCCGTGCGCACTTACCTCTTGTGCGGAGCGTCAGGAGCTGGCCGGGTCGCGCTTCCTTCCCTCCGCCCCTGTGGAAGGAAGGGACGGGGTGGGGCGCTAGCACGACGGACGCGACACGTCCTGCTTCGTGCGAGCACGCGCGCGGGGGACGGACGCGACAAGCGCCTTTCTCGTGCGCGCGGGGGGGCGGACGCAACAAGTGCCTTTTGCGCACGCGCGGGGGGGATGGAGGGGACAGGCTTCTTTCTCGTGCGCGCGGGGGGGGATGGATGGACGCGTGAGCCGCCTCCGCCTCCGGGAGGCTGCCGCTTCCCCGCTCATTCCTTCGCCTGCGGAAGGAAGGAGGGGGAAGCGGCAGCCTCCCGGAGAAGGCTTCTTGCGCGAGCCGCCCTCCTCCGTCGCGCGAGCGCCGGCGCTGCGAAAAGGGTCATGGTTTGAAGTAAGGAGCATTGTAAACTGTGTGGTCAGAGAGAACTACATGATTAACAGTGGCCACTCACAAAACTGTTATTCACAAACATTTGCAATATTCACAAATATCCCACCACTGGTAATCTCATTGCTACCGATAATGTTTACACTCCTGATGAAAACAGTTGTATGTAAAAGCACTTAGCTTCAGCTGGGCTGCATCTTTAATGACCAAATAATGGTCAGAGGGCTCCAGTGTGTCCATTTGCTGATAATAAGGCAGGTCAGTTGCTCTATGGTTGAGATTATTCTAATCTCTTCTCAGTGGCTTTGATGGCCATGAAAAGTTATATGTACATCTTCCTGGTTCCTTCAGCTGACTTCCAGTCTCTCTGTTGCCTAGTAACAATTCTGGCTCTTCTGTAAATGTAAGTATTTGGACTGTCCAAGTGATCAGACACATTTTGTTTTTATATTGAGAACAAAACTCTCGTGCATAATTCATTTACCTCACTTTTTTTTAAAAAAAAAATCTCTTCCAAATCATATCCTTGCAACACTGATGATATACATAAGAATCCTCACAGACAAAATCTCACTCCACATACTGTTTGTATAAAGGATGTTTCAACAGAGAGAAATGTAGGGTCCTGCACTTGGGCAGAAAAAACGGAATGCACAAATACAGGATAGGGGACACGTGGCTGGATAGCAGCACATGTGAAAGGAATCTAGGAGTCTTGGTAGATCACAGGCTGAACATGAGTCAGCAGTGTGATGAGGCAACCAAGAAAGCCAACGTGATTCTTGGTTGCATCAATAGGAGTATGGTGTCTAGATCGAGGGAGGTAATGGTACCACTCTATTCTGCATTGGTTAGACCTCATTTGGAATACTGTGTCCAGTTCTGGGCACCTCAGTTCAAGATGGATATTGACAGGCTGGAGCGTGTCCAGAGAAGGGCAACTAAAATGATGAAGGGTTTGGAAGTCATGCCCTATGAAGAACGCCTTAGGGAGCTGCGGATGTTTAGTCTGCGGAAGAGAAGGTTAAGAGGGGACATGATAGCCACATTTAAATATTTGAAGGGATGTCATGCTAAGGATGGAGCGGGCTTGTTTTCCACTGCTCCAGAGACTAGGACAAGGAGCAATGGATTCAAGCTGCAGGAAAGGAGATTCCACTTGAACCTCTGAAAGAACTTCCTGATGGTCAGAGCTGTCCGGCAGTGGAATATGCTGCCTGGGAGTGTGGTGGAGTCTCCTTCTTTGGAGGTTTTTAAGCAGAGGCTGGATGGCCATCTGTTGGGAATGCTTTGATGGGTGTTCCTGCATAGCAGGGGTTGGGCTTGATGGTCGCTGAGGTCTCTCCTGTTCTGTGATTCTATGTCCCTTGTGATCAAGAAGGAACCTGTCTATGTAGTTGGTCAGGGGTGTAGCTATCGGGGAGAGAGGCAAAATGAGAGCGTTTGCCACACAAACAAGAATTTTGCCTCCCAGTGGAATTTTCCTTCATTCCTCAAATGTCTAGCATTGGAGTGACTTAAAACTTCAGTTGAACATTTGGGAATATGGTTTAAGAATTCAAAGAAAAGAAGCAGGGAAAGTGACCAAGGGAGTGTGAACACAACACATACTAAAGGTCTAAGTGTGAACAGCTTTCAGTATCCATGCACTACACTGTATTAGTGCTATTATTCCACTTTCAACATCCTATGGAATCCTGGGATTTGCAGTTTAGGGAGGGGCCTTTAGAATTCTCAGCCAGAGAGCTCTTTGGGCCTTGGTAAACTACAAACCCCAGAATTCCACAGGATGGTGAAAGTGGAATAACAACACTATAACAGTATAAGGTGGAAATGACCGTTATGTCTCTCTCTCTCTCTCTCTCTCTCTCTGCAATGCTAGGACTTTGGAGTTTGAAGGAGTGTTCCATTTGGTGGGCTGAATTTTTTTTCGAGCAAGTACCTCAATTGCTCCTCCCTGCTACACTCCTGCTGCTGTTCCAGTCATAGATTTTTTAAAATTATTTATTTGTATCCTGCCTCTCCATATGGATCGAGGTGGTGAACAACTTACAAATAGCATGTCTTTTGATACATTTCTATACATGCCCCCAACAAGCTGGGTACTCATTTTACCAACCTGAGAAAGTATGGAAGGCTGAGTCAACCTTGGAGCCCAGCAGGATCGAACTCACAACCTTGTGGCTTGCAGTACTGGCATTTAACCACTGTGCCACCAGGATGTAAAGCCCCTTTATGCATATAATGCATGACAGTGGATCTAGTCTCCTGATTTTTCAGAAAATTTTCAGAACTTAGGCCTTTTCCACATTTTGTTTTTACAACGGGGCAGCGCGCCCCCAACAAGGATGTTTGCACTTGGGGGCGAACTGGGTCCGGACTACTTTCTGTAGTTTCGGACTTCAGCCCACTCCAGAATGACCAGAACTGGTGGTTCGCCGTGCTATTGAAAGACTACTTAAAACAGGTCTTTCAATGGCCTGCCGTGTCCCACTCCGTCGCTGCGCTCCTGTGTAGATCTGCAGGCTCGCACCAGCGCGAGGCTGCAGATCTTCCTGGGGCGAGCTTCCGGTTGGCGAGCTTCTCCGGTTGGTGGAGAACCTCCACCAACTGGAAGCTGTCGTTTTCGTCCCCGGAGCAGTGTGTAGCGCGGCCGCGCACTGCTCTGGATCAGCGTGGATCGTCGGAGGGAGCGCGCCAGTCCGGTGAGTAACAGAATGTCCTGTTTCTTCCCAAAGTGTGAAAAAGCCCTTAGAGTTGAAACTGTAATAATTTCTTCAATGTGTAAAACAAGACTGGCAATTGTGGGGCATTCCAGATGTTGTTGGACTGCAGTTCCCAGCAGCCTCAGGCAGAATGGTGAGAAATAGTGGGAGCTGCAGTTCATCAACATCTACAAGGTCTCACGATTTCGACCTTTGTGCCCTTTCATACTATAGCACTATGATTCTACTTTAAGTGCCACAGCAATAGCTCATTGAATCCTGGGGTTTGCAGTTTAAGGAGCAGGATTCAAAATTCTCTACCACAGAGTTCTAGAATCTCTCCAAGCTACGATTCCTAGAATTCCTTAAGATGCAGCCATGGCAGTTAACATGGAATTATAGTGCTATAATTATGTACTATGAAAGGGCCCTGGTGTAAAGTGCTGCTCCTATGAGTTTTTGTTCATATGATCGTGGAACTTTTCAAAAAGGATGCTGTATCAGTCTGTTTCAGTACAAAAAACAAACAAAAACAATGACATCTTTAAAACTAATCAGTTTATTTCATGATAGATTTTTCTGGGTCATAGCCCACATCTTCCGATGCAACATCAAAGGACTGAATAAATTTTATGGAATTTCTCTTTGATGCATGCATGTATGGATTTAGATTTTCCTATCAGTGTGCATGATATTTAATTGGTTTATCAAAGCTGATATTCTATGTTTCTTTTTTTTAAAAAAAAACCTAAAACTTTTACTCAGTGGGGCAAATAAGTGCAAAGATCCAAAAGAACAAATTAAAGCACAAACGGTTTATTGAAATGATAAAGAGTTAGACCCTAAGACAGCATAACAGCAGGCCATTCATAGAAATTTGCCATTCCTTCTTCAGCTTTCTCTCTTCCCCAAAGCCCTGCCAAAAAATATGAGATAGATGTGTTGCTAGGGGACAAATAATCTATATATATTTTATATGGTATTTAATTATTTTTACAGTAGAATCCAATTAGTGTCCCCTAGATAGGGGTTGCTGGGGAAAGATTTAATATTTTAACACATAAGACATATATATTTCTGCCAGCTGTGGCATTTTCCTGGGTTTTGTACATTAAAAATACCTGTTGTTTTTTTTTACTTGTTCTTTATTTATTTCTCATCAACCTGTACCATATTTGGGACTGAGGATACGGAGACAATTGCTACTTCATGACAGGGCTGTGCCACTGTGGAGACAGGATGGCAGCAGTTGGCTGGTCGTGCTTCTGCATGATGTTATCACCAGTCCGCCGTCATCATGTCCCCAAGCAATGCACACACGTGGTATTTGCAAAATGGAAAAAAAATCTGTTTTGCATGTGTCATCACATGGCACTATCACCTTTCCCAGTCATGTGCAAGGGCCAGAAGCAAGCTGGTGATGCTTTCCTTCCCAGTGCAACAATGGAAACTGCCCAGATGTGCTGCGGAAGGAAGATATGGGGCCACCGCACTCCCTTCCGCAGGGAGCCAGTGAGGTGTGGAGGGGAGGCTTCTTGGTACTCTCCCTTCCCAGCAGGGGCGCTGCCAGGACTGTGTCAGGAAAATGTGTAGGAACATGTCAATGTCTATAATAGAGTTCCTCAGTTCTGAACAAATTGAAAAGAAATAAGTAGGATGGAACATTGTTTCTTTTTGAATTTACTGAATTTGGGTGCTTAAAATTGTAGAAAACACAACCATTTTTCATTAAAAATATTTCCTACTCATGGTTATTGAAAGAAAATGTAAAAACATAAGAGGATCCCTCTGCTAGACTGGAGAGGGAAAAAAGAAGAAGAAAGAGCAAGAAAGAAGGGCCATTTTTTACTCTACCTGGAAACAGAACAGTGCAAGTTACATTTTTAAAAATTTCTTTATAATTTTTCACCTTTTTTCTGTCTCGTAGGCCCTTTCTGCCCTACACTGTTATAGTGCTATTATTCTACTTTCAACATCCTATGGAAACTTGGGGTTTGCAGTTTAGGGAGGGGCATTTAGACTTCTCAGCCAGAGAACTCTTTGGCCTCAGTAAACTACAAACCCCAGAATTCCACAGGATGTTGAAGGTGGAATAATAGCACTATTACAGTGTAGTGTGGAAATGGCCTTTGACTCAGGACAGCAGCATCTCTGTTGTAATCATGATGCTTTCTCAAGTTGTCATCAGTCCAACAACCGGAGTAGGACATACTTTTCATTCAATTATTTCTCTGAGCAGATTGCTGAGTGATCTGGAAATAAGTGATATTGGAAGAGCCCTGTTGTTATGGTAGATCATTTCCTGATGAGGTGAGGCTTCAGTTTCCCTCTGATGTGGTGTGGGACTGATATGGATGCTCTGCCCTGTTAGCACTGTTATAGTGCTATTAATCAGTTCCAACATCCTGTGGAATTCTGGGGTTTGTAGTTTCCTGAGGCCAAAGAGCTCTCTGGCTGAGAATTCTAAGGCCCCTCCCTAAACTGCAAACCCCACGGTTCCATAGGATGGAATAGCACTTATGAGAGTAGGAATAATAGCACTTATGAGAGTGTAGTGGGGAATTGGCCATCGAATCTTAAACTATGGCCCTTTTTGCATGTTTTTTTTGCGCGAGCGCCCCTTGAGTGCCCCGCAAATTGGAGCACCGCTGCGCACGACACACTCCCACTTGCGTGGCGCTCACGAGGCTGAAGTGGGGCCCGGGCGTATTTTTTGACTTTCGGCTTGAAGCTGAAAATAGTGCGCGCTCGCGCAATGCTCGCACCGCCCTCGTGCACTTACCTCCATGCGGTGCATTGGCGAGCCGGGTGGGAAGCGCTTCCTTTCCCCGCGGAGCCTACAGCTCCCACAGTGCCCTGCAGAAGGAAGGGGCGAGGCGCTTGCATGACGGTCGCGTCATAACGAAGCGCCCTGCGGAAGGAAGGAGGGGGGAAGCAGCAGCCTCGCGAAGGAGGCTTCTCGCGTGAGACGTCCTCCCCTGTCGCAGAAAAAGGTAAGATGCGAAAAGGGCCTTAGAAAGGCCACAAGAGTCATCTAGTCTAAGTCCCTGCCATGCAGGAATACACAACTAAAAGCACTCTTGAAAGATGTCCATCCAAGTTCTGTTTAAAGGACTGAAAGGAGAGTCCACTCCCCTTGCCCCTAAGGCAGCCTATTCCATTGTTGAACAGTTCTTATAGTAAAGTTTTTCCTGTTGTTTAGACAGAATCTCTTCTCTTGTAATTGGTTCATGTTGTAGTCTCTGGAGCACCAGAAAACAAGCTCACTCCATCTCCCACATGATATCCCTCCAAGATAGCTTTCATGTCACCTCTCAGTCTTCTCTTCTCCAAGCTAAATGTATCTGGGTCCCTAAGTCATTCTTCATAAGGCTTAGGCCACTTCCACACTAGGCTGTTATAGTGCTATGACTCCACTTTCAACCTCCTATGGAATCCTGGGGTTTGCAGTTTCGGGAGGGGCCAGCTGGCTTCTCCTGAAACTGCAAACCCCAGGATTCCATAGTAGGTTGAAAGTGGAATCATAGAGCTATAACAGCCTAGTGCAGAAGTGGCCTCAGTTTCCAGACCTTTGACTGACTTGATCATGCTTTTCTGGACACGTTCCAGCTTGTTGATTCCCTTCTTGAATTTTGGTGTCTAGAACTATATTCCTGGAACAATGTTTCAGATGAGGTCTACCCAAAGCAGAATAAAATGGCACTGTTGACTCCTTGGATTGCCAGAATTCAGGACCTGGCCCTGATTCTTTATGAGTTATCTCCAGGTCGGTGACAATGGTGCAAATTCTCCAGTTTTCGTGGATTCAGCTCCAGGCAAATGTGGAAATCGCTAACTCAGCTATTAGAGCATTAGCCTGCTGCAATTTGCAAGACTTAATTGATTGGCTGCTGGAAATTATAAAAACTCTCCAGTTAGCTTCCTCTTTCCTTCCTTCCTAGCAAGAAGCAAGTAGGCTAGATTAAATGTTCCTTATCTTGTTGCCCTAAATGAACAGGAATAATCTCTGAATTTCACTTGGGAACAGCCAATTTAGTTAACATTTCTTAGTTTACAAACAGGTCAGTGGTTTGGCTCTGTGTGTATATTCGTGCATGTGTTCCCATATGTGTGTTTGTGTGTGTGTGTGTGAATGAACAAATGTGAGCAATGGTGGTTAATGCATAACACTTAATTACATAATTAGGGGCTGTTCTCCAAAGTTCAGTTTTTAATCTAGAAACCTCAGAACCCGGGACAATCCTGAACTGGGAATTCTAGTCCTCCCCTGCAATGCTTGAGTTCTCAGGTCATCCCCCTACCATTACTGCATTCCTAAGCTTAAAATCCTTGAGCCCTTCCCACTATATATCAGCCTCCTTAGAGACAAATGAGCCAGATGTGTTTCCAAAATTTAGAAATTTTTCTCCCAGAGTGGGTTCTGCTCAGGGAGAAAGGCAATATATAAATTCAATAAATAAATAAATAAATTTTAGGCCCATTCGTCACCAAGGAAACTCTGCAGTTGTGGCACAGGGAATTTGGATGCCTCATTAATTCTAATTACTTCAACACTGACTTTACTAGCCCTTTACCAGATGCACCAGGGTTACATATTTATGTTAATAAGACCGTACTGCATTCATTAGTCATTTCTCATTACTTGAATGTTAAAAATGCTGGGTGCTGGTTCAAAATAGAAACTGTGTCTTTTTTAAAATCATAGCATTTCTCACTTGGCTGGCTTGGCCATAAATTAGCTTGCTGGAAAAACATGTGTAATTCCTTTTGCCCCCTCCCTTTTTGCCTAGTGAAAATCAATATTATTATTCCCAAATGCTATCCAGATAGCTCTCTGTCTTATTCCCAGGGAGACTGCATAACTGTCTGCTCACCCAGAAGAAACATCTTGATTCAGATATACTTTGTAACAGTGGGTACTTTAAATATCTGAAGGGCTGTCACGGAGAAGATGGAGCAAGTGATTCGAAAGCAGCTACTTTAAATGGTAAGAAAAGAGATTCCACATAAACATTAGAAAGAACTTCTTGATGGGTAACTGTTATTAGGCCATTTACACCTGCACTTTGATACAGTTTAATTGGCAAAATGTGATTTAATTGGCAAGATATATCTATTGGCTTTTATATGAAATGTGTCCTGCTATGGCTGTATGGCCACGCTGGACAAGAGGAAATGACTGGCCGAAAACATATGTGGCAAATTGGGTCACAAACCCCTTCTAGGCATAGTCAGGTCATAGTGAGGAAATCACTAATAACTCCAGAGATAATGGGTTTGCAGCCAGCCTTGATAACTATGCCTTTAGGACAATAGCGACTGGGATATTCCTACCAAACTGCTGATTGCTTAATCTTCTTTTCCTCTGATCAAACAATCTTTCCTTCACCCCAAAACCTGTCTGGCAAGCATAGAGCTATCAGGCAACCATTAGCCCTTTTGTTACCTAACGCTAAAACCATCAGTCCATTCTGGACCTCATTGTCTACCCTGCAAACTCCATTGTTTGCTTGACCAGAGAGGCATTCACACCTGTGTCCTCCAGGCAGAAACTGTGTTTAAAATAGTCACAGTTTTGATCAGGAAGCTCGCAGTACATTTATTGCTGGTTGCCACTCTGATTCCCGATTGTGTGCTGTCCTTAGATGAAGTCTAAGCCACAATGCTGTTTCTTCACTGCTTTTCTAGACTGGTAAATATCACACCCTGAAATCTCACTATCCAAAACCTTTCCTCCCTTTTCCTTCGGTTAGCCTTCTGTGATTGCGTGACTGTTTGGAACTTGTGCACGTGTTTTATTCTCTTAATAAAACACACTTTAGCTTACTTTTGGATCTCTGGATAGTTCTTCCCTGCAGAAATACTGGTAAACACTGATGTCAAAGATCTTGTTAGGCCACCCCCCTCTTGCAGGCCTCCTGATATTGAACTAATAATTCCCCACCTTTTCACAGAGGTACTTGCATCATGGGTGGACCCTTGAGTCACCCACGTTTTGGGGTGACATTACAGTTGTTAGGCATTGGAACAGCCTTCCTTGGAGGTTGGAGATTCTCCTTTTTAAAGAGAGGACGGATTCTTCTGCATGGATTTGTGTACAGACAGAGGTTAGACTAGATGGTCTTTGGGGTCCTTTCAAACTCTAGGATTGTAAAGGCCGCTGAAGCTGCCACATATGTGACCTGGAAAGAAGAGAGTTCTTCTTCAGTTGTAACTACTACTACTACTACTGAGCTGGGATAGACAATAAAATTAGCAGAAGTTGCCCAGATTAAGACTTGTTTAATTTAATGTAAAGTTGAAGGCTCTCATGGCTGGAATCCATGGGTTGTTGTGGGTTTTTCAGACTGTGAGGCTGTGTTCTAGTAGTATTTGCTCCTGACGTTCTGCCTGTATCTGTGGCTGGCATCTTCAGAGGATCTGGAGACATGGAGGTGGAATGGAGTATATATACTTGTGTGATCTCCGGGTGGGAGGGATTTGCATTTGTGATGCATTAGTGATGCAGCTGGCCTGTGAGATAGCTCACTGTTGAGTGGACTAGCCCCCAGGGTTGTTAGTCAGGGGATACACATAACAGTTGTGTGTGCATTTAAGTACTCATTAGCAATCCATTGTTTTGTTTTCTGTAGAGAGATCTCCTGAGTCTGGGTGGTGTTCACTGGCGTATTTTTGAGTCTTGATTTTAGTGTTCTTCAGTACTGGTAGCCAAATTTTGTTTACTTTCCGAGTTTCTTCTTTCCTGTTGAAATTGTCCACGTGTTTATGGATTTCAATGGCCTCTCTGTGTAGTCTAACATAGTAATTGTCAGAACAGTCCAGAATTTCTGTGCTTTCAAAAAGCATTCTGTGTCCAGGTTGGTTTATAACATGTTCTGCTACCGCTGATTTTTCTGCCTGGATCAGTCTGCGGTGTCTTTTGTGTTTTTTTATTCGTGTTTGGACGCTGCATTTTGTAGACCTGTCCACAGCTGCAAGGTATGCAATAAACTCCTGCAGAAGTTAGAGGATCCCTCTTGTCCTTTGCTGAATGTAGCATTTGTTGAATTTTCTTGATCAGTCTGTAGATTGTTTGGAGGTTATGGTTCTTCATCAGTTTCCCTATTTGGTCAGTGACTCCTTTGATGTATGGTAAAAACACATTCCCTTTGGGTGGCTGTTTATCCTCACTCCTGTGATTTTTTCTGGGTTTTGAGGCTCTTCTGATGTCTGAAATGGAGTAACCATTGGCCTGTAGAGCTCAGTTTAGATGATTCAGTTCATCTTCTAGAAGGTGAGGCTCACAGATTCTTGTTTAATTGTCCCACCTAAAAGTGACCTTGCCTTCATTGGCAGTGTTTAAGCAGAAATGAGATGGTGACCACAGAAGTTCTTTAACAGTGGATTCGAACATGGCAGGGGGGTGGGACTGGATGGCTCTTGCCTTCCTTTCCAATTGCTGTAGTTTTGCTATAGCAATTTGAAGGAACAATTGAAGCCACACTTGCTGTGCCTGGTGCCTGGTGAATTTCAAAAATCTTTTGGGATACAACACTTGTGCTGGGGAGTGTTTTCAGTTAGATGTAATTTTTAGCTACCATGACAGACAAAGGCCTGATCTGCACATCCAGTCAGTCAGAACTGCTGTGAATTCTAGCTTATCATGACTGAAATTTGGATCTGTCTGCTGCCTTCAATCCCATTGTTCTACTTTTCCACACAGTGGTGCATTACGAATTAATGTCCGTCCAACTTGAGGCCTCTTCCTGAAATACAGCCAGGATTAGTAGGTGCCTCATCTGACAATGTGACAGGAAAGAGATATAATAAACACCTCAAATTGTGTAGTGGAAAGGCAATTATTTATCTGATTTTTTTGTCGTTGCTTATAATGATTCCCTGAGGGCGATAGTGGCTGATTAAGAAGGTCTTTCTGTGATACAATGTTTAAAGGTGTTTTTTGTATGAGGAAAGTACAAAAACGACCATATTCTTAACTGCATGTAAGTGTATAAGAAAAGTCTTCCTGTCTACACATTGTACTCCTAAGGCCTTAGATGGTAGATCTGGAGAGCGGCTTGGAATTAGGTATGAAAGATTATGCGTATGGGAAATGACCGGAAGACCACTGTAGTTTCAAGGAGGTGTAAGGTCTGGCCTGACCCCAGTTTGTTCCACCATGTTCTAAGTTCTTCCATGTTGTTGCTAAGAAAGGTCTGGAAAGGCCTTCTGGTATTCTTCCATGCTATTCATGGCCTTCTGACTTGTTAAGCACACTGCTTTGATTCTTGTATTTTGTCTTAATCTTTCTTTGAGGTACTCTGTATACTTGCTGGCTTAAAATGTAGACAAAAAAAAGTGGGTTGCATCTGCATGCTACTATTGCTTGTATGCTTGTATGTATGTTGTTTAAATTGCTTGCTATTTAATAAAATTTAAGACTTTCCTACTACAGTTGATATCATGTGTTGCCTCCGGATCCCCTGAAAATGAACCCCTCACCTTTGGTGAGCTGGCCAATTGCCTTTGGCAAGATATTATGGACAAAATCCTGGATGGGAGATGTAAAGTAAATTTTCCCCCAGGCAGAATTATGGTATGTCTCTCCTATCCCACAGGACTCACCTTTATCCTGTACCACCTAAAGCCATTTAGGGATCAGTGGAGACTGAGGGGCTTTGGAGAAGCATCTCGAGATGTGTGTGTGTAGCCAGACATACAAGGTCATTCTCAGGGACTTCTGGAGAATCCTCAGGTGGTCCCAAAGGATGCCATTGTGTAGCAGACTATAGAGACATATCCAGCCAGCTCTCCATTAGCTTCTAGAAGGCCATGGGCAGGTGCAGGTTAAAATGAGACAGGGGCCATTGTACAAAGAAGGTAGTGAATTTCTCCCTCTACAATGGTCAAAAGGAATACATACTCAGGAGTGTGAGATTGTACTTAATGCCTGAGCAGGTCACTAACATGCCAGCTTGTATGTTGCCTACATGAAGACATAATCATTTTTCTCATTTTTCCCATGGTCTGTGCTGTTCATATTTCCAGGTGTGTGTTTGTGTGTGTATACATACATACACGTATTAAAAAAAATACAACACCTGATAAAGCCTATTTGACTGGGACAACAGGGAGGCAAAGGTATTGATAGATCTATAATATTTCATTCAGTTTTTAAAACAACAATGAAAGAACAGTAATACATCGATTCCTCACAGCCATGGAGATATATATGCTGTTAAGTATGGAAGACCATTGATGATATCTGTATCATCTATTGATATCTGTATCATCTATCTCTCCAAAACAGTACAAAAAATAGAAATAAATCCACAGAAACTTGCAGCCAATGATTTTTGTTTTCAATGAGGTGTTTCATTGTTGAGGACAAGAAAAATTCTTCTCCATCCTTGCTGTTAGCTCGTCAGTATAATGGGATCAATATTGACTTGGCCAGGAGGTGATGAGAATAAAACCAAGCAAATCATTCACAGTAAAATGACTGAGGCAGTGTATTGAGCCCTGTTTCCTGCAGAAGGCTCATACTATGCCTATAAGTAATAAGGTACTTGCACTTTTTATTTATTTAATTAAAATATATTGCTTTTCCCTGCACAAAATGTCCAAATTGGAATACAATAATATAGCATAGCTCCAAGGCATCATTTCTGGTAGCAATTATAGGATGAAAACCGGAATGAATGATAGGGACATAAGATAGTGGTGGTTATTGCAGGAATTGCTAGTTTGACCTGCCAGTAACTGTGTTGCTTAGTCTGACCTCTTTGGTCCAGCTTTGTTAATGGTAGGGATCAACCCTGTGAATATGTGCATTATGGATGATTGGTGTCCCAAAACAGTGCAGGGAAGTGTTGCCTCAGTATTCTCATTTGAGATGAAATTAATACAGAGAAAATTTTACCAGAATCCTCCTACTTTTTAATGGGATACTAGACTCCCCATAAGCTTCAGAAAGTCTGTTTAGTGGCCTGGCATGATTGGAAATGTAGCCTGACCACATCTGAACAGACACAGATAGGTCCAAGTGGGTGTGGAATCAAAGACCAAACTTTACTGGTGCAGAAAAATAAAACTGTGATTCCCCTTCCAAATTGTTCATCATACTTAGCCTTGTTGCCTTTCTAGCTTTTTCAGTATTGAGAAAGGCAGACCGACTCTTACAACAGAAAGCTCCCCTTCAGTCACTCTGATAAACAGTACCATGAATAAAGAAATTCCCATTGGAAAAAACTATTGGCAGGTGTCATGCTGTGGATAGCTATCCCATAAACAATATCACCTTCAGCCTTGATCCAAGTAATCCCTACTTCATGATCAGCAGAAATAAGTTATCAGGAGTATGCAGTCTAGCAACCTTCAAAAATCACATCATAGGAACACAGGTGATATAGGGGGCAACTTATCTCAGGAAACATTTTAAAAAAGAGTGCTCTTGGGATTCCACAACCTTGGCTTCAGGAATCGACACCATCTGGCAGCAGTTTCTGTTGTACTGGAAGGCTGATGAGCAAACTTGCAGATCTGCTAGCATTGCTGCTGTTCTGCTAGCTGCTGCCTGATTGCTTCCCTTATTGGAGTAGAATCATAGAGCTAGAAGAGATCACAGGGGCCATCTAGTCCATCCCCCTGCCATGCAGGAACCCACATCAAAACACTCCCAATAGATGGCCATCCGGCCTCTGCTTATAAACCTCCATAGAAGGAGACTCCACCACACTCTGAGGCAGCATATTCCACTGCCTGACAGCTCTGACCTCCTCTTTCCTCCCACCTTTCTGGCTGTTTTTAAAATGTTCCAGTTTCTCTCTCTTCCTCATCCTTTCCCCTGTTGTCCACAGCTTACTTCAGTTGCTGCAAACTGAGTTCACAGTGCAAAAACAGTTTTCACTCAATTAATCAGCAAGGAATGGAGAGGAAAGGGAGAAATCTTGCTTTTCACAGTAGGTTCAGGCAAAAGCAAACTGCTGCAGCCATTTCTAGATTGTGTGTTCTTCTTCATTAATAGCTTTTCCCCATCTTGACTGCACTCTGATGTTGCCTGGCCACATATGTCCTTATATTTAATTTATGAAATGTGAGAGGGTATGGCATCATGAACCACACCGGAAGTAGTTATAGATTCTGGATTTGATTAGTCCAAACAAAGACAGATTTAGTTCACTTCTGAAGTAGCAGTAGTATGCCTTCAAATCATTTCCAACTTATAGAGACTCCAAGGTGAATCTATCATGGGGTTTTCTGGGGCTGAGTGTGTATGACACATCCAAGGTCCCCCAGTGGGTTTCAATGGCCAAGTAGAGAATCAAACCCTAGTTTCCAGGGTTGTAGCTCAACTGTCATGTCTGCAGCAGTGCAGGCAGTTACTCACAAACAGCACAGCTCCTATACACAAGGTGAGAGTCAGAGAATGTCCAAACAGAAAGGCAGCCAAGAGTAAACAAATCTGAAGGGGCAAATCCAAACCATAGTCTGAACAGGCAGAGTTCCAAGACAGCCAGATCCACAAGCACAGGGGTTTCAAGACCAAAGAGACCAGTTGCTGACCCTGGGAGGAAAGGCCAGCTGGAGCCCTCTTTTATCTATGGCTGCTGCCACCACAGGTGTTCCCTCCTTAGGGCTTGTTTACTATTTAAACAGGCTGAGCGACACAACCCCTCCATTTCACGGTGTCTCTGCTGCAAGGTAGGTGTGTCAGCTGTGTCTTCCTCTATTTGTTCCCCTGGCTCAGGCCCTTGTTGTTGTTGTGTATTAAATCCTTCTGGACCAGCTTCTGGGGACAATTCAGTCGCTGAGGAAGCCTTTGCCTTGGAGTCAGAATCCTTCTCCTTGCTGCCACGGTCCCCAAGGCAGGGTATGACATCAATACTCAAACCACTAGCCCACACTGGCTTTCTACAACATATAGAATATAATGTAGGAAGCTATGTGTATTAGAAACTGTGTGTGTGTGTGTGTCCTTCTCCTTGCTGCCACGGTCCCCAAGGCAGGGTATGACATCAATACTCAAACCACTAGCCCACACTGGCTTTCTACAACATATAGAATATAATGTAGGAAGCTATGTGTATTAGAAACTGTGTGTGTGTGTGTGTGTGTTACTGGGAACAAAGAGACAGGCTAATGTTGGGCAGAGTGCCTCCTCAAAGGTGAACAAAGTGATGATAACATCTGTATTTCTATCAACACTGAGATATGAGCAGTCCAATGTTCAAACCATCATATGTGGCATGGAAAGAATGTGAGGTCTAAATTTTGGCAAGTGTGAGCAAATGAAACTTGTTGGCATGTAGACAAGATGTACAACTTCAATCATTATAGAGTTAATGCTGTGAAATAGAGAGGACCTTCGGCTGGAAATGTTATTTAAAGCAGCTGTGAAGCCTCTATAAGACTAGTATTTTCTTCAGTGAACTTATCTGCTGTTGGATCCTGCTTCATTGTGGTATTTTGTAGTTTGATATATTTTGTATTTTACTTGCCTATATTGCTCATGTTCATTTTAACCTTTTTTACTACGTTTTCCCTTTTGTGTATTGTCTTTATATAAATAGCTTCTTTGCTATGTTTTTCTTTAAATAGAATAGATAACAGAATATTGTTACTATCCATTTTGTGTCCTGAATTTCTATTTTACAACAAAACTAGCAGGTGGTCTTATCCTTTAAGCAATGTTAGATATTACAGGCTAAGGCACAGAGCCTCGGAGCTGGTTTTGATGACAACTCTATAGCACATGTCTTGTAGTCTGGCTCTTAGTCTATTAGATGAGCAGCCACTCTATTATCTATACTGAAGTGGACAGAAGAGTGGCAGGAAAGAAGGAGAGCTCAGCAGTTGGCAAAAGGTCAATCTGAATGTCCCCTGCACTTTCCAGTCCCCTAATTATACTGCTGAAATGAACAGAGAAGGTTCTTGTGACACCTTGAAGTATTACTCAGTATGTACTTTTGTAGCCCACTTTATGAGATGCATTTGAGGCAGTGTGCTACAGTCAGTAGCCACATAAGACTTCTCTGCATTTCAGATACCAAAAGATTCCTTGTTATTTTTGCTATAAGAGATTACCATGTCTCCTCAATCCTTCATGAACTTTTTGCTGAAATGAAGGAATCTTGGGTAGATTTTAGTGTGGAAAATATTCAGTTCTGGTATAAAAAACAAAAAATAACTTTTCCAAGTTCTGTCTAAATGTATTTGAACTAAAGGCATATACTTAGTGATCCCCCATAACCTAAGGCCATTTCCCACTGCACAACTACAGCGTTATGATTCCATTTTAACTGCCATCACAGTATTCTATGGCCTCCTGGAGTTTGTAGCTTGGTGAGGCACTAGAGCTCTCTGGCTGGGAATTCTAAATGCTCCTACTTAGAATCATAGAACCATAGAGTTGGAAGAGGCCCCAGCGGCCATTGAGTCCAACCCCTGCTATGCAGGAACACACATCAAAGCATTCCCAACGGATGGCCATCCAGTCTCTGCTTAAAAACTTCCAAAGAAGGAGACTCCACCACACTCCCAGGCAGCATATTCCACTGCTGGACAGCTCTGACCGTCAGGAAGTTCTTCCTGAGGTTCAGTTAGAATCTTCTTTCCTGCAGCTTGAATCCATTGCTCCTTGTCCTAGTCTCCAGAACAGCAGAAAACAAGCCCGCTCCCTCCTTGACATGACATCCCTTCAAATATTTAAACATGGCTATCATGTCCCCTCTTTCTCTTCTGCAGACTAAACATACCCAGCTCCCTAAGTCATTCCCCATAGGGCATGGCTTCCAGACCCTTCACCATTTTGGTCGCCTCCTCTGGACACGTTCCAGCTTGTCGATATCCTCCTTGAATTGAGATGCCCAGAACTGGAACAGTATTCCAAATGAGGCCTAACCAATGCAGAATAGAGTGGTACCATTACCTCCCTCGATCTAGACACCATACTCCTATTGATGCAACCAAGAATTGCGTTGGCTTTCTTGGCTGCCTCCTCACACTGCTGACTCATGTTCAGCTTGTGATCTACCAAGACTCCTAGATCCCTTTCACATGTACTGCTATCCAGCCATGTGTCCCCTATCCTATATTTGTGCATTCAATTTTTTCTGCCTAAGTGTAGGACTTTACATTTCTTAAACTGCAAATTCCAGGATTCCATAAGATAGAGCACTGACAGTTAAGACGGAATCATAGTGCTGGAACAATCTAGTATGAAAGGGCCCCTGGTGTCCATGTTTCATAGCTCATGGTACTCTGACATATCTAGAATAGACATGGTTTTGCAGAAATCAGAGAAAGAGACCCACGGAAAATGGAAAAATGTTTATTTTAGCCGGCAGAGTGTCTTGGTGGAATCCTTTCCAAAGACCGAGCCCCGCCTCTTTAAGTTCACAACAATTTATACATTTTCCAGTACAGTGTCATCACATGTTCAAGGAAGGAAACAGATGTGTACAAAGGTTCCCATCTCTCCACAATAGACCATTCTTTTAGTAATCTTCAAAAGTTGCAAACCAGAAGCAAACCACATTCCATTCTTCTATTCCCACAGTTCCTTACAAACACAGAGAAATAACCACAAACTGCAAAGAGAATTAACTGTTTATCCCTTACAATGGAAAACAATGTACGTATCAGTGTCTCATCATTCAAACCTAAGGTTTGCAGCAAAGACTTGAAGTGTCCAGCCATTCCTATCACTGCAAACGTCCATGGAATCAATGCCAAGCTGCCCTTCTGTAACCAATATGTGTATCAGCAAGCTGGTGATACTTAGTTTCAAAGTGGAAGTAAATAATCTCCACATGAAAAAAGAAGCCCCAGGCCAGGTGCCTTAGCTGGCTCCCACTGATGTGATTGCTTGAAAGAAATCAAACCAGCTGCTCTCATATAGCTATCACAGAAAAGTGAGCCCTACAAATTGGAGCAAAAAGACAGGTCCTTAGAATGGACATCGCTGATATTGGCTATTATCAGTTTTTCCAACCTTCTTCAAACCAATCCCCTGTGTTTTGATTTTGCAATTGTTCCTAGGTAGTGGTGTAGTGGTAATTTTTTGAAGTCCAGATGCTCACTATGACAGTCTCCATGATCAGACTGTGAAGGAGAGAAAAGTTAAAAATAAAAATGTTACAGTTTGAAAAATGCACCAAACAGTTTTCATCTCTACCAGGAGCAAGTCTTTTGTAAAGGTAGTGGTTTGGAATTACCCATTCAAGACCAAACCATCCTAAAACTTGGGTTGCCTCAAGGGTAACTCATAATAGTACTCTGTTGTTGAGAAAATATATTTTCCCATCTGGGTAAAGTGAAGGCTGTCATAGAGTACAGTGAAGGACAGAAAAGCTTGAGGTGCAGAGGCGTATCTAGGGTGAGGCAAGTAGGATACGTGACCAATGCCAGGGGTGTGTGCAAAAAAGCCATGCTGGAAGATTTAGAGGAGGAGGAGGAGGAGGTGGTAGCGGCCCAGGAGGAGGAGGGTTGCCCTAGGTGCTGTTTATGCTAGATGCGTCACTGTTGAGGTGCAGGTGGAAGATGATAATGCTGCTCCCACTAATTGAAAAGCCCTGATGCTTTGATCTTCTAAGTCCTGGCTCTACTACATCCATGGTTACTAGGCTTTTCCTTTTTGCGCAATTCAAGGGATACCTGCCTCTAGAACAGGATCCATATCAACTGCTAGAAATTATCATACTTGGCTCTCCTGGTATGATCCTCGATTGGAATATGCAACAGAGTGTAGACCAACATCCCTCTCAACCAATCAGTGCTGTAGCCAAAAGCCTCTGTACTGATCACGTGCCCCGGATGCACTGTGGGAGACTGATGTTGTGTCCAGCGCAGAGCAGGTAATTAATCAGCAAGCAGCAGAGCAGGGCTTACTCACAAGGCAAGAGAGGGGGGATGTCCAAAAGGAGTTCAGGTTCCAGAGCAAACAAATCCAAAGGGCAAGTCCAAGTCGTCATCAAACAGGCAGAGGTTGAAGTGGATCCAGATACAAGAGAACACAGTGCAGGGCTTCACAAGTAAAAAGATAAGTTGCTGACTCTGGAAGGAAAGGGGCCTTTTATCTTACTGATGCTGTGGCCACAAGTGTTCCTTCATTAGGGCTCGTTGGTTACTTAAACACGCTGAGCAGCACAGCCTCTCTTTCTGGTGTCGTCTCTCTTGCACGGTAAGTGTCTGTGTTGCTTCATCCTCTGATATTTGTTCCCCTTGCTCACGCCACTGCTGTTGCTTGTTATCTTCTCCTGAGAAAATTTCTGGGGAAACTCCTGTCTCTGGGGAAACTTCTGCCTTGGATTCAGAATCCTGCTCCTCACTGCCAGGGTCTCCAAGGCAGGGCATGGCAACTGATGTGACAACTTCCTCTTATTCTCCTACTCTCTTTTGTCATTTATCTAGGAATTTTACAACACACCATAGACTCAGATAGACAAAAACAGGCTGGTAGTCCACTACATTCCATTTATATGGTTAGCTTTCCCTATTTACTATTCTTTGGAGGTGTTCAAACTATTTCTCCTTATTCAGTGAGACTATGGCACTGGTGGGTGGTGGCTTCCATGCGGGCAAATTCTCTGCTGGTTTTATGTCTGACCTAAAGCAGCTGCTTTAGCAGCTGTTGAAGGTACAGGCTGAGTTTCCCTTATCTGAAATGCGTGGAACCAGAGGTATTTCAGGTTTTTTTCTTTTTTCTTTTTTTGGATTTTGGAATATTTGCATACACATAATGAGGTGTCTTGGAGGTGGGACCTAAGTCTATACACAAAATTCATTTATGTTTCACATACACCTTATACACATAGCCTGAATGTAATTTTATACAATTGTTTAAAATAATTTTGTGCATGAAACAAATTTTGTGTACGTTGAACCATCAGAAAGCAAAGGTATCAAGAAATATGAAGTGATAAACACTTATATACATATATTATGTATATTAAAATTAGTCTGATGATTGGGTCGAAAAGGGAATTTCACAGAAAACAGGTTTTGATAATGAAGATTGAGGGGAAAAGTATGTAATTTGGGGAAAGCACAAAACAAAGAGTTGAGTATTGAGGAAGGGGGTTATTTTATACAAAAGATATATATAATGTAGGTTGGATAAATATATTGTTGTATGAATGTAAATTTTGAAATTAAAAAAGATTAATAAAAAGCAAGCAAGCAAAGGTGTCACTCTCTTTGCTTCCCATGTAGGCAGTCTGTAGTTGTTTGGCATCACTATCAATCCTACTCAAAATTTTTAAGATTTTGGAGCATTATGGATTTTTGATTTTCAGATTAGGGATGCTCAATCTGTTTGTTATTGACTGCCTTTAAGATGTTTATGACTTATGGCAATCCTAAGATGAGCCTATCATGGGGTTTTCTGGGGCTGAGGGTGTGTGATGCACCCGAGATCACCTAGTGGGTTTCCATGGCCAAGCAAGAAATTGAACTCTGGTCTCCAAGGTCATAGGCCAATGTTCAAACCACTATACCACTCTGGCCCAGCCACTTACTGTACTTATTTTATATTGGGGATGGTGTTCAGCACCTTGGACAGGTGCTTTAAATCATAGGTGAAAACCCAGAATAGAATCATTGCCTTACTGACATGGAAACCACTGTTTGCAACTGCTCTATAGTTTCAACAGTATTCTAATAGCTGTGTATCTCAATGCACAACCTGCTGTAAGGAAGAACAGCATATTAGTTTGACTCCTGAAGCTAATAGGGAAAGGGATTTTAGGATGAAAAGAGAAAGAACCAGCATTCGTCCATTTGCTCTCTTCCCCTTCCTTCTCCCAGTCCTTCCAGATCCTGAAAGGAAGAAGAAATGGCAGATGGAGAAAGTTCATTCTAAAGAGATATGAATGCATTTCCCTTCATCCTGGAAATCTGTCAGTAGGCCTAGAGTGCTTTGAGAGGGAAGCATGTTGAAGCCTTTTGCACCACCCTGCCCCGATTGTGTGTGAAAAGCATTTTAGCCAACCCCTTTCTTGTTGTTCCATTTATATTTATACATTTATACATTTATAACATTTAAAACATTGCACTTACAAAATGCTGCCACTTCTGTTGTATTTTCATGTTCCTAATAAAGGTATTATCTAATTCCAGGTTTTGTTTTTAGTCACGGATCAGACAGATAACTTCTGTTTTGTTTTGTTTTTTTGGTGTGTGTGTGTGTGTGTGTGTACTTATATCAGTATTGAATTGGATTCATCTGAGCTCTGACAGGACTGTGCTTTAACTAGTGAGTATACAATTTCCCAGACAGTTAATAGATGGTATAAATCACAGAAAGTTTTTGGGAAGCCAGTCAGTTGACTTTCCCCAGTTTTCATGACCTGATCTCTGCTTCTTATGGAATTGTTATCTGTTAGGATGATACATTTTTGGATCTGATGAACGTGTAGAAACAAAAATTGAGCTTATTGGTATATGCTGGATTTTAAAAATGGTTTCCTTGTAATCAGATACCTCAGTAGCAAAATGATTCCAAATACCATTGTGATTGTGACGATAAGATGTTGCAATGGAGATGAGTCCCCTGACAAACTTTGTTGCAAAGCCAAATGTGGCCCAGATGGGACTGAAGATCTGTTTGAACAAGTGCTAAGTGCCAAAAATACTATATGGGTGAGTAAATGAAGAAATACAACAACAAAAGACAAACAGCACCATCAGCTTTATGACAGAAGATTTGGTGGTGGTAGAACATAGGCTTTTCATGCACAAATTCCCAGGTTCAGCCCATGGGACTGCCAGTTAAAAAGAATGTGGAAGTAGATTGTGGAAAAAGACCTCTCTTGAATCTGAAGAACCGTCCTGAACAGACCATTTCAGGCTGGGTGATTCTGGGAGCTGTAGTCCAAAAAAGAACATATTTAGTCTCTGAAGGCAACTCCCTGAAGGCAGTATTTACACCTGTTCAAAGGGCAATTTCTGGGAGAAGACAACAGTCTTGAGGACTGGGTGAGTCTGGGAGATGTTGTTTGAAAAACCACTTTTCTCCTGCTCTACCTAGACTGGTTAAAGTATAGGTTCTGAAGAAGTAGGCCTCCTAGGATATTTAGAAGAGAGACAGCTAGATGATATGAACACACTTTTAGCCAGCAGGGCCTTTTTGTAGCAGAACTGCATCAAATGTGTACATTATACAGCAGAACAACCTAGTTTCACCATTAAGTATATTTGGTAATTTTAAGAAAAAAGGCATTTGATGAAGTGGGCTGGAGTTCATGAAAGCTCAGCGTGAAATATATCAGAATCAAATGTACTGCTAGATGCCTCCTCCCCTGCTTTCTTCTTACGCTGAAACAGATTAACACAGCTAGCTTCTTAACAATGTTGTTAATTTTATGTCAGTTTAATATGATAAGATTGTAATAATAATAATAATAATAATAATAATAATAATAATAATAATAATAATAATAATGTGAAGGGAACCTCTGGGAAGACAAATGTAAAACCAGAAATGTGTCTAAAAGTGTTACATAGGGCCAGTCAAAGACAGAGATACAGCTAGGTAGAAAATGAGATAGGTGCAGTGAAAAATAGAGTTGGACAAATTGGGAGTGGGAATCCAGGAGATCCGGATAGGGTCTGGGGAGTTGACAACGTGGAGAGAATTTGGGGAAAAGTGTTACTTTGTTATAAAATGAAGTGTTACTAAGTGCTGAGTGCAGAACCAACATAAGACTAACTGTTTATTTTATTTGTTACATAATAAATCCTTACTATTTTTCTTTTCCACATTATGCCTGGATGATTTAATTTAATATTTAATTTAATATTTAATTTAATTTAACTAGGAACATTGAACACACTTTACCACATTGAACTTACAGATTCATGCAGCCACTTATCCAATGTAGTGCCCACGTTGAGGCCTGAGTACCAGATCTAGGGGGAGACCTTAAGAGTAAAAAGGCAAGGTATGTGATAGGAGCCCAAGGGCTGGAATTGTGGAGTCAACCTGGACAGGAGCTCCACCAAAGGGAACCACTCACGCACCTGTCCTGTTCACATCAAAGTGGGATTGGGAGTGGGTGCTGGCAGGGGAAATGAAATCTGCCCACTCCATACTGTATTTTTCTGCACTTTTCAGCCTTCAGAACTTTTTTCCTAGTTTATCTTCATTTTCAGAGGTGGCACAGAAGAAAGCACTTCAAGAGGTGGAGCAGGATAAGTGGGGGCTGCTTTTGAGACTCAGAGTTTGTCCTCAGATAAGGGTGATACCACTGTGCAATTTTTTGTGCAGTTGGGCGTACGGAATTTAGTGTTTCTTAAAGAAATAAGGGGAGGAAAAGAAAATATCAAGTAAAAGAAAATAACATGGCATCCTTTTTTCTTTCAGTTTTCACAACCTTGTACTAATTGCACATTAGAGCTTTCTTTACAAAAACAGTAAATTATTTTCCCACTCCTCACATCTGCTGCTTTTCTTCTTTTCTCTTTGTTTTTCTTTCTTCTTTCCTTCCCTTGTAGAGATCTGAAAAGTTACTTTGCTTAGACGTCCACTCCCAGAATTCACCGGCCAGTATGGACAATGGTTCTACTGGCTGGAAATGCTAGAAGATGTAATCCTGTTACCCTGACTTCTGGGGGGTCCCCTGGGGGACATCTTGATTTGCTCCAAAAATGCAAGGACTGGGGAAATTAGCGGAGCACTAGCTTGGCAGAATGTGGGGCAGGGTAACCCATCGAGACCTTCAACCCAATTTTTACAGGGTCAGACCAAGCAAAATGCCAGACAATCTTATTAATGAATTTTATTAACAAATACATTCTCACGCACGAACACAGTCACTCACTCATGCACACAAGGCCTATTGAGAAGAGAAAGAGGTGAAAAATTGTAGGGGATTCAGCAGAGAGGGTGTTAAGGCGGTGATACTACACCTGTCCAGAAGTCTTCAGCCTGGGAAACAGCAAGGAAGAAGGAGCTCAGTGAAGAGAGGTGCCTGAGGGGAGCACTCGACTAACAGAGAGTCTGCTAGCGTAGCAGGGAGTTCTCCAAAGAAGGTCTCAAAAATGGGGACTACTTATAGGGAAGAACATACCTTCCCTCTCCTGGGAAGAACAATGGCCAAAATAGAAGGAAAAATATGGCACAATAGTAACTTGATGGTTTGCATGATTGGTTCATGTAAATGTACCTTGCACTTGTAGGATTTGTCAAAGCAAGCATTGCTCAACATGGGGAAAACCTAGTAATCCCCTCAAGTTGGCTTTTTGAGACTGAGGGCCCTTTGTTTGTGCGGATGTGCCTAGCCTGAGGTCTCCTTGGAAAACGTGACTGGGGATTTTCCTAGCCTTGACCTATGTCCGGTTGTTTGATCTATTTGTGTACGCACTCATCTAGGCAATCTCTCTGACATAGAAGATATATTTGATATTAATTTTATATCCCCGTCGGATGGTGTCTGCTAAGGGGGTAACAGTCCGGATAGTACTTTTTCATAGCTGTGTAGCTTCTGTCCTCTTCTCTTATCTGATTTTTCTTCTGCTCTTCCAGACTAGTTTTTGTTCTCTAGTCTCTTCTGAGTTTTGTCCAACAATAGGACATGAGGCAGTTGATGTGCTCTTGCTTTTATTCTAGACTTTAATGGAGTTGTCACCAGAATAAGTCAGCACCTCGGACCAGTCCTTTAAACTCTGAAATAAAACACATAATGCATTAATGTGCCCTAGTATGGAAGACACTGTCTGTTTTTTTGGTGGTTGTTACCTGGAGATGAAGGAGCTTATAACAAACCCAATCATTCACCTCAATTTTATTTTAAAAACAGAAATCTTCTCATTCTTGTTTTGTATGGGAATGGGTTTGACTATTAGCCTATAGGGAGTCAATTGTTTGGTGTCATGAACAAATTACTGGTTCCACAGAAAGAAAGTTTAGTGGAGTATACAGTTTATTTGGGGTGTGATAGATGGTGGCTCTGAGGTCAAGAAACAACTGATTGTACCAGGAACAGAGCCAGTGATTGACCAAACCAACTTGCAAATATTCCTAGCAGTTAAAGGACAAGCGGAGGCAGAGTTGCCCCAACCAACTCCAGAGGGAGAAGGAACCAGCAGTGATTTGGAAGAATTACAGTCACCTGAGCCCCTTAGCCCCCAGTCACAAAGAAGGCTGAAACGGGCAGCTTAGAGGGAAGCTTTCTTGGCTAGATTAAGGAAGCAATGACAAGTAACACCTGTCTCTGTGGCTGCTTAGGTCTGTCAATGTGGCTTGCTCTTTGCTTGTAGCAAATTACTTGTAAGCCTCACAACCCTTGTGTTCTGGCTCCCTTGACCCCTCTGGAAGGACCTCTGCTTTCTAGGCTGTTGGACTGGACTTTGACCTGGCTCAGCTCTGTGATTTGCTTAGTAGTTGTATTGGACATTCCTTGCTGCCTCTTCCTCCTTGTCGCAGCAAGTATTCTTGCCTTCACCCTCTTGCTGGCAGTGAGGCACAGGCAGGGAGTTGGACTCTGACATGGGAGAGAGAAAAGAGCTATATATCAACCACGACAAAAAGAGAAAGAGAGGAAGAGGTATGTGTGGAGGAAGTGAGGTAAAGGCTGAAAGTATTAGTCTATAGGTGAGGAATTAACAAAGCAGACAATACAAAGAAAGAACTTACCTGTCTCTACTCCCACTATAGGTACACAGTCACTTGTGTGTCACTGATTGTGGTTGTGTGTGACTGAGGCCCTTTCCGCACGATGTCACTGTTGCGTTTTTGCCACAAGATGGCAGCAGTTGGCAGGTTGTGCTTCCGCATGACGTTGTCACTGTCCCGCTGCCATCCTGTTGCGGAGCATCGTGCTTGCGCAGTTTTTGCAAAACAGAAAAAATCCGTTTTGCACCTGCGATCACACAACACTCCCGTCACTTCTGGCCATGTGGAAGATGTGGAAGCGCATTGGCGATGCTTCCTTCCATAGCGCAGCAATGGAAAAAGCCCGGCTGCATTGTGGAAGGAAGATGCGGCGCCATTGCGTTCTCTTCCGCATGGACTGAGCAGGTGCAGAGAGGAGCATTGCTGATGCACTCCCTTCTGGACCTGGGACTGCAGCGAGACGATGCGGAAGAGCTTTGTCATGCAGAAATGGCCTGAGTGTGGAGGCTGGATGGCCATATGTCTGGAGTGATTTGATGGTGCATGGCAGGGAGTTGGGCCTGATGACCCTTGTAGTCTCTCTTCCAACTCTATGATTCTATAATCCTATGATTCCAATTGTGGTTGCTTTTTCCTTTGCTTCCAACACAGGGAATTGGATCACTACTCTGCCATGTCAAATTTGTCTATGAAAAAATGGTTATGTACATAGTTACCTTGGTATCATTTTACAAGTGACACAGAGGAAAGGCTGGTTTGCCACCAACTATGTAGTAAGGAGGGAGCTGCATGACTATGTCCATAGGGCATTTGTGTTTTCAGACTTGTGTTTGGCCCTTTTCGCACATTACCCGTTTGTGCGGCTGGGGGAGCGGTGTCTCACACGAAAAGCCTCAGCAGGAACGCTGTCGCTTCCCTGCTGCTTGAGTTCTGCAGCACTTCCTGGTCGCGCGACCGTCGCGCGAAAGTCCCGCTCCTTCCTTCCGCAGTGCAGCCTGGGAGCTGTAGGCTGTGCTGGGGGAGGAAGCGTGACCGGCCCGCTCGTCCAATGCACTGCACGGCAGGTAAGTGAGTGAGGGCCCTGGGAGCATTGAGCGACCACGCACCGTTTTCGGCTTTGAGCCGAAAATAAAAAAATCCATGCATGGTTCGCGTTAGGCTCGTCATACGGACCGCTGCTCCCATTTATGCAACGCTCAAGGGGCTCTTTCGCCTTCGAAACTGCATGCGAAAAGGTTCTTTGTTACATACACACTTTACTATTTTCAGTGTAGGCTTCAATCATGCTTAGGTTACACCTAAAACTGTAAGATAGTAAAGGGCCTTGAGAAGTAGTGTAATACTGTTGGTTTTACTATTAGGTAACAATATCAGGTCTAAACTTCCAACCAATAATAGGAGAAAGAAGAATATATAGTTACTTTGTTACCTGTAGAGAATAGCCTTTGGATGATGAACTGAATTTGTTTGGGAAGTGCTGCAAATTGACCTTTGGAGTCCCATAAGAAAACTGAAACAGTGTGAAGTTTTTATAGCTTTGTGTGATACTTTAACAAATTTGAAATTGATAACCATGGTTGTTGTCTAGAAAGCAGTTAAATGCAACAGTGCATATTTCTGATAGCAACTAGAATCTATACTTGAGTGTCTAATCTTTGAATAGTTTTCTTTTAAATAAATTAAGAAAAAAAATTTTTTTCCTGCCATCCTCCCAGAAACAGATGCTCAACTGGACTCTTTGGTTGTGAAGGCTAGTGTTATTTGGGAGACTGGCAACTCCAAGCCAAGTGTTGTGCTGGAAAGGGTTAAGGGTAGCAGCTGGACTCCTTGAGAACATCTCAAATCTGATGTTAAACTGGGAAACCTATGTTTCTCCCACACTCGATGCTGGCTTAGCAAAAATTGGTGTGGAAGTCAAAATTGGTGGGGGGACAACCTGCCATATCTGCTTTCTGAGCAACTTTAGATGTCAGCATCCAAATGTTCTTGGCAAACTCCCTAAATGACGTGTAGTTGCACCTGTAAGTTCAGATTAGTATGTTAAATGCATCTCAGTTGAGCTACTGATCTGAAATATGCAAGAACTTTGATTTGTTCTACTATAGTGTGGTTTAATTGTTCACTATTGCTGTGCTGGAAGGTAATATAAGATTTAGATTATGAAGACCCACTCAGTCTTGCAATTAGCAGCATCCACAAAATGACTGTCTCTGCTCTTGAAAATGCAAACCCATTGTTTTCAATGCACCTAAGTATTTCTAGGCATGTCACACTCCTGCTGTCCTTTTGACTTGAGATGTTTGCCTTAGGTCCTGTCTTGTTTCTAAGAATTGTCTGAGCCACATGCTTCATTCAAGTGAAATAATGAAGGTGGCTGTTGCTACTTTTGGTTGTTTGTTTCCTAAGAAGACTGGCCAGATATCAATTCTGGCCTCAGTCTCTGTGAAGATAATGAACCAACTGAACAAACTTGGTTTTCTATCACTTTCTGTCAGGCAAAGAGCTTCTTGATATTTCAGTGAGAATGACAGGAAAGAAAAGAAGATACATAGTAGGCGACGTAAAACAAAACCTTAGAATGGACCGGTGTAGGCTAATGAAGGAATACGCTGCCTGCTTGATGATCATATTACCTTGTCTCTTCCAGAAAAGTCATAGTCATAATTTGGTGAGTGTGTTGAGTGGAACTTTGGCCACTCAGATATTTTCAGCTACGGTTCTTTATAATCCCTTACTGTTGACCATGCTGGCTGAAGCTTGTGGAAGTGGCAGTAAAAAGAAAATCTCGAGGGCCACATGTTTCTTGCTGCTTTTAAAGTACAGTTGAGGGTTCAGGGTGCAGAACCCTTGTGAAAGTGGAAAACCTATGAATAACTCCCCCCATGATCCCCCTCCCGTTCCCTTGCCTCTGACCCCAGTGCTCCTGGGGAGGGGAGGAAGGTTTACAGGTAGAGGGAGATGGAGAAGAGTGGAGTACTGAGTTCTGGCATTCTAGCTACTTCTGGTCACCATCTTGAGAAAGGAGATTCCTCCCAGAGGGGAGAGGTAGGATCAAAGAGAGCACCTGACCAATCAGTGGCCATTACACAGCAGAATGTGCAGCCCTGTGGCAGAGAGGACATGCCTCTAGCAGTGGGGGAGCTTTGCTCACCCAAAAGAAAAAAACCCAACCATCCATTTTAAACACAAGCCTCACAAGCCTGGGGTGAAGAATCAAGAGAATGAGAGGAGGAGAATTTGGGGGAGGCAAGCACCTGCCTTGCAAATAATCAAATCTATGAAGGTCAAACCCGCGAATGTGGAGGGAAGACTGTATATGACATGTCCAAGACCTTGCTCTCTGATTTTAATGAACTTCTGTGCATCATGGTCTCCTTTACAGTTGGGTAGTTGAATTCTCAGGTTAATGTTTGGGAAATGTCACCAACCCCTTTATTTCTACTAGTAACTGCTACGATCACTGTAGAAGTCATGCCTATCAATGAATTCAGTCCAGTTATTTAATAAATCAGAATACATTTCTGTGATTCCATCAGGAGGTAAGATAATGTATTGGTTCATTTTTTAAAAATAAATTAACATTTAATAGCCCACTTTTTGTTAAAAGGTTGGAGAATGGTGTGATACTAATTGGTAAGAAATATCTAGAATGAAGAGAAATTGAGCATAGAATCAAACGCATTCCCTGCTCATCTGCATTAGTAGTTAAATATGAAAAGTCTGAGGAAATCAAGTCTTAATAGGAAAAGAGAATATTATAGAAGGATGTCACCTGATAGAACAGCCTGAATATGAGTGTTGCATAAGTACTCTTTTTCACTGCCCTTAGAATCCTAATTTGGACATTTGAAAGATTTCTGTTTCAATGGGGATTGAAAATTGATGAAGATGTTTTTTTTTTATTATTATTAAAAATAAATTTTATTAAACATACAATTTGTCCAAAACACAATCAACAACATATACTTAAAAATACAAAATCAAATACCTACACATTTACATCTATCACACTCCTATATATCCTATCTACAACCATATCTACCTTACATACATCACCATACACAACACAACATAAATAACAATACATATACACACTCATTTCTTACTTCTTTTCCTAAATGATCTAGCTGGAGATACAATTTCATTTTTCTGTATCTCCTTTACTAACTAACAGTACTTCCGATCGTTATCTTCCATACATAACCCATTCTTCTTCCATCATACAGTCCCGAACTTCTTTTTTCATTACCATTGAGTGCAACTTTTCTCTTCTTGTTCTCCTGCTCATTTTATTCTTATTTTTACAGTTACTGACTTATCTATGTTCTACTCTGCTTATATTCTTAACTATAATTCTTATCCTACTACCTACTTACTCTAATTCCTAATCAGTCCTATTACACTATTCCCTTTATTACATCAAATTCATATCTTTTCATTAAATCACTTTAATCATACATACCTATCAATGCACTTTTACCCCACCTCTCTTCCCAAACTTCTCTTAGTATTTCCCATTCTCGATTGAATGTTTCTCTCGATTTATCCTTTAAATACAGCGTTAGCTTATCCATCTCCGCCAAGTCGTATACTTTCTGAAACCATTCTTCTACCTGGGGTGTATTTTCCGTCTTCCAATATTTTGCAAATATGATCCTTGCAGCATATATCATGTAGCAAATAATTCTTGAATATTTTCCTCTAAAATTTTTATCTAATCCGTCTAAAATATTAAGAAGGTATAATTCTGGGGAAAATTCAAATTTGGTTTTAAATATTTTCTCTATATGTTTGTGAATCTGCAACCAATATTTTTTAGCTTTTTTACATTTCCACCACATATGGAAAAAAGTTCCTATTTCTTGACATTTCCAACATTTAACTATTTTCTTATTTTTATTCATTTTAGAAATTCTAACTGGGGTTAAGTACCATCTATAATAAACTTTGTAAAAATTTTCCTTTATGTCATAACAACTAGTGAATTCCTGATTTATCTTCCAAGCATTCTGCCACTGCTTCAAAGTTATTGTATGACCTATATCTTGGGCCCATTTTATCATGTTTGTTTTGATTACCTCTTGTTCCATTTCTAAGCTTAATAATAATTTATAAATCTTACTTAAGGGTTTTTCTACACCTGGCTTCAATATTTTATCAAATTCATTTTCCTCTAAAGTTATCCCTCTACCCTTCATATCCTCTTTATATCTCTCAGCAAGTTGTCTGTGAAGGAACCAATGAGTTGAGAAACCATCTGCTATCAATTCATCCCTAGTTTTTAATTTAATCTTATCTCCTACTCTTTTAATTATGTCCTTATATGTTAGCCATTCTTTTATTCTTATTTTCTCTAATCTGTGGAAAGCTTCATGAGGTGAAGTCCAATGTGGTAATTTTAAGTATAATTTTCCCCTAAATTTTAACCAAATTCTCAAGATCGCTTTTCTAACATAATGGTCCATAAATTCTCTATTATTTTTGTATTTATCATACCAAATGTACGCATGCCAGCCATAATACAAATTAAATCCCTCTAAACTTAATAATTTTGTGTTTTCCAATAGAATCCAATCCTTTAACCAAACTAATGTGGTAGCTTCATAATATAATTTTAAATCTGGCAAACTTAGACCACCCTTCTCTTTTGCTTCTTTTAAGTATTTCCACTTGATTCTAGGTTTCCTACCACTCCAAACAAATTTGCTAAGATCCTGTTCCCACCTTTTGAATGCTTCATCATTCATCATTATCGGTAAATTTTGAAATAAGAACATTAACTTTGGAAGTATATTCATTTTTATCGCTGATATTCTCCCCAATAAAGATAAATTTAGTCTTTCCCATTTTTTCAAGTCTTCTTTTATTTCCTTCCAGATTCTTTTATAATTATTATCAAATAATTCTGAGTTGTTTTTCGTTATTATTATTCCCAAGTACCTTACTTTCTTCACTATTTTAAATCCTGTCATATTTATTAATTCTTCATCTTGTACTTGTGTCATATTTTTTGTGATCATTACTGATTTATCTTTATTAATACGTAAACCAGCTATTTGTCCAAATTCGTTCATTATTTCCATGAATGGTTTTATACTTTTCTTTGGGTCCTCTAATATTATTACCATGTCATCTGCAAACGCCTGTATCTTAAATTCATACCCCCTAATCTTCATTCCCCTTATTTCCTCCTTATTTCTAATTTTAGTGGTTACCATTTCTAAACACATGATGAATAACAATGGTGAAAGTGGGCATCCCTGTCTTGTACCTTTATTAATCTTAAACGAATTTGATTTTTCTCCATTTACTATCAACCATGCTTTTTGATCTCTATAAATTGCTTGAATCCAATCTTTATACCTTTTTCCAAATCCCAATTTATTCAATACTTCAAATAGAAAATTCCAATTAACATTATCGAAGGCCTTTTCAATATCTAAAAACACTAATGCTAATTCTTTTTGATTCATCTTTTGGTAGTACTCTATTGTATCAATAACTACTCTTATGTTATTTTTCAAGTGCCTACCTGGTAAGAATCCGTTTTGATCCTCATGTACCCACTCAACCATAAACTTCTTCAATCTATTTGCTAATACTGCAGTGAAAATTTTATAATCTATATTTAGTAATGATATTGGTCTATAATTTCTCTTATCTTGTTTATCTTTGCCTTCTTTAGGGATTAGCACAATGTTAGAATCTTTCCACGAGTTTGGTAAATTTTCATTACTTATAGAATTCATTACTTGGACTAACAAGGGTGCTAACAGATCTTGAAATGTTTTATAATATGTTGCTATAAACCCATCTGGTCCCGGTGCTTTTCCTTCTTTCAAACTCCTTATTACCTCCTTAACCTCCTCTAATTTGATTGGTTTGTCTAGCTCTTCTCTTTGTGTTTCTGACATCTCTAATATGTCTACTTGATGTAAAAAATCTCTTATCTTACTTTTCTGTCCTTGTGATTGGCCCTTTTCTTTAAATAGTTCCTCAAAGTAATTTACTAATATATTCTTAATTTTGTTCTGTTGATAGTGAATAGTCTGGCCTTCTTTTAATTCTGTGATATTACTTTTCTCTCTCTCTTTTTCAACCTATATGAAAGCCATCTCCCTGGTTTATTTGCATGCTCAAAATGTCTCTGTTTTATATATTTCAATTTCTTTTCCATTTCTTCCATAGTTATTAAGGAGAATTGCTTTTTTAATATTTGAATCTCACTCTTAATTTTCACATCTTTAGGTCTTTCCTTTAACTCCCTTTCTTTCTCTTGCAATTTATCTAATATAGCTGCTTCTTTTCTTTTCCTGCATTTAACTAACCAAGCTTGTTGGCTTATAAAGAACCCCCTCATCACTGCCTTACTAGTTTCCCACACTGTCTGAGCTGATCTTTTCCCAAATTATTTTCTAAAAATTCTTTTAGTACCTTATGGGTTTTCGCTACTATTACTTCATTTTTTAATAAATTTCCATTTAATTTCCAATTTCCAGTTTTTCCACCATAACACAAATTCAACAATATTGGACAGTGGTCTGAGAAAGTTCTAGGCAGTGTTTCCAAACTTAAAATATTTTTTTTCAAATCGGAGGATATAAAGAACCTATCTATTCTGGACCATGTTTTATATCGATCTGAGAAAAATGTAAAATCTCCTTCATTACTTTTACTGCTTACTTCTTCTAGGGACAAGTAATCTAATAAGTTGAAAAAACTTTTTGGTAATTTCCCTTGCTTTACTTTACTATTTCCTAAATTTATTCCTGATCGATCTATTAGTGGATTCAAAACTCCATTCCAGTCTCCCATAAGAATCATCTTATATTCCCCTAAATCAATTAATATCTCTAACAATTTCTGATAGAATTTGCTTTTATTTTCTAAAGGGCCATAGACTGCTGTCACTAATATTTTTAAATCTTTAATTTTTACTTCTACTATTACTACTTGACCTGCCTCATCACAATATATCTGCTTTGCTTCATATTTGTTACTCACATATATTGTTACCCCCTTTTTCTTTTTATTAATTGACGAAGAGAAGCTTTGACCTAATTTAGGATTCCTAATATATTTTAGGTCTTTCCCTTTAATATGAGTCTCTTGAATTGCTAAGACATCAACTTTTAATTTTTCTAAATAGTGAAAAATACACTTTCTTTTATGTGGGGTATTTAGACCTCGAACATTCCAAGATAAGAATTTTATTTTCATTTTAATCTAAATCAATTTTACTTAGTGTTGTTAGACCTCTTCTGTTTGAGCTTCTTCCAGTCCTAAGTCCAATTCCTGAGATGAGCTGTGATCTTCTTCTCCTTCCTCTTCTCCTTCTTCCTCTATATCTTCTTCTTCCTCGTCTTCCCTCTCCTCTCGTCCTCTCTCTTCCTCTCTTTGTAGTCTTGCTATCTCCTGCTTCATTTGTTCTTTCCTTATTTTCCTTTCCATTCCTTAGTTTATCTGGTTTTCTTCTTTTCTTCTTTCCTCCCTTCGATCCCTTGTCTGGTTATCTGTCCTAGTCAATTCTTCTTTGTGCCTTCTCATAAATTCTTTTGCTTTCAGTACTGTGTTCAAAACGATCCTTCTCTGTTTCCACATTACTGATATTCCTTCCGTTCTTTCCCACGTGTATTTTATTCCAGCTTCTCTCAAGGCTTGAGTTACAAAATTATACTCTCTTCTTCTTTTAAGCACAATTGGATGAATATCTTTAAATACCTTCACTTCCATTCCATCTATTCTCAATTTATTTGAGTAGCTGCAATTTAATACCAAATCCTTCACCCGTTCTCTCAAAAAATAAATCACAATATCACGTGGTAGTTTCTTCCTTTTCGCTATCACAGAGTTTATGCGAAACGCTCTATCTATCTCTAAGTCTAATTGTTCTGGTTCCCATCCTATGAAGGAAGCCAGGGGAATTATCAATCTTTTATATAGATTCACTTGATCTTCTTCTTTTAAGCCTCTTATTTTTAAAGATTTATTTCTTGTTCTTATATCCATGAGTAATGTTGTCTTTTCAAGTTGTTCTGTCTTTTCTTCTGTCTTCGCCATTTGATCTTCTAACCTCTTCGTCTTATCCTCCATCAACTCCATCTTGTCACTCATCTGTTTTAACTCTTTTGAGATATTGTCTAACTTTCCATTGAATATTTCCAATTCTTTCTTGATGTCTGCTTTTATTTCCATTCTCATATGCTTCATTTCCTTCCTGCTTTCTTTCATTTCTGTCTCCATTAACAAGGTTAATTTCTGAATTCCTTCTAGTACCCCCATTTCAGTCTTTGAACTCATTTCCTGGCACTCTGTATTCCCCGTCTTCATTTCCGACGTTGATAGCTTAACTTCCGTTGATGCTCTTCTCTGTAATAAAGTTTGTATCTGTGACTGGGCCCCTGCCCCAGCCTTCCTCTTCCCTGCAGCCATCATCTTGTCTAATTTTAATTTTTTCTCTTTCTTTTCTTTTTTTTCCTTTTTTCTTTTGCTATCTTAAATTTTTTTGTTATGTTTGTTTGTTTGTTCTGTGAACCACACACAATTTAATTTAGTTTAGCTTAGTATCAGGTCAAAGCACTACTTCGTAATCAATCAATTCCACTTAAACAATAACTTAAATTCTTAAGTGTCTCAAATTTCTCTAAAATTTACTCACATCAATTCAATATTCAGTATTTTACCACAATTATGCTTCACTTTACACACAATTCCAATCTATGTTTCAATTCCTCTTATATTCTTATTATTATATTAGGTTCAATTCAGATTCTAGGCATCAGATATCTAATATCAAATCTCTAATATTGTTAGCTTTCAAATGTCAAAAATTTCAATTCAATATCCAATTCAATATTCAATATTCAATTCAATTCAATATCAATTCAATGCTCAGAAATTTCAAATGTAGAAATATTCCAGAAATTCCAATATTTTAACTCTTATTTAGCTTCTAGAGGAATATTCAATAAACCAATAATATTACAACAATTTATTATTCACCAATTCTCCGTCTTCTTGATCTGTCATGCCAGTTCGTCGTCACCGTTCACCTCCGCTGTCTCACTATCCTTTGCTCATACTGTCTCAACTCCTCTTGCTTTCTCTGTCTTCCCGATCCAGCGTCTCCGTTCACTTCTCCCTCTCTCTCGCTGCCCTTTCACTCTCGCTGTCTTGCCTCCTCTCTTCCTGTCTCCGTTGCTTTCCACTTCTCTCTCTGCGTCCGGGTCTGTCGTCCGGATCCAGCGTCTCCACTCGCCTCTCCCTCTCTCTCACTGTCCTTTTACTCTCGCTGCCTTACCTCCTCTCTTCCTCTCTCCGTCGCTCTCCGCCTCTCTCTCTGCTTCTCCGTCGTCCGAGTCTGTCGTCCGGATCTGGCGTCTCCGCTCACCTCTCCCTCTCTCTCGCTGTCCTCTCGCTGTCTCGCCTCCTCTCTTCCTCTCTCCGTTGCTCTCCGCCTCTCTCTCTGCTTTCTCCGTCACCCGGGTCTGTCGTCCCGATCCGGCGTCTCCGCTCACCTCTCCCTCTCTCTTGCTATCCTTTTACTCTCGCTGTCTTACCTCCTCTCTTCCTCTCTCCATCACTCTCCGCCTCTCTCTCTGCTTTCTCCGTCGCCCGGGTCTGTCGTCCCAATCCGGCGTCTCCGCTCACCTCTCCCTCTCTCTTGCTATCCTTTTACTCTCGCTGTCTTACCTCCTCTCTTCCTCTCTCCATCACTCTCCGCCTCTCTCTCTGCTTTCTCTGTCGCCCGGGTCTGTCGTCCGGATCCGGCGTCTCCACTCGCCTCTCCCTCTCTCTCACTGTCCTTTTACTCTCGCTGCCTTACCTCCTCTCTTCCTCTCTCCGTCGCTCTCCGCCTCTCTCTCTGCTTCTCTGTCGTCCGAGTCTGCCGTCCGGATCTGGCGTCTCCGCTCACCTCTCCCTCTCTCTCGCTGTCCTCTCGCTGTCTCGCCTCCTCTCTTCCTCTCTCCGTTGCTCTCCGCCTCTCTCTCTGCTTTCTCCGTCACCCGGGTCTGTCGTCCCAATCCGGCGTCTCCGCTCACCTCTCCCTCTCTCTTGCTATCCTTTTACTCTCGCTGTCTTACCTCCTCTCTTCCTCTCTCCATCACTCTCCGCCTCTCTCTCTGCTTTCTCCGTCGCCCGGGTCTGTCGTCCGGATCCGGCGTCTCCACTCACCTCTCCCTCTCTCTCACTGTCCTTTTACTCTCGCTGCCTTACCTCCTCTCTTTCTCTCTCTGTCGCTCTCCGCCTCTCTCTCTGCTTTCTCCGTCGTCCGAGTCTGTCGTCCGGATCTGGCGTCTCCGCTCACCTCTCCCTCTCTCTCGCTGTCCTTTTACTCTCGCTGTCTCGCCTCCTCTCTTCCTCTCTCCGTCACTCTCCGCCTCTCTCTCTGCTTTCTCCGTTGCCCGGGTCTGTCGTCCGGATCCGGCGTCCCCGCTCACCTCTCCCTCTCTCTCGCTGTCCTTTTGTCTCGCTGTCTCGCCTCCTCTCTTCCTCTCTCCGTCGCTCTCCGCCTCTCTCTCTGCTTTCTCCGTCGCCGGGTCTGTCGTCCGGATCCAGCGTCTCCACTCGCCTCTCCCTCTCTCTCGCTGTCCTTTTACTCTCGCTGTCTTACCTCCTCTCTTCCTCTCTCCGTCGCTCTCCGCCTCTCTCTCTGCTTTCTCCGTCGCCTGGGTCTGTCAACCGGATCCGGCGTCTCCGCTCACCTCTCCCTCTCTCTCGCTGTCCTTTCACTCTCGCTGTCTCGCCTCCTCTCTTCCTCTCTCCGTCACTTTCTTTTCCTCTGTCGTTTCTTCCGTCTTCACCACCACTCTTCCGCCATGTCAGTCACCACTCCAATCTTTTAAAAGTTCCGACATTCACTAATTTCAAAGTTTTTAAATGCTCCTCAATATACTCAAAAATAGTCAAAATTCAATTTCACTTTTACTTTACACACACAACTCAGGAATGGAAAATAAGACGTTCCTCTCTCTTCGCGTCAGCCTTCCAGCTCGGCGGCCCAGCTGGGCAGCCGCTCCGTGGCGACAGCTTTCGCCACCACCTCTTCAGTCCTAGAGTTTAATCCCCCAGGAACTCGTCTCTTCTTACGGAGTAAGAACAATTTACCTCTCCTTTTTCTCACAGTAAAAGTTTATTCGGAAAACTACTCAATGGTCTTTGTGCTTTTTCGTACTTACTGGGTTCTGTAGCAGTGGGGACACAGCCAGCCTGTAAAGGCGATCCGTCGCGATAATGGCGGCTCTGCGATCCCTATATCAGACGTGCCTCTTCTCCTTCTCCTCTTCTAGTGACACGTTAGAATTCAGCGGATCCCCAACGAGCCTCCTCCGTGGTCCCCTCTAATCCAGGGACCAAATTCCTCTAGATTATATAACTTTTTAGAGGAATTCCCGCTCGCGACGGTCATGGAGTCCTGGAGCTCCAGGAGTTTCCACCCGCTCGGCGTGTCTCCTCACCGGAAGTCCCCCTCACCGGAAGTCCCAAAATTGATGAAGATGTTGAATAGCACTGGGCCCAGGACAGAACCCTGTGACACCCCACTAGTCACTTCTCTCCAGGATGATAAGCAGCCATTGGTGAGCACCCTTTGGGTTCATTTGGTCAACCAATTACACATCCACCTAACAGTAGCCCTGTCCAGCCTGTATTTTACTAGATTCTTTGCAAGAATGTCATGAGGGACTTTGTCAAAGGCCTTACTTCCAATTCCAGATGGAAGCAGGCTAATATCCCAAGGATCAAAAAATGCAATGTAAAAGATTCATGGAACTGCTACCATTGTCCTAAGCCAAACAACAAATGTGTATTGTTTGACCAAGCCAGGAAACAAAGCCACCCAGCTCTGACAAAAGATTTTCTATCACCAGCCAGCTGTACTGGCCAGTGAAAGAAATGTTGAAAGGATTAAGCAGTAAGTGAAATTTGCATTTAAAGGCAAGTGTAAAAGATTCACAGCTGGCTGTCAAAAGGAACCCAACAAAGTAAGATGGGTCCAGTGATTCTTAACATCTACTTCACTTTCGTAAAAAGGTACAATGCATGGGATTGCCCCCTCAAATAAGAAAAATGGACTTCTTGTAAGATAGGGTGGTGGAGAAAACAGTGGTGGAAAGAAAGAATGAGAGAGAGAGAAAGGGGCAACCAAAGATTTCTATATCTTCAGTTCTCATTTGTCATTTCCCATAGGTCTGAACAGGCTTTTGCTTTCCATCCTGTTATATAGCCTTGTGTATCCAATGCAACAAGACATGGAGCTACTTTTGGAGCAAAATTGCCTTGTATGTATGGAATCTTGGTAACTATGTAATCTGAACACAATTATACCAAACTGAAATATTTAAAGTAATTTTCTCTGATGAAGTTTGACATACACATGGATTCCAGCGCAGCAGTAAAAGAAAAAGCACACACGGGTAAAATTAATTTCCTTGTAGCCTGCAAATCATTTCCTCTTGTTTAACAAAATCCAGAGTAGCTTTATGATAAACTGAAAAGCTCAATCACATTGTGCTGAAAACCTCAAGGGAAATGCAATTCACTTACAGCAATTTTCAAAGAGCAAACCTGGCAGCCTTTCAGGAGGTTTCATAATGGCTCTATTTTAAATTTGAGCTAAAATGTGCTCAAATTAGCTTTTGATGCTTTACTGAAAGTTTAATTTGATACGCACAGAAAAATGTCAGCTTTCAATTATATTTAACAGAGTGTTAAAAGCGAGAAGGAGAAAGAGACTCTTTGCACTTACTAGGGCAACATCAGCTATGTTTTTAACCCACTGTAGTGGTGTGGTCCAGTAGTTATGCAAAAAGATGGCAGTTGTTCCATTCTGTCTAATGGTAGGGCTGGTCCAGATAGCATGTAGCTTGTCCAGACCAATTGTGTAAGTCATCATAAATGATATTCTATGATTTTTTGTAAACATGCTAAGCTGCAACACATAAAATAGCAATAGCATGTATATTTCTATACTGCTTATCAGCTAAGTGCTCTCTAAGCGATTTACAGTGCGTTAGCTAATTGCCCCCAACAAGCTGGGTACTCATTTGACTAAACTGTGGAAGGATGGAAGGCTGAGTCAACCTGGAGCCCAGCAGGATCGAACTCACAACCTTGTGGCTGCAATACAGGCACTGAACCACTGCACTACCAGGGCTGTGCCAAAAGTCAACACTGCAGTCTTTCAGACTCCTCTCAGCTCCTAATAAGGTCAAGCACTCATTACCTAGCTTCAGGTTGCTGCATTCATATGAATGGCATGCACTTCATTTCAAAAGTGCCCAACAAATCCAGACAGGACTTGATTGGGTCTCAGACTTGAACCTGTTGACATGAACTTCAACTCTGAACCTGACAGCTCTGCAGCTACTCCCCAAGATTCCCTTTGGTCTTATTATATTTCCTCCACTGCACTGTACGTTTAAATCATGAGTACAGGAAAAAGACCAATGCCAGGAGCAATTTCCGAAGGTTCTGGGAGATGCAGTTTAGAAAGAGTAAGGATACCAGCCTGAGCGCAGGCAGAAAGTAGATTGAGATCCATTAGTAACTCTCTGGATGCAGGAGATCAACAAAGGTTTCTGACTTCCAAATATGTCAAATTAGACTGCTGCAGTCAAAAAAGCCTGCAGGGGTGGTGGTGGTTATGTGTGCATATTCCAGTTCTTCTCTTGCTCAGAACAAACCCCTAGGCTGAGCATGTACCCAGGAGCACCTTATTCACCAATTCTGTGTCTCCTTTCATAAGATACTATTTGGCACCTGGCTCCATTCGATGGACCCTTAGGATTCTGGTGAAGAACAAAGTATACGATGGGCTTCTTGGATTCATGAGGGATTGGTTCCAGCACCCCTTGCAAATACTAAAGATTCTCAAGTCCCTATAAAAATAAAGCACTGGGGGTGGTGACAACCTGCAGCCCCAGCAGAGGTCTGCCAATTGCCACTGCCATTTATTTGTGGAAGCTCCTTTTTGCTTTGTGATTGTTGACAGCCACCACTTCCAACAATCATAGGGAAGCCTGCAGCTTCCACAAGGATGTGGCAATAGGGCTGGTGCCTATCCTCCTTGTTCATTTGCAAACAAACTAGCAAGATTGGCACTGCCCCATTGTCATGTCCCTGTGGAAGCTCTTCGTTGCCCTGCACTTGACGGTGGCTGTCCATCCTGCTCACTCATTCACAAGTGACTATGCAGGATCAGAACCATCTCTGCCAACAATTTCAAGGTGATGAGCAGTTTCCACAGGGATGTGGCGGCGGCAGCAGTGCTGACCTTGCTCATTTGTTTCTCTGAATCAGCCTCAAGCTTCAGGAGGGAGGTGGTGGCAGCTGCAAGCATGCTGCAAGGCAAACTCTCAGACATCACAAAAGATGCAAATTCTATACAATGCCTGCTTACAAAGCCTAAAAATGCCTTGTCAGTGCTTTCCCTGCTGCCCTGGGACCACTTCTGCACTGGATGTCAGGTAATTTTTAAAAAAATATTCTTTCACTTTTCAGTTTGCAGTGGTTAAATTCATTAATCCTGGACTCACAAATATTGCAGGCCCACTGTATTCTGCCCAATATGAGAGGCTAGGATGGAGAGACCTGGCCTGACTGGGATCAGTAGCAAGAGACATCAGGGAAGAAGCTAAGATAGGGAGAGGGGTGTGTGGCTCTTGCAATAATGCTGGGTTGCAATTCTAATTTGTCCTCACCATTGGCTGTTTAGCCATGGCTAATGGAAATTCAGGGACCCTGCATCTATGATATCCCTGGCTCCTGGACAAAGCCAATCCCTTACTGCCCAAAGCATACTACCTTGATCCACTGAACCTAAACTTGAATCCAAGTCCTATTACAGATCACAAACATACTACAGTTGTCATCCTGGGACATAATGAGGCTGGTTTGAAGATGTATTTAAAGAGGTCCACCCTTTACTCTGATTTATTGATGCATGAAGGCCCATCCATCCGACCCCGTCTAAGATAACTCTATTATCTGAAAACATAATGTCAGACAGATAATTGCACATAAGAAATTCAGGGGAAGATACATCTTTTGAGTCTTTTATATATAGGAGAGCCAATTGAAGAAGAACTTAATAGTCAATTAAATGACAGTCTCATCCTAACAGTGATGCATGCAGGTCCTGCTTTGCTTTCATTAGGGACTAATAAGTAAGATGTTGTGTTCTGTGATTCTGCCCAGCTATATTGCTAAATAGAAACTCTTGGTAATCAGCTTTACAAAGCCAGGACATAAAAACTAATAGGCTTTCCACCCTGAAGACTCAACTTTCCTTGTTGGAAAAGAAGAAGACGAGGAAGACAAAGAGCCACTGCTGCATTAAGGAAATAAAGTCTCTGCAAGTTAGCACCCATGGAACATTGCTCTCTTCTTCAGCACATTTTAAAGCGGGCAAAGTGACTGCTACTGACCAAGTTTACCCATCAACTCTGTGACTTCCAGAATAGTCAATGGAGACAATTAGTCTGTTAAGATATTCTTGGTGCATCCTTGGAATGATAGAACTGATGACACAACCAGACTAAGAATCTGTTCAGTTATGCAAAGTGATTGTTGACTGTGATCTAGTTCATCCTTGAGCAACTGCTATTCTGAGATTAATGATTAATTTCAAGTCAGAAGCTAAAAACCAGTGATCTGAGCAATTTTTTTCCCTCAAAAGTATCCTTTTGATAGCGAATGAATGAGTGTGGAATCCACTAGATGGGTAAGATCAAAGGCAGCTGGATGTTGTGCAAACCATGTAATTTCACAGGGTACCAAAATACACAAAACATACACAATGCTTCTGCCACACCATCTTGATAAACTCAAAAGCTCAAGGCTGACCTTGACTTTGTTTTCATTGGAAGTTGTTTCTTCGGAATCAAACATCAAAACAAGCAGCAAGAAAAACACTCTGATCAAAGATCCCATATGACCATATTTAATGATTAGTAGCTTTTGAGTCAGGGAAAATAGGATTTCTTTCAGAGACGAAGGGAAGATAAGTGTGTAAGGGTGAAGAAGATTAAAACCACAAAGAGAATAAGGGGCCATATGGGTTTAGCTGCAATAAACCAGAGAAAGATAGAAGAAAGTCACAAAGCAAAGAGAATTGAGGGATAATTTTGGATTTTGTTCTGTCCTAATTTTTTTTATTGAATTTATCACCAGCACACAAAGATGCAATGAATCTCTCCCACCATCACCACCACTACCCCCCAAAAAATCCTGAACAAAGAGGTCACATTCTGCACTGAGACAAAAACACATTGGCTGGCTTCCTGTATTGCAGTAACCTAGAGTTAATGAGTAAGTGCGCTATATCCAGTAACTCTGTTCTTGATTGTAAATGCCCCTGCCAAGCCCACCTTAACAGCCAGTAGCGGCAAGGCTGGACAATCGGAAACAGGACCCCTGTTACAAATCCTGATTGCAACCTCACTCACTGGTGGGAGAGGGCTGGAAACATCATGCTTCTTGCACCCTGATCAGGAGCAGAATGTCCTTGTGCCCTGATCAGCAGCTAAGCTCCTTCATCTGATGTGGCTGCTGGCTGTTATGGTAGACTTGGGAACTAGACCAAGAGACATTACTTAGTTACACATATGTAACTAAGTAGCCAAAATAGAATATCAGTGACAGTATGATTGAAAGAAATAGTAAAAGAAATAGTTAAATCCAAATTACATTAGATTTTATTTCTCTAAGCACCTTTTCCAAAAGATACATGGTAAGGCAGGGTTATTTAGAGTGGAATGTTTTAATTCTGTTTTTAATTTGTTTTAATAACTAATGTGTTTTAGGGGGATAGAAGGGTTGCTGGGTGGGGAGGATGGGGTACATTTTAATGTTTTAATGTATTTGTATATTTTTGTAATGCCGCCTCGATCCATTGGGAGAGGCGGGATAGAAATAAATATTATTATTATTATTATTATTATTATTATTATTATTATTATTATTATTATTATTATTATTTTATTATTATTATTATTATTATTATTATTACCAGAAGTATGGTGGTGCCAGTGAAAATTGCAAGCTTGAATTCTTACATGAGCCCCCTTGCCCTTTCTCCACATCATTGGCAATATATGCCAAGGATAGGAAATGTACAACACAACTCCTGATGAACAAGAGATCTGAGAGCTTGAGGGAAGAAACAGAAAAATCTGTAAAATACCACATTTTTGCTGGGTTTTTTTCCCTGAGCCTTCCTGAAAAACTGGAGAAATAGAAACTGAGGGGGGAAACGTGGGGGACATGAATTTTGGAATGATGAATGAAATGTTTAGCACAATATAGTTACTCCCTCCCAATTATTTGGAATAACCAGTGGCATAGGGACAGGAGGGCAAGGGGGTGCGGTGCATGCAGAGTGGTACTTTGGGGGGGGCACTGCCACTCCTTGCTTGTCCCCCGCGTGCTGTTGTCTCATCCCCACATGCTATCACCCTGCCCCTGCCCTCCCAACCCTTCCCTGCTCACGCCAAGCTATGCCACTTTGAATGACTATTAATAAGAAGACTTTTATATAAGAGTTCTCAGTTCTTTTTATGGGAATGAATGCATTAGATCTATTTGACACTACATGAAACTGTAGGAGATAAAATAATTTTCTCTGTTTTGATAATGTTGATCACTTCTTCTTCTACTTTTCTTGCTGATTCCTAATAAAGTGGCAAAAGCAAAGAGACTTCTTACTGTTCAGGAGCTTGTAGCTCCATTTGTAACAAAAAATTAAGAATATTAAAAAAGGATTTCAGCTTGTAATTATTATCTGATTGAACTATACTTTTAATATATTGGACAAGATATTTTATGCCAACTAAAATCACATAATTATATCACATTACCTTTTGCACATTTACACACATTTTAAGTTTTACACATAATTATATCACAATACAGTTTACGTTCCTATAGTAACAAAATTATTTTCAATCTGTACATTTCCCAAATTTTTGTTAAAATTTCCATTTTTTTCCTGAAAAGGCTCCAGAAGAAATGAGTGTTTAAATGACTTCAAAATTTCCACAAATTTTATATTTCTATGATGGACCATTATGAGGTAAGTGTAATTACAGTCTGAGGCAGGACGATTGGGAAGAATTCAACATGCAGGACACTGTTTCTCTGACTATTGACCATGATGTACACAGTCTGTCCTAGAGAAAGAAAAACGAATATGTGGTGGACAAAGAATGGTAATGTTACAAACTGGCAGCTATTCCTTTGACAACAACCTGTGGCTGTGTTCTGTGTATATGAAATTAACTCCCAAGACCTCTTGATCTCAGAAAATATGAAAAACAGTGGAAGGTAGTGTCCTATTTAAGTTTAGCAAATGCACTGAGAAGTGCATCTATAGTCCACAGGAACTGACAAGTAGAAAACCAGGATAGTCCCAGGTCATGCACAAAGTTTCAGTGGAAGCAGAAGCATGGTCCAGAGAGTCTGAAGTCCAAATGGGAAAAGCAGATAAGAGACCAAAGCCAGGTATGTTAGTCCAAGATACATATGAAGGTCAGAGATCCACAAAGCCAGACATGTCAACAGGATCACCAGGAAATGTTGGAACTGTTTATCTGCAGCAATTGAATGGCCTTTGGAGAGCTAATTTGCAGCCAGCATTAAATCAGGCCAGCTGGCCTCATTAACTCAGTGTCTTTCATCTAAATTAGAGCAGGGCATTTCCTGACCCTTGGCTCCTGGTATTTTAATTTACAATACTCTACAGGGTGCACTGCCTCTGTATCCTTTTTCCCAGTGCTGTCTGGGATGGACCAGGCTCTATCTCTGCCAGTGCCGTGACAAGACTGCTGGCCTCTGCTGGCTCTGTCTGGCCCTTGTTATCTTGGCACTTCTCTTCCCCTTTCTTGTCCGAGAAGACTCCTCCAGGTAGGACATGACAGTGTCACTGGTGTCAGTGGGCCAGTGAAGCTGCTCCAGATTTTATTTGAAACTTTAAGGAACTTTCCAAATTGCTGAACTCTGCCTCCCAAGTAGATTCAGCACCTTGGATAGCTGAACACTTTAAAGTTACCTTTGAAACTATCCAAAACCCAGAATGCATTCACCAGCTTCCTGACACAGGAACCACCCAACATCCCTGGTGAGAAATGCATGATTTACTGTTTTGAGCCAGGGTTCTCTAAGTCTTGAGAAAAGTGTTGTCTTGGAGCTAAACTGTTTTCTCCCCACTGGACTCTGCAATGTTCAAAAATAAAGCTGAGTATAGCAAATCTAAGTGTCCAAATTTTCTCTATCATCCTTTAGGGCAGTGGTTCTCAACCTTCCTAATGCCGTGACCCTTTAATACAGTTCCTCATGTTGTAGTGACCCCCAACCATAAAATTATTATTTACAATGCCTCCCCCTCCCGGCAAAGGCCGCCTTGCCGGCCAGGAACGGGGGTGCGGGCAGGGAGGGAAAGAGGAGCCGTGCGTCTCCCCAGGGAAAAAACTCCGAGAACCCCCCCAGGCTCTGCTTCTGCTTCGCTCTTGTTTCTGCTGGGGGGGGCAGTGTGGGAAAAGTTTCCAGAGTGTTGACCCTGGTCGGGGGGGGAGGAATCCCAGTGCCTTTGTCTTTTGCACCAGGCGTAGCTCGTCCCCCTGGAAAAACGCCACCTTGCTTCCCCCGGCCCTTCCGCAGCGCCCCCCTCCATGGCGAGTGGGGCAGGGGCCGTGGCGAGGAGGGGGCCTGCCCCCCGTGCTGCTGCCACCCCCCAAGCTGGCCCGTTAGAGGGGAGGTTCTCCCGGTAGCGGAGAAGGGGAGCAATTTCAGTCCCTTCTGAACGGGGGCAGGAGGATGTGAGTGCGTGGCTCGCGCTTGCGCACCACGACCAAGGAGGGAATGGAGCCTAAGACCATCGGAAATATGTATTTTCCGATGGCCTTAGGCAACCTCTGTGAAAGGGTCGTTCGACCTCCAAAGGGGTCGCAACCCACAGGTTGAGAACCGCTGCTTTAGGGGATGGCACAGTTTTCTTACCCAGGCTCTTCATCTTTCTGGTAGATCAAAATCATGACAGATTGCACTGAAATTCCAGTGCTGAGTATGGCCCTATAGGCACTTCTAGCTGTTGGCTGTTGTGATAAATACACCGCAAGGGGATGTACCCCTCCCCTGGTGTTTTCAGCTGTACATGAGTGAGTGTATATGTGACTGCTCGCTTCCTAGCTGCAGGAACATTTTAATTACCACTTCCAAGTGTAGGAAAACTGTAACAGAGAAAGCTTCTTTACTGATTATATGTTGCAAGCCCGGAATGCTTTATTTTCCAACCCTGGGAGATAATCATGATAGGTAACTTCTTTGTTTAAGAGGAGTGGCATGTAGAAAAAACATAGGGGCCGGTTATGCAGGGGCCAAGAAGTGTGTTAAAATAGCAGCAGCAACTGACTTTCTGGTCTGCCATTTCTCTCTTCTCAAAAATAAAAATAAAATAAAATAAAATAGGCTGCATCAACAAACTACAATTACAACCCATGATAATCACAGCATACTATGGCCTGAATCTTATTGTTAGTTCCAACTAGCATTAATCCATCAAATCAATAGGATATACCTATCCATGGACTCACCATTTAACTCTTGATTCAATATATCTACATCTACTCTGGTTGAGAAAGCCAGAGTGATGTAGTGATTTGAACACTGGACTAGACGTTAGAGACCAGAGTTTGATTGCCTGCTCAGCCATGGAACCCCACTGGGTGACCTTGAGTGTGTTACACAGTCTTCAACCCAGAAACCCCATGATAGGTTTGCCATAAGTCAGAAACTACTTGAAGGCACATGACAAACAACTCCAGTTGAGACTAACAAATCAGATTCAGGCCTCAGATATGCACTTAATTGTTGTTCCTTGATCTTGGTGAATAATGGCTCTGTTTAACCATATTGAAACCAATGAGAATCAAATCAGCATATCTCTCATTAAACAAGCAACAGAGCAAATTGAATGGTTACAAGAAACTAATCAGCTGAAGGAGGGTTTCTCAATAGCCAACCCCTCTGTCCCTGGCTGATGGACAAGTTCAGCTTGGTGTGCTACAAAATGGGCAGATCTGAAATAAAGTACAGTCAGCCTTCCATATTTATGAGTTTCACTTTTGTGGATTTGATTGTTCACGGATTATTTGTTGTCACCTCTGCTGCCTCTCTCTGCCATTTTTAATAGGGACTGCAAGCCTTGTGAAACTGAGAAACTGTGAACGAGGCTGGGAAGTCCCTATTAAAAATGGTGTGGGACAGCAGTGGAGGTGGCAGTCAGCCCCACCAACCACCCACTTCTGCCTTGTGAAGGAACCGTGATGTCTCAAAGGAATCTGTGGTGGGTTGAATATTGTGATCATACTTTTTGTGTGTGTGTGTTAAATATGGTTTGGGAGGGCCTAGAGTTATTCATGGCTTTTCCACTGTCATGTGGAGGGATGACTATATAATAATGCAAGCTCATACTCTACTACTGACATATATTGAATGAATGTGCCTTATCTTTTTTTTTTTTTTTGCATCTTTTACACATCAGCACAAACCAGTTAACCAGTTATATGTATCTAATCAAGTGCAGGTTGAATTCAAAGCAACAGATTACATGCTAAGGATGACTTACAAATTTAGAGGATGGGATGACTTACAAATTTAGAGGATAATGCAGCCACAGGAGATGTCAAGGTGACATACTATATCGCCAAGTTCTGAAATGTTATTTTATTGGATGACAGCTTCCATAGTTAAGTGACTCCTGCCAGTGAAAGACATTGGGCAGATTTGCTGTTATTTGCCATCATGTCAGTTTCAACTTAGGGTAACCCTATTGATGAGAGATCTCAGGTCTTATAAACTCAGGGCTGTGGCTTCCTTGACTGAATCCATCTACCTGCAATGAGGTCTCCCTCTTTTCTTGCTGCCTTCCACTTTACTGAGCCTCATTATCTTCTCCAATGAATCATATCATTTCATGGTATGCCCAAGTACAGCAGCCTCAGTTTAGTTATGTTGGCTTCTAGAGAGAGTTCATACCTAGCACCCATGCATTTGTCTTTTTTAGAGGTCCATGGTATCTGCAGAATTCTCCTCCAACACGACATTTCAAATGAATTGATATTCTTCCTGTTAGCTTTCATTACTGACCTGCTTTCACAACCATGCTCATTTGGGTAGCTCTCGCTGCCATTATACACTACACAATTAAACTGCTACGATTCTACTTTGTCATGACTGTATCCTTTGGAATCTTGGGATTTGCAGTTTAGGGAAGGGTATTTAGAATTCTCAGTCAAAGAACTCTAGTGCCTCACCAAACTCCAAACCCTAGGATTCCACAGGAAGCAGGCCTAGCAGTTAAAGTGGAAAACAGTACTGTAGCTGTGTAGTCTAGGATTGTCTGCTGTGCCTGACCGCAGTCTCAGATAAATGTCTTTCCCATTACCCACTATTTGAACCTCTCAGCTGCAGATAACAGGATTTGAATCTGACACTATTTGCAACTCCTCTGTAGGTCCCCTATCAATGTACTTGTAGAATATAGCAGATGGAACAGACTGGCAGGCCAGAATGTTTGAAAAATCCAAGACAAGAAAGGTGAAAATGCACCATTAGTAAGGAGTCCTCCCTCCCTCCCTCCCTCCCTCCTTCCTTCCTTGAATTTATATCATGCCTTTCTCCCAAGATGGGATTCAAGAAATGACGTTAATAAAGAGGAAGGTCTGATCTGTGATTTTGGACTTTATGTCAGAACTGGAATTTGAAGTGCAGATTTCCCTGGCCAGATCGTTAGCCATTTTATTTTGTACTAGCTTGAAGCTTCTGCATACATATCTCCCACAAAGGAAATTTCTTCCATCTCCTGTTTGCACCAGGAACTTCTACTTTGCAATGGGTCTTGGAATGCAGATTAGAATATGTTAATCATACTTCTTGACAGTAAGCAGGGGAACAATACTATGCTCTGGCCTTCTTCATACATTCATAACATACCCCTTCTCTTACAAATGACTGGCTGCTGAGGAGGGTTGGGCTAGACAAGCCTTAAGATTCCTTCCATGTGTACAGTTCTTTGATTCTGTGAATGTATGAAATGAAATTGTAGGATTGTAAGAACACATTGTAGTTTAGCTGATGTGAATGTGATGATCCTCAGCTGCCCTGCATCACTGCTGACATTTTATTGTGGCCAACAAATCCATTTTAGAAGGTAACAAAGCTAGCGACACACTCAACCTTAATGGATCAATGCACACATTGTCTATAAGTGAATAATGTTGCAATACCTTTGTTTACTCCCATCTGTCACACTCAGAGAGCAAATGTTTGCTGGATTTCTGTTTCTACTGCTTTTTCTACCTGTTGTGCAATGCCAATAAGTCTTATTGTCAGGTAGAACTTAGATTGTTCATTGTCACTCATCGTTTGCCCCAGCAAGTAATTGGCTCTAGGACCATGAGGGCGTGAAAACAGAGGCATGTTATAAATGTGGGATAGGTAGATTTCATGCTGGCTGGGGATTTGGGGGATTCTAGTCCAAAACCATCATTCGCTCAAGTTCTTTAACTTGCTTTTTATGAGTTTATTATGGGACATAGAAAGTTTGCCTTTTAGCTATATTATGAAAATGTTTTATTTAGTTTTTTATGGCCATTTCCGCACTAGCCTGTTCTAGCGCGATGATTCCACTTTCAACCTCCTCTGGAATCCTGGGGTTTGCAGTTTGGGAGGGGCCAGTTGGCCCCTCCCAAAACTGCAAACCCCAGGATTCCAGAGGAGGTTGAAAGTGGAATCATCGCACTAGAACAGGCTAGTGCGGAAATGGCCTATGTTTCAGATGTTAAGTATTCTAATTTTCTAACACTACGTTCTTTCTATTGCACTAATCTAACTCTGCATTTGAATGTTCTGTGCCTGTTGTTGTTGTGTGCCTTCAAGTCATCTTCAACTTATGGTGGCCTTAAGGCAAACCTATCTCAAGGTTTTCTGAGGCTGAGAGTGTGTGATGCATCCAAGGTCACCCAGTGGGTTTCCATGGCTGAGTGGAGAACTGAACCCTGCTCTCTAGGATCATCATCCAACACTCAAACCACTACACACTCTTAAACATACCTTACAGGTAAATAGCTTCAGTTTTATATGAACAACTGCTTCAAACTATGAATAATCAGACTTTGATGCAACATTTATCCAAGAGGAGGTAGTAAATATTTACAACTAGCAAATTACTTGTAATCAATTCCAGATTTTCCAAGAAGAAAGAAATGCTTACATAATGTGATTGTAATGGTATGAGGAATTACTTCAACCCTTTTGTAGTGCAACTTCAGTTACCTTTATAGTTATGGGGGGTTGGGCTCATTAAATGGCAGAGAAGAATACCATATGGTTGCAGAGTTGGTTTGTGCTGTACTTTGCACTCGGTTGTGGTATAGATGCCACAGTGAGGTGGATGGGAGGAAAGTGTGTTTTGTAGGACAGGCTAGCAGCTTGTAGCATTCAGATGTTTTGTTTTTTTTAATATTTTTAAAAAAAATAAAACTTGAGCAAATAGTTATTGCTGAAAATTGAAAAATAATGTTTCCTTTTAAAAATTGAAACTATAGATATATAGTTGAAAAACATAGCTCTGGTCAAAATCACTCCCTGCTAAGCAAAGAGAGGTACTGAGCCCTTAAGCTTCACCCAAACTAGAAGTTCCTTCTGTAAGGGGCATGACATCCAAGAGTGGGGTCACTAATGGCACGTTTTTGTCTCTCCCTATGCTTGGATATCCACAAACCATGAATTAGCTCAATTTATGTAGTTTTTTTTTTTTTAAGAAATCTTTGATAATGCAAATTTCTCATCTCTCCATGTGCATGAAGCCAATCTACGAAATGAGCAACATGCTGTGCCTTGCTGCTGCGTCCCACATTTCTGCATTTATCAGGATTATTTTTCTAGACTGGTAGACTTGCTGGGAAGTGCCTATTAGAACAGTGGGGGCATCTTTGCCTCATCATTTAGCCCCGAGGGACTCATTACACAACAGGATCTAAGTCGTGTAGGGCTTCAAAGTCAGGCTGGCTTGCTCTCCAGAACCCTTCATTTTTGCATATTATGCCTTGGAATAATCATAATCACTGAAAATGTTAATGGCAAAGATCTGTAGACTGCCTTGCTCTTTAAAATGCTAACATCTCCTTGTATAAGTAAATCAAGGAAGACAAGGGAGGGGGCTTGTCTGTTTGCAAACAACGTGGAAATGTAGTTAGAGTTGCTCAAGACCATACCTGTAGGAAAAGAGTTTGCTTTAAGAATTCCCTCTGAAAATCATTAAAGCAACTTTCTGGGATGGATGGAAGGCGGTTACTTCATTTCAACCCAGCTGCTTAACAAAGCTTCTGGTAGTTGCTGGCACAGTGAATAAAAGTTGGCAGTGGAAGGGGATGGGGATGCTGTTGCACCCTGGAAGGGTCTTCTGGGAGATAAACATACTGAGATTATTCATGAATGTTTCAGGTGAGAAACCATTTGTCATTTCTGAGGCAAGTAACCTTTATGTTTGGTACGGCATTTTGAGCTTGTTTGGCACTTTGATCTTTTCTGTGTAAATTATCATCACCACCACCACCACCCCGATTAAAATAGATATATTAGAACAGCAACAAAATGTTGTAGTATGTCTTCAGCACCTAAAAAGGAGGAAGTGAGATGGAGAAAAAAAAGAAAAAAGAAATGGGTCAGAAATGGGTTAATCTTTAAGATCAACTGGTGTATATTTTAGAACAAGTTTTCATGAATATAAATTCACTTCAGACACATACAGGGTGACATGAAAGCCTCAGGTATAAAAGGTATTTATGCAGTTGTGGCAGATTTGCATCTTTCTGGATCCTATTGCATGCTATCCCATTCCCACAACTGTATGAATACATTTGCCAGGTTTGTATAAATGGGGATGGGAATCAGAGATTCATGGTCTGCAGCTTCCTGCATTCCTCATAATTAGTCATGCTGGGTATGATGGCGTGAAATAAAAACATGGATTTTGTGAGGGGAAATCTGTTAAATTGCAGTTAAAGCAAGATGGGACATGCAGTGTTAAAAATTATGCTAAGTAAAGTCCAGCCTTGAGGTTATTTTAATCCTTGTAGTTAAAAGAAAAATGTACTATTGTACATTCTAAGATCTGAGAAGCTGGCTGTGAAGGTTTCTGAAATGCATTCCCGCCCGTGTTGATAACAACACTGAGAACAAGGGAAATCTGTAGATCTCAGAGAGAAGTGAAGGTGCAAATTGTCTGGAATATGGTCAGCTTTGCAACTTTGTAATCGAGAAGCAGTTGAAATCAGATTGAGGGGAGTGGGAGCAGCTAGCCAGGAACTTTAGTTACCTGCAGCTTAATTATGCTTCATTTTAATATTAACTTTTACACCTCCAAGGTGGGGTCTGCTATTACCATTTGGGACCACCCATAAGGACGTGTGCAGGTTTGAACACTGACATAATAATGTATTCATGACATAGTTCCTATACATATATATTTGGATCAGCCAGTTAATTAGCTTTTTTTTTTTTGCTTTTGTAGCCATGCTTAGCAGGATATATAGCTGCCTCCATGCAGCCATTTCTTCAGAGTGGTTTGTCTTGGCTTCATGAGCGCAGCTATTCACCACTTGCGCAAATGAACCCTTTATTATGATCCAGGTGTTACTGACTAATTATTAATTGGAAATTTGCGACTACAGGTAGAGTTTCTGGGACTTGTAGTCCAATAATCTCTGGAAAACCATCTGATTGCCATCCCTGCTGTAAAGGATGTGCAAACCATGTTAGAATTAGGAGTGGCTTTCTAAATCTGTTTCTGAGGCAACCTTCATTGTAAACGCAATCCATCCTGACTTTGGAAGGCAGTAAACTTTGGAAGGTTGTATTAAGCTGTGACCTGTCCCTGAAGATGTACCAGCATTGGTACATTGATGAACCATGCCACTATGTGAACAACAAAACAAAACAAATCATTGGATGATTCCAGCACCCTTGCACAGTCAGTCTCTACCTGCCTGTGGCCTCATTGTGGTTTCTGTCTTGAGAGCTTGCTATTTGCAGCCTAATTTGCAAAGTTTGTTTGAGCGATAACAAGGCAAACTCTTCCTGCTCACTGCTTGTAGAAATAATCCCCACTGGCAGGTGTGCAGGTGCTGTGCACAGCTCAAAGCACCTCTTCCCTCTTATTAAGCTTAAAAGACAGGAGGCAGTTCACAGCCACTCAATATCCTGGCTGTCAACCATACTTGGGGCTTCTTTGTTCACTGGATGCAAAAGAGAGCCAGACGCTTGGAATGTGAGGCGGATGGAGGGGGTTGTGTTTGCAACAGCGCCAGCCAGGCAAATCTCATAAAAGGACAGCCCTGAATGCCTCTGTTTATTTGCTTGCTAACTTGAGCATAAAATTGCAGGAGTGTGTTGCTTAATTGGTTAAAAGTGGAAGGTATACGTTCCAAGGAGGGATTAGCTATGAAACGGCCTAATCAGAAGCAACTCTTCCAGGCTTCAGCCCTTTTGAAAGTGATGAGAGAGACTGTTAAGGCAGCAAGAGAAAAAGGTCTACACGCTGCCCCTGCTGCCAATTTCTAAATGAATTGTAGAGGCTGCAGGAAGCCAATGGACTAGGATGAGTCTCTGGCCCTTTCCGCACGAGGCTATTAAAACGGCGCAGAGCGACCTCTGACGGAGATCTTCTGCACCGTGGAGTGGACTGGGTCGGACTATTTTTCATAGCTCCGCACCTCAGTCTGCTCTGGAGCAACCAGAACTGGTCACGCAGCATGCTTTTTAAAAACCTCTTTTAAGAGGTTTTTCAAAAGCACGGAGCGCGCGACCCCGTGTCGTTCCATTGCTGCACTCTGGTGCAGATTTGCAGGTGCACACTAGTGTGTGCCTGCAGATCTGCCAGGGACGGGCTTTAGGCTGGCGAGCTTCTCCAGTTGGTGGAGAGCCTCCACCAACTGGAAGCCGCCATTTTGGACGCCGGAGCAGTGCAGAGCGACGAGCTCGCACTGCTTCTCTTCCCTACGGGCTTCATCGGATGGAGAAGAAATCTGGTGAGTCCCGTTTCTGCCCGATTCACGCCCCACGTGTGGAAAGGGCCTCTGTTTAGTGTAAAAGAACTGCTCACTTCTTTGCACAAGTGGCCCATTTCACCTTCCATTTCTCTGCACCCTACAGCTGAGGTAAAAGGGGAGCAAATGAACAACCTACCATAATGTATATTGATCAATATTTTATCAGGAAATATTTATATATGCATAGAGAACTTATAGAATCATACAATCATAAAGTTGAAAGAGACCATAAAGGTAATTGAGCCCAATCCCCTGCCATGCAGGAATATGCAGTACCTTCAAACTATTCCTGATAGATGGGCCTCCAACCTCTGTTTAAAAAACCTCCACATAAGGAGATTCCACCACAATCTAAGGCAGTGTATTCCACTGTTGAACTGCTCTAGCCATCAGGAAATTCTTCCTAATGTTTAGATGGAATCTCTTTTCCTAAAATTTGAAGCCATTGATCCATGTCCTAGTCTCTGGAGCAGGAGAAAGCAGGCTTGTCCCATCTTCCATATGACATTCCTTCAGATATTTAAACATAGACATAGCTATCATGTTGCTTCTTCACCTTCTTTTCCCCAGGCTAAACATACTCAGGTTCCTAACTGTCGCATTCGCATGTCATACTAAACAATGGTGGGCAAAATGCAGAGGTGGGCAAAATGCAGGCCTAGGGCCATTTCACACCGGTCACAGTTACAGCACTTTGATTGCACTTTAACTGCTGTGATTTCATCCTATGGAATCCTGGGATGTGCAGTTTAGGAAGAACTTCCTGACAGTCAGGGCTGTCCGGCAGTGGAATCTGCGGCCTCAGAGTGTAGTGGAGTCTCCTTCCTTGGAGGTTTTTAAGCAGAGGCTGGATGGCCATCTGTCGGGAGTGCTTTGAGGGTGTTCCTGGCAGGGGGTTGGACTGGATGGCCTGTGTGGTCTCTTACAACTCTACATTTCTATGATTCTATGATTCTATGATTGTGGCTTCATTGTGGTTTTATTACTAGCTGGAGTGTACCAAGTGCTGCTGAGGTCCATACTTAATACATCAAAAGAGTTCATGCGGTCTCCTGTCTTCCTTCTTCCCCTTTACTTTCCCTCAGGAAACTTGCTGGCAGAATACTGGAGTGCCTTTCTTAGATTCCTACCCCATTTTTTAAACTTCATAAATCTTAGCAGCAGTGACTGGCCTCTCTCCTGTTTTCCTGCTTTCTTTTCACTCCTCAGGCATATTAACAATGGTGGCCATATAGAATCCTGCCTCTCTCTCTCTCTTTAGCACTTTAAAAATATATTTCCTGATGATTTATGCCCCCCTTGCTTCTGGGGAACTTCCTGTTTGGAATGTCGACTTGAAACAAGTCACTGCAAATTGAGCAGCGAACAAAAACGCTGACGAATCTGGAAGTTCCTACCATGGTGTGCCACCAAGTCATATCAGCTCCTCTCCACTCCATTTTTGCTTCTAACTAAGAAGCCCTCCTTTGGAAGTCTGGCTTTTCATCTTGACACTTGGCACTTCCATCTGGATGATAACCAAAGCACTTTATTGAATTTCGAGGCATCTATCACAATTTCCTGATGTATTTTTACTGACCCATCATTTCTTCTTCTTCTGGTAATCCCCCCTCTGCCCCAGTTTGAGGTATCACATTCTGCAATGGAACTTGGATCATTTCCGTACTACACTCTTATAGTGCGATTATTCCACTTTCAACATCCTGTGGAATCCTGGGGTTTGCAGTTTAGGGAAGAGCCTTTTAAACTGCAAACCGTGGGATTCCATAGGATGTTGAAAGTGGAATAATCGCACTATAAGAGTGTAGTGTGGAAATGGCATTGGATGAGAACTATAAACCCTTTTTTCCAGTTTTGAGATGTCTGACATGATGTTGTGATGAATTATGGAGAGAGAGAGAGAGACTCTTTTTATTAATATAAACCTGGATATAAACCTGGATATTGTGTTGAAATGTTACAATGCAAAATATTGCAATACAACGCAATACCATTTTATACACCTCTGTGAATGTCTTCAGTTCTGCTAATTGGTATATCCTATTCATCTTCACACTGATGGGACTGTAAAAGAAAACTAAAACCAATGCAAAGGGATCTTGTATACATTTGAGAATAACTAAGAGAGAGAAGTTGGCAGCAGAAGCTTTCATAGACTTAAGTCTACTTCATCAGATGCAAATGTATAAAACATAAATGCACATTTCCAGAAGAAATAAAGTATATGTGAACAAACTTGCTGTCAGCACAATGCCCAGGATCTGAATCAGGGAAATTGTCTGTCTGTCTGTCTATCTATCTATGTTTTCTATCTATCTATCTATCTATCTATCTATCTATCTATCTATCTATCTATCTATGTAATGCTGCCCTTTTCTCACTAGGGGAACCAATAAAATATAAATAAAATAGAGTGATTTTTGAAACCATTGCACAAAAAAATCCAAGTAAAACATTAATTTAGAACAGTTAAAAATACAGCACATCCTATTAAAAAATTATCCTGCCCCACCAATTGAAAACTTCAAGGCTGGTTGAAATAAAAAGGACTTTACTTGCTGGCAAAAAGATAATGAGGGTGTTGAACTTGTATTGTTTAACTTGTGTTGAAAAGAAGATCACACAAAAAACTATAGCTCTGTCTCCTTTGCAAAGCAATTCTGTTTCTTCGAAAGGCTTGATTGTGTATTGTGATAGCTGAAGATGAGGGCAAGAAGTTGAGTAAGAAGAGGGGGCATTCCATTCTAAGATTGTGTCTAGACTGCAAAATTATAGCAGTTTGATACTAGTTTAACTGCCATGGCTTCATACCAAGAACTCCAGGTTTTGTGGTTTTATCTAAATACCCTAAGGGCACTGAATCCCATCTGGTCTTGGAAGCTAGGCAGAGCCAGCCCTGGTCACTGCTTGGATGAGAGACTGCCAACAAATACAAAGTGCTGTAGGTTATATTCCAGAGGAAGAAACTGGCAAAACCTCTTCTGAGTATTCTTTGCCTAAGAAACCCATATTACATTCATGGGGGCACCATAAGTCAATAGGTGACTTGAAGGCACACACCCATAGACAAGTGTGGTGTACTGGTCTGAATGGAGGACTAGGTGTTTGAGTCTCTCCCAGTCATGAGAATCCTCTGGTTGACATTGGGCACGATACCCATTCCCTCAGCCTCAGACTAAAGCTATTTCTGCACTAGACAGTTATAGCACTATTATTCTACTTTCAACATCCTATGAAATCCTGGAGTTTGCAGTTTAGGGGTTTGCCTCAGGCCCCTCCCTAAACTGCAAACCCCAGGATTCCATAGGATGTTGAAAGTGGAATAATAGCACTATAACAGTTTAGTGCAGAAATGGCCTAAGGTAATGGCTAACCCCCTTTGCTAAGAAAACCCTCCAGGGCTGTCATAAGCTGGAAATGACTCAAAGACCCACAATAAAAACAAAAACAAAATCAGCAGGAACAGCAGCAGCAGCAATAACAACAACAACAGCAACAACAACAGGAGGTGTTGGAATTCTCTACTGCACATATTTCGTTAAGGTCACAGATGAGTCTCCACAGTTACAAAGTTGTTATTATATGCATTCAAGTCAACCCTATCGTACAGTTTTCTTGATGAAATGTATTCATAGGAGGTTTACCACTGACTTTTTGTTAAGGCTGAGAGAGTGTGATTTGCCCAAGATCCCCCCCAGCTAGTCTTCCATGGTTGTGCAGGGATTTAAGCCCTGGTCTTCCAGAGTTCCAGTCCAACACTGAGACCATTACAGCACACTAGGTTCCAGTAAGTCATTAATTTACAAAATAAACAAGCACAAATTGAGCAGGCACTAATTATAACTCCAGTAGAATTCCAAGTTCAGGGTCTACAGTAACAGAAACTCAACTTTCTTCGGTATGGGACCTATACCAATGGCACTACCTTTGCATGGTGGTGGGATTGCGTGCTCCCCTAAGGCAAGGGGCTATGCTGATGGCAGCAGTGCTGCTGGTAGGATCTCCCATGTCAGATGGGCTTTTTCTGAGAAGCCAGCTGTTGGCCCTTACCACACTATGCCCCAATAACATGTTGTTCCCAAGGGGTCCCAGCACTGCCGTTGCCAGGATGGGATAGGGGCCTGAATGCTCCCCACTGTACCCAGTTGGCTGCTGGGGATGGGTAGCATCGGGCACTCTCTTCTTCCTTCTGCAGTATAGCATTGACAGTGAGTCCCTTTCGCTGCCTCTTCTCTGCTCCACGACCCTTGATTGATCAGTTCCTGTGCTGTACTGTGGAATCATAGAATCATAGGATCGAAAGAGATCCCAGGGGCCATGGAGTCCAACCCCCTGCTATGCAGGAACACCCATCAAAGCATTCCCAACAGATGGCTATCCAGCCTCTGCTTAAAAACCTCCAAAGAAGGAGACTCGACCACACTCCAAGGCAGCATATTCCACTGCTGGAGAGCTCTGACCATCAAGAAGTTCTTTCAGAGGTTCAGATGGAACCTCCTTTCCTGCAGCTTGAACCCATTGCTCCTTGTCCTAGTCTCTGGAGCAACAGAACACAAGCCCGCTCCCTCCTTGACATGACATCCCTTCAAATATTTAAACATGGCTATCATGTCCCCTCTTAACCTTCTCTTCTGCAGACTAAACATATCCAGCTCTCTAAGCCGTTCTTCATAGGGCATGGCTTCCAGACCCTTCACCATTTTGGCTGCCCTCCGTTGGACACGTTCCAGTTTGTTGACATCCATCTTGAATTGAGGTGCCCAGAACTATAGAGTGCTTAGGCAGCACTATCGAGTGCTTAGGCCCTTACTGCACCCACAGGCAGCTGACAAACTCATCACAGGAAAGGGAGCCATTAGCAGATTTTTTCTGGTAATGAAAAAGGGGGCATTTCCAACAGGTGGGGACATGACAGCAATGGGTGCACAATGACATCGTGCAATGGCACATGTCCTGGATTGGGAGCAAAGCATTATGTGGTAAGGGCCTAAGACAAAATGCGCCCAATAATTACTGGGCAGCAGAAGTAGTGAGGGGTGATGCTGACAGAGACAAAGACTGTGGCACCATAGCTAACCCTTGTTAGTACTGTGCAGAAGGAGGCACAGAAAACCCATTTTGAATGTCTCTTACCATGAAAACCCTATGATGAGACAATCCAAAATGAAACGAGGTAGTTCCAGAAGATGAAATAAAGATGAAAGTAGATAATAAAGAGATTGAAATAGTTCAAGATTTTCCATTCCTTGACTCATTTATTAATCAGAATGTAGTCAAGAAATCAGAAGAAGGCTAGGACTTGGAAGGGCAGCTATGAAGGAACTGGACAAGATCCTGAAGAGGTGAAAATATATTAGGGATAGGCCAACTGAATCCTTGAATCCTTGGCAGAGATTCGAGATTCACGAATCTGAATCCCTATGCCAAAATAGGCAAACTGAATATTTCAAATTTGCCAGCCAAATAGTTTGTTGGAGACCAGGATGCTTGAAAACCTGGGAGACCAGAATGCCTGAAAACTTGGGAAACTGGACACACAAGGGGAGATGGCAAGTAGGTGAATTTTTCCCTTGGAGTAATAATGGCCTTTGCTAACAATTTCAGAAATTGCAGCTGTGGTTGTATTCTAAGATATTTAAATTGAACATTTAAATTGAGCACTTGACTGGAAGGTACAGGCTTGAGATTTCAAGGACAGCTGAAAGATTCCTTTGCATAGCTCCCTTGCAAACCTCTTTCAGACACAATTCTAGGCTTTGTAGTTTTACAAGGTGTCACAGCCTTCTCTGTCAAAGTGTGCTGGTGCATCATCAAACTACGAACCCTAGGATGCCATAAACAGCTATGCAAAGAAAAGCCAGTTTTGACCTGGATTAGCTCTCTACTGTAGTATATGGCCCTGTTTACACAGGCAGGAAAATGTGGCATTAATCCACATTTTCCTGCCTGTGCAGAAAGGGCCTTCATGTCATTTTCAATCTGGGGACATCCTGAGGGAAAACTATGACAATTGTCCTGGCCACATTTCTTCAGATTTGCCTTTGCCTAGGCTTTTGCGATGGCTGAGAGAGTGTGTCTTGCCCAAGATTATCCTTCTTTCCCTTGCTTTTTAAACCCTTTTTTAAAAAGGGATTTGAAAGATTTGAGATTCTTGAGATTCATGGATTCCCAGAACCTTCCAGGGATTTGGATTCGGAAAACTCTGGATTCGTCGCATCCCTAAAATATGTCATTGAATACTAAAGTTAGGACTGCCCATGCCATTGTATTTCTAATTTCTATGTGTGATTGTGAAAGTTGGACAGTGAGGAAAGCTGATAGGAAGAAATTAGCATTATTGTCTTTTCTCGTGAATCATGTCTTCTCACTATATGGTCAAAGTACAACAGTCTCAGTCATCTTGACTTCTAGGGAAAACTCAGGCTTGATTTGGTTTCGGACCCATTTATTTGTCTTTTTTAACAGCCTGTGGTATCCACAGAATTCTTCTCCAGCACCACATTTCGAATGAGTTGATTTTCTTCCTATGAGCTTTCTTTACTATCCAGCTTTCACAATCACACAAATACAATGGTATAGACAATAATAGTATTCAGTGGCATAACTTTATAACAATAGAAAGAACTTTGGACAAATTGCTTTCTTTGTACTGAGTGTGATGGACCTCCTGTCCAGGTTGGCCCTGCAGTTCTAAACCTTGTTCTCCTATAATTCACCTTTTCCTTTTACACTTAAGATCCTTCCGTGGATTTGGTATTCATTCCTCAATGTGACTACTACACCGGACAAGCGGATGTGTTTGTCCGTGGATCCAGTGTGGGAAAGCACGAGCACTTTTTCTTGTTAATGATTAAATTAAAATGTCCAGGGGGGTATAGAAAATAAAAATAGTATATATTAATCGTATAATTATGTTAACAACTAAAAGAAACATCTAGCCTTATGCTGGTTCTGCACACAGAACCCAGTAACATCTCCTTTTCAAACAAAATTATACTTATTTCTAGACCTTTCAATATTCTCAACTCCTTATTGAGAACAGTGGAGGAGTTTGGAGTGTGTGGAGTGGGGGTACACACGGGGGTGTGGCCAGGGCATGTGGGGATGTGGCTACAGGCTGGGATGCCCCAAAAACATTACTGCCCGGGGCAAATCGCCCTCCCCCGTCCCCATGTCCCTATGCGACTGATTGAGAACTCCATTCCTGTCTTCCAAATTGGTCTGTACCTAGCTCTATTTCTATCTGGCCCTATCTCTATCTCTGGCTGGTGCTATCCCTGTCTCTGACTGGCCCTATCTAATTGGCCTGTCTAACTGACTGGCCCTATCTAATTCTTTTACGATCATTTCTTTAGTTTATATTCTATCCCACACAGCCTCTCCTCAGAGCATTCCATGAACTATGATTGTGTGGCTCTACACAGTCTTGCAAAGTTTTTTGCTTCACACTGAGTGTTTCTGAAAAGTGTAAATTATCAGTACGCAACACCCAATATCTTAGAAGAATAATTAACATCAGTTATTGATCTGGAAGTACTATGTAGGCGGCATATGGGAGTGATGAAGCAAACTTTTGGACAACATCATAGTAGTAACAGCTGTTATAGTTTGGCTATATTTTTATTTCGTTGTTGTTTTAGGGTTGGACACGTTAGACGACGTTCAGGATGAAGCACAAGCACAAGAACTGAAACAGAAAATCAGTTTGCACTGCTAGAGAAATTGTTCACGTCAACTTTGACATTGGCCCTTTCCGCACACAGTTATTAAGGCAGGCCAATGCATTTTGCCACGGAAGTCTTCTGCACCTTGGAGCGGACTGGGTTCAGTTTATTTACCTTCGTTCCACGCGTAATTCTGACTAAATGTGCCTCCATTTTCCAATTTTCCAGATCCATCCGATTCGTACTTTCATAGTGGTGCAGACACATACATTCACGCCAATGCAAATTCATGGTCAGGGGAGGGTTCATGGGAGGGGCCAGGGGGTAGTATGGATTTTCCTATGTATGCACATACACAATGACGTACTAAATCACGCAAAAAAAAAAAAAAAAGGGCCAATCACAGCCGACGGGGCAGGGTGAGAGGAGCAACAAGAGTGGCCATGGCGGAGGCAGTGTGGATTCATGAACTCGCACTCCTCTGAATCAGAATGGAACATACGCAGTAGCTTTGTAGAAGGAAATGAGGGAAAGTCCGCCTTGTTTTGAGCCCAGAAAATCCGGTAAGAAATGGCATGAACCAATTCACCAGCCTCATGTGGAAAGGGCCATTGTCATGAGCTTTAAATACATCTCCGAGTTTGAATATGACACTAGTGCTGAACTAGATGACATGTTTCTCAAGGAACAACAATGAAGCTGGATTCCTCAGGGCTGCAAATAATCAGTGACACCATTTTCTATCTTGTTTGGGGAGACATTATATTAAAGTGGATAATAAAATGTTTTTCTCCCTCTGATAATACTTGAAATCATGGTCAGCCAGTGTAGTGGAGTGCAGTTGTAGTAATAAACCTGGACAGCTGTAAAAGGGGGTTAGACAAGGGCTGCTGAGAACAAGTTTTTGCCCTGGTGGGGAAAAAAATGACTCTCCAGCTGTTTGCCAGCAGCAATCATGCAGGGGCTGCAGCAACGGTCTGGTGCCTGAAGCTCCTTGGAGCCTGGTTTTGCTGGAAATGGGAAGATTTTCCCTCTGCTCTCAAAGTCAGGCTTAGGGTTGCCAGTTCTGAGTCTTCAGTTTTTTGTGGATCATCTCCAGGTGGGAGATGAGTGTACAATTTCTCAGCTCCAGGCAAGAGTGTGCAAATCTCCAGCTCAGCTATTCAAACATTATGTAACAACAACTTGCAAGTCTTAGTTGGTTTGCTGCTGCATCTTGAAAAAACTCTCCAGGGGATCTATGTATTTACATAGTTAGCTTCCTCCTTCCCTCACAGTTATTGTGGTGTCATGGCTCACCCTCTGTTCTGCTCTGCATCCATCTTCTGGCTAGAAGTAAATGCACTAGGTTAAAGCATTCCTCGTGTTGTTTCCCTGTGTAAGTGAGAAGGACTAATCCCCTCATTTCACCTCCAGCGATGTAGTTAAGCCTTCTACTCCAAGTCTCAAGTCTGCGATCCAGTTTCTTCCCATTTCCAAAGATGGATGCTTTTTTCGACGTGGGGAACAGGATCCTTCCTACTGCTCATTACTGAAGCTCTAAAAGCTTTAGAAAGAAGGATCCTTCCTTGCACCCTGGGGCAAGGTAAGTGCGCATGGGGCCCCGGAGCAATGCGCAACCGCGCACCATTTTTGGCTTCAAGCTGAAAATGAAAAAATGCATGTGTGGTCCCTGTCAGGCCCTGGAGCATTGCACAAATGTGAGTGTGTCATGTGGACCGCTCCTCACATGTGCGTGACGCTCAAGGGGCTCTTTCAGATTGAAAATGCCGTGTGAAAAGGGCCTACATCACTGTCTTGCTCTGGGAGCAATTCCATTAGCTAAGATGTCTGTCTTTAATTCCAAACAGGAAAATATGTTCTGTGTATGTGTGTGTCTCAGTGACAAGCTCTGAGAAACTGGGGTTGGAACTAAATGCATAATGCTCAATAAGATCACCAGCAGCCATCTCTAGGTTTCAAGTTTTGGACCAGAAACCTCAAGGCCTGGTACAATCCTGAACTGGCCACCCTAGTTAGACTACTTTGCTGCAAGAGTGATTCTTGCAGAGTCCAGCTTCTTTTCCTGGACCACCTGATGGCAGTTTTGACCACTGGAAGATGTGCCAAAAGTACTTTCACAGTATTCTACAATTTGATATGTCATTATTTTCTATGAAATTCACCAATTGTATAATGAATGTGGTAAAGAATCTGTAATGATATACTGACAAATACAAGAACACATACAACATGGTCAAATCCTGGGACCCTGGTAATTTGTACTAGCCTCTGCATGGGAGGATGGGGCTATCAATGGCTACCACTCATCATGGTTATTCTGTGACTAAGATAGCATGCCTTTGAATGCTACCTTCTTGAGAACAAGAGTGGGAAGGACATTCACGGACGGCTCTCAAAGGTTTCTCAAAGGATATGATTTGGATAGCCGTCTCCAAAGAGAATGCTGGAATAGATACACTTTTGGTCTTCTTTTGCACAATTTTTTTTTTTTGAATGCTCTAATATTTGAAAGAGCTGCCCATCCACTAAATACCTTTGCGCTTGTGATGCAAAGCCACTTTGGAAAAAAAAAGTCCATCGTTATTAACTGTTTTCTATGGAGAGGCTACTCACTAAAATGCAGATGTTTTGAAGACACAAAAGGTCTTTCCATCTTACACTGTTATAGCGCTATTATTCCACTTTCAACATCCTATGGAATTCTGGGGTTTGTGGTTTAATGAGGCCTAAGAACTCTCTGGCTGAGAATTCTAAAGGCCTCTCCCTAAATTGCAAACCCCAGGATTCCACAGAGTGTTGAAAGTGGAATAATAGCACTGTAATAGTGCAGAAAGGCCCAAAGAAATAGCCTTGCTCTGGAATCTTATCAACAAGTAAGGGAAAATGTGACATTGGGAAATCTATTAGTGGATTTTCTGCTGTCTTTTAGTAAAGGATATTAGTGGTATCAAAGGACCTGAGATCCATCTGGAATCAGGTTGGTACAGATGCCTATGTAATTTTTCCAATAAGTATTGCCTTCTCTTGAAAGCTTCTATTTGACCCACAGGGAAAACAGAAAGGTACCGTATGGCTCAGGATTTTCCTGGTGTCATGTAGAGTTCTACTGTGAAGTACCTTTGCAATAGGATGCAAAAAAGCTTGTTCGGACAAAGATTTCTTGCTATTTTTATTACCCTTAGTACAGTTATATTCCTAGCCCACTCCTTTCACTTCTGATCATTTGCTTTTATTATGTGGATTTGATACCTAACAAAAGGAATGAAATTTATAAAAGGCGAAATTGGATGCCATGTTTTGCAAGGGGGAAATTTTCATTCTCATTTTCCAGCACAGATTGCTTACAATGATTTCTCTAGGTGGCTTAGTTTAATTTGTTTATCTATATCACATCATGCTGGCTTCAATGAAAAACCTGTTTGGATCAAGCAAGGGAATCCCAGTGGGTATCAAATGCTCAGGCTCTGCAACATCTGATATGTAGGCATGCCAGAGAAGTTTGGAATTATTAAACTGGCAACTACTCATTGAAAAGAACTTCATGCGTAGAAGGTGGAGAAACATATTTATACAGTTCATGGAGGCTATTTAGAATTTTGAAGTACATTTAATATTTTTAAGACATGGGAACTCAGCAATAGTAATCCTTGTCTCAGGGATTTTTTGAAATGTAATTTCCCTTTGGATGACTGACTTTCAATGCAAATCATTAGTTAAGACCATCCAGTAGATAAACTTGAAATAAGCTATTTTAACTTATTGTTTTTGTTAGGCCAAGTGACTTGCCTGAGGTCAGCATGGAAAGGGACGTGCCCAAGGTGAACCAATGGGTTTCCATGGCCAAGTGAGGATTTGAACTCTGATCTCCAGTGTTATAGTACAACTTGCAAAGCACAAAACCATGCTGGCTCTTGCTCTTCCACATACACCAAAGCTATTTCTGAAAGGAGGTTGACGGATTCTGGGAGCTGCAGGGCAAGGGTATCTTTCTCTAGCCTCTGGCTTAGATTATGGGATAGCCCTTTAAACCTGGAACAGTCTCACATGACACAATCTCATATGTAGGTCATGTTTAAGAAATCAGTTTGTAGCCCCCTTCTCAGAGGTCGATTATAGGCTATTTCTGCACTGCACTGTTACAGTGCTATTATTCCACTTTCAGCATCCTGTGGAATTTTGGGTTTTCTAGTTTACTGAGGCCAAAGAATTCTCTGGCTAAGAATTCTAAAGGCCCCTCCCCAAACTGCAAACCCCAGGATTCCACAGGATATTGACAGTGGAATGATAGCACTATAACAGTGTAGTACAGAAATGGCCTTGGTTCTCACTGTCTTTCGGCCACAAGATGGAGCAACTAGATGCAATAGCTGTCTTTATAAATGTAATGCCTGCAGTCTATCAGATAACTGACTAAATAGTCCAGAGGCACCAGATCTTGTCTGATCTTGGAAGCTCAGCTGGGTTAACACTTGGATTGAAGACCAGCAAAGCATACCATGTTCTGTAGGCTATGGGCCTTTCCGCCCTACACTATTATAGTGTTATTATTCCACTTTCAACATCCTGTGGAATTTTGAGGTTTGTAGTTTCCTGAGTCTAAGGAGCTCTCTGGCTGAGAATTCTAAAGGCCCCTCCCTAAACTGCAAACCCCAGGATTCCATAGGATGTTGAAAGTGGAATAACAGCACTATAACAGTGTAGTGCAGAAAGGACCTATATTTCAGAGGAAGGAATTGGCAAAAATACCTCTGAATAATCCTTGCCTAAAAATAGCTCGTGAAATTCAGGGAGTTGCCATAAGCCAATAGGTGACTTGAAGACACATATGTGTGCATATGCACACATGCACACACAGACATTCATACTTGTCAGATACGGGTTTCTCCACACAGAAGAAGCAGAAGAGAAATATCTATGAAGTGAATGAGCATTCTGACTAACATGGGCATTCAATTTAAATTGCAGGCTGACTTTATCAAATATCCAAAATCTTTATTTGCGTAATCTATCTTATTGAGTAGAATGATATGATTCAAAATATTATGCAGGCTTTTTAGTTCTCTAGTACTTTTCATCATGTCAGATGAGGACATTAAGCAAGGGAGAAGGCAGCAACAGAAAGAACAGTTAAAGTGATGCTGAGGAGCAAATATTTAAGCCACTCAATTCTACAGGTGGTCACCCTCTTGAGATGTAAAGTTGAAGGAGGCCTCAGATGTTCACATTAGCTTGCATTAAGAACTTGGTGGTTTTAGTTGTCTGTATCATTTTGTGGAGCTCAAGCAAAAATAATTTTAGGCCATGTGGGAAGATGATCTATCATGCTTTGCTGTGCAGCCACTCATAATGTCTTTTGAGTTTTCCTCCTGTTCTGTGCTGATTTCGGATGTGTGTGTGTGTGTGTGTGTGTGTGTAGAGGTAACAAATGAAACAGCCCAAAGTAGCATTACAACCCCTCTGCATTGGACTAGGACCTTTTATTCCGTTACTGTGCAACTTTTCAGAAATAACTCAGTAACATTAATTAGGCCCAGAGTCTCCTTGGATTCTGAGCATGAATATACATGTATGTCCCTAACGGCTTCCTAGTGCAATTGTTTGAATGATGAATGGGAAAAGTTTGAGAATAATTAGCTTTCTCATGAAAATTCTCTTTGAGACAAAGTGTCTTAAATAATCTTAAATCACTCATGTTAACCTGCTTACTGCTAGAGGATTCTGAGTGGAAAGAAGGAGATTGTCCTTAAGTTTAGTCTTCCTTCCTTAGCTCCAAAGGATTCTGGGAGCAATGTGGTAGGATCTTAGTTACACAACCAAATGTATGATACTTTGTGCAGGATCAAAGCCTCAGCATCACCATTTGTCAAACACCCTCAGAAAACACGGGAGGCAAATGGTGGCAGATCAAATATGGTATTGATGAGCTAGATAATGCATACACAAAAGAGAGCAAGCCAGGCAGCCATCTATCGAATGCCAGAGACTCACAGGCACAATGGGATGGATGGTGCCCTGTTGTGTGATAAAGCTGTATATGCTCCATGATGCTCACATGGGCATGACAAATGCTGTACACATTAGAGTTTTTGAAAGGTACCCTGTGCAGCATCCTGCAATGACATGCTGGATTTGATGATGATCAAGCACAGAGTCTGGCTGCTGTTGTTTTCCAAGCGCCTTTGTCTGAAGCAAAGCTTCTTTCCAAGTCCCCATATTTAATTCAAGGCATAAGAGTTCTGAAGAGCCACTTGGCAGTCTCACAATTACACTGCAGAGTGCTCAATGCATCATTTCCCCAACACGCCTGTCTCTTCCTGGCATGGTCACTGGAAGCCATCAAGCTTTTTGTTTTTTAAAAAATTAATTTAAAGTCCTCCTGCTGTAGTTCACATTAACCTAATTAACCACCATGATGAGCCTAGATGTTTTGCATAATTAGACAGCAAAACTACTTTTCCATAACTTCCCCCTGTTTTTTCCTACCTCCTCCACCATTTGTTTCATTCACAGTCTCCATCCCTGAATGCAAATATCTGATGCTTCATGGATAAAAAGTGTTATTCCATTTCCTCATATACAAGGTACAGGCCTTGACAAAGTTACAGGCCCTTTTTGCAGGACATTTTCCATGTGAAAGGGTGCCTGGAGCATCATGTGATTGTGAGGAGCGATCTGCATGATGCACTCACAATCGTGCAATGCTCCAGGGGCCGGCAGGTGCCGATTGCACACCTTTTCATTTCCAGCTGGAAGCTAAAAATGGTGTGCCATCGTGCATTGCTCCCGGGCCCTACGCGCATTTACCTGGCGTGCAGAGCCTCCGGAGCCATGCCAGTCATGCTTCCTGCCCCAGCGCAGCCTGAGAAACTTCCAGGCTGCACTGTGGAAGGAAGAGGTGGGGCTCTCATGTGAGCAGGCAGCTCGTGTGGAGCTGAAGCAGCAGGGGCACGAAAGCCTCTCACTAGAGGCTGCTCGCACGATCCCCACACCCCAGTGCCAGAAGAAAGTATGGTGCAGAAAGGGCTACAGTCTGGCCTATAACTGCTTCAATCTTCTAACTGACATGGCTATGCTGACTGAGAAACTTTGGGAGATGTAGTCCTATTACTCAACCATGCTTTGCATAAAGTAGTTGGAATTCACATATTATGTATATGGAAGTGACTTTCTGTGAATATTATAGCCTCATAACTGGCTGAGAATGGTCAGGCAGGCCATTTCTGCACTATGCTGTTATAGTGCCATTATTCCATTTTCAACATCCTGTGGCATTCTGAGGTTTGTAGTTTCCTGAGGCCAAAGAAATCTCTAGCTGAGACTTCTAAAGGCCTCTCCCTAAACTGCAAACCCCAGGATTCCATAGGATGTTGAAAGTAGAATAATAGCACTATAACAATGTAGGGTGGAACTGGCCTCAGAATTATCATGTTGGTACTGTTTTATGACTATTGTTTTTGGTCTCACATTGGAGTGTCAATTCAAATTTTATCCTAAAACCTTACACAGCATGGCACTGGGATTCTTCATATGAACCCCCACATTCTCAGATCAGCATCAGATGCCTTTCTTTGGCCCTTTTCACACACCATTTCTCATGCGAAAGGGCCTCCAGAGTGTTGTGCAATTGTGAGGACTGGTCCACATGACGTCCTCACAATCGTGCAACGCTGCCAGGGCCAGCAGGTGCCAATTGCGCAATATATCATTTTTGGCTTTTTGCCGAAAATGATGTGTGATCATGCATCGCTCTGGGGCCCCACATGCACTTACTGTCCATGTGGAGCCTCCGAAGACACAGCCCTCATGCTTTCTCACCCAGTGCAGCCTGGGAAAGTACCTGCGCTGCAGAAGGAAGAGGTGGAGCCCTCATGCTGCCTGCCAGCCAACAGGAAGCTCCTGCAGAGCAGGAGCAGAGGGGATGCGAGTGCCTCACAGAAGAGGCTGCTCGTGTGATCCACGCACGCCCACGCCGGAATCAGGTAAGCTGTGGAAAGAGCCTTTGTTTCCTATACAAAAAAATAAGAATCTCCTCAGTTGTAGCACCATTGCTGAATGTTTTGTTGCAGGAGGTCCACCATATCACATCATGACTCTTTAGGAATGAGATGAGCAGATTGCTGGTGAATTTGCCATTGGTTTTCTTAATTTTCATGGTGCTCTTTTAGAAGAGTGCCTTGATACACATATCTTTGATTTGATCTAACAGGGCTTTTCTCAGGCTCTTACCTCTTTTCCTATGTGGATTTAGTCTCTTGTCAATACTGTTGTATTGGTTCTTGGTGAACTGAGTTTTGCTTCAGTTTGTTGTCAGCTGTCTTGGAGTGATTAAGTCCTGCAGGCTCTTGTTTCTCTCTGACATGCCACCTTTCCCCCCTACTTTCCTGTAAAGTTTCCAACAGCTGACATCTGAACATCTAGTTCTAAGTCAACACTGTGGGCTACTTCTCATTTGCCTTTGTATGTCTCTACCCAGTCTCTGGAGCTTTGCCTTCCCTTGTGGAGTTCAGCCATCTGAGACTAGCTAGACAACTCTTGTGCACTTTTTTCAGTGGGAGTTGAATAATGCTCTTCGGGAATAATTACCTCCATGAAAAAGCCATTTGGGGCAGGTCAACAGATTTTATGTATCTACATTGGAATAAATCATTTGATTGTAGGGACAGAGTTTTTCATATCCTTGAGAGATCTGTAGATATATGTTTTTCTAGCTTCAGGGAGACTTTGGGTATCAACATATATTCAATCATTCCCCACTCTTGTTTTTTTGTTTGGCTGCCATGCTCTCTCTCTGTAATGGTGGTGGCAAACATCTCATGAGGGCCAGTATGGTATGGTGATCTGAGCGTTGGACTATGACCCAGGAGACCAGAGTTCACCTCTCTACTTTGCCATGGAAACCCACTGGGTGAGCTTAGACACCTCATGCACTCTCAGCCCCAGAAAACCCCATGATACGTTTGCCTCAGGATAGCCATAAGTCAGAAATGACTTGAAGGCACACAACAACAACAAACAGTTCATACAGTCTGCTTTTCTTTTTTAGATCATGCCATAACTCCTTTCTTCCTCTCTCTCTCTCTGGTCTTTTCTGTTCTTAGCAAAGGATTCCTTCTCAAAGTCACATGAATTCCATCTATGGGTGCATGCTAGTGGTTTCTTACTTCTGTTGGGTGTGAGAAAATGAGCTATTTCTACTACTTACCTGCCTAATTTCTATGTCCAAGGATCTGTCCAACAGAACCAGTTTTATTTTAATTTTCTCTGTTTCATAATTATTTTGTTATGATGATTCTTAGCAACTGTTATATTTTGCCTTACAGTCTTCGTTTAAATATCAATAAAAATGTAAATGTGAATGGAAGATAGGTGAAAGCAAGGGAGAGAAAATGAGAAAAGAACAAAGCTAGCTAAGTCCAAGGAATTATAGACCTTTGATGACATGAGAGTAAACAATAGCACTTCTAAACTACAATCTGGTCCTCCACTGCATGCTTGTAAATCCTATTAACTTCAGTGTACATAGCACTGTGTTCACACTCTACTCACAGACCTTTATTGCTGGTCTGGGAGTTCTTATGTAAAAATTTCCCATACACTTCAAATAGAGTTCTTCTGCATGTACTGATACTTGTGTATTTGTGCCCTTTCCAAGGCAGTGAACAAGAAATCTCAATGAGTTAGGAGCAATTTTGCCCATTAAAAAGCATGCTCAGTTCCTAGACAGGCATGTGGAGTCAGTCCTTTTACTAATGCTCCTATACCAAGGTCAATTGATGGGTTTCTTTAATCATGTGGGCTGAGCCATCCCCTCTTCTAAATTTTCTTAGCCATCCCTGTCAACATGTGGACAGTTGGGCACAGTTTTCTGTGGTTGTGTTGGTAGTGATCACACAGCTTCTAAAGGGAGAGGGTGGAATCTCAGCATTCAACATCTGGCTCTCATGAGGGGTCTTCTCATACTACACAATTATAGCGCTATGATTCTACTTTAACTGCCATGGCAACATCCTATGGAATCCTGGGATTTGTAGTCTGGTGAGGCATAAGAGCTCTCTAGCTAAGAATTCTCAATATCTCTTCCTAAATTTCATATGCCAGCATTCCATAGGATGTTGTCATAGGGTTAAAGTAGAATCATAGTGTTATAACTGTGTAGTGTGAAAGGGCTCCAATGGTAGGGGAAGAGAGTTGGTAGTAACCTGCCACAGATCATCTTCCTACACAGGACACAGAGCAGGGACAGCACTCTTTTCAAGAATCTGAAATTTAGCCGCCCAGCAAGTCAAGGCAGGACTTTCATAATGTGTACAGACTTTTCATAGGGGTCCATATTTTATGGCTGGAGATGCTGCCTAGGTATGTTTGGCAAGAAGCGTGTTGCTGTCCCACCACTAACTCTGGCAGGTACATGTCAATGCCAGCATCATTCAGAAAGTGTCACAGCTGATGGTGCCCCCATTTTGCAACCTGGCTTCACCTCAGGTTTATCTCACTTTCACAGGGGCAATGGCATGCATCTGTCCCTAGCTGATTGTAATATCTACCTGGATAACCTTACTCTGGGCCTCTAATAGTTTCTTTGTACATGTGGGAAGAGAAGACTCCAAGCTGGACTGATCACCTCCTATGGCAAGTGTAGATGTGAGGAGAGTGTAAACAGAGCAGTCTAAAGGTGCTGGGGGATGGGGACAAAGTGGGTACTGGAGGCAAGGAATGGTACACTGCTGATCTGGGTAACTTCAGAGGTGGCCCTCCTTGGCCTAACACTCCCATTTCCCCAAATATTGCCAACTGTTTTTTAGTGAAACAAGTATGTTATGTCACAGATATCATCTTCCTGCTGGATGAATGGGATTAATCATGTGGCCTTGGTTGAATTCTGTATATAAAAGTTGTGACCACCCATGTATTTCACACTGCCAATGTCCTTCCTCTCATTCTCACCACAACAGTTTTGAGGTAAAGAAAAGCCATGAATTTCACCAACATCTCCAAATGAAGATGTTCCAGAATGAAACCAAATGAATAGTGAAGTCAGATGTTGCTTTTCAGCAGGAAGGCATCTAGCAGTAACATGCTTCATTAGGTTTTAGCCCTTAAGAGCAACACAGAGTGAATAATCCAAACATCTAAAGTGCCCAAAATGAATTCTTGATGCATATAATCTAATATATGCCTTAACAATAGGTTTCTTCCTCAACCCTCCATTCTTAAGATTCCTTCAACCAGTATCATTTCCTGCCATATTTATTACTTATTGGCAATGCAATCAGTCCTATTCATGAGTATATCACACTGAGTTTCCTTTAAAACAACAAGGGATAGGACTGTAGCCTTATTTACTTTCATGTTAATAAACTGCTGGGCCAAGACCATAAACATATTTGTTAATTAGATATATTCTGACCCAGGCAATTTCTGCACTACATTGTTAGAGTGCTATTATTCCACTTTCAGTTCCCTGTGGAATCCTGGGGTTTGCAGTTTACGGAGGGGCCTTTAGAATTCTCACCCAGGGAGCTCTTTAGCCTCAGTAAACTACAAATCCCAGAATTCCACAGGATGTTGAAAGTGGAATAATAGCAGTATAACAGTGTAGTGCAGGAAATGGCTCCACTTTGATACTAGGAAACATTACAACCAATGCAAAAGAAACTACTACTACTACTATAGCATAGAGCATGTATTTTTTTGTACTACAGCCCCAGAATCTGCCAGCCACCATGGCCAATGGCCGTAATGCTGGAGGACTGCACGAACTGAGGAAGGAAGGAAGGAAGGAAGGAAGGAAGAGAAAGAAAGAAGAAAATTTCTAAGCTTTGACTATCACACCCCCTTCTTTTGAATCTATATAGTTCAGTTGACAGTATCATTAAAGAACTCTTCCTACGGTGTGGGCGAATAACATTTTCTTGCCACAGAAAATTTGTCAACTGAACTGTAGTTTTATGATTGGAAGAAATGTGATCTCCTGCAGCACAAAGGTCAATTGATTTTCCCTCCAGCTTGTACTGTATCAAACTCACTAATTTTTTACTTGGCCAAGATACCATCATTAGAAAGAGTCTGAGAATGGAGTTGAAAGAATAGAGAAACCCTCTCCTCCCTCCCTCACCCCAGCATCTGAGAAAAGAGAGAGAAACCCCTCTGCCTTGAAACTATACTCTGTCCTTCTGTCTCTAGATGCTGGCTCTTGCAAAATTCTCCTTTGCAGTACCAGATTTAAGAGTATCTTTATATATATTCTTTTAAAAATCCAGTCCCAGCTTTCAGACCCAGAGCTTCCAAGATGTCCCACAGCAGGGATTAAAGGGATCAATTTGAAACACATGTCTCAACAGAAAAAAACAAACAAATAAAAAGCAGCAGCAAAGGGGTGTGTGTGTGGAGACCTACAATAAAATAATCAATCAGAAGAAAGGTCAGTAATGAAAAAGCAAGTCCAGCACCAAAATATGATTCACTAAAAGCACACTAGAATGAAATGAGCCTCCAACTGGGATCTGAAATCTAGTAAAATAGGAGGCAAATAAGAATTCTTGGGGAGAGTTTGCACCAGCAATGTTTCTTGGGCATCATAGAGAAGGTTCTCCTTTTTTCCCGCTCTCTCTCTCTCTCTCTTCCTCCTACCTGAAGGTAGGACCAATTGGGATAGGGACTCCATTGAACATGGGATATAAGAGATGATGTGAACATGTTTATAAATAGTTGGAATTTATATGACAATGGCATGGTGTTGTGACGCAAGTTTTGAACTAGGACTCCTGGAAGACCAGGGTGTGAGTTCTTGCTCAGCCAAGGAAACCAGTGGGTGGCCTTGGGGAAGTCATATTCTCACACTCTGAGAGGAAGGCAATGACAAACTTCTTTTGAATAAATCTTGCAAAGAAAATCCCTTCACTGTTGTTGTTATGTGCCTTAAAGTTATTTCTGATTTATGGTGACCCTAAAGGTTTTCTGGGGCTGAGAGTATGTGATGTGCCCAAGGTCAACCAATGGGTTTTGATAGTTGAGTGGGGAATTGAACCCTGGTCTCCAGGATCATAGTCCAACGCTCAAACCACTACAGTTCGCTGGCTCAGGTTCACCCTAAGTTGGCATTCCCTTGAAGGCATGTAACAACAACAAATATGAGAGCAGTCAGTCCTTCATTTTTGAGTAATATCTCCGTTTTTGCTGTGCATTTGCTCAAGGAGAGAAGATTAATCTGGGGGCTGATATAAACAGTGGTGAATTTTGAAGTGCAGGCTCTCATCATGACAATCTCTGTAGCAATAACCCCAAGACAGTCTCTCTGTCTAGATTTATACAAGAACAACAATGTGTGCATGTCTCTGTGTGTAATCAAACACGTAAACACTGTTTATCTCACTAAAGAGCAGGGGTTTTTTTTGTAAAGGTAACCTGTCTATTCTGGGCCTAGCCAGTCCAAAATAATTTGCATCAAAAAGAGGTAGCTCTTAATAATGCACTATTTTGGGAGAAATCCGTTTCACTTCCAGGTGCAGTGAGGACAGTAGTCAAATTGAGAGAGAATCAACCAGGTGGGTAGGCAGTTACATATGTTGCCATAGCCTCTGTTAACTGAAAGGTCCTACAACTTTGACCTTGTAATCCCTGCTTCTACCACTCTACTGGGTATATGGTTCCTAAATTTTGATTTAGAAAATATTAGTCTCCCACACACTACCATCACCCTTGAAGTGTCAGTGGATGGATCAGGAAAGCAGGAGACAGAGCATGATGAATCAGTGGTTTGTTATTGGTATGTGCCTTCAAGTTGTTTCCGACTTATGGAGACTCTAAAGCAAACCTATAATAGGGTCTTCTGAGATTGAGAGTGTGTGATGCACCCAAGGTCACCCAGTGGATTTCCATGGCCAAGCAAGAAATTGAAGCCTGCTCTCCAATGCTTAAAGCACTACACCATGCTGGCCCTCATGAGATTCCCCTCTCCCCCCAAAAAAATCTACCACCAGTTCTGCCACCACCACTTCAGAGAGAGATCATAGCAGCTGAACAAAAAGCAAGAGGGAGGATGCGGAAAGATGGAATATATGTTGATACCCAAAGTCTCTCTGAAGCTAGAAAAATATATATCTACAGATCTCTCAGAGATATGAAAAACTTTTTCCCCACTTATGGAGACCCTAAGGCACACCTATCATGGGGGTTTCTTGGAAAGACTTGTTCAGAGGCGGTTTGCTTTTTCCTCTGAGGATGAGAGACTGTGACTTTCCCAAGGTTACTTAGTGGATTTTCATTACCAAGTACGATTCAAATCCTGGTCTCCAGAGTTGTAGTTTAATGCTCAAACCACTGTGCCACACTAGCTTGAATCAGTGGTTGCAACCTCTTTAGTGAAGGAAGAAGTTGGGGGGTGAAAAGTAGGATATGTGTGAGTGTGTGCGCGAGGATTTCTTCAACAAACTATCTTAGTTCTGGTTTGGCATGTCTTGTGGAATAAAATAACTGGACAGAGGAGTTCCTAAATGTAAGATTCTTGTGACATTGCTGTTAGGTCTCCTACTGTGCTCGTACCAACTAGTTTTAAAATCCTGCTAGGTGCTCATTCATCCATCTGTTCTAACAACCTTTTAACCATTCATTGTTATATATAATACTAAGCAGTCTTAGAGTAAGGTGGAGTCCATGGAGGGAATCTGCATCCAGGTGGGTTGCTCTTTGTAGCCATATTAAGTCTTTTTATTTGTTGTGTATGCAGATTGAGTCTTGCATTGTGCTCCTATTTGTGCAGCTCAGCTAATTTGAAATGCTATAAAGCCAGAAAAATGAAACACAGTTGGGGAAATGGGTAAAGTATGTATGAGGAACAAAGCCATCTCCCCACCTCCTCTGGATTAGCCAGAGTCTTTTTTTCTTCCACCATATCCAGTCAAGCTTTTCAATAGTGCACACTATTAAAGATTTGGCAAGCAGGGAGAAAAAGACAATAATTATAAATGAGTAGTCTGCAAATAGTTTTACTGGAACATTTTCATAATACACAATCATTGTAGTATGATTCCGTTTAAACTCCCATAGTTCCATCCTGTGGAATGCAGAGATTTATAGTTTCAGAAGTGGTATTTAGAATTGTCAAACAGATATCTAGTGCCTCAACAAATTACAAACCCCAGGACTCCACAGGATGTCACCAAGATAGTAAAAATAGAATAGGGCAAAGACTATGAAGTGGTCAATTGGCTTTGCCTACTTTTGCTGGATCGAATAGCAAATCAAACTAGAGGTTTCCAGTGATACATGCTGTGCACTGATTTGGGTTAAAATTTGTGAAATTTATGCTCTGTATGAGTAATGAGTTCACAAAACATGCTAAGTATATAGAACATAATGCAGAAAGCTCTCTGTGTTACTAAGAACAAAAAGACCAGTCGACCCTGGGCATGTTATAAACAAAGATATAAGAATGTCAACAAGACATGAACATTAATAAACTCAAGCAAGTGCTGTGGCAGAAAGCAATGGCTGATGCAATCAGCTGGCTGATGCAATATGATAGAAGTTAAAACTACTTGGTGTGCTTATGACACCTCCAAGAATCTAATTAAGGAGAGCAATCTTGATATAAATGGAGTAAGTAAGCTGTCTCTTGTTTTGATTACATCAGAAATGTCAGCTCATTCAGCTAGTAAAGATATGAAATAGGCCAAGAAGAGAGAGAAGTCAAGAAACTGAAGTCCACCTCCACTGTATGAAAAGAAATAGCTATGAAGTTCTAATCTGATAGCTGTTCAGACATGTTGATGAGGGTACTATGCTGGTAAGAGAGAGTATCTTTGCTCCTAAGTAGGCTATGTTAACTAGATATATTTTGACATTCTGATTATAATGGATGTTGCTGGCTATAGCAATGCCCAAGGATATTAACCCTTTGGAAGCCTGTTTAGCGATGTATAGTTTCTCAGCAGATGAGATTATATTCCTTGGTGGATAAATGGTTGATTACAATGTTTAAGATGGTAATGTTCCTTTCTGTCAGGGGTGAGCAATTGTGAAAGCTGGTGGCTGCATTAGCACCCTAGGAGACCTTGGAGGTCTCACTCCCCACCACATCTGCTCCTGAAGAAAAAACACTACCCTCAAGTTCCCTATACGGGACATGGAGGTTTTTACACCATGTTTTTGGGTCCCTAAAGGGTATTTTGGGTCATTTTGAGACACAACATTTTTCTGGGAGGGGGGATTTTTGCCAACAAAAAAAAAATGGTTTGACTCCTGAGAGGTACAGAGAGGCTCCAAATGTAGTGGAAATGCCCTCCATTTTCCTTACTGGTCATTTTGGTGCAAATTTTGAGAAATACTTTTTTGACCCCGAGGAGTCATGGGGGGGGCACAAAAGTGGCCCAGGGGGCTGATATGGTTCACAGGCTGCACTTTGCTCACCTCCGCTATATGTGTTAAATATAGAGAAGCCTGCTAGAGAAATGATATAAGCATTCAGTCCTTATGAATGTGTATCATCTTTGCCATATGTTTGAATGTATGATGCCTTGCATGCAATATGAAGTAATGAAAACAATGAACCTTGGCAAGGACATATCTATGATCCTCCCTAAAAGGAATGTGTATGAATATATATCTATGTTTGTATAATATAAATGACTAAAAGATTACCAGAGGGCTTTCTCCCATATTCTGAGATTCCAATACTTAAGAGTGCTTCATCAAAGTGTTGATGTTAACTCTGTCTGCCTGTCTGAAATTTACTATAGTCACAAGTTGGATGCCCAAGTGGCCAGAAAGTAATAAAGAGATCCCAGACAGAAACAGTTTAGCTGACAAATGGCAAAGGGCCCTCAGTCGCTCAGTCTAAAGAGACTGGGATGGGGAGCCATGCCTATTTTACCAGTACTGAGTGAGACAGACGGACATCTCTCTCTTCATTAGGTGGTAGAGGCAACAAATTCTACTACCACTGTTCAGTGACAGAGATATAAAGAATAAGTATTTTTTTTCTCAACCTGTTTTCTCAGAATGTTGAGGAAATGGCCAGCCCTTGCAAGACATTCCTTTTTTTTTTTTGCATTTGTACTTTATAATGTTTTTTTTAAAAGATCATTTTGTGCAAAAAAAGTCTACTTTCCACAACAAGCACCATTACAAAATTGTTGTTTTGCAGGAAAAAATTTTTTTTTGTACAAATGATTTTTTCACACAGATGTTCCTTACACTGAAAAATGAATGACAAAGGGACAAAGCTTTTTTACAATCTTGCCTGATAGGAAGAAACCTTTGAATTTATGAAAAAATGAATTGTTTTAGCTCCACATCCCTAGTGGGAATTGTCAGGATGGTCTGAAAAGATAGGAAGTACTAATTTAGCAAGATATGAGACTATAAGTTTTGGCATTAGACAGATGTCTTCATGAGACAGGAACAAAGCGGTCATATATGTGTAGGGCAGCTGAATATGAGACTTCCTTTTATCTCTGTTCTTGGTGCCAACATAGCAAGCTTCATCTATTATCTCAAAGTAGTTGGCAGACATATGCTTTGCTATTCATCTTAATCTGGATGATGAAAAGGAGTCTTCTGAGAGTGATGGCAACTACAGTGTGCATAAACTAACCCAATGTGTAAATGTTTGCTTACTTTACATACTACAGCCCTGAATCCTATTATGAAGCCTACAACAGATTCACTGAATGAATAGAATTTACAGAAGCATTGATTTTTCAAGTTACTTTTCATGTAGTAGGTCTACTCTGGTACAGACTAACAATAGGATTTAGGCCAATGCCAGTACTGCAAGCCACAAGGTTGTGAGTTCGATCTTGCCCGGCTCCAAGGTTGACTCAGCCTTCCTTCGGTATGCCAGACAAACTCAGCACTGGAAAACACCATGACAGATTTGCCTTAGGGTCTCCATAACAACTTGAAGGCACACAACAACAACAACTTATAGGTACACTTTCGCAGGTCGGTAAAATGAGTACTCAGCTTGTTGGGGGCATGTATAGAAATGTTTCAAAATACATGCTATTTGTAAGTTGTTCGCCGCCTCGATCCATATGGAGAGGTGGGATACAAAAAAAAAAATAATAATAATAATAATAATAATAATAATAATAATAATAATAATAATATCAGTTGCTGTTGTCAAAAGCTCTGGATGCTGTAAAGATTTATGAGTTTCCTTTGACTTCCAAAATTTTTTTTTTAGTTTACTAAATAAATCTTTGAAGCAAAGAGAGATATACAGCCAGCATGCATAGTGGTTTGAGCATTAGCCTCTGATCCTGGAGAGCAGGGTTTGATTCCCCGTTCATCCATGGAAATCTATTGGGTAACCTTCGGTATGTCAGACAAACTCAGCACCGGAAAACACCATGACAGATTTGCCTTAGAGTCGCCATAACAACTTGAAGGCACACAACAACAACAACTTATAGGTACACGTCAATTAACAAAGTAGACGTGTTCCTGCATATTACTTCTTTAACAGAAAATTTGGAACCAGGGTCAGAATTAACAAGGAAAGAATAGGGATAGGTTCAAACACCACACCCACGAAAAGAATAGTTGAACCTGTTTCAGCAAACTTTTATCCAAAGTTCAGGAGGCTGGCCCCTCCTGAAATTGCAAGCCCCAGGATCTCATAGGATATTGAAAGTGGAATAATAGTGCTATAAACGCCTAGTGCAGAAATGGCTTCAGTGGCCACAGAATGAATGGGTGGAGTGAAAAATCAAGGTGCAAGAAAAGCAATTGAATGCCCTTGAAGACTGAAGTACCAAACAAGAGTACCGCACAGTAGCAATACATTTTGCACATCCCTTTTTATCACCAGTGTTTTTTCTTTCTTTCTTATCATTTCTCTATGCAGGGTGTTCCACGTTTACATTTGCATCTTAGAATTACTGATTCTGGTGAGCCATACTCTCTCTTAGCTACTTCATGGGGCTTCTGAAATAGTTACAAGAAAATAAGGTATGTGAAGTATTTTGAGTATTTTGGTATTTATACTGCACTTGTTCTACACAGGAGCTTAAAGTATTATACATGGTTCCTCCTCACTCTTTTTTCATACCTGCAACAGTACTGTGAGGTCATCAGGCTGAGAGATTAGAGAGTGTCCCAAGATCACCATGGAAAAGCTTTGAGAGCTGGGAGAGTCTAGTGGTTAGAACGTTGGACTAGGACAGAGACTGGGTTCAAGTCTCCCTTCATCTATGAAACCCACTGATTGATGTTAGATTAGTTACTATCTTCAGCCTGAATTTACCACACAGAGTTTTGGTGAGGGGAAAAATGGGGAGGCATCCTTTTCCTTGAGTTCTCTGAAGAAAAGCTGGGGCATAGATGTCAGAAATAAAAATCCTAGCCCAAGGACAGCAAACTGGCCCATTTGGAAACACATTATAGACCAGCCTTCATCAACCTTTTTACCCTTAAGCAACCTTTGAAATAACTTTCAAGTGTCAAGGAGCTTCTGCCTAAAATTATTATATCCACAGATTTTTTTTTAAAAAAAGACTTTTGTCAATCATTATCTCTCATGAAACTCTTAGCATCCTTTTTCAGAACTCAAAGATTCTAGGGAAATTTAGTTGAGAAGCCCTGCTTTAGGTGGTGATGGTGGTGATGATTTATGCCTTCTTTCCAAGTTACTTTAGAACAGAGATGGGGAAAGTGTAACGCTTCAGCTCTACACAATTTTTTTTTAAAACCTTGCTTGATTCCTCAATCAAAATCTGCAATGAGAATCAATCATAAAAATATGGAGGATTGGGTCCCCCAAAACCCAAACAGCAGGGAAAACTGACGGAAACAACCATTTGTCTACCAAAACCCAAAAGTAGTAGTGATGTTGTATCACTTCCAGCCACACTGGGAGCAATGGTACATCATGCAGAGAGAGGCATGGGGAGAAATACCCTCCTGCTTCGTAGCCCACCTTCACTTTAGGGCTTCATCACACATTGCTTCTTCCAGTAGGAAGGACTATATCTCTATGTAAATGGTTGTAGGGCTAAAAAGGTACATGCTCCAACCTGTGTACGTGCATCAGCTATGACAGAAAGACATCATGCTTCATGGATCTATTTTTTGATGTGTGTGTTTCCAAGTAGAATATAGAGATGAAAATCTTCATATATTTTGCTCTCCCACACACAAATTAATTATTTGAAATATTTTCTACCCAATGGACAAAATTACAAGAGGGGTTGAGGACATTTTTCAACAATTATTTTCTGATTGTATATTTTTGCGAAATTTTCATTTGCACGAACATCAGCTGAGATCCTCCATTGTCATTGTAACTATGATGATGGAGCTCTGTCATTGTAGTCACTACTGACTTTGCCTCCCTCCCTAAAAAACTTTCCTCAGAAGTCTGATGGTGCCCCAACCAATGTGTTTCTGGGGCGCTGGAGATGGACCACTGGGGAGTGGTGCATGCAGAACTCTCCCAGTTGTGGTCTGTTGTGAGACCGGGCAATTGAAGATACCCTCAGGGTCCTGCCCCAGCTGCTTGTCCCAGGACACCCAACACCTGAAAAGGCTCTGTGGATGTGGTTTCCCTGCAGTTCTGCATCCAGAGCATCAGAGGTGCTTTGGTCAAGATGTTGCCAGGCTGTGAAGCGGAGCATTTGGAGCCTGTCATTCATTACCATAAACATGTATCTCGAGCAGTTAGGATATTGTTTAATGCCATTTACAATATTGTAACTGATGAACAGGATGTTTACTCCCACAAAAAAGACATATTTTTTTTAGACATAACACTGTGTTTTGCGTAAACTGTTTATTCATTTAATTCATATTCCACCTTCTTCCTGAATGGGACCCAAGGTGACTCACACTGTGGATTAAAAGAAAGTATATGAATTGCTTGGAACATGAATTGCAGCATTTTTTTCCAGATGAAACATTGTTTATCCACAAAAGTCATGGTGGAAAAGTACAGTTCTCTTTATGCCAGCTGATAGATACAAAATCTCATGGCAGTTGACAATTTGAGGTCATCCAGTGACGTTCATATGTTCCATATTCATGTGCTGAACTCAGTACAGTTCCCTGCCATATATGTGGGAGTTCTGTTCCAGGAATCCCAGGTAAAACAAAACAAAAAAAAAAAAAGAAAAGAAATGAAAAGAAAAGAAAATATGAAGCATTGCATTCCATTATAGTCAATGGAAACAATGTGTGCATGTCTGCAACATGACAGGCACGTGCCTGCTGCGTTCATTGACTATAGTGGGACACAATGCTTTGCATGACCTTACTTTCATGCATGTGGAGGTCGCATGAAAGGAAGGCCCACTGTACTGGAGGCAATACGGGAGACTAAACCCTGGATCTTCTAAGACCCTTTGCTAAACCACACTGGCTGGCCGATATATTATATAAGAACAGGTATGTTTCCATATATGGATCATGGCATTATGGAAGACAGACTGCATGTTGTACCTTTAACTGAAGGGAAATTTTTAGTGGTAAATGAACAAAACAAAGGGGGGAGCAGAGCTTCTTCTGTGGCAGTCTTGATTTCAAATAACAATCTGCCTTCACTACTGTCTCCAGTTCCCTGCCTCAGGAAGATGGAATGCATACTGCCTCCCTGGAGAACAGCATACAATAGTTGTTCTTAACCTTTTGGGTATATGTGTCTCTGTGTGTGTCACAGGCCCCTTGGAGAATCTGATGAAAAATGTGGACTGCTGCCCCATACACACACATGTATACAGACAAAATTTTGCATGTAGTTTCTTTTAGTGCATTGGACACTGATTTCCAAGAACCCATTACTATTATAACAACAATTACATAGAATTTATGAAATGACTAGGACTGGCATCATGTTAGAACGTTCCAGTTTTGTAAGTCTGCCTTACAACATTGCATCTCATATGGGAGGGAATTTTTGTAAGTTGAGATTCTGTCCTGACCACACAGTGACAGAAGTCCAACCCCCAACCCACCCTGAAAGCCATGCAGCCTTCCCAACATAGCCATTCTTGAGTTGTCATGGAGCAGGGGGATCAGCAGTGGTGCATCCAGCTATTTTTCTTTAGCTGGATGTATTTCAAGGACATAATTTGCAAAGACATCCCAGGGACCCCTCAAGGTCCCAGCCACTGTCTTTTGTAGCATGCCTAGCTAAGGGAAGGTAGTTGGAGTTGTAACTACAGAGACATCCCTACCTGAGAAATGTATGTCCCCCAACGCAAGACCTCAGCCTACATTTTTATTTTAAAAATTCATCATGGCAGGAAAAAAAAAGTCAAAACAATAGGAAGGAAAGAATGTATGTGTGTTCTTTTTTGGACCCAGTTCATGTACTTCTTGAAACTCATCCATGGACCCCTGATAAAGATCTCCTAACATACAGCCTATATGCTTGGCTTTTAGTTAATTAATTAGTTAGCCTTTGGGCCTAAGTCTATGCAGGATGCACATGTCTTATGCAGGATGCATATGTCTTAAAACTTTAACTGGTTTTAAATAATCTGGTTTTAGTTAATTGAATTTAATGTAAGCCGTACTGAGATCTTCAGATACAGGGCAGAATATAATTATAAAAATATAAAATATAAATATTTTTGCTACAACAACAAAAATATCATGCAAAAGTATGAATATACTGAATTCTAGGGTACACAGAGTTTGGGCATGGGGACCCCACATTCCTTAATTGCTCCCACATCATCCAATAATGTTATTCCCCCTAGAGCTGGCATGCTAAAAATAGAAAATGTTCTAAAAGGGGAAGAATATGTTTATAGGCCAGTGTTGGAACACTGCCATTTCTCACTACATTATTTCCTTGGTAGATTTCCAGGTACTAATATATACTCATTTCTGCCACTTTGCTTTTCTAGGAAGAAAAAAAAAAGACTAATTATATGGCATAGATCAATTTATCTGGACAGCTGCTGCTCTGCCTAATTTTTGACTGATAGCCGTTTCTTTGTGAGAATGGTTTGGTTTGGGTTTTTGTGTACTTGTTTGTTGCAAGCACCATGGCACTCTTTGGTAATGACTCAAAGAAGCTGGACTGCGAATATGTACAATAAGACGAGTTTTGCAGTGATGATCATTCAACTCAACACTTGTTTTTCTGATTGCTTTAACTGGTGGCGAAGGTGGCAAGCAGCCAGCTTCCCTTGCTCTTTGTCATTTGCTTCTCGAGATGCCTTTCAGGTTTGTTGGGAAAGCAAACAAACAACCATGTACCTTTTAAATGTCAGCACCTGCCTGAACTTGCAGTTATACACAGCAGAACTCTCCACTGCCCACACACAAAGCTATAGAGGCCAACAGCTCAAAGCCCGAAGAATACAGACTAGGTCGTTAACAGCCATGCTAATCCAAAACAGAATGAAACAAACACCACAACTAATTGAACTTTTTCTGGACTGATTTGTTTTCTGTTCCTACCTCTAGCTGCTAGAAAGTTGTTAGCTTCTAATATGGGATGAAGCTTAATTTGATAAAGCTGATAAAACTTCACAGGGTTCATTTGCCCTAGATCTAGAAAACTTCTTTTTCTATTGTGGAAGGAAATACAGCCTGAACATGTACAGGAGCGTTTTTCTGTTCTGTTAACTGTCCATTTTCTAGGGAAAGCTGTATCATCACTTTGAATCATTTCCTAGATGATAGTCTACAGCAGACAGGAAAAGAAGGCATGCAGATGCCATCAACCTAACTGGAATAGATCCTCCCTCTCCATGAATAGCCCTGGAGATAGAATCACTTATGTCCAGTGGCGGAGCTTGGAGTACGTGGAGTGGGGGGGCACAGTGCAGGGGGCACGGCCACTGTGCATGGGGGCATGACCACAGTGAGTGGGGGGGTGGCCAGGGCTCACAGGGGCGTGATTACAGGCCAGGATGCCCCAAAAACATTGCTGCCCGGGGCAATCTGCCCCCAAAACCTCCCTATCCCTACGCAACTGCTTATGTCTTGTAGCTGGGATCATGGTGGTTGAAATATGGTTTTGTGACCATTCCACTTTGATTTCCCTATTGTTTGGTCTCAGCGAGTTCAAGTGTCCTCATTTCTTTAAGCCAGGGCTACACAAGGAAGCCATGTGCAATTGTACCCCTATGGATGTCCTGATCACCTGGCTACCACCACCAAATTTCTCTCCCTGCTGATTTCCCACTGCTTTCATAAAGATCACTCATGACCAGCCCTTGTGAACAGCAAGAGAAAAGCCATCTGTATTGAGATCACAAGAGGAACTCCTGGGGGGATAGTGCCCCATTTTCTCTCCCAGAGAACTTTCATTCTCCACTATTGGAGCAGACAGAGAGAAGAATTTCCACACACACAAAAACACACTTCTCTTTCCTTTTTGGGAATGTGTGTGTGTGTGTGTGTGGCTCATAGTTCCTTAGCCAGTATTACTTGCATTCCTTAGGGATTGGCAGGGTTCTACACCCCTGCTAGAAACTTTTGCTTCTTTACCTAGCAGGTGAGGAAGAGATTGGCCTTATTAAGTATTGCTTTCTATATGTAAGAGCCCTATCCTCTTTGCAAGTGGGTGAGGAAGTATGTGGCTGGACCTAAGGTGTGATGCATTACGGATGCTACATGGTTTAATTTTTTCCATGTTTGAAAAGGCTGAATGGGCTTTTTCAAGGTAAAAGGATTTGAAAGCCTTTTTCAAACTGAACCTTAGTCATCCCATAAATACAAAGTTGGCTTGTGTATGTTTGTGTTTCTATTTATGTCTTTATTTGACTGATCTATATAGATGATCAGAGAGCCTTGCCATTTAACCTCCTCTTCCACTGCGAAAAGAAAACACCATTCATATAAGCTGTATGACCAGCTCCCTTGGGAAACCTCATGTGGCAACACCTGGTATCTTACCAATAATCTAGCATGGTGTAGTCCAGGGATGGCCAGAAGGTCAGACTAGACTGTGGGTAGGAACTGTGCAGCCCTGTAGAGGCTGTTGAACTCTTAGCATTCCTTACCATTCGCTATAACAGCCAGGGCAGCAGCTGGACATTGTGATCCAAGAGCATCCAGAGGGTTGCAGAATTCCCACCTCTGGCCTGCATCTGCTGTTAGATATCTACTGATTTGTAGTAGAATCAAAAGAATCTTAGCTGGGCTGGATGTCTCCTTGTCCCCTGCCCTGCCTACCACTCTGAGTTATACTACAGAAATGAAGAAAGCTTGGAGGTAACCATCAATAGGATTTTCTGTAAAAGGACAGTGGGTCCCTTACTGTTCTGGTACTTGAAATGAATTCCTGAGCTCTGAATCCTTTAATTCTAAATGTATGGCTGGCATCCTGTTAGAGACTTACACATGCATACATTTCCTTATACAGATGGTTGTACTTTTTTTGCCTAGGCTTAACGTCCATATTCAGTTGAACTCTGCAGAAACTAAACATGTGGTGCCATTGTGCCTTGTACATGCTGATGTGCATTGCACATAGCAGCCAGGCATTCCACATTTGTTTGCACATTCTGTTGCTCAGTGTTGCAATTGACTAATAGTCTGTCTTCTTGATGTAGGATCTCATCCATATGGCTTTTGTATCAGCCTCCGGTTAATGGCTACAGAAGCTGTAGGGTCCCATGCCTAGGTGATGGATAAAACCTGTGCCAGGTTCTATTCTGAACTTTGAAGGAGCTTTCCAAGGTGTTGAATCTCTCCTTTAATGTTCAAACTAAAACCTCCAGCAGATTTACTGTTCCACTGACATGGAAGCAATCAACCACCATTGGAAATGGATCTTGACTCTGCAGTAGAGCCAACAACCGTCAAACTTCACTCATGCTTGTTAGCTGTCATTCCCAATCTTGGATCCCACGAATGCTATTGGAATACAACTCAGATACCCTCAGTCACCATGGCCAATAATCAGGGACGGCAGGAGTTTCAGTCCTGTAACTTTTGCAGAACCATGACTTTAGAGGATTAGCCTAGGACTAGAAAGAGCTGAGATATCAACCTCGGTACAGCCATGAATAGAGTTGTCAGATCTCAGGGCCTGGTCCTGAGTCTCCAGTTTTCATGGGTCATCTCCAAGTAGGAGATGAGGATATGTACTCTCCAGTTTTTGTGGAAAGAGGAAAGGGCTGTGTACAAAACTCCAGCCTGGCTAATTTGGTACAATTTGTAGCAACTACAGTTGAGTCTGCTCAGAAGCGTGTTACCATTTTCAAGGATTAATTCATTTGTTGCTGAAGCATGAAAAGACTCTGCAGAGGATCTATGTGTTTACTTTATTAGCGTCCTGCTTTCTTCTTAGTCATTGTGATGCCAGGGTTTACTTCCACTCTATTCTGCCTCCACCATCTGGCTAAAAGCAAGTGAGCTAGAGTAAATGCCCCTTGTCCCATCTCTCTCAGTAAGTGAGAAGGAATAATCCCCTCATTTCATCTTGATCTGGAAACAATCTTTTTAACAAGGACTGCCAAACAGAAAAATATGTTCTCTGTATGTGCACAAGTATATGTGTTAGAATGACTAGTGAGCAAGTATAGGTGGTATTTAAAGCATAACTGTTATGCTCCAATCCCAGGACTTGGGTGCAAACACAGACAGGACCTTCCCCAACAGCCACAACACAGAGAACAGGGCAATACTTACGGCAGCCAGCCTAGATGGAAAAGGGAGACTCCATGGGACTCAGAACTTTATATAAAGCAGATGTCTTAATTGGGCAAACAGCTGGGGGAGGCTGCTAGCAGATAAATACAAAGGATAGCATGGGGAGAAATCTGTTGGAAACAATTGTTTTCACTGGTAGAAGCAACTCCTCCAGTGGTCAGCTCTCTGACTTGTGTTCCTGGAAACCTTGGCCCTCGTCTGGTATGCTGACTTTGCTGCTGGATACTCCCTTTGGACTGTCACTTAGACTTTATTACTCAGACTGCAGAAACAACAACCCATAATTAACTGATGAACTGTAGCGAACTTGTCCATGGCTGCTGCCTCAGGCTCTATTGGAAGAGCTGGGAACCTCGTCTGGCTACCAGCACAAGACAATATCACTTAATGACATGACCAGGGGCCATACCTATGTCTCAACTTTTGTCCCAGAAATCTGGGGTGATCCTGAACTGGCAACTCTAGCCACAGGACATTCAGTAAAGCTATTCCAGTCACCATCTTTTCTTGCAGGGTTGTTATGTGCTCATTTTAAAAAGAGGAACGGTTGCTGTAGAACCTAAGTGTCCCGGAAGAAGGGCAGAATAAAAATGCAGGACAATACAATCAAATCAATCTGACTATTATTTTTCTGATTGGGGAGGCCATTAGTCTCTGGATGCTATGAACCAATGTGAGCTATGGGTTTCCACAACACAATGCCTCTCTTGTCAGCTCACAGGTAATATTTCCCTTAAAGCCATATATTTTCCTCTTTCATTAGCACTAAAGGTCTCAGCCAAAGGGGTCAATTTCCCCATCCCACTTCAATTTCTCTTTCTTCCTGCTTGAAGAAAATAAGTGCATGACAAAGTGCCAGGGCCGCCCACCTGCCTCTTCTCAGGTAAGTGAGAGAAAATGAAGGGGCTGGAAGCTTTGGAGTAGCAGTGATACCTTCATAGCCTTTCTTTCCAACTTGTTACTTAGAAAGACTTTCCACCCCCCTTTTAAAAAGAGGGGCATTGAGAAATATTTTTAGCATTGAGAAGACGGGTGGCTTAAGTTTTTTGTTTATTTTTGCTCATTTTCCTCTAAAAGCTTGCTGCTCTCCAGAAGCCTTTGCTATCCAGAGCTCTCATAGGGTTGCTAAAGATTACATCCTTCTCTTTGAGACCGAGGAAGGAAATGTAAAGGAGTTGTACTGCAGCTCCCATCAGCCCTAGCTAGTGTAGCTAATGGTGAGGAATTCTGCAGTAACATCTAGAGGCCCACAGAGCTCCCAGCCCACTCAAACACAATGAAAGAAGATGCAACCACTATAGCTTTGGCCCCATTTTGCTCACCGCCCCCCCGGCCATTTCCACCCTGTTATAATACTATTATTCCACTTTAAATGTCCTATGGAATCCTGGGGTTTGCAGTTTAGGGAGGAGTCTTTAGAATTCTTAGCCAGAGAGCTCTTTGACCTCAGTAAACTACAAACCCCAGAATTCCACAGAATGTTGAAAGTGGGATCACAGTACTATAACAGTATAGTATGGAAATGGCCTCTGTCTGTATCTTTGGTGACCTTCCTGTGTCATCTGCTGTACCAAAAAGGGCCAACCTTCTATCTCAAGAGTAGGCAAGAGAGGAGCCTCATAGAGGGGTAGACAAAAGGCTGTGGTGACTAAACTTGGAAGAAAAGTGGGGTAGAATAAACGTAGCAATTTTTAACAAAACAGCCAAGAATGTGACACGGCAGCTGTGGAGACTCACTAGAGAACACCCTGCTTTGCTTCTGAATATTCATCTGCATCCACAAGGTTTAGCAAGCAAAGATTTCAAAGTTAATTAAGATCTAAGAAGGAAGTGGAGCACAATGATGGAGATTTGCATGATGATTAAGATTTCCACCAAGAGATGTGAAGCCACTGTCTTTAAAAGGCACTTCCCAAGGCCCAGGCAAAGAGGCAGGGCTTGTGCTTCCCGTGGCCATGTTGGCTGGAGACTCTGGGAAATATCTGGTCCAAAAAAGTAATATCTTCCCAGAAGCACAAATGAGCAGAGATGGTTCTGTTTCACACTCACTTCATCCTGACAACAACGCTGTCAGGCAGGAGAGGGCAAAAGGCAACATGCAGATCACAGCCAAATTCCTACAAGAAGCAGGAGGAGCTCAGCACTCTGGCCACACAGTTTCAAGTCCTGTCCCTGTTCTGGGAGCCATCAAGCCCCAGAAGAGGGCCCTGCCTCTGCTGCAGCAGCTGTTGCTTGCTGGTGAGAACTGGAGGGAGGGGAGAAGCAATCAGAAGCAGCTGGTCTCAGCTAAAAGGGGGCAGGGAAGGGTGTGCTCACAGATGGGGGCACCCTCCTTTCATTTCCCTTTGGAGCCAAGAGCAGCTGTGTCTTCACTGTCTGGATTGCTTCCCCCTCCATCCCTTGCCTTCTGGAAAGCAGCAACAGTAACCCCTCACAAGGCTTATTAGTTGATGGTGGGGGGATTTTTGGATTGCACAGGGTTACAAAATAGACCCCTGTGCCCCATCCAAAAAGAGACATACGTACACAATTGCCACACTTGTAGTAATCATCATCATCATCACCCGCCTCTCCCCAGGGCTCGAGGCAGGGTACGGAATAAATGGAATTAAAAGTCGTAGTTAAAATTCACATGGAACAATTGATACAAATATACTATAATTAAAATATATTGTATTTAAAAGTATAATTAAAATACAGTTAAAAGTACAATTAAAATACAATTAAAAGCACAATTAAAACTAGACTGGGTAGATCTGCCGGAAGAGATAAGTCTTTAGTACTGTTTAAAATTCAGCTAGTATATTTGGTTGTCGAACCTCTTCCAGCAGGTCACTCCACAGTCTAGGGGCAGCCGAGGATAAGGTCCTCTGGGTGACCATTGCCAGTCTAGTCTAGCCATGAACAGGATGCTGACTGCCATGAAGCTCCAGACCCTTTTTGTTCCCCAAATCACATCTCTTCTAATCCAACAATCACACCTCTGTACCGCATAACCATGACCTTGTGGGTGATCTCAAATAGTAGGAAAACTGTTTGACTGTTCCCTGACTCCCATTGTTAATCTCAATCAGAACAGCCCCTTTGAATCAACAAGATTTCCTACCTGTTCCCTTGCTGTTCACCTACTGATTCCTTGGGTCTGCTCTAGTTGGAACTAACCCATAGGATTCAAGCTATCTTATCCTGGGTTCCATTTTAGGAAGTTCAGTGTCCATAGACCTGCTGACATGGGAATGAAGAGAACTAGATTCACACTCCAGCACCTCTGGAGTCTTCCTTACAAGTTGCCCTTAAATGCATTCTGAGAGAAAGTCTACATGGCAGTGAGGGAGAGGGAAAAGTTGGTGAAACCATATATTTGCTGCCTTCCTCCTGGACCTATAATCTAATATTTAAGTCAGGGATGGGGGCACCTTTGGCTTGCCAGATACACTTCTCATCATCCCTGCCTACAGACAGTGGTAAGAGATTTGTGTCCAGAACATCTGGAGGTAAAGGCTTCCCACCTCTGTGTTGTTTTTGAGCCTAGAGATAGCTGAAGCAGAGGTTCTCTCCCTTTGCCCCTTTCTTTCTTTTTGAGGCATTTTAGCTCTCTGGACATCTGTTTCCCTTCCCTCACTCCTGTAGCGATTACTGCCATCATCATCATCATTATTATTATTATTATTATTATTATTATTATTATTATTATTGGCTCTACTTGATTGTACACCCAGCCTGAGATACAGTATGAGATGAATATTGTGTCTGTGTGAGTATGTGTGTGGCCTTTGGCCTCACCACATTCCTGAAACCTGGAATGTGGCCTCTGGCATCAACATGGTTGCCCGTTCCTGCAGTAAAGTCAAAGTATGGATGGCTGCAGCCACTTGGAGATTTGCCCTCCTTTAATACCTTCTCTCAGTAAACAAAAAGCATCAATATAAGATTAGCATTGCTGATATGAAAGTATTTGTTCTCTACCCTTCTGTTTTGATTGTTGCTAGTTTTTGAGATTTGCATAAACCTTAGAGTTTAAGACTTAGTTTTACTGATTTTCTTCTCTCCACCCACTTTCCTTTTGATTTACTAATCCCTTGTTTGTGTGTGTGTGCCAGGGCTGCATAGCATCTTAAGAAAAGAAAAACCCTACACATTGCAGAGGCCCAGCAGAGAGTAAAGAGCTTTATTGGGTAATTACTTTGAGAGAGTTCTGTTTTTCTGGAAATCAATGTTGCATTCACATTAACAATGCTATTACTCACATATCTTACTCAGAAGTAAGATGCTGTAACTTAATTACTTCTAATTAAATGTGCACAGGCTTGAAGTCTAAATATAGCTTTCTAACCATTGGAATACAATAATTTTTTCATGGTAATCATGCTTTTTCCAACAACACCCTTCTAAACTAATTTCATTCCATTTATCTACTGAAGCTCTCAGTTTTGTCCATTATTTCCCCCACCCTCACCCGTCTACTCATTCATCTTCATTTTTATCATAACGTCAACACTATGAAATAAGTTGAGTTGAAAGACCATGATTGGCTCAAGCTGACAACATGAATGTTATGGGAAAACTGGGATTTGACTTGATCTGTAATGCACTTTGGGCAAAAGCAGTGGGTGTGAACACAGAGCTCACAGATGTGAGAAAAAGCTACAATACTGAGTGGGGTTTGATAAAGACATTTTAATTTAATAATAAGGTACTATTTAATGTTATCGTATTTGTTGATCTGGGGTGTTTTGCAGGGTTTCCTGCACTCATTACATATATTTCAAAGTTTTTCTCCTCAAAACAGTCATTTTTGTGTGTTTTTCCTCATTAAGAAGTTTTGCTCTCTTGTTGCCTGGCTACACCCTTTTGACCACACTCTGAGTTTGCTCAGCCATGTGTATCCTGGTTTTCGTCTGTGAAATGTTGCAGGGTATGTGTAAGTAGTTCTTTAGCTTCACAACATTACCTCGTCTATTTTTATTCAGACATCCCACTGTGATCAGTCGACTTTTCTTCCAATTAAATGTACAGTGGAGTAAAACCTTAAGACATATAGTTGCTTGAGGCTGCTTTGGAGCTGTCAACCCTAAAACCACTGAATGAATAACATACAGGTAGAACATGTTGCACACTGTCTCTTACTCCACACTGAATGCCTCTGTACTAATTTTCAGGACATCTGAAAGGAGAGATTTCCAGCTGTCACAAAATTGGTTCATAGCAGGTCTCCAAGTCGCCAAGAGGAAGCCAAGAAGGACCAATTTCAGGATGACTGAAAGTGCACTAGGTGATATAATAGGTGAATTCTGTACTTTTCAGTGCTTGGTAATTTCATATTCCTCATTAAATGCATGACATTTCTTGTGTTTATCATTATTGTTGCTGTTATTCTTACTGTTATTGTTGATAGATAAACCATTAATTGTAAACCTTAGAAAAGAGTATACCTATGTTTACTGCTATAAGTATTACTGTTAGATTGAATTTGGAACAGTCAATTCAAATAACCTCTAAACAAACAATCTATTTTCCAGTAAACCAGTACTTAACTGCAGTAACTCAAACTCTTAATATTAACAACAGTCACTTCTCAACAAAGTTAGCTGTACTATAGCCTAGTCAGTGTGTATACCAAGGAGACTGAGCTAATTTACTTCAGTTCTACAATTTTTAAAGGATGATTCACAGACTGACTCAGCCAGAGTTCTTGTACAGGTGATGGAGGAGGGATTCACACCCTACACTCATGATTGCTTGTACAAGGCAATGTGTTGGGAAGGCACTATTTGTATATATCCTAATTTACCTGAGGATCTAGATGCCACTTAATATGGACAGTAAACATGGGCATCTGGGAGTAACCAATCTAATGTTTTCTACACCGCCCCATATTGTACAGGTTAAGATGCATATTTCTGTCCTGTTTGTCTCTTGGTGTAGATGGGAATATTTATTCCTCTGAAGCAAGAACACTTTTCCAGATGTTGTGGAAGTCTCATCTTCTTTAGCTGTCATAGCCAACGGTGAGGGATATTAGGAGCTGTAATTCAACAATATCTGGAGGATCACCCTTCTGAAGGGCCACACCAGCTGCAAAGTTCCTGGGGTCAATACACACACACACACAGTGTTCTCTCTCTCATGTTATTGATCCACACAGAGCCTTTATGATGCCACGACTTTCTCTGGAATAGGGTCACCATCTCATTTTTGTCACTGCACTATTTAACCAAACCATCTTTGGCAGCCCAAACCTGTGCATATTTATAAAGAAGTCAGTGTTTACAGAAGTGTTCTCTTAGATAAGGTAATAGGCAATCCAGTTTATATTTACCACAGAGTAAGCACAGGTTTGGACTATTCCTTTCTCATCCAAACTTTGATATTTAGATTGTGACCCAGAAATTGGAGACAAACTTTTCTCCTGCAGCCTTCTGATAATCCACTATTCTTAAATTATACTGAGGATACCAATGACCTATCTTTAGTTCTACCCCTTCCCTAAAATTACCTTCTCTTTTCTCCATTGCTTAGTTTACAAATCCCATTAAACACTCTTAATCACTTAGTTTTTTGCACATTTCGGATCTGTTGACGGAGGTCAGACATCAGGGTGAGACTAAGCAGCTGAACCATGAAATCTTCAAAGTAAATTTGGTCATCCTTGTTCTCATCGAGAGCAGAAATTATCTCCTGGTATTTTGGTTTGGTTTCCTGACCCTGTGAAATAATGTAAATTGTTTTATGGAAAAAGATGGAAGTGACTTTCATCATTCCTAGTAAGGAAAGTAGTAACCAACAAACTCCTGCTTACAGAAAGGTTATAGAACAACCGCATTTAAGGAAATGTTCTGATCTTGCTTTATTCCGTCTTGGTTTAACAAGATCATTTAAAAGCAAGGGCCCTTTCACACCGCTGCAGAATTATACCTGTATGATTCCATTTTAACAATCATGGTTCCATCCAATGGATTCTTGGGATTTGTTGTTTAGACAGGGGTATTTAGACTTTTTAGCCAGAGAGCTCTAGTGCCAAACCAAACTACAAACTCCAGGATTCCACAGGATGCAGTCATTGCAATTAAGGCCCTTTTCGCACGTTACCCGTTTGCGCAGCTGAGGCGGCGTCTCGCGTGAAAAGCCTCAGCAGGAACGCTGCCACTTCCCTGCTCCTTCATCCTGCAGCTCGCTTCCTGGTCGTGCGACCGTCGTACTAGCGCCCTGCCCCTTCCTTCCGCAGTGCAGCCTGGGAGCTGTAGGCTGCGTTGGGGGAGGAAGCGCAACCGGCCTGGCTCATCCGACACACCGCATGGTAGGTAAGTGCGCGAGGGCCCTGGGAGCCCAGCTGAAAATAAAAAAAATTGTGTGCGGCCCGCTTTAGGCTTGTGAGTGTCGTGTGAATGGGAGTGCATCATATGGACTGACGCTCCCATTCACGCAACACTGAAGGGGCCCTCTCACAACAGAAACTGCGTGCAAAAAGGGCCTAAGAGTGGAATAATAGTGCTATAATTTTGTAGTATAAAAGAGCCCAAGCCTTTTGCCTTTTCACTTAGTTCCTTTGCTTTGGCTAAAATTAAATCAGGAAGCTGTTTCATTCAAAACTGTGAAAAAATACTTCATACTTCAGAACAGTCTAAGACATAAAACAAACTTCAAACGGTTTCATGGAGGAACCTGGCTTTCTTCTTAGAAGCTGCAGTGGCAAGTTAGGCCCTTTAGGGTATTTAGAAGAGTTTTAGATTGTGTCCTTTCCCTGAGACCAAAAAGCTGGGTTTAAAATTTTCTTTGAAATTCCCCTTAGTCACTAGATGAGTTGACAGGGTAAGTCTAAAAGTCCTCAAGACCAACTTACTTTGACCCACTTACCTGCATGAAATGCACAAACTGGCTTTGGAGCAGCTGTTTAGCATCGGATTTGCTGAGTTTCCCTTCAGCGTCTGCAGCATTGTCATAAACCAAGGCTGCTGTAGCAATTGCTTTCTCTAGATCAGAACCTTTTCCTAGAGCTGATAGGAGGAATAATTTTTGGAAGGTTACCACACGAAATTTTTTTTCTAGAAATAGTAGAGTCCAGGGGCTTCCAGCCAGCACAGGTGTGACATTGCTCTAGAATGGGTTTGGCTGGTGATAGGAGAAGCTTCCAAGTTGACACTTGGGTTGAAGCAGCATGCTGTGAACGGTCTGGTGTTTTGCAATATGCCCATGGTAGCAGTAGGTCTGTTCACTACTGGAGCAACTGTGCATAACATGAGGAGGCTATCATTCAGGCCTATGTGAAACCCAAGAGTTAAAAGAGTTTCCAACTTTTGTCTGTGTAACTCTCACGCTCCAAGTGTTCTGTATTCACATGAACAGCCCCAATTAACCTTCTGTCATCCTACTTTTTTAGATGCCTTTGGAATGTCCCAGTTTGTCCCTCTTCATCTCACTTTCCCCTCTTGTTATTGGCTTATTTCAATTGATGCAAAAGGAGTTCAAATTTAACTTATAGAGGTAAAGGACAGCAGGAGGTGGAATTTTGCCCTTCCCTGAAAATGTAGACAAAAGCAAACTGCCACAGCCTCTCCTGGAAATGGCTGAGCAAATGCTTCCCAAACACACACAGACATTTGCTCAAATATGAAAAAAAAAAGTAAGGAACAACAACATGTAACATTTTAAAAAAATCCAAGTGAAGCTTACACTAGGAAGAGAAAATCTCAAGGAAAAGAACCATCTCTGAAGGATGGGATGATGGGTGGCAGAATAGAGGAGATAAATCCATCTAGTTTGGCCCTAATTTGCAGATCTTGATTGGGGAGGGGCTGCCATTTCAAGCTGCAGGTAGGAAAGGCCACTTGTGACTCTTCTTAATGAAAGTAAAAAGGAAGTAGGCCAGGGAGAAAAATTCTGGCCCAGCCATCTCCATCCTGTCCTATTTTTTTTGACTTTCAGAGCATTGCTTCCTACATAAGGGGCTGTTGAACATGACCCAACAAGTGTGAAGTGGAAGAGTCCACTCTAGCACCTCCTCTCACTGATGTTTGAGCCATGTCTAAGAGGCCTGTTGTTGCCTGAAAAACAGAGTTTGCTGTTGCCTGATCTAATTTTTGTTTTATGGTTCCCTGCTGCTGATTTCTGAACTCCTTACCCAACAAAAAATAATCTGAATACAACTCATTACTTGACCCTCACTCTGACTTCCCTGTCATTGCATTTCTCCCATGACATGTGTTGCATCTTACTCTCCAGTGGAAGCTGCTAATGCTGTTAGATCAGCTGTGATAGGAACAGCAATACATCTAAAGACAAAAAAGCCATGGCCTTGGTAGAAGAAAATTAATCCCATTAGAGGCAGTAAGTTTGGCTTTGGAGTGAAAGTGTTGTGTGCTCTGTGCCGTTTGTTAGCTCTTATACATCCCCAAATAAATGGATATGTAGAGTGGACCACCTTACCTTTTATGGAAGCCAGCTGCTTGGAAATTGGAATACTGGAAATCAAACAGACAGACATATTACTGGCATATCTGGGTGCTCAATCTTACTAGAAATGATCACTCTGACACATTTTCTTTGAGAGGGTCAAAGTTGTAATCTTATTCAGTCATGGTCTAATTTTTAATGCTTTGGAGGACACTTTATAAACATTGCTCTTAAGAAATAAAAGCCTGGTTAAAATAATCAAATTTTACTATGGATTGTGTGAAATTATAGAATATCTGTATACTGGTAAAGGCAGTGGTGGACCAAGGCTTCCACGTCAGTATGGTGACAAATCTATTCTGGGTTTCATCCCAGACGTTAAAGAAGGTGTCTGAGGTGCTGAATTCTATATTTTAAAATAAGTGGGGTAGTAATTTGAGTGTTGGACTAGGACTCTGGAAATCAGGGTTCAAATGCACACTCAGCCATAGAAACCCAGTGGGTCACCTTGGGCAAGTCATACTCTCTCAGAATCAGCAGATGGCAATGAACAAATCTTGCCAAGAAAACCCCATGGCAAGGTTGCCTTAGGGTTGCTGTAAGTCAGAAACAACTTGAAGGCACACAGCAACAAATGGGCTTAGCACTTTGGATAACTCCTTTAAAACCTGGAATACAGTCCAGAGTTGATTCCTCACACCCCTCACATGGGAGGCACTGGTTATCATTGCATGTTGGGGCTGTAGTTTAGTGGTAGAGGACTCATTTTGCAGACAGTTCACTCAGTAGCATGCTCAGATAAGGCTGGGAAAGCATTTTGCCTGAAACCCTGGAAAGCTTTTTTTCCTCAGGCTAGGAATATGTCTGCCAACAATATGACTCAGTTATAAGGGAGCCCCCCATTCATTTCTGTGTTATCTATAGCTAGCAGCTGTACACTCAATGGCTTCACACAAGACCTAAAATATACATTTTGGATAGCGTTGGTTCCAAATCCAAATTCCTGAACGTGTATTTAAAAAGTTTTTCAGGAATTCATAGATTGCTTCCATATACATTGGACAGGGTAAGAGGAGTTAATGTAGGAATTGAACAAGACGGGCTCTGGGAGTATTTCTAAGATATGGAAAGGTAGGTCCACCCCTTCCATGGTAAATAGTTTTCTTTGCCCTCTCCCATGTAAAAGTTAGGTTCTACACAAGATAGATGCCAGATCTTATTAAACTTTTCTTGTTACTTCTTTGAACTGTGGACACTCTAATGCTTAGCTAAGTGACAGTGTGTAGGTATGTGAACAAAATCTACCATGGAATCTGTTAGTACTTAATTTTCTCTGTTCTGAAGGATGAAAATCCTTGTGATGCTGGATTGATTTATCTCAATGGACCATTTGGCAAGGCAGGAAGGGTTCCTTGCCTTCAGATTTAATAGAAACATTCAAAGTATAAGCCTGTGCTATTTTCAGATGATGATGAAAGAGATGCAGATAAAAGAGAAGGTTGAAGATGTACATTTTTGTACATGCAAATGCATCTATGTACAGTATTATGTTTTGTATTGTTTTCCTCCCCAAATCCAATGGAATGGGGGCGGGGAATGGAAAAGTGATCAGTGCATGATGAGTAGACAAGAGCATCTGACTGGCAGAAATACAAGCAGAGCTTGTTATGTTATGTACTTCACTTGTGGCATGGTCCTAATTTGTTGGCAGATAAATTGTAAAATCCATCAATGTGGCTCTGACATTTCAGAAGAAAATGTAGCATACAGATATGAAAAAATAAAATAAATAATGCATTTTGTTTAAAGAAAACAATGTACTGAGAAATTGCTCTGGGAGGATTTTCATATTTTCCCTCAGGCTTTAAAATTTTAATAGAAAGTATGATTACTTTTGCACAAGTGAAAGAAACTCATTACAGTCCAGCCCACAAGCTGTGAAACTTCTGGCTTGTTTCTTTTTCCCCCTCATGTGGGCACATCCGTACACCCACACAGACATGCTATGTAGAGCAACCAAAATGGATATTGAATGAGGGATTATTAGAGAAGAAAAGAGAACAGAATTTATCACTCACCGTTTGGGCATTCTTGTTGAAGTTTTACTTTTTTGTTTGGTTGAAGTATCCCCTGGTTGATTAGAAGGGTAGGATTTTCTATTTCCAGTACTGGACGTGCAGCCACACATCTTTCCCTACAGTTGGGCCAGTGTTTATCATCTCTAAGCAACTTAAGTGACGACAAACAGACAATTACAAACCCTTAGTAGTATGGAGGATGAAGGTGGAACAGCCCATTTGCCAGCCAGCTCTATCAGAAATGGGAGTGCTCACAGGTCCTTGAGTTTCTAGCTGCTTAAATCAGTCTGGAAGGGAGTTAAGAGAACACCAGAGGTAACTGCAATGCACAAGGCTCAGTGTGATTCCACACAGGATGTCAGGAATGACATTCTTCTGTGTGGTTACTGTAGGCTATCATGGATGTAAATGAGAGATGGAAAACTGGGGGAGAGAAGCAGTTGTTTTAAAATTCTATATAGCATATTCCATTCAATGCAAGGATGATATTTGGATTTGGGACCTGGGGAATTCTTAAAGCACTTTTAAGCTGCAGTTCTAAATACTTCCCTGGGAGTGGAGCCCATTGGATTCCATTAGGTTTGCCATTAGAACTTTTGCGTCATGTTTGCAAGTTTCTTCAGAGGAAATGAATTGGAGAGTTTGTTTGAGTCTCTTAATCCTTTAAAGACAGAGCTCTCCCCCCGAACTTAATATTCACCTCATAGTGCCAGCAGTAAGAAGCAATAATAGCAACTTTATAGCAAGAAATTCTTAGTTGCATTTGTCTGGTGTAGCAGTTTAAAAGAATAGCAAACATATTACCAGCTCTTCCTTGTTTTATCAAATTCAGGTGTATGCCACAGCTCAGTGAATACCCATTAAAGCAACATATAAAATTGCTGTGGTAATATTCACCTGAAAAGTGCTATGGAACCAACTGACAACAGCATCACAAACTGATTTTTGTCTTCTTGATCACTGCTGAAACAGTCAGACTGTGCCCAGAGGCAACCTTATAAATGAAGTAAGTAAATTAATTACTGGGATTAATAGCTGCGGTAGACTTTTATAGTGCAAAGTCTAGACTCCCACAAAATGGGTGTTGTTACCCCCTGCTAATTCACCACCTCCTGTTCACTTTCCAGCTTTCTTTCTTTCTCATAACATCAAGTTTGACATTTTATGGATGCTACATCTTACAACAGGTATTAGATTTTGTGCATACACATTGAACTCCCAGGCATTCAGAATTCATATCACCTCTGACAGTATTTTGTTCTGAATTTTTATTTTTATTTTTATTTTTTTTGTTAAAAGTATCTGGGTCCTGGGTGTCCACTGATATTTTATCTGAAGTAAAGGATAACGGATAACACAACATTTAGTTTAAAGAACTGGTAGATTTCCTTTGAACTTTGTTATTTATCAGTGGGGCTCATGATATTTAGTACAGTTATCTGATATTTGAAGCTGCCATGCAGTTTTGGTAGAAAAGGGCTTTCAGATTATGGTGTGAACTTCCTGGGTTGAAAACTGGAGAGAGTTTCTGTACCTTTAATGCTTCTGTAGAAGTGTGGATTTCAGCAAGTGTTGCTTGTCATGCAACCAGCAATTCTCTGTTGAAATGTAGTCTTTTACTCTACCATTAAAGGGAAAAGAGCCCTCTCTAGTTTTCATTCTGGTAACCCTAGGTGGACTGTTATCCACGGAAACTTATGGCCAAATTTGTTAGCATTTAAGGTATCAGAAGACCCTTTGTTCTTTGTTGTTTGTACACTGATAGAGTAACATGGCTACCCATGAGGAAGCCATTGTATATGCCAGTGGTTCTTAATCTGTGGTCTGTTGATTTCTGGGTGGTGGTGTCCTCACAGGGGGTCTGCAAAGTCTTGAAGAAATATTATGAGTTTTTACAGTTAAGATAGGAAAGAAGGAAGGAAGGAAGGTGGGCAGACAGAGAGACAGATGGCCATACGTTGAAGTCATAGAACAGAAGTCTTTTGCTGTGATAGACATTTGTACAAAGTTTTATTACAACATCTCAAAGTGTTCAAAAGTTACAAAAATAACTGTTTGATAATGAAAAATGTACTCGCCTCTGCACATGGTGAGAATATGCAAATGAATGATGTTGAGTGGCTGAGAGAAAGCAAATAACATTTCTTGCTGCTGTGTGTATAGCCAGAAGCCAACTTCATAGTTGCACCAAATTCTAGTGTTGCCCAAATTGTGCCATCACGTTTTCAGAACGCCTGTTGCTTCCCAGAATCCTATAACTGTGCTGAGAATGTTCTCAAAGAAAGTCATGTATCAAAGGAAGATTGTATTCTCAGGAAGAGAGTTAGTGTCAGTCAGTGTGAATAAATGTTTGGATAGGATTTGGAATAATAATTGGATTATTGAAAATTATTGTGTTTCTTCTGTTTCTTCAAATAAAAGCTTTTGGTTATTGTTGGATAAAGTGACTTTTTGATGTTATCACAATGAATTTCATAACAATACATTTTGGCTGAGCCTCAGGATGGATTGCTAGCTGAAACGGAAACATAAAAGTGCTGATGAGGGTCCATCCTGTACAAAGCAAAATGAAGTTTTTCCTCCAGTCAACTTAAATAGTATCACTGTTATAGTATGGAACATCTGTTGATTGGCTTCACATGTACAGGCCCAGAAGACAAGCAACTACCACAGTGTTGTGTTAAGTTACGATGTAATGCCAAACGAGGTCATGAAACCATCAAAATTATGAAGACATCTTGATATAAACATAAAGAACATGCCACAAAGAGCATCTTTTTTTTTTCAAAAGTAAGGAGCAGGAGCTTTAGGTAAGTAAAAAAATGTTTTAAATGATTGCAACTGGTTGGGGCCTTATTTGAAGTTACTTGACTAATAGCTAAAAAACCAGAAAACCATATCACCCCCTGCAAAAAAACATGATTTCTGCATTGATCAAGGAGGAAACTGCCAAGGACTTGCAGTGCAGCTGGGTACTTTCCCAGTTTGCACACGGTCAGGAAGCACCACCATTGCATCTTCTGCTCTTCCACAGGACAGGTAAGTGTGGGATGGCGGCACGATCATGTGTCGTTGACAGGGAAAACTTGTCAATGATCTAACCCGCAATCACACTGTCTGGAGATGGGAGAGGAGCAGGACCACAATAACATCATGCAGAAGCATTGTCATGGCCCTGTCCTTCTCCTGTCCCCATGGTGGGATGGGAGGGTGCTGCAGGAAGGGCCACAGCTAAGAATCAAATCAATAGTTTGTCAGTCAATATTGTTTTATACTTTTATTAAATGTTTTCCAGTACAATAAAAAAATCAAATGATAAATGTGATGAGTCCTCTTTTCTTCCAGACTGGTATTGCAGTTCCCCAATCTGATAAGGCGCCCTGTCTTTACCACACAGCTCTGCCTTTCCCCTTATAACATCACCTTTGTGTAAAAGGGTAAGGATTTCAATGTTTACTTAGAACTCCTTAATAGTCTTATGGTAGTATGTTTTCTGTGCTACAGTATTTGCTGGCGCATAAGACTCCCCTTTCCCCCTGAAATATACTGTTTGAAAATGGGGGTGCAAAATGTATTTGCCAGTGTATAAATGCGGTACGTCTTATACACACCTGTGTCTTGTATGTACTTTAAATACTGTATACAACTCAGCCAAGTCAGCATTTACAAAAATAAACTGTAACTTTTATTTAGATAACAATAAGAATAGAGTATTAAAGTTCATATGCAGATCAAAGTTAATATATTTCTTCAGCGTACTTTTTAAACAGTTCACTTTATCTTTAGACTTTCATATAAAGCACAAGTTTCATATCATAGCTCTTTGGCTATACTCCAACCAAGACTTACTCTCCAAACTAAGGGCTTTTCCGCACTTTGGGGGAAAACGGAGCAGTCCGTTACTCACCGGACTGGCACGCTCACCCCCGATGATCCACGCTGATCCAGAGCAGCGCATGCCCGTGCTACACACTCTCTGGGGACGAAAATGGAGGCTTCCGGTTGGTGGAGGCTCTTCACCAACCAGAGAAGCTCAGCAGCTGGAAGCCCGCCCCTGGAAGATCTGCGGCCTTGCACTGGCGCGAGCCTGCAGATCTACACATTAGCGCAGCAATGGACTGGAGCGCGCCGGGCTATTGAAAGACCTCTTTTAATCGGTCTTTCAATAGCACGGGGAACCACCAGTTCTGGTCGTTCCAGAGCGGGCTGAAGTCCAGACATACATAAAGTAGTCTGGACCCAGTTCACCCCCAAGTGCAAACGACCTCACTGGAGGGCGCACTGCCCCGTTTTAAAAATAAAATGCGAAAAAGGCCTAAGTCACACTTTCTGACCAGATTCTACTAAGGTTCAATCACTCACCTGCCTCTCGCTAGGCTTCCACTGAGAATTTAACCTTCCCACACAAGCACCCTCCATGGCTGACTAAGGGACTCTACTTCATAGTTTCTTGCTAGGAATATCACTGCAGGACTAAATACCAACCAGTACTTGACTGAAGAAGTATTTAACAACTTAAATAAGTTTACAATGTCTGATCACACAGATTGGTTGAAATGCATTGACATTAGCTTAGATGGGACACAAGCAATGTCTGGAAAGCTTACTGGACTTGTAGCACAGATTAAGGAAATCATACCATTAGTGACTGAGTACCGTTGATGCATACATAAGGAAGTTCTAATTGCTAAGAAGATAACAGAAAAACTGAAACAGATCTTAAATGAATCAATCAAAATTGTGTTATAAAAAGCAAATAACTAAATTCAGAATTTTTTTTTGAGACACTATGCAAAGATATGAACAGTGAATGCCATCCTCTTTTGCTACACTGTGAAGTTCATTAGCTCACAAGGTAAGGTTTTGTCTCATTTTTGGGAGCTGAGAGGCAAGAAAAGATTATTCCCCATGGAGCAACGATTTCACCTTAGCAATCGTTTGACAGATTTTTTTCATTGTTAGTAAAAGTAGCGTATCTGTCAGATATCCTCACTCATTTAAATAAGCTCAACTTAAATCTTCAAGGAGAAAAAGTTAGTTTTTTAAGTTGAAGATGGGATCAAAGTAAAGATGAAAAGTTTGGAATTGTGACATCATCAAACTGAAACTATGAGACATTTTCAAACCTCAGAAATTTTCTTGGCTCTACTACTGGAGAATTGTCTGAAGAGAAGGTATCACTTATTGCACAAACATTTGAAGGATTTGCAGCAGTTTCCATGATTATTTTCCTGTTCCTGAAGTAAGCAGAAATTGGATTAGAGATCCATTTTCAGTTAATGTGTATGAACTAGAGAGGCTCACAGCAGTGGACGAAGACAAGAAATATACATGAATGATGCTCTGAAATTGTAGTTCAAGGAACACTTCCGAATTTCTGGGCTCACTTACAAGCAGATTTGCTGCAGTTGTCGAAGAGCATTGGTGTCCTTCGTAATGACATGCTTGTACGAAAAATCATTCTCTGCTCTTGTTTAACTTAAAAATAATATAGAAACCACTTGAAAAACATAAGAGTCAGAATTCAGGGTGCAAGTTTCAGCTACCGAGCCTGTTATAGCAAGGCTTGTACGTGAAATGCAGCACCAGCCATTAACTTGCCAGATCTCCAGCATATTCAATACAGGGTTGGAAATGTGATAGCTGTGGTTTTGTCCTGGCTGCAGAAGTGCAGCCCCAATCTGCACAAGTATCTCATGCCCTCCCTCAAGCACTAAATAGCTATCCGTACACAAACTGTTCCTGAGAAGCTGCCTTGTATGGGGACAGAAGTGGCAACCCAGTGGAATAGTGCCAGAGGAGAGTTTCTCTTTGTTGTGATGTAGGACCTCTGCTGTTGTCTTTTCCCATAGGTTCTTCTACTAGTATTCATCCCCATAGGTCAGACATCTTTGCCTACTAAATCCCTCGCTACTCTTTCTTGTGCATTTATAAGTATTAGTGACAAACCTATCTGGAATGACACTTTATGTAATGTAGTGACACAGAAATAAGGCTGCAACAGATGGTCGAAAGAATTAAATCATTTCCCTCATACAGAGGAAGAGAAATTACTGAAGCTGAAGTGAATATAGATATTTGTCCCTTTCACCCTTCTTGGATTTTAATTATCTTTTTCAAAGCCTGAAGGGGAAAAAATAATTCCTTATGTGTTTCTCCATTTTTAGCATTTTGTCTTTCAAACAACCCCCCTGCCCCCACTGGAAATATTTAAACTTTCTTAGTTTCCTGGTACTTTCTTGAAGGCTCATGAATAAAAGGAGCCTGTAATTGCAGTGTCACTGCCAAACTACATGTAATCCATGCTCATTATCCCTTCAATTAACATGCTTAAATTACATAGAAATGTGTCTGCTCTCTGCTGGAAAACTGAAGAAAGCATTGACGTCAGGTGTGAGTAATAATCCCGATTTTAAACCAGCTCTGCGGCAAGACATGGAATGGTTTCGATTTGGGTCTTGATTAAGATACCAAAATGCTGGGGAGTTTGGGGTCAGATAACTGGTCCGGACAAAGTAATGATACCCTCAGTGTTTTGTGGCAAATTTATTCTTGAAACTAAGGTGATTCGACACAGCAATTTGTAATAGCCCATGTTGATTTAGATTGGAGTTTGGAAATAATTGGTTACATATTAATTTGTTACTCGTAGTTTAATTTCTTTTTTAACAGTGATTTTAATTGTTCAATGACATGAATACTAATGGACTGAATAATGACACTGAGCCAGTATGGTTTAGGGGTCTGAATGTTGGATTAGGACTCTGAGGCCATTTCCGCACTACACTCTTATAGCGCGATGATTCCACTTTCAACCTGCTATGGAATCCTGGGGTTTGCAGTTTCAGGAGGGGCCAGTTGGCCCCTCCAGAAACTGCAAACCCCAGGATTCCATAGGAGGTTGAAAGTGGAATCATCGCGCTATAAGAGTGTAGTACGGAAATGGCCTGAGAGACCAGGTTTTGAACTCCCACTTTGCTGTGGAAAGCCACTGGGTGACCCTGGGCATGTCACTCTGTCTCAGCCTCACAGGAAGGCAAGAGCAAACCCCTTCTTGGACAAATCTTGCCAAGAAAACCCTGTGATAGGTTCACCTCAGGGTCACCATAAGTTGGAAACAGGTCAAAGGTGCACAACACCAAAATAACACTGATGGGATGAGCAGTGAGAAATGCTTCATGTTATTTTAGAATATGCTACTTCTGTGGATAATTTGATGGGTTGACCATTTTCAGTAATTTTGACTGATCTTTTTAAATTAAAATTAATGGCCAAATCTTGCTGGTGACGTGTGAAAGTATAAATTTCTGTTGCATCTGTGTATGTTCTTCAAAATCACTGGGGAAGGAGGATCCAGTCCTAGCATCACACAACAATTGCTATACATGTACAGTCTGTCCCTCAGACACTCTAGCAGCCTTTTAGGGTCCAGCTGTGTTTTTGCAGCAAACACTTGCAGAAGGTGTCACACCCTTCCCTGAGATCTCAGGAGGTCCCTGGAGCTATTATTTGCATTATCTTCTTTGTGCATCTGGCTGTAGAATCACAGCTGGGTGCTATCAGGACACCTGTCAATCTTCCCTAGCCACTAGAGCCCACTTGAGCATCTGAAATGGCTTCTGCTGTCGCTGGTGGTGGTATGCTTGGCAGACGTATGATGTCAACCAATGTGCAACTAATACGGTATTAGCTATTAATGGAACAAATCCATTTTATAATTTTCACAAAAGTCAAGACTATTGATGAATTAATTTCAAAATGAATGTTAGTGGTGGCAATTAACTTTAATGTTGCTCTTTCCAAGCTTTGATAGCCCTGCCAATGTGCTCAAAACAGATGGGAAAGGTCTCCAGCTGTGTAAGTGTTGACTGGTCCTGCAGAGTTCATTAGCCTACATGGCTCCACAACCCTCACATGTGTGCTTTTAACCCTCCATAAGTGTGTGTGTGTGTGTGTGTGTGTGTGAGAGAGAGAGAGAGAGAGAGAGAGAGAGAGGAAGCTGTTTCCCAAATAATACAGTCAGCCCTCCATATTTGCGGGTTTCACTTTTGCGGATTTGATTATTCATGGATTATTTGCTGTCAGCTCTGCTGCCTCCCTATGCCATTTTTAATAGAGACTGCAAGCCTTGTGAGACTGAGAAACTGCAAACAAGGCTTATAAGTTCCTATTGAAAATGGTGTGGGGCAGCAGTAGAGGTGGCAGTCAGCCCCACCAGCCACCCACTTCTGCCTTGGGAAGGAACCCTGATGCCTCAAATGGACCCACAGTGGGTTGAATATGGTGATCATCCTTTTTTTTTCCTGTGTGTTACATATGGTTTGGGAGAGTCTAGAGTTATTCACATTTTTTCACTTTCATGGGGGTCCTGTGCCCCTAACCCTAGTGAATGTGGAGGGATGACTGTATTCTAAAATCTGAGTTCAGCCTTAAAGTTGAAATCCTGATTTTCTAGGTATAGTGGGAATACAGTAGGGAAATAGAAACCACTTGGAAGATGAGACACTAAAATGGAGAAGGGAAGGAAATAATGGGCAGCCTAAAGTAAATATTTGAATCTCCCTCCCTGCCTCAAAAAAAAACAAAACAAACAACCTAGACGGAGATTTTAACCTGAGATATCTGGAGCCCTCAGCAAAAACATCTTGTTTCTCTGAGCGGATTTGGCTAGCTAGCTCCACTAGCTCCCCCTCTGCAACTTACCTGCATCTGGGGCAGTCACACAGGGGTCACGTGAGTAGCTTCTTCCATGATGCTCTTGAGTCCCCACTGCTTCTGCTCCACAGGAACTGCCTGCTGCTGGCAGGCACCATGAGGGCTCCGCCTCTTCCTTCCACAACGCAGCCGGGTATTTTCCCAGGCTTGCACTAGGGGAGGAAGCACGAGGGCCATGGCTCCGGAGGCTCTGCACACAAGGTAAGTGCGTGTGGAGCCCCGGAGCGATGTGCAACCATGCACCATTTTTGGCTAAAAGCCGAAAATGATATATTGCGTGATTGGTGCCTGCTCGCCCTGGCAGCATCGCGCGATTGTGAGGACATAGTCCAAAACGCTTCTTGCAATCACGTGACGCCCCAGAGGCCCTTTCGCATGGCAAAGGGATGTCTAGAAAGTCTAGAAAAGTCTGAAAGAAAGACTTTTGTACAACTCTTATTAGATATGAGGAGTGAAAATTACATCCCACAAAGATTTTGGAAATCCGTAATCCAGAATTGTTCCGTTTTTATTTAATTATTCGGCTGTTTCTTTTTTCCTTGTGGCTTTATCGTTTCTGTTTTATTAACTGCAACAAATCATCTTGAGGGTGTTTCTTCTGCAAGATGTGATATGAATTCTATAAATAATACATAATATGTGGACAAACCCCTTCAACTTGGGCTGCCCACAGCCCCCTGATTACCAGAACTGCCTTATAGTGAGACGCAGGCGGGAGAGGGTTTTCTCTTTCACTGTCGCCACATCACTGTACACACGCCTCTCAAAACTGGGGTCAGCTGCTTCTCACTCTGCTTTTAGGAAGGGTTTGAAGACGCAGCTTTATAAACCATCCCTTTCAACTGTTTTGATGATTACAGATTAAATAAAGATCAAGACTGCATTAAGTATCACTTTTCAATAGAATTTATTCATTTTCAAAATGTCTCCCCAGCATTTCTAGTCAGGTAGTTGTGTCACTTTGTTGTCTTAAAACCAAATAAACTAGCTAACTAACTAACTAACTTACTTACTTTTGGCACCTCAAAGAGAAACAAACAGAAGGGTCGTGTCCAAGGAGAGCGGTTACAGTTGTTCAGTCTGAACAGTGAGAGTCGAGAGTTGTTTGTGGTTAAAATTCTGCTTAGAAACCATTACATTTTTTGGCTGGAAATACTCTCTGTACAGTTCTGACAGTTAAATTGAGCTCTGTGGGTCACTAATGATTAAAGTACTAATCACTGCTTCTAAAGATAAAGTGGATAAAATGCCATTTTAGGAGGTACTATAATTTGTCTCTGACAGTTGGGAGAGGGGACGTACTATTTATCATTTCAGTTCCACGCGGGTTTTGGAACGAGGTCCCTATGCCGAAAGTGAAAAGCTATTTCCAAACGGCAAGATACCTCGGTGTAGATTCAGCCTTGTCATTGTAGATCAGCCTCCCACACACTCTTTCCTTTTTGATATGGAAGGAACATGTAAGATATGTTGAACTACAGTTCCCTTTACCACCATCTCTTCAGCTTTTTTTTTTTTTTTTTAAAAAAATGGGACCTCTCAAAAGAGAATGGATTTCACATTTGCCATGAGGTCAACATCTTCATGACAATATTTTCCACTTTTTCTTAGGGATGTGCTATGAAGATGTTTTTAGATTAATATTTCTGCACATAAAATCCTTCACAGACCACAACCCCCTTTGATAAAGAAATTTTGTTGGGGGGGTGATATTACTCAGCCTTATAGGCTGTCTTCTCTCTGTGTCTGAAGGTGGTTGTCTTGTGTGTCTGAACAGACAAATAGCTGCTCAAGAGCGCAGGTGTTACAATTTTCAGAACTCTGCCTTTCCCCCCTACTATTAAAAGCATCAAGCAGATATTGTATTCAATTGATTGCTCACATCCCATTGGAGGAACTTATGCACAGCCTTTCTGATAAACAGCCCAGTGCCTTGTGCCTATTTTATAACACTTTGTAGGTCTAAAATGTAAATATTCTCAGAAGAAATTGGCCTAAATCCCATAGTAAGTCTCCCCAGTAGAGTAGATCCCCTGAATCAGCAGTTTTCCCATGCGTCATAATTCAACAATTGACTCAATAGATCTACTCTAGTTGGACAAACCAATAGTCGTGTTATTCATTTCATATTTTCTTACCCTTCCTTATTCTCTTACTCTTTGGAAACAATTATTCCAAAATGGATTAGCTAGGCACTTGGGAATTTCAGACATTTTTATTTCCTTTAACAAAGTGACTTGTTTCAACAAACTGCTTTATTAAGCCATTCCTTGCTTGCAAGCATATATGTAGGGGGGAAATCAATGAAGGTGATTGAATACTTTGAATAAATGTCATATGCCTTGAATCTCCTCTTGGGAGAAAGATGGGATATAAATTCAATAAATGAAATAAATAAAAATACCTTTGAGGAAAAAGTGAAAAATGAGCGTATTTCTGTGGAGTGTGACATGGGAAGTTTTCAAATACACAGAAGCATTTCATCAAAGAGAGTGAATGTTCATCAAGGTCTCTCAGAAGTAAAGAAGCAGCAACGATTTCATTTTGTAATAATACAGGTATGAAGAATAATTATCATCATCATCCCTCATTGTTGTCACCACATTGGGCAAACACAACAAGAAAGTTACAGAATTCCCTTTGCAGTGCAGGAAAATGTTACCCTGTTTTCTGGGGGTCCCAGGAGGGACACCTAAATGTGCTCTCAATTATTAAAAAATGGGGAAATTAGCAAGAGCACAAGCTAGCACTGCGAGAGGCAGGGCAGCGGAGCAGAATCTTTTACCCAGTGGCTATGGGGTCAGGCCAAGTCAAGGAGCAAACAGGATTGAAATAATAAAAGTTGTCTTTATTAAAATACAATCAAACAGTGTATGCAACACACTCACGCAGAGAACTAGAGAAATAAAGGTTGGAGTGGGATAGAGGGATTTTAAGAGGAATTGTTGGTTTGGGTGATACTACACCTGTCCTGAAGCCTGGGCAGTCTGAAGGTTGAGTTTGGAGAGATGAAGTCTCAGTATGTGGGACTGAGGGGAAGGCTCGCCAAGCAAAGCGGCAGCAAGGCTTGATGGAATTCGGGAGCGATCCAACGAAGCTCACAAAGTCAGGGGTTTATATAGGGGAAAATGTAGCCACAGGCTAGTCCGTACTTGGGGAAAACAATGAGTTCTGGGCTGGAGACAAAGCCTCTGAAAGGTCAGAATTTAGCATGATTGAGTTAAGTCCGAATTGAAAAGGAGTAGCCAGTATGCAAACGCAGAGTGCTTGACAGATGAGGATTATCCTAATCAAGACTCCTGCTCAGGGCATGTAAGTAGCGTGCATACTTTGTAAGTAGTGTGCATACATAATAGAGTACATGCCTTTGAGGTCTCCTGAAGTGGCGGGATGGCTATTTCTGGCCAGCCTGTAATGTGTTGGAATATTATAGTGATTAGTGGCCGTGCCTGTCTGCGAGCTTGTCTGGGGGACCTCGCAGACACATGGAGAGGAATGATAGAAGAAAGCCAACTTGTTGATATCAAAGTGATATCTAATATCCCACAAATCCGGGCTAGCAACTGCAGTAACAAAAAGTTTTAGGCCTTTGATTGGTTAGATATTGTATACTGTAAGCAAACTTCCTGCTGCTAGCAAGTTAAAATAGCACTCTCTCTGTTTCTTATACATGAAACAGCACTCTAGTTTACTTCTGTATAATTCCCTCTGTAAGATAAATTGAGTTATTTGGAATCTAGATAGATTTTTCCTCCACAGAATTTGGATCACTTTCTTTTGGTGGCTGGGAGATTTGTGAGAGGTCTGGCACAAAAAGTAACTTTTCCAAGCTTTATTCCTACAAATGGACACATATCACAATGGGTATGGTGACTGCCATGCAATTGCTTTACATTATTATATGAAAAGCCCTATTAAGAATAATATAGAACCATAGTGCAATGGAATCGTATTTCACAATATGGGAAATATGAAGATGGGAAAATTACATGGGGACCAGAGTTAGTGGTACACATTTTTTTTAAAAAAGGATTGATTTAATGAGAGTGGCCAAGAGCCTACATTGCATTAATAACTACATAAATGTAGTAACAAATGACCTAAGTAACTGACCCCCCAAACCCACCTTAAATTCAAAGAAGCTGCTCCAAGTAATGAAGGTCTGTGGTGAAGTTGAGTGGGGTACTTCAGGATGACGCAGCTAATGCCTTTGCATTAGTCAGGATGCAATGAGCCCCCTCCGACCCCCAAACTGTGGTGCAACAAGCAGAAGCTTCTATTCATTGTACCATGGTTTGGGTGGCAGCTAGCTGCATCATCCTGAAATAACCCACTCATCTGCATTGCACATCTTTGTCATTCTCTGCAACTGGAAGCTACACATCCAACCCAGAACTAGAAATATATTAGTATACACTACAAGACTCATAATGTACAAGACTAATATTCTTTTGCTGGAATTGCAGCTGTACTAGTAAATCCACATTATGTTTCCATAGGCCTTTTTGTTGTTGTTGTTTTTGCTATTTTCTTCCACCCTCCACAACGACCAAAGGCCCCTCGCTCCAGGTTATGGGGCATAGGCAGATCCTTCTGTAATCCCCTGTGCTCTCCCCTAGCCTATGGAACGGCTGCTCAGGGAATCTATCACAGTGAAATCATGAGTCCTGGAGATGGTGAATTGGGGAGCCGTAGCAGAGCTATACCTGCAGAATTCTTATCCTACATTGGGCAGTGTTAAGATCTTGGCCTCTGCGTTCATGATGTCTTCAGTTTCTCTGAGACAACTAAGCTACTGCAGACCAAAGATCTCCAACTGAAAATAGCCTATGATTCATGTTTTTAATTCTCTGTTACATATATTGCTATGTGTCTCATTCAGGGTTGATCTGACCATATGGCAAATGAGACATTTAAGCTAAGTTTAAGCTAAGGTTTACAGAAGGCATTGAACAGCCAGCTGCTTAATGCCCCTTCCATCTGGCTCTCCTCTTTCTTTAACACATTCTTCTATCACCATTTTGCCAGATTGTGTTCAATGGATCTTTCAGTCCTATTTCTTCCTGTTCATGCACTTTGATTCCTAGCTATGCTTTTAAAAACATGTCAGCTAGCTTTTCCAAGAATAAAATTTCCTATTAAGGACCAGTCGCCTACTATACCTTGCAGAAGCATTCCTCACCTCTTTGACTTTTCCATATTTTTTGTGTTACAACCTGAAATTGAAATGGATTTAATTGGGATTGTGCCTATTTGATGTACACAAGATATTCAACAATGGGGCACAAGAATTAAGTAAACTACAACTGGGACCTTGTTGATTGGATAAATATTCACTCTCCTTTTACTATGACACACCTAAATAACCTTTGGTGGAACCCATTGCCTCCAGAAGTTACATAATCATTACAATGGCATCTACCAATGTGCACTTCTAGTGCCATGTGATGTCAAATTACAGTAAGTACATGTAATTTTGGAAGGTCCCAGAGATTGTTGGAGAGTATAACTAAACAATCAGCATTATGAATACCAAGAAGCCAGAAAAAGTCTGGCATAAAGTTTTGGAGAAGTATCAGCCAGACTTTGGTTGTTAAAATCAAACAAAGAGCATCCTCAGTGCTCCATTGAATCAGTTATTACAAAATGGAAGGGAAAAGGCTCAACCACAGTTCTGTCCAGGGAAGATTATTCACCAAAACTCAGTGGCTGAGTGAGAAAGGCATTAAGCAGAGAAGAAAATAAAAGGCCAATAGTAGCTCTGAAGGAACTGGAGTGATCTGTAGCTGAGATGGAAAGAACTGTCCATGGAACAGTATCACCTGGGTGCTCTGCAAATTGGGCTCTGTGGCAGAATGGTGAGAAGAAAGCTTTGGTGAGAAGAAAGCCCATTTGGAGTTTGTCAAAAAGCATAGGACAGGCACCACAAATCAGATTCTTGAGTCTGATGGAATCAAAATGGAACTTTTGGGACTTGCTATGGAAAGGTATGGCCAGAATTCATTAAGGGACTTACACCTTTAGGAGGTAGACTTGAGGAGTGTCACAACATGCATATTCAGTATGGAGCTTCCATGATGTTACTACGTCAAGGAGTAAAGCAAAGTGACCGATGCACAATGAAACCAATGCACAATGGGACATGTGCTCATGGGGCACTGGTAGAGCCTGAGGTGTGTTGGGACACTCTTGCTGGTGCTCTGCTATGCATCTTCACAATTCGTTAAAAGGGTGTCATAGTGTATCTGCTATGTAGCTAAGTATACAACTAAGTATACATTATGCAGACCATAATAACGATTCCACCCCTTGCACAGCCAGCAGTGCTCAGTGCCCTGATAACATACTCCCCACAGTGCTAGGAGCAACATGTCATGGAACTACTTTTGCTTAGCAAGGACTGGGAATTGGGTCAGGATTGAAAACAAGACAGATCAAGTCAAGGGCTATTATTGGCTACAATCCAACATCTCCTCGGCGTAGCATAACTGTCAGAATGTGGAGATATGCTACACCACCACTGTGTAGCCAACAGGCAGAATAGCAACATTGTCTAACACATGTCAATGACTGACTGCAGTTGTGTAAGCTGCAATGCACATCAAGCAGTGCACAATGAACAACTGCAGTTCACATTACGCAGCTGCGATATGCAACATTGCTGCATGAGCAACTCTTGTTACTGTCAGCAGAATGCATCCATTGTGTTATGGCAAATAATTCACCTCAAATGCTGGTAACAAGGATCATCTTCAATCAGGATGACGACTTTGAACAAACAGCCAAATTATCAGTGTAGGGCTGCAGTTCTTAACCTTTTCTTTACCATGGACCCCCTTTAAATATTTTTCGTTGCTGTGGACCACTAAGACTTAACATAAGATTTAAAATCCTAAAGTGCATCAAATACTTATTTAAAGTTGTTCATCAAACATCTCCAGATTTGAAGTGAAGGGAAAAATAAGTAAATTCATAAACTCCTGTTATAATATTTTTATTGGAATGATTCTGTACAAATTTGTCTTTCTTTCTTCCTTTCTTCTTTCTATTTTAACTGCAAAAGCTCACAACATTTCTTCCAGCAGTTTCGGATGCCCTGTGAAGACATGAGGGTCCACAGACTCCAGTTTAAGAACTGCTGATGTTAGACTTTAAAAACCAGAATATGAATGTCTTAGAATGGCCCAGTCAATTATATTCTCAATTATATTCTCAAATACACGTTTCCAAAATTGGCATGAAGAAATCTCTAGGTTTCTATGGGCTGGGAGAAAGCCTAGAATAAAATGGAAAATAATGACAGATGCAAAAGAAAGAGGAGGATTAGGTGTACCAGACTTAAGAATTTATTTTGAGGCTTCATGCTTAGTTTGGATTAAGGATTGGGTCATGCTAAAAAATAAGAAATTATTAGAATTAGAAGGTCATGAGCTAAAATTTGGTTGGCATGTCTATTTATGGTATGAAAAAAATAAAGTGAATGCTGGATTCAAGAATCATATTGTAAGAAGAACAATTTTTAAAATTTGGGAAAGATACAATAAAAGATTTGGAAATAAAATACCAGGATGGCTGTCACCACAAGAGGCATTTTATAGAAGAGAAATGGGGAGTTTAGATTGTTGGATAAGGCATAAGGATATAATAAAAATTGAAGGTAATAATTGGTATATTAAGGATAGGCAAGATTTAGAGTAAGAAGGTCATAAAGTCCAGTGGTTAACATATTTTCAATTAAAAGAGAGATTTAAAGAAGATAATAAGAAGTTTGGTTTCGAGAATATTAAGAATGAATTTGAAATATTATTAGAGGTAGAGGAAACTCATTTAATTTTGAAAATGTACAAATTATTACTTAGAATAAATATGGAAGAAGAACAAATAAAGGCATGTATGATTTACTGGGCCCAAAGATTAGGACATAATAAAGATATAGAGCAATGGGAGGAGGTTTGGGGAAAAGATTAAAAATTACCCATTTATTATTTATTTATTTATTATAAAATGTTGTAAAAGTGGTATTTAACACCTAGCAAGTTGGCCCATATATATAAAGGAGTTAAAAATGAATCTTTGAAGTGCACAACTTGGGAAGGCTCTTTTTTCCATATGTGGTGGCAGTGTAAAAAAGTGAAAAAATCTTGGAGACTAATCTGTAATTATATACAAAAAATATTAAAAGTAAAAATGATATTTAAACCAGAATTACTTTTGTTGAATATGATAGATAAAGAAGACTCATTCAAAGACAATATAAGAAATTATTGAGATATATGGCAACAGCCACAAGAATAATTTATGCAGAAAAGCTCCAAAATTATACGAATGGTTAACTAAATTGACAGAATTGGCAGAAATGGATAAACTTACTGTTTCATTAAGAGGGAAACCATTTGATTTATATTTAAAAACTTGGAAACCCTTCATAGACTATGCAAGGAGTACGGGAGGAGACTTGGCAACTATTGGTTTTGATTTATAAATGTAGATAAATGTAAAATGGTAGGAAAATCTTTGAAAATATATAGATTAAATAGGAGTTAATAATGGACCAGCAATTAAGTTCATCGGGAAGTCATTTTTATTTCGTTTGTTAAGGATTGTAACTTCTGTAAGTATATGTTTTTTTGTGTTATTGGTTCTTTCTACTTTCTCAAATCTTTTCTCTTTTTCCCCTCTATTTTCTTTGTTGTCTTTTTTCCCTATCTTTGTTGACTATGTTGTCTATGTATGTATCACTATATATGTCGTATGTGTAAATTTTTTTTTGTGTGTAATAATTTTGTACTCAAAAAAGATTATTTTTAAAAAGAATGGCCCAGTCAAACCCAGCATTTTGATTGATTGTGAATCTCTGGAAAGACTTGAAAGTTGCTGCTCACTCTTGGTCCCTGACAGAGCTGGAGTAAATTCGCCAAAAAAGTATAGGCAAAAAATTCAGGATCCATATGCACAAAACTGATAGAAACTTTCCCAAGTCTTGCAGCTGTAATTGCTATCAAAGTATTGACTTTTGTGTGTGTATCCGTGTGTGAATAATTATGTAACCAACATATTCCAGTTTGTGTTTTGTGCTACACTAAAAATATTTGGCACCTTTGCAGTGTCAAGTATTTTGTGTACATCAGATAGTAAGAATGCTGGGTAAACCCATTTCAGCTTGTAATATAACACAATGGGGGAAAATCATAAGTAAGCGATAGCTTCTGTGAGGCACTCAAGATAACCATGAGCAAGGACAGAAAAAATTCTATTGAGCTGAAGGAATTCTCTTCAAGACTCTCAGTCTTGCTGTTCTTTGTTAGCTTCCTGGAAGTATGAAGTTGGTTAGCATGTGAAAGAGAAGGCTGGACAAAATGGAGTCTTTCACCCTGATCTTCCAGGAGTTCTCTTATGTTCAGATACCTTGGAATCAGAATGCTAAACTTTTTTTTTTAATGAACAGATCTGAATAATTTTAATTTTCATTAACATCCTACCTGTGAATAATATATGCTTTGTAAAATCAAAATGTCATTTGTCACCTACTTGTGTACTTGTAACCTAGCCTGGCCTCCATATTCCTGAAATGTTACTACTTTTTCAGTGTGTCTCACAAACAGTTGTATACTCTTAAGCCAATGTAAGTGGATTCAATAGAAGTTTACATATCACTTGCTTTTACAAATTGAAGCCTGATTTTTCCTGCCAAGATAGATATTGTGGCTTAGATTCTGCACTGGGAGATGCATTGCAATGTTCTGCACAGCTCCCCCACTTCCCAAGCCCACCTTTCAGCTGCCGGAGCTCCTGCAACATGGGAATTCAGTAGCTAGTGAATTGGGGGGAGTCTTCTGAGATCTTCAAGGATGATGTCATCACCGCACTTCCAGAAACAGGAACATTGCTGGATTCTTCTCCACCGCCTTCTTCAGGCTTCCTGGTGGCCATATTAGGGGAAGGTTGTAACAGCTAAAAGCTAGTTTTGAGGGGTGGGGAGAACAAATTTTGTCACTGAATATGTGGTAAAGGATTTTGTCCTCCACAATGACCAACAAATAAGTTACACAGATATAATTTGGACTTACATCTGGGTAACTCACTTACAGGGTGCCAGAGTTCACCTTAACATGAAAATGAATGTGTCAAGAAGATGTAGTTGCTAGTCCATAATCTTTTAGTTTCCTAGCACCCTGCCAGTGATGTATGCACATGTATATCTCCCTTATGCCTGCATATGTCCTTTTTTGGGGGTGCTGCAAAAATTGGTATTCCCTCCCACCGCAGCATCCAATGGTGTCCCCCCAACTTACTGTCCAGCTTCTAAAATCCCCCTTCTCTGCTTGGCCATTCCTTGCTTGATGGAGGCGGAATTTCAGAAGCATCTGGCAATGTCCCCATAGCAAGATGCAAAATATTACAGCAATGCTGAGACTTCTGGACAACTCAAATGGACATCAGAATAGATGTTATTATTCTGTGTCTGGCTATTGGGACATAGGCAGACGCTTTCCCAAAACTTGGAATGGCCATGGGGGAAAGATCTTCAGAGGCTGTTCAGTAACCCTGGGAAATAATAGGATACGACTCAGCCTAGCGTAGGGTCAAATGCAGAATTACTATGCTTTGTTGAACTATACAGGATTGCAGCCTCAGTGTATGTACAAATATCAACCAGTGTTGCTTTAGCTTACATCACCAATGGACAATGGTGCTGTGTTGGGGATCCAATCTTTTGCTCCTGGGATCTTGTGGAGGCTGCACACTCTGTCAAAAATGTTAAAGAAACAAAAAGTGAGTCTGAAGTCCACATCTAGTTTTGAAGAAAAAGCGGTATTATTTTATTTAAACAGCGCATACAACCCCGCTCCCCTGAACATTTTAAAAAGGAGAATTGCTTGTTCTGGAGGATTTGAAAACATGCAATTCATCCAGGCAGGGGCAGATAAAGGACTATTTGATAAGTCTAGCTGGGTCAGGGATTGCAAAAGCAGACCTGGCACAGGCAGAACTGTACTCTGGCTTACAGAGTTGCAAGAGAACCAAGCACTGTATGCAATAAACCTTTATTTATTAGGGTCAAATAGATATATCACAATATTGATTCATCCACTGAGCAGCCATACATTGGTTACAACAATCATTTAAGTGACAATGCTGTTTTATGCTAAAAGATGCTTGGAACATTTACAGCTCATACAATGATATTATAACGAGTACACTTTTAGTTAGAAATGCAGATGTTCAGTTTTATTTCTCCAGTGGTGTGTTCTGTAGGCTGCAGACTGAGTAAGAAATAGGGATGCTAAGACAAACCTCATTTTGCTGTTGTCCCCTCGCCTGAGTGTTTTAGGTGAACAGTCATCAACTTTTTCTCACTCTAGGGACAATCACTCAGTTAAACAGATCTATGCTGAGGTTCTGCTCTTAATTCTCACCCTGCTGCTACATATGCACATAAAAACATGCACCAGTGGTCACTAATGCTGGAGGATAGACTTGGTCTGGCTAGATAGAAATTGTTTTGCCTAGTTTGGCAGATGGCAATTTTTTAGGAAGCAGCTCAGTACTCAGTTCACAAAACAATGAATGCAAGAACCCCAGTCTTTTCTTGCAATATGGGAGACGTTGCTCTCAAACTAGATTCTACTTGGTAATGGAAGTTGAGTGCTAAGTATGTGGGGTTCTGTTTCTTGCTGGAAAGAAGGCTGAACAAAACTACCTGTTCAGCAGCAGATTCTTGGTTATGTTCTCTTCCAGTGGAGATAAAGGGAACTCCATGAAGAACAAGAGTTGAATGGAAACTTCAGCCTCCCCCCTAGAAAAAATTATCCACAATCTGAGATCAGCAGTTTGCTCCTTTGTTAAAAAACTGACCCTATGTTCTTGATTGTTGAGACCGTCCATTTGACATTCTCCTTCTACTTATGGGATAGCACCAAATCCAGTAGTCATTATAATGACCAGACTGAATAGACTTCAAACAACTTTCAAACAGCATAGAGAGAGAGAAAAAAAACATTCTTCATCATCAGTGGCAATACAGGAAAAGCTACTCTTTTGTAGTGTTTTGCACTAGCAATCAGTGTGGGATTTCCTCCCACTTAGTTTCACTTTACTGATATCTGCACCTCTGTTACCCTAAATAAATAAATATCTTTGTAAACATATAAACACAGTTACTTGGTCCTTATATTACACAGCTCACGTTCAAAGAGTCACAAAACACCAATAGAAATATGGATTCATAGAAGAAATACTGTGCTTGATCAAACAGAAAAAATGCTCTGTTTACAGCAGGTATTTCTGAATGCCTTTTTAAGGAAAACTGTTTTAGTTATATGCTGCATTCAGGATTTGGGTAAAACATTGATTGAACTCTGTAAAATATATAAAATAGGCATACATAGAGAACATTATCTAAAATGTTATATTAAACAAGTAAACCAAGTAAAAAGAGTAGTGGTGGTACCGGAAAAACCCCATGTCCACAGTCCGTAACATCCTGTGGTAGAATTATGCAGCTTCATGCACTAAAATACACTGCAAATTTGCTAATCAGAAAGAATGCCGAACAAAATTCTCCAGCAGCAAAACATAACAAAATGGAACTGGACAAACTAACCGTCATAGACAGGCAATGTTAAAAACTAAGGAGTTGCAGTGCATGCATTATGACAGATAGATTCATCAGAAATCATATGAAAATACATTTTGCTCTTTGCTAAAATGTAGAAGAAATTCTAATGCTAATTTAATTGTGTTATGCATAATATGTACTATAGACTCCAGGCTACAAAATGCTGCTACCATACACATACAAAACTACCATTAAAGGTTTCTATACAGTACATACAACAATTATTTACTCCAATTCACACTTGCGATGCATATATCATCAATCATCTATTCACAAGGAGAAGATGCATCATATTATGAACAAACAAGAGCCACAGCCTGCTTTCCTTGGTTGATACCCGTAGACCTTTGATTTAGAAGAAATTCTGACACGTATATTTCAAAACTTCAGAAATCTGCTGCCTGCCACTGTGTTTGAACTTTCGACATATAACACTCAACATAACTCTGCTAGTGCTAAATCTGATTAGCAAATGAAGTTGGGCCACTCGGTTGCTGCTGGCCAAAATCATCCACTTGGCCATATGTGGTTTGCTGGCCAAAGCTGCCTCCCTGTTGGTTATAGCCACCACTTGGACCATAACTATCTTGATTGTAGCCGCCTTGGTTATAGCTGCTGGATTGTTTTCCCATGGTGTCTGGAGGATATCGTGTGCCTGAAGAATGCCAGCCAGTCTCCTTGAAAACAAACCAAATATTTCCTGCCCAGAGAATAAAGTTCAAAAATCCAAAGACCTAAAGAAGAAGCAGAGCGAAACATTAATTTAACTGCATCTCATCTCCTCCCAACCTGACTAACAGGAATTTTTTTTAAAAAAACATACACACTATTGACACAACTTCTTTATTAGAGATTTTTAGTCTGTCACTACTGCCAGCAGGCAGGAAATGCCAAATTAAAAGAAGTGATTAGCTGCCACTCAGTTTCTGGACTATGGCTAGAGGTAATTTGGTCTATGGCTTTTAATGTTGTTAGTGGATGGACTCCCAGAGCCCAGTCCAAAGACAACTCCTGTACACAATCTGTGTTTTGTCCCTCTTCCCATTGAAACTATTAAATGTGTTGGAGCCAACTATTTGACTTTTTCAAATCACTTTTTAACTATTAAAAGGTCAGGTAATGTATAGAGATAATGTAAGATAGAGCAGATGCAACTTCCCTGAAGACCATGGTCATGATTGTGATCATCACATTCATCATCATCCATAAGAACAGAGAAGTAACAAATCACTTCTTCTCCAAATTCTCCATTGCCTATTTCTATCTGTCTGTCTGTCTGTCTGTCTGTCTGTCTGTCTATCCATCCATCCATCCATCCATCTATCTACCCATGGATCTATATCTATTAAATTTACTTGCAGTTGTTGTTGTTAACTGCCATCAAGTCGACTTTGACTTATGGTGATTCTACAGAGTCCTCCAAGACACTCTACCATCAAAACTCAGGACTGTGGCTTCTTTGATGGACTCTATTTTGCTGTAATGCCGTCTTCCTCTTTTCCTACTGCCCTCTATCTTACCAAGCATTATCGTCTTTTCTAGGAAGTCATGTTTTCTTATGATATGTCCAAAGTACAATAGTCTCAGTTTAGTCATCTTGGTCTCTAGAGAGAGTTCAGGCTTGATTTGCTCTTTGACCTATTCATTTGTCTTTTAGCAGTCGAGGCTATCTGTAGAACTTTTCTCCAGCACCACATTTCAAAGGAGTTGACTTTCTTCCTATCAGCTTTCTTCATCGTCCAGCTTTCACAACCATACATAGAAACTGGAAATACCATGACATGGACAATCCTAACTTTAATATTCAATGACATATGTTAGCTGCCCTTCCAAATCCTAGTCTTCTTCTGATTTCTTGACTGCAGCCTGTATTCAGATTAGTGACTAAGCCAAGGTATGGAAAATCTTGAACTATTTCAGTGTCTTCATCATCTACTGTTACATAAATCATCTGTGGTCATTATTTTTTGTTTTCTTGACATTCAGCTATAAACCTGCCTTTCCACTTTCTCCCTTGACTTTTTGTGATGTTCATTAGTTATTCCCAGTTTTTGCTATACTTTGCTAGTAGTATGGTGTCATCTGCATATATTAAAATTTGATATTCTTTGCTCCAGTTTTCACAGCTCTTTCCTCTGAGTCTAATCCTGCTTTACATATGATATGTTAGCATACAAATTACATAAACAGGATGAAAAATGCAGGCTTGCCTGACCTCCTTGCCAACTGGAAACCATTCCATTTCTCCATAGTCCTGTCTTAAGCACAGGTTACGTATTGGGACAATCAAATGTTGTGGCGCACCCATTTCCTTAAGAGCAATCCACAGTTTTTTATGATCTAAGTAATCACAGGCTTTGCTGTAATCTGTAAAGCACAGGCTGATTTTCTTTTAACCAATCTTTGGTGTGCACCATTAGCCAATGTATAGTTGCTGTATGATCCCTAATGCCTCTTTCTTTCCTGAGCCTAGCTTGGACATCTGGCATTTCTCACTCCATAGATGGTAAAAATCTTTACTGTAGAATTTTGGGTTCAATGGTTACTGCAATCCCTGGTGTCCCTTTCTTGGGGACTGGAATACATACTGAATGTTTCCAGTCTGTGGGTCATTCTTTTGTTTTCCATATTTCTTTACAGATTTCAGTTAGAACTAGAGTAGATTCTATCTCTGTATATTGAAGCAGCTCTATTAGCATGCCATCTGTTCCTGGTGATCAATTTCTACCAAGTGCTCTAAGTGCAGCTTTCACTTCATTTTCTAAAATTGGTGGTTCATCTTCACATCGTTCTTACTTGAATGAATCTGTCAACCTTCATTCTCTTTTAGACATTTCTTCCATGCATTGTTTCTATCATCTTTTTGTTTCTACTTGGTCATGCAAAGTGTTCCCCTCCTGGTTGTAGAGCATCTCCATTCTTGGCTTAATTTTCCTTTTGATTTCTTGGATCTTGTGGAAGAGGTCTCTAGTCTTTTCTTTTTTGTAAAAAGCCGCAAAGTTTTCAAATTATGTTGCATGTTTTCCAAGATAAATGCACCGTGATTGCTCTGTGCAACCAAACCAATCTGATGTCTAAAAAGTAATCTAGTAATTAGAAGCACCTGTCATCTATACAGGCACAATCCTGTATGGCCCAATGTAGCATCATAGTTCTACATGTGGAACTATATAACAGCTGGATATTCACTGACATCCAGATTTACAGTAGAGTCGCCACAGCCCAGCTAGTTTGTGCCTGGTGAGAGCAGTGAACAATCTGAGAAGTGTCTGGTGCAAAATGATTATATCTGCCTCTGAGGTCCACTGGAGTCCTCTGGAGGTCTAAATGAATGATGTAATCATTTAACATCTGGCTGTGGAGACATAGCCAGAACTTCTCCAATCAATCCCCCTTCCCCTCTTACCAGGCACTGGCTGCTGCGAGGGTGTGTGTGTGTGCTACAGCTAATCAGCTGTAGGTCTCGTGGGGCTTTTTTGGTGTGGAGTGAGAAAGGGAATACCAACCTCTGCAATGACCGCCCCTCCCCCCAAAAAAACATACATAGGTATAAGATTGACTTACACTAAGAGAATGCCAGCCACTGTGGGCTATATAGGTTCAGTTGTGGAATTTTTTAAATTGTGTATATTATCTGCCTTCACAAGAAGGCATGAATTAGGTTAACTGTAAAGATTCATGCTAGACTTCCATGGTCTGTCAGAAATGGAAAAACCATTGGAAGCAACTGTCCATTTCCTTGTGTGGCATTGCACTAGCCAATGTCCTACCTTCTCTTCCTCCCTGCAGTCCTTTGTACCACCTGAACATTTGCTACATGAGGTTTCCAAGACTTCTAGGTCAGCCTTTGAGGACATCTGAGTACGGTGGGCTTCAGAAGAGGAAAGGAAAATCCCTCCTCTTAGTTCCACTGATGGTAGTGGCTGTCCTTTTTTTTTTTTCCCCTTCTTTGAATAGAATAAAATAAAAATACTTACAACTGAAGTATTCAAACTTGACATAACAGGGCTGCGCACAGGCAAGCACTTATTGGATTGCTGCTTGCAAGCAGACATCAGTAAGAGCACTTCGTCTGGGTCAGTGGCAACCTTCACATCAGAGAGTCCTTTCGCCCAAGCAGAGGAACCCACAAGCCACAGGAATGAAAACACCACTGTCACAATGAAGTCCTGCAAAGACCAGATCAAACACTTGTAGGTTTATGCCCACTATATACTGAGAATAATAGTGCTACAGAATAGAATGTCTGGTAGAGAAGGATGGAGGCAAGTAGATCTCATCCCCAAAGACCAAAAGGATACAAACAGAATCTCCCACATGATGGTACCATTTCAGAAGTCATGTGGGAAACACTTGTTTGAAAGCAATCAAAAACATTAGCCTAGATTTTCTTGGTTAGTTCTGGGCCATTTCTGCCCTACAGTGCTATTATTCCACTTTCAGCATCCTGTCGAATTCTGGGGTTCTTAGTTTACTGAGGCCAAAGAGCTCTCTGGCTGAGAATTCTAAATGCCCCTCCCTCAATTGCAAATCCCAGATTATTCCATAGCATGATGAAAGTAGAATAACAGCACTGTAACAGTGTAACGTGGAAACGGCCCTAGTTACAGTAGATCCACTGAATTAACTGTTGAATGGTGAGTCAATACATCCCATAGATTCAATTGGTCTACTCTAAGAACAACTAGCAGTAGGATTTAAGATAATAGCTCCCTGTAAAATGAAAACTGTATACATGTCAGGCACTGATAGGTAAATGTTTTACATGCAGAAGTAGCTCAGTCTCTTAAGTGGTTGCTTGGGTGTACCATGCTTGGGGAAATCTGTTTTTAGCTTAAGAAGACTGAGAGAATCTCCCCACTGTTGAACTCTGCTCCAGAAAGCATTTCATAATCCAAAAAGTCTGCCCACAGGTCCACATAGCCAGGCTATCCTGGTTCATGAATGGGTACAGCAGTTGAAACAGCCAAACTGGTAAAAAAGAACTCTTATTCACTTAGGCCATCAGAAGGGACTATGATTAATGCAGGACCACCTCTGGACCGCACACCTGCTTTTTCAAAAGGAGTGCAACCTTCTATCCAGGACAGGCAATAGGCCTATTTCCTAGACTCAGGAACTACTTACATACACCACCTCTGTGCTGTAGGGATGCAGGCTCAGTTTACTGGCTTGTGTCTAGTTCACCACTGCATCCAAGTGAGTCTCATGTGGCATGACGAGATTCAGATGTTAAGGAGAAACAAAGCTATCTGCCATCAACATCTTGGTGATGTCTGGCTTCACATCTCTGAATAGTCAATTTTAATGACTTCATAGAGTTATTAAAAGGTTATGAGGAATGAATGATTTTATTTATTTATTTATTTATTTCTATTTTATATTTCTATGCCGCCATTTCTCACAGAATGGGACCCAATGTGGATTCCAAAAATAAGTTAAAAACATTAAAAACATTTTAAACAATTAAAAACATTAAAAACCTATACAATTATAAAAATCGATAGGAATGTGCAATTTTAAAAACAGGTTAATAAATAAATAAAAAGCTCCCCAGCTCGCAGAAAAGCCTGCTTAAAGTGAAATGTTTTTGTCTGCCGGAAAAGAATCATACATGCCAGGCACACCAAGAAACCAAGAAATACACTACTTAGTTTTAATTTCTAGATTCTCCTGCAGATAGGATTGGAATTTCTGCAATATGGAGCCTGTGGCCCCCATCCTATAGACATACTCCAGAAGAATCCTGAGGCCAATGGTATCACAAAAGGCACGGAGAGATTGTAAAGCAACAAGGTCACAGTCTCCTTGTTCTTCTTTCCATCAGGGCAACCAAGGCCGATTCAATCTCAAAGTCAGACCTAAACCGATAGTGAAATGGATCCAAATAATCCCTGTCCTCTAAGAATGATTGTCGTTGCTTATCTAGTATCATCTGCAACACCTTCTCTGGAAATTGGTATTTCCAGCCAGGTGGTAGTGTCAGTGTTGACAGGATTTGGCTCCTCTGAGCATGAGCAGAGTGCAATCTGTGAAGCAAGGCTTTTGCCGCAGCAGAGGGTCTCAGTGAAGCAGAAGAAATTCCAGAGGCTTAGCAAAAATATACCAGCATTCCAGCAATTAGACAAATAGGAATAACAGAAGATAATGGAGAAAAATCGGTCAGCATCTCCCCTTACAAACAGTATCCTGCCAATAGCATGGCAGGTCCAGCTAGGGTGTCTAACTGGCAGCTGGTCAAGGCAAACACCAGCCTTTGTATGCTACCTCGTCACCCTGAAACAAGTGGGGTGACCCAATCAGTGCTCCGGCATGTGGCCTTCTCTAATACACAAGACATAGCCATAACAATCCTGCTGGCCTTGCACCTGGCTGTCTGGCCACATCGTCTCTTCCCTCTGCTGTCCACTCAGAGGAAACCTTGCCTGCCCAGCAACAACCTTGACAGGTAGTTGTTGAAAAGTGTCCAGACTGGGCTTCTTCAGAATTGCATTGCTGTTTCTTTAATGGTAGCAGACATCACCCGCTCCCCTTTGCAAAGATGCACCACAATCAGAGCCCTCCAAGTCACACCTCCTGTTCTAATCATGCAGAAAGGATATTGTTCTGTGATTCCTGACTGGTCACATTGTTTCAAGGATCACATCCAGACCATCAGGCTGAAGAAATGGAAACTAATCTCTTAATATTGGGCTACACATGGAACCTGATGCCCCAGTTTGAGAAAGCAGTAAGTGGCATGTAGATTATTTTGGATCTGAGAGATGTTTGTCCTCAGATTCCTTGGGAAAGGAGTTGTAGCGAACTTCAAAGGGGTCAGAGTCCCATCCATCATTGCTGGTGTCAGTAACCTTCTGACCATCCTACCAACTTCCTCTGGACAGCTAATTAAGGAAGGGGAGAGGCATCATTGACCTCAAACTTTTCATTATCCTTTAGCCGGCTTTGCTTTCCAGGGCTGATGTGAGAATTGAACACCATGAAGGAAAGCTGGTGGGGCATTAAATAAATAAATTGGCTTCCATTAACACACCTTCTGATTATTTGTGTTGTTTCCCCCCTGAGACTATACAGAAACATAAGTCTGAGCTATTCCGACTGTGATAACTCATATAATTATTTTCACAGATTGTAGGTAATGAAAATGTCACCACTATAATGTTTGCATGGCTTACTGCTGTTGTTTATTTTCTGCTTATGAACCAGAAATACATTACTGAAAACAAAGGAGTAGGCAGTGGCACCTCTGTTAATCAGGATTATCTTTCCTGAAGATAATGGAGTTGCAAGAGTGTCAGATTGCTCAGGCTATTAGCCTGAGATTAGGTATAGCCCTTGGTATGAAAATATCTTTTTTGCATGTTGTGGAGGATTCGATACCCATCGCCATCCAGGCTACCTATGTAAAGGAAGTTACCTGTTGAGTTCCTGAATACACTTCTATCTACATAGCCCTCTTAAAATACAGTACGCTAAGGAAGACAGCTTCAGGGCTTGTACCGATGGAGGCTTTATACACTCTTTCCCTCTTCTTAAAACATTGTAGTTGGTGAAACCAGTATATATCTGTACAAGCTTATTTCAGTCAAAAAGGTGTAGGATACCACAAATTCTCTGTGACCTCCTATCAGAGGAAACCGTATCCAGTCAAATGGTTCATTCTTGGAACTTCTCACTAAGTTCCTATCAATAAAAGTGGGAACAGCGTAACAATAACAATATAATAGGACGTGTTTTGTTAAAGTGGCCGTGATCTTGTTGGCTGATGTGACTAGGAGGTGTCATGGGCACAGGGGACAGTTCTATGGCAGAAGCAATATGGCTATATGTGCCATGGTAATGGAGGTGTTACCAGGCCATACACCCTCACTCCATTATATTGTTTAATTGGCAAATATTAATTGGCACAAAATAAAATTATATCCTGTTATGACTGAGAAGTCTGCTGGCAACGAGAAACTAGTTGCACACATGTATTGCAAAACTAGGTCAGATTGGGATGTCAGGGCATAACTAGGTCAAAGTCAGGGAAACTCTGGAGATAATGAACTTGCAGATGTCCCTCAATGACTCAACCTTAAGAAACAATAGCTTTCATGGAATGGCTGATTGTCTTCGACCCTCTCCCTTTGTCCACAGAAACTCTCCTTTTGTCTCCTCAGCTGTCCCATCATTAGGGAGCTGTCATGATTCCCACCAGTCATTTGTCACCTAACACTAAGGCCATCAGCTCATTCTGGACCCCATTGTCTACTCTGTGACCCCAGTATCTAGAGAGCCATTATCACCTTCTACCCTCAGTGCGGAAAAAGAGTATTTAAACCCTAACTCTGAGCCAGATAGTTCGAGACACAGGCTGCCATTCTGCTGCTCTGATTCTTCTTGTGGTACTATCCTCAGACTCTTAGGCCATTTCCGCACTAGTCTGTTCTAGCGCGATGATTCCACTTTCAACATCCTCTGGAATCCTGGGGTTTGCAGTTTCGGGAGGGGCTGGCTGGCCCCTCCCGAAACTGCAAACCCCAGGATTCCAGAGGATGTTGAAAGTGGAATCATCGCGCTAGAACAGGCTAGTGCGGAAATGGCCTGTGTCTGGGCCACATCACTTTGTCTCTTCTCTTTGGATAGGTAAATATCACTCACTTCATTCTAACTCCTTGCTATCCAATTTTTCCTCCCTTTCCTTCAGTTAGCCTTGAGTGATTGTGAGACTGCTTGGATCTTGTATGCATGTGATTGTTAATTCCCCCAATAAAACAAACATTTGTTGAACTTCTGTCTGGTGTTCCTGCATTAGTACCAGTATAAACAGGTGTAAAAGATCCTGCAAGGTTATGCCCCTCTCACAGGCTTGCAAATATTCCCTGCTATTTCAAAGAGGCACTGGCATCGCACATGGACCCCTGAGTCACCCACGTTTTGGGGTAAGAGGGGGCAGGGGGGGATGGCTGCATAAAATGTTATCCCTCCCCAGAAAGGAAGTGACCAGATAGCCCCCAAGGTGCTTGGAGCTGGCAGTTTTCTCTGCTATCCCTTAACCACTGCATGCTATTCCAAAAGTGCTTAATAATCCAAAAGGGACATTATATCATCAAGCGAAGTTTGGCCAGTGAATATAGGTACATCCATCCCAAGATGCTTGATAGCTGAGGTAAAACAGGAAACGGTACTCAGGCACCACAAATGATGGTATGTAGCATGTAAGGCTCACTGTCTTTTGGAGGGGGATTCCACAAGCACTGCATGCATAAACAAAAAAAACGAATAAATCAAACAACTATTGGCTGTCTTTTCATGTCACCAGGAGCAGCAGTTTGGGGCAGCTGCCACATCCTGGCTAGTGGTAGGGCCAGCCCTCCAATGTGAGAAGAAGAGAGCTTTCTGTGGCTGTGTAACTGTGTGTGTGGTCACAGCCGAAAGCTTCTTTCTACTTTCTAGAGAGGGCATAACATTTATGAAAATACTGGAAAATCTGCATCTCTACCACCATTCAACAATTAGTTTAGTGGATCTGCTGCAACTATCAGAGGTATGGTGGTAAATTCTGAAGTAGAGGTCATCATCCTACCTGTCCCAATAGTTGTACCTCCAAGGAAAATCTAAAAAGGTGGCTTTGAGTGGGCAAGCTGCAGTGAACAATTTTTTTCAGTGATTTTCATCCCTAGCATGAGCCAGTCTTTTGTTAAGTTTAATGGGGCTTGTTCACTCAAAACCAAGTCATGCCAGAATACTTTTGAGTTGCAACATGAGTAGCTCATAACAATACACTCTTGCTAGGCAAATCAACATCCCCTCCTGCTACTGTGGGGATTAAGACTCTGCTAACCCAAAAAGTGCAGGTAGTGGCAGATGACACTATAGTTTCTTCCCATCAAAAAGTCTTGGGGCTTCAACCTTGAGAGCTCTGGTTCCATTATACTACTGATCTCTAGAAAAATGCTGCCTCATCTTATCATCAGGTCCCAGTAGTGACTACAATATCCAAGCTCCAACTTGCCTGTGAAACTATGGTAGAAATGCAAGTCCTTGTTTACTCCATTCTTGCATGCAAGGATGAATAATTACCATAGTTTTCTTTTTGGTGTGGGAATAAAATTAATATTCCTGCACAGTATTCTCCTTGTATTTGAGCATCCCAAAGTGGAGAACTTTTCTGCACAGAAAAACACATGGAGAAGGGAGTTGTGTGCACAGAAACATGTTTGCTACACAGAAAACCCTCTTTCCCATGAAGGAAACACATTTTCCCCTTAGAATTCTTTTCTCCAAAACAGCCATGTTTTTTTTATGCAGGGAAATCTTCCTGAATGCCTTGGGATAGATAGATGAATACTGGAAAAAACTGTATGAAACCCTTGCTGTTCTATTATTTTTTCCGACAGTTTCCCAATGAGAAATGAATAAGACAGAATATTGTTTCCATCCATAAACTACAGTAGTATAAGAGGAGGTATTGGTGGAGACAGAGGCAGTGCTGTGACTTGAGCACAAGCTGCTCAAGAGCTGGCTAGGACAGCTTTATCTCCTGACAAGGAAAACTTTTTGCTGCTGCTGTCTCCCCAACACTGTTATGCCATATATATATATATATATAGTATAGGTGACTCTTTGCGTCAGCAACAAGATCCCAGCCACTGTATTATTTTATTGTAAATGTTTGCAAACTGCTGTTTTTCTGTTCAGAACAGACATCAAAAGAAGCTGATAAAGAGACTGCAATACATATGAAGTAGTCAATGCAATGAATGTAATCATTACCATAAAAATGACACCACCGGAAAAGAATCAAGACTGAACCAGCAAAATAACAGAAATGGAAGTGAGGAATAATTTTCTACTCTGCTCATGAAACTTTCTTGAACAATAAGAAGGAGGATTTTATATGAGCATTGGGAAGGCAAGGAGCGGGTCAGTAAAACTCCCTAGATCCCAATTTAAGAGTTTTGATAGAATGCCCCTGTCCCAAAGCTTACTCACTTCATTTCTGAAGGTGTGTGTGTGTGTTTGTGTCCCACTTTACAGTGGGTAGTCCTCTCTGGAAGGTATCTTCTCTTTGAAGAGCTAGCTCTCACTCATTCAGATTTGGCATAACCATGGGAGGGAAAACCAGCTAAGTTCTTGTAGTTGCCCCTCAGCAGTGAGTACCTCAGCCATCACACAGGTCATGTGGTCAAAGCCTTCCCCATTATAGTGAGAATTACTGTTTTTCTACAACATGTCCATGCTGAATTATTTAAGGAATTTTTTTAAATTGCAGAACTATCAAATCCAGTTTATATGGTTCTATAAAAATCGCCACATGCATGACAAGAAACATTGATTTGCAATGAAAATATAGTTTGATTTAAACCCTCAGCACAAAAAAATCCCAAAACACACCATTTATCTTTCCATGAATAATTTACACAATGTGGTCATCAATATTCCTCGCAGTGCTTTTCTTTTTTAATTACCGAAAAATTATAAAGGATTATTTTTTTTTGTTACTTCAGGGAAATTTAAATGTTGTAGATCCCAATGTTCATACTACATCTTATATTAAATCAGTCTCAAGGTGCATTTATAGGCTGTTTGTTTTATACTGAGAATAGTTCATCCAATTAGTATGCCAACATTTCGTGTTGTAATTAATAAATGCACCTTTTTCTCTCTTGACTTCTTCTTAAAATTGGCAAAACTTCTGAAAGGTGCATTGAAATGTGCATCAGCCACTGGATATTTTTAATTTTTTTCATGCAGCAGGCCCCATTTGCCACATTGAAGCATGCAGTTACAGTGACAGGAGCAGGGTTCAAGACTCTGCTTTGAGCAGCTACTGCCTAAGGTTTACATCTTGTTTTTAGTTCTAATTTGAGTTAACCCACTGAATCAATGGTAATTTGGTATGTCAGCACTTGTGTAAGAGTTTCCCCACTAATTTAATGGGCGTACTGTGTTTTGGACCAATAATGGAATTTTGGCTTAAGCCTTTAACTCCAAAGTACGTAAGAAAAAGCTAGCCAGATCTAAGAAACCAGCAGTATCAGAAATGCTAGATATCAGTGCTTAGAAAAACTGTTGTTTCAGACTATACAACTATGAGCATAGCCAGTGCCTGTGTGGGCTAGGGGAATGCTGGAAGTTGTAGTCCAAAGAAGTAACTTTTTTGAGCTATGCCAGAAAACTAAGCCCCTTGCATCATGATCAAGCCTGAACATCTCTTCAAAGTGTTTTCTCTTTGGAGAACTGTCTACTCCAAATTTCATTCAAACCTGATACAAACCCAAAGAGTGCTCATCAACTGCTCTTTTTTATCCTGGAGAGGAATAACTAATGGGGTGTCACAGGGTTCCATCCTGGGCCTAGTTTTATTGAACAAATTTATGAATAACTTGGATGATCAAACAGAAGGCATGCTTATCAAGCTTGCAGATGACACCCAATGAGGCAGGTGGATAATACCACAGAGAACAGAATCAGATGTCATTAAGAGATAGGAGAGCTGGACCAAAACCGAGGTCATTCCGACCCTACACTGTTATAGTGCTGTTATTCCATATTCAACATCCTGTGTAATTCTGGGGTTTGCAGCTTAGGGAGGGGTCTTTAGAATTCTCAGCCAGAGAGCTCTTTGACCTCAGGAAACTACAAACCCCAGAATTCCACAAGAGGTTGAAAGTGGAATAACAGCACTAGAACAGTGTAGGGAGGAAATATATGCTATTATTTATAAATCATATATTTTTAAAAATATAAATGAAAGGTTTTCAATGCGATATGTTGTGTCCCCATACATTTTGTTATTACAATTTATGTATATGCCCATATCTCTTAGAAGGGGTTAGTTTAACATCCGGTTTGTTAGTAAAACTGAATTACTGTGTCGCGAAATGATGCATATCTAAAAAGTGTGTCACCAACACGAAAAGACTGGAAAGCTTTGGAATACAGGGTAAGTGGAGAGACAAAATGTTTCCTCCTGCCCACCTTTCTTAATAGATCCTCTCCTCTTTCCTTCCTTCCTTCCTTCCTCCCTTCCCTTCCCTTCCTTCCTTCCCTCTTCTCTTTTCTTCTCTTTTCCTTTTTTCTCTTTTTCTTCCCTAAGTTACAGATCTCCTTTCCTTTTTATATTTTCTTATATTTTCTTTTCTTTGACTCTTTTTTAGATAATTCTTTTTCTTTTTTTCTTTTCTCTCTTTCTTTATTGCATATCTCTTCTCTTGCTGAATTCTTACTCCTTTTGTTTGTTGGTGGTGGAGCTATGTTTATGTGTAAGTGTATGATAATATATATTTTATGTGGAAATCAATAACTTAGAAAAAAAAATCTTTCTAGGCAAGAAATATGATATTTCAATGCTCTCTGAAGTGCTTTTCACACTATTGATATTTAGAATATGTGTGTGTGTGTGTATCTGTATATGCTAGGAACAGTATCTATAATCTTAGCTACAAGCCTTAATCATATGCTGAAGGAAAAATTATTTTGATGAAGAAAAAGTCCCCATTCATCCCTTTTGTGTTTCTCATTGCTGTATTCAGCAGGGTTTTCTAAGAACTATAAGTCCTTGTATGGAAGAAGAACTTATATGTCATTTATCACATATCATATAGATACAGGTATTTTATCTGTCTGTCTCCTCTCTATAAATCCCAACAACAACAATTGGAATTATAGTAACCAAAGAGAATATTCAAAGAGAAAAGCTAAATAAACAAATCAATACATAAGATAAAGCTATCAGAATTGGTGAAAGACACACTTACAATCAAAGGCCCCCTGTTGTTTTCACGGTATTTGTTCTGGAAGAAAATGTAAACCACTGTGGCTGCCAAGGAGTAGAGGAAAGCAAAGACTGCAATAGTGACAAAGAATTCCGCAGAAGAAGAAAAGTCGCCTATTAGTGAGAGCTTTTCTCGTTTGCCTTCACAGGTGGGAACATCAAAATTCACCTGGTACAACCTAAAATTAAGAATGACAGGAAAGTGAGTTGAATCAGAAAAAGAAGTTAGCTACATGTGAGTGACAAAGCATCTCGACAAAGCATCCAGGTTGCTTCTCATTTTAATGTTGACATAATTTGCCCCTTGGACTGACTATATAAATGTGCTCCATCAAGTTCTATCCTAGAGTTCAATGAATGAACTGATGTGTCTTAGCTACTAATTTTTTTTTTTTTTTGGCCCAAAGGAGTGAATAATTTGGAAGCTTACAGCCAGTAAACGGAGCTGCATGGAGTGAATTGCATTTCCACAATACAACAGAATCAAAGGCAACTTCCAAGTGTTGACCATCTTTGCAAAGGGAGATAGGATTGCACACTTTCTTACTTCTCAAACTGAATGCAGCATTGCAACTATATTCATCTGGAGGTCATAAATACCATGTTCCTCTTGCCTCTTTGGAGTGTCTGGAACAAAAAGGTTACCAGACAGCATTGAGGCCACCAGCACTGAGGTTGGATTGGTCTGTCTGAGGCAATTTTCTGCAAATCTGAAGTAGAAACATATTATTTATTTAATTCAGATGCAGCACCCTTCTAAACATTTATGGCTCAAAAAGAAGATAGCAGTAGCTATTTCTGCTGTAACCACTTGCAGGCAATGAAAGTGTTTTGTTCTTTTATATCTCCCACACATACACACAAAAATGGTACTTGAGATGATGTAGCCCTAGTAAGCATGTTTTTGGAGAATTCTTGAGAAAAGCTTATTTTAAAAGAGAGAGGAGAAAAAGCTCTTTTTTCACAGAGTATTTGGCTCTGCTTTGTATTGACACATTGCCTCAACTCTGCAGCCTTTGTGCCTTCTTGAAGGAACCTAGGAACAGCTAGAGTGCCCCAAAATTGTCTTCTGTGATAAGTACACAAGGTAAGGAATGAAGAACTGTGATTTGCAGGCAGGACTTCCATGAAGCCCAGGCTCAAGGACAAAAAGAAGAGGTATCCTGCAACCTCACTACCAGACACCACAGAGATTGGAAAGAAATTGGGAAGCAGACTTCCTGGAGCAACTCTTCCTTACCCAAAGACCCAGTGGTGGAGCTTGGAGTGTGTGGAGGGGAAGAGGGAGGGGCGGGGCTACAACACAAGGGGTGTGGCCACTGTGCATGGGTGTGTGGCTGTGGTACACAAGGGCATGGCCAGGGCACGCAGGGGTGTGGCTAAGGGCCAGGGAGCTCCAAAAACACTGCCACCCTAGGTGAATCGCCCCCTAAGTAACTGCAAAGACCTTATCTTACCTTACTCAAAGACCCACACATATAATTTGGATTAAGGATGCTATTTAGAAAGTCCTCAAACCACACCATATTTCAGATTATGTATGAATATTCCTCAAAAGCAACCTTGAGTGTATCCATTACACTGTTGTTACCAAGACTTCTCTCAGGGAATTACAGCACTGTAGTTCAGAGATCACTAGACAAACTTTCTAGTACTTCCTCAATCAACAAATCCCAGGATTCCATAGGCTGGCGCAATGATAGGTAAAGTGGAATTAAACTGCTATAGTGTGGAGTCGAAGGCTTTCACAGCCAGAATCCATCAGTTCTTGTGGGTTTTTTGGGCTTTGAGACCGTGTTCTGGTTGTTCTGACGTTTCGCCTGCATTCACCATTCCCCTGAAGATGCCAGCCACAGATGCAGGTGAAACATCAGGAGAAAACTGCTATAGTTCTGTAAAGCAGATGCACTTTACAGTTTTAGTTATTATGATGTATAAACTTCAGCCACAACAAAAGTTCTTTAAAAAACACTTTTTAGCAAATTTAATTTTAAATATGCCCAAGAAACATGAATTTTGCTTTGCCCTACTGATTTCTTTTTGATATTTCCCTCCTCCCCACTGAAGCCTAAAAAATGCTGCCTTTGCCATAATAAAATGATAAAAAAGGAAACTGCTCACTTGAATTGGTTTAATATTTATACAGAAGTACATCACTTTTACAACACACTAAAAGTACTACACACACTTCTTGCACGCATTCATTATTATAGTATTCGTCCTTGTAAACCACCTTGAGAATCTGGTGACTGACAAGGGGCATTAAAGCATAAGAAATACAATAAATAATATAAAGAAATGATGAAGAGATCAACAGGCAAAATGAAAGGGCAGAATCAAAGCTTAGCAGATGCAAAAATGTAATAATATTACTACTATTGATAGTGGTAGTAATAATTCTTCAAGCAAAATCTATCTCTAAAGGCTTATTGGCTTTGTTGAAATTATTAAAAGCTCCAGGAATCAAAGAGTACACAAACGAAGGGTATGAGAAAGAGACACATGAGTAAAAGTCAAGGGTTTGACAACTGGAATTATTAACAAGGATTAAACTCTGGCAGCCCAGAAGCATCTGGGAGACATTCTTTTAACAACTGTGTGGATCTGAAGGTCAGAGGTAACTCTGGATATATAATTTTCAGCCAACACAAATGGCTGGTATCTAACTGTAGTGGGCTGTCAGGGAGTGCCATGCCTCTGCCAAGGTCATTTCACCCTTCAGTTTCTGTCAGGACCTCAGTCGGGCTCCCAGCCATCTCATTGCTGGCTAGAGCAGTTCCAGCAGTGCTCAGGGTTTACAGTCAGTTTTCCAACAACAAAAGAAGTGCAGAAGCCAGCAGGCTAGAGCAGAGAAGCTCCAGCGGCTAAAAGCCACAGCTGCAAATGAGGCGGGTAGGGAGAAGCTGGGGAAATATGATGACAAGGACAGAGCAGGTCAGGAGTGGTAGCAGCGGAATTAGGTCTTCATACCTTCCATCATTTCACAGATGAAAACTAGGGTAACAAGCAACATCAGAATGTGGTCAAGGTGGCAAAAGTTATTGATGAAAAAGGAACAAACAAGATGGGAGAGGCTGCAACGGTTTGCTTTTGCCTGAACCTGTTGGGAAGGGCAAGATTCCCCATCCTCTTATTCTCTCCCCCTTGCTGAGTTAACTGAGTGTAAACTACTTTTGCACTTTGAAATCAGCTTGCACCAATGGCAGTAACTCAAGGATAAAGAAGGACAATGGGAAGAGGAGACAGAAAACTGGGGCATCGTAAGGGCTTTAGTCTGGGCCTTGGTCAGAAGACCCAGCAGTTCAGAGTGCTGTAGCACTGCTTTTGGATGGACTATTTCTATGTGGAAGTCAAGATGGCTCTTAATAAAGGAACTAGAATATATTCCCCCTTCCAGCATGTTTCTTGTCGCATACTTTATTCACTCTAACTGTCCTGATTTGGCAGGGACAGTCCCAATTAACCCTCCATCATCCTACTTCTTCAGTTACTTAAAATGTCCCAGTTTCTTTCCCCTCCCCTTACTTTCCCCCCTTTCCCTCAGCTTACTTTGCTGCAAACTCAGTTCAAAGCATAAAACTTGGTTGCACTCCTTAAACTCAGCATGGGGGAAAGGAGCGGAGGGAACAGAATTTTGCCCTTCTCAGTAGGCTCTAAAAAAAGGAGCTTCTCCTAGCTTGTGTGTGTTTTTCCTCATTAATCACTTTTACTATCTTGACCACACTCTGAGGTTGCTTGGCCACACGTGTCTCAGTTTTCATCTATGAGATGTTGGAGGGTATTATATGAAGAGCCAGTGTGATGCTGTGGTTTGAACATTGGCCTATGACCCTCAAGTCCAGGATTTGACTTCCTGCTCAGCCATGGAAACCCACTGGGATACCTTGGGCACATCACACACTCTCAGCCCCAGAAAACCCTGTGATAGTTTCCCCTCAGGGTTGCCACAGGTCCGGAATGACTTGAAGGAACAGAACAATGGCGATATTGTGATCTCCTACAGACAAACTCCCTCTTTACTTTCTTACATCTCCCTCTGGCCCAAACAGACAAAAATATTTGAGGAGAAGCATGAATTTTTAAGAATGATAGAAATGCTTCTGAACATAATCAGAGTTTTCTTACTGGTCTTTAAGGTCTTCTATCTCAGTTATGGAAATACTCTTCATCAGAGTTTATTGTCTTATCATTGAAGAGGAAACCTCTCTTAGCATCTGTCTTTGCAGTTTTGCAAAGAATGGAGAAAAAGGACTGTTTCTAAAGCTGCCAAAGTTACTGAGGGTGCTTGAAACAGTACATGGACTAGGATATAGAAGAAAAACTGTAACTGGCAAGCAGCAATGTAGCTGCTTCTTATTTAAATCCCATGCACTTCAGTAGGATCTGGGTCCCTTAATCTACAGAGCATTCTTTGAACCAGGGCCAGATTATTCCTTTATAAACCAACCACACTGATCCCAAAACACTCATATCTTTGCTGCTTCTCCTTGCAATAAGGTTTGCATTATAAATTACAGCCAAGCAGAAAAAGGGATAAGTTTAGACCCATGACTGGAGGAAGGGGAGAAATGTGTGAATATTCTTCCTGTCATTTCTTGTTTGCATATCCGCCAACATTTCACAGATGAAAACTGGGACACATGTGGGCAAGCAACACAACAACATGATGGCAAAAATGAGGAAGAACACACTGGCTGGGAGGGGCTGAAGGAGTTTGCTTTTGCTGAGCCTACTGGGCAGGTCAAGATTCTGCCGCCTCTCCCACAGCCTTTGAGGCTCCTCCCTCAACTGCAAACCACAGGATTCCATAGGATATTGAAAGTGGAATAATAGCACTGTAACAGTCTAGTGCGGAAATGGTCTATATGTCTGTCTTCTAGTTGTAAACGGTCAAAATGGGTTAATCAAAAAGTTCAAAGGTTGTTCTGGAGGTTCAGATGATGTTTCAAATTTTGTACATATGACAAATGGATAGCACAGATTGAAGCAAATTTGTCTCCATCAATATTGAAGACCTTAATGAGAAAAAATGTCTGAATTGGAAGCATTGAATACAAACCACGGACACAGAGCTTTGATTTACACTAAATGCTCCTATTATGAGAATGGTAACAGAAGTTCTAAACTACTAACTTAATACTCTACAGAAGAAAAAAGACAAAAGCAGAATATTCAAATTAAGATAAGAGGATGGACATTTAATCACTGCAACTGCTAATATTAATAATGGATTTTATAAATTTGATTGTTTTGTGCCTTCAAGTCATTTCTGACTTATGACGACCCTAAGTCAAAGCTATCATAGGCCATTTCCGCACTAGGCTGTTATAGCGCTATGATTCCACTTTCAACATCCTATGGAATCCTGGGGTTTTCAGTTTCGGGAGGGGCCAAATGGCCCCTCCCGAAACTGCAAACCCCAGGATTCCATAGGATGTTGAAAATGGAATCATAGCACTATTAACAGTCTAGTGTGGAAATGGCCTCAGTGTGAAAGGTAGCTTCACTCATAGGTTGCAAACTTAACATAATGGGGCTTGCATCTGATGCATGGGACTGCGCTGCACAGCAGTGAGGTATCTTCTGTCTTTGTTCATTCATAATCATCTAATATGACACCGTGGGAACGGCATACAGCAGGGCTTTCCAAATGGTGTGCCGCAGCACATTAGTGTGTTGCCTGAAGTGTGTAGGTATGTCACCTACAATCTTGGAAATGTTTGTTATTATTTATAAATCATATATTTGTAAAAAATATATGAAAGGTTTTCATGAAATATGTTGTGTCCCCATACATTTTGTTATTACATTTTATGTATGTGTCTGTATCTCTTATAAGGGGTTAGTTTAACCTTCATTTGCTAGTAAAACTGAATTACTGTGTCATGAAATGCTGCATGTCTAAAACAGAGTGTCACCAACATGAAAGCTTTGGAAAGCTCTGGCATACAGGGATGGCATGTGAAGCTCATGCTCTGTGTTGCTCTGGTCTTCCCAAACAGGAAAGCCTTCAAAACCTAGGAAAACAGGAGAAAGATTGCAGTTTGGCAGTATTCATAGCCATGATGAACTATTCTTTACAGTGCTTTCCTCTCTCATTACCACTCTTGGTGTGCTGTAGAATCAGGCATATATTCTGTTCTCTGGAGAAGGCTTCTCCAACAAACAGTCACGCTATAGTAGCAAACAAGGTTCTTCCTGACGGGTATACATGAAAATTATCCATGCCTTTAAATAATTAAAAACTTCTCATCATTACAAAAACAAACAGGAATTGCCTGAGATGGGCTGAATACATTTCTTAAGCTTGCAATTCAGTACAGGCAATGATGTACTGTTGTTTTGTCTTTTAACACATTAATTCATACGAGAGGCGGGATGGCAAGTCCCTCCTGGGAGAATGACTTATGGAAGGATGGGCTACAGCTAAGGCTGCTGAAAGTCTTTGTGGTATCCCCCTGAAAGCCATGGCTATAGACTGTGCAGGGGACTTGTAAATTTGAGTTTTTCTATGTAGATGTATATGCATTTTTTATTTTTTTATTTTTAAATTTTTTAAACTTATTTTAGATTACTTTATACTAATGATCAATCATCTAAAAATAGTAATCATCTACATAAAAAACATTTTAAAATACCAAACAGGATACATTTTCTAAAACTACTTTTACAGTTCTCATTTAGAAATATAAATTTTAATTATCAAATCTGGTTGCCATCAGATTGACTTAATTCTTTTTAAAGAAATCAATCAACCACTTCCATTCAGACAAAAATTCATTTTGTGTCCTGCCTTTTAGTCTTCCCATCAGTCTGTTTAGCCATTCATCCACTGTTGGTAACTGATTTTTTCCAATACTTTGCATACACTAATCTTGCTGCTAACAACATATGTTGCACCAGTTTATGTTGCTTCTTATTCACTGTTGTATCTTCTTCCCAGATTCCTAACAGATATAGTTCAGGCTTTTTAAATAACTGAGATTTTAAAATCTTTTGCATCAATTTTTGTATCATATGGATACATTCTTTTATCAGATGTGCAATGGCTTTTAGGCAAATACAATAAATGAAGTGTGTGTGTGTGAGCGTGTGTGCACGCACACGCGTGTGCGTGTATGGGCTAGCTCAGTGAGCACTGTGTGTGTTATGTCCATGGGAGGCATGGCTCGGAGGGAGGGAGAGAGAGGAGGAGAAGAAATAATAATGCTTGGAATTGAAATGATGAATCTCAGCAGTAAAACACTCTACATACAGTAGTAAACTTGGACTTTATCTTATACATGCAGATGCTGCCTCTGTAGTCCAAGTATTGCCTCATAATCTTGGTTTGGTTGAGGTGAGTTAGACAAACATTCTTTCTCAGCATCAGGCTTTTCTTTCCATAGACTACAGGTATAGCTGGGCTGTATCCCATTAGCTTGGTCTCAAATGCACTCTCAGTAGCAAATCCCTCCCTCCCTACTATGCTTGTGATACCAGGAAAATTTTAATACATATCTCATTGTTGTCATTCAAAATAATGGATGTGCAAATGGACAAGGACTGTTGCAACCTCTGAGTTTCATTTGTGTTTGTTTTTGTTTGCTTGTTTGTTTTTATTTAGAAAAGAGTGAATCTGTTTACCAGTTTGCTCTTGACTATGAAACAATTGTTTCTATCTCTCCTGTAAGTTGGCATAGCTTCATAGGTCAACAGCAAAAATGATGAACAAATGCAAAATAAGGAATTTGCTAGAGTCAATGAAGAGCCATGGTAGTGAATGAATGCACATTCAAAGAGCTAGATCTTAACCACATGCACAGATGTACACAGGAAGTGTACTGCAGCTACTGTAAATGAACTGCAACCAATTTGGGGGTATTCAAGAAGACTTACCCACAGCAGTTAAAACATTCAGAACAAAAGTAGAACTGTTATGTTGAAGAAGTTGCAAAACCACCTAGAGGAAGGTGATGTGTTACTCGGATTATCTATGAGTTTGGTACAAGCACGGTGCCCCACAGCCTCAGTACTCTTTTTATAAAATTATATTTAATGGAAATCATTCTGACTTACCACTTAAAATTCTGATGAGGTTGAATGCAATTTTTTTTAAAAAACCCCAATGTGAAATGTTTTGTCCTATAAACACTTACTCCATTATACATAATTTTTTAATGAATTGCAACAAAGCATAGATTTAAAAAAGTAATTATTCCATAAAAAATAACATTATCTTCTTTAGAAAAAGTTGGAAGGGGAAATGAAATCTTTTCTGGTACCAAACAATGGACTGGTCTATATATATATAACAGAATGATAGAATCCTTGGGTGTCCTTCAGCATCCTGCAGTAGGGGCTGTACCACTTCAGATTGAAAGTATGAGTGTGTGCATGAATGTCATTTTTGAATGGTCTCTCTTAAAAAACATCAAAAGCACTCAAAAGTGAAAACACAAAACAAAAACCCACACATACAACCTAGCTGATTAATGAGAAAGATTTAAACTGAACTTGATGTCCCAGTTTATAAACTGCACTTAAACACAGATACAGAGAGAGAGTGAGAGAGAGTATAGCTCTCTCCCAAAATGTGTGAAATAAAAATTCTTGCAATGTAGCACCTCAGAATTTTTGCTTTTCATTCCTCTTATATCTTGCTGCATCTAAGCAAATACTTTCTCTTCCTGAAACATCCTTGCCTCTGTTCTGAAAAATAAAATAGGTCTCACACAAGAGAATGCTATTCTTTACAGCTTTTTGACAATACTTGTTCCTTTTTTCTTTTTTTTCAGAGGTGAAATCCCATTGATGCCGGACTTCAGCTTGCATTAGCCTCAGTCAGGCTGGTTAGGAATGGTAGGAGACGTCTAACATCCCTGCCCTGCTAAAATTTCTTACAACCCAAACTCATATGCTCTCCTTAAGAAGATTATGTGTGTTTTCAGAAGTATAATTTCCTCTCTTTCAATCGGGCAGCAGCACTTATTTCCAAAGTTACCTCCCACAACATCTATGGGAAAAAAATTGTTGTAGAAACTTTATGGTGTTCATTAATTCTCACTTCAGTGGCAAATAGTTGCTTATTGGATGACAAAAATGAGGCAAAGATCAGAAAAATTGCCTAGGTATCTTAGTTCCAGTAGGTAATGCTACTGAAGAAGGTCCTGGATTTTTCTAGCAATAACATTGAAAACACACAATGCACAGAATTTGAAAGTAACATGTTCGAATTGGTTACTTGTGACCAGAAATCTGTGAGTTAGATGCCTCACTTATTCCAGGGTTCCACAATGGTGGCTTTGAAGGAAGATAAAATCTGCCAGCTTCAATCCATCTATTTTTCCAATGCCTTCCTCCTCTCACAGCTAGCACACCTGTAGAGTTTTCCTCCTACTGCCACCACCTATGTACCTGACAGTACAGTGCATCAACAGCCTTCCAGCCAGAACTGTGAAACACTGCACATTGCTTTTGAGGATAATGAGAATATAACAATATTCATGTTTGCAAAGTAATGTGCTGACTGGTAGTATTGTTAATTTTTTTATGTGTAAAGCAGATGATTATTACTTGCTACTTTTGGGGAGTTCTTGCACATGATTTGTAGGCACTTGAAAATATTTGTCTATTTTTAAGTATATTTTTTAACATACTACTGCCACTAATGGAACTAAAAAGTAACATGTTAGCAAGATGTTACTCTCAAAGTTATGAGCAATGGCTAATGTCTTACCTTGGAAAGTAACACATTAATAATTTTTAACATATTACTTTGAGAAAAATGACTAATTTTATACCATAGTAAAATGAAAAATGCTCAGCCCACAATCTAAAAAGCTTCCTTCAAATACATCTAGAATGAAAAAAAATAGGTATGGGCACAATAAATGCTCATAATATTATTGTTCATGAGAAGAGAAGAGATAGGGACTAGGAATTGAAGAATATTCAGAATATTTGAGAAATGGTCAAAAAATGTATTTCTTGTGTGCCAAACCTTGAGCAATGAACCCTGGACTGAGGAGAATCTTCACAGTTCAGGACATAGGCCCTTTCCACATGTTACCTTCTTCCGGCGCTGGGGTGCGGGGATCGTGCGAGCAGCCTCCGGTGAGAGGTTCTCGTGTCCGGGGTCCTTTGGCTCCGCATGAGCTGCCTGCTCACGCAAAAGCCCTGCCTCTTCCTTCCGCAGTGCAGCCTGGGAGTTTCTCAGGCTGCGCTGGGGCAGGAAGCATGACTGGCATGGCTCCAGAGGCTCCTCACACCAGGTAAGTGCACGTGGAGCCGGGGAGCAATGCGCGATTGTGCACCATTTTTGGCTTGTAGTCAAAAATGAAAAGATGTGCGATTGGCGCCTCCTGGCCCCTGGAGCGTCACGTAATTGTGAGTGTGTCGTGCAGATCGCTCCTCACAATCGCACGACGCTCCAGGCCCTCTTTCATATGGAAAATGCCGTGCCGAAAGGGCCATACTCTATGTAAATTCACACGATTGTTTTGTGCAGAAAACAGCATTTTTTGCATAAAAAAGCAGATTTTCTTTACCAGTATCTTTGCACAAAAATATTCTTCTCTGCCCAGAAGATTCTGTTTCCTTCACAGAAAACGCTTACTTGGCAACATAGTCTGTCCAAAATTCTCACATGGTTGCCTTTCACAGAAAACAACATTTTTTATGCAAAAAATGTCTGTGCAGTTTTCAAAGCCTTTCTTGCAGTGAGTAGAAAGTTGCTAAAATTACTTAATGCTCCCTTCAAAAAGAAAATTGCTCAAGAACTGCCTAATTAAAACAAATTAAGTTATCACTGAAAGGAGACATTTTCTAACAAAAAGGAGAACATAATTAAATTAAATTTTTAACTAAGCTGATTGGCTGAAACTTGGACTTTCAGCATTAACTTAATTCTAGAATTCTTTCTTATCTTAATTCAAGAATTATATTATTTTAAAGTTATCTATTAGTTAAGTAATTTACTTATTAACTGAATTTAACATTTCCCAATTTGAGCAAATTTATTAATTCATTTATTTATTTTTTAAGGTTAAAGTATGATAGTTTAGTTAGTTCCAAGTTACAAGATATTAAATGAACAAATAGTAAGGTCAGTTTGAAAGGTGGTGGTCTTCTTTGCATTCAGGAAGCTTTCCAGTGTTCTACACCTTCTGAAGGGCTCTGTATTTGCCACAAAACGAGACTTTGATGCTGTTAACTCTGGAACTTTTTCATGACTCATTTGGGAATCAGTGAACTAAAAAGGTGGGGAGGGTAAAGAGAAGAGATTATAAGGCACAGTCGGGAGAGGGAAAGCATAGGAAGGATCTTTGGTGCAGTGGGTAGGAAATGGTATTTCAAAAATTCATGTAGTAATTACTTTCACCCCAAGTCTGAAAAGGGGGATGGGAGTGCAGAAATCACAGATGACAGTTTTTGAGTTTCTTTCTGGTGAGTTTTCTAGTGCAGTGATCTAACATAAACTTAACAAAAATTTAAGATCAACTTCTTAATTCTCCCTTCTAATTTAAACCAATTACATTATACTTTTAAGCCTTTTAAACCCTTTCTACTAATTTTCATACCCTTGGAACAAATTAAATGCTAAAAAAATGGATTTTTTGTAACAATGCAATTCCTAAACTTTGGATTTAATACCAACAAATATATTTCATCTGGAATTTATTGCTAAATGACATGATGTGGTGATAAGAATAAATGATGCTCTCAGGAAAGAAGCCAGGAATAAACTGTTCATCCATCCATCCAATCAATTTATATTCCACCCAAGGATAAGCTGAAAACTAACCCCCCCACACACCAAAAAAAAAAAAGTTGCTATCATGCACTTTTTGTGACCTCTAGGCTTTGGTGTGCTATTTTTATGAGGCTGAAATCTTTATATTTATGCAGGAATATTTTCCACTGAATTCAGCAGGGATTAAAGCCAAGTAGTGAAACAGGTGTGAGACTCCTGTCTCTTTAGGCTGTGGTTTGAGGGTCCTTTGTTATTTGACAGCTAATCTGGATTCTTTCTGGGGTCTCAATATCATCTTCTGGCATCCAACTTGTGATGGTGGTGAAAAACAGACAGGCAGAATTAATTCAACATTCCATGAAGCATTCTTAAGTTTTGGAATTGCAGGATATTTATATGGGGAAATGATCAGGCTCTGTACTATTCATTTAGGCTATTTATCAAATGCAGTTACATACAGTTGGCCCTTCACATTTGTTAGGGTTAGGGGCACAAGATACCCACAAAGAGGAAAAAACACAAATTTCAAAATGTTTTTGTGTGTTCACGGGAAGGGGAATGGTGGGGGGAGGACTGAGGCTCTAAACTAGATCAGGGAAAGGAGAGGGAAAGGGATGGATTGGCATGGTGGCCCTATACTTCCCCTCTCTCACTCATCTCCTTCCTTGGGTGTCGGAGGCATTAGAAAAGGAGCTGTGTTGCTGAGAAACTGAGGTACAAGCCACCCTTAGCTGCCGAGGCAGCAGCTAGTGGTAGAGGAGGAGGACCAGAGGTGGGTTTTTTAAAGGGCTGCACAACCTGATTAGAGCTGCTGAGAGGAAACATTCTCCCAGGAAAGAACAGCTGGATGTGGGAGGGCAGGGGTTGGAGAAACTCACAAAACTGAATCGATGAAAGTCAAACCCACAAATATGAAGGGCTTATTGTATATACAAACATATACAGCCCCCTTAGGGGAAAACAAAGACATATTAATATCTGGGCACAATGCTTATATTACATTAAGATATTCATTACACCAGTCAGCTGTTAGACTTTCATCTTAAACTATATCATAACCATTTGCCTCTTTTACCATAATAGGAACTGTATCCATCTAGCAGAGGTTAATTAGTTTTCTTACTCATACAAGCATATCTGGATTTTTTTTAAAAAAAATTTAAGCAAATTATCAGTTCAAAAACAACAGCTCAGAAGCTACATCATAGCTTCCTCTTCATCCATTGCAGAATGCCGAGTAGTCTGGTTGCTATCTCCTCTTGACTTCTTTTATGCTGTCTCTAGCTTCCACCCAGCTATTACCTGTCCTATCAAAACAAAGGCATGGATAGTACTTCATTTATGTGATCCAATCAAAACAGAAATCTTAAGTGTGATGTCACTCTGGGTTCCGCTGGAAATAATACAAACAAACTGTGTAGAGATGGATCTTGGCTTTTGACTGCCTTCCATCAGATTACATCAGCCACTGCACCAGCTAGGAGGGTTATTAGTGGTCAAATCTGCTTATATCTCAATGTTGATAGAAATGCAGGCATTCTCATCTCTTTGCTCTCATTTAAGTAGGTTTGCTGCCCAGTATTAGCCCATCTCTTTGTTCCCAGTAATACACAGGTGCATTCTAATACACATAGTTTTCTGCATTATTTCTTAGACCCCGTATATTATATTCTATAGGTTATACTCTGTAATCAACAACTATATTCCCAGGCCTCAAAGACAGCAATCAAAGTAAGCCTGGCTTGTAACAGTAGATGTGCCTAGGGATTTCACAGTAAAATGCAGAGCTTCAAGAGCAAGTCTAGGAAACTAAAAGACCAATTCTCATTGATGTGGGAAACATGGATCTGAGACAGAACATGGAAATATTTTGTTAGAAATAATTTGTTAGTTTTAATTTGTTGAGGATTTTGGACAGAGTACAATACCAGTAATTCAACAATTTAACATAATATAAGAACACTCAGTAATAGCATCATCATACACTCAAGGCACATAACAACAACTGTGTTAATATAATGAATCCGGCATAATGGTATCATTATTTATCTTATTTATTTGGTATGCCTTTTGCCTAAGAGGCCTCAAGCTAGGCAGTCTCCCCTTGTTAAAAAAATATGAAACGTTTAGGGAATAAATTAGGGAATAAATAGCTCAAAAATAGGAGGCTTGCGGGGGGCAACTTAGCGAGACCTTGCCTACCAATGTTTATGGGATCACAGAGGAAAAAGAACCAGCCAAGAAATAAAATGTAGATGAAAAAAGTGTTTTATTGACAAGATTCACACAAGCATGCAAAAGCTCAAACACTCATACATTAGTACAAGGACTAGCCAAAGGGAAAGAAGGAAAATAGAATAGAAGACCTTGAGCGATTGGGCAATATTTACCAATCCGGAAAGAAATGGAGGAAGCAGCGACATGGCTTCGCAGGAACCTAAGGACCTCATTCAGGAATCAGATGGACAGAGAGGCATTTGGATCAGCAAGAGACTGCACTGGACAGCCTGAAATCAGGGGGTTTTTTCCCCAAAAAAATGTCCCAGCGGTATGATTGTGACTCATACTCCCAGCTAAGCAGACAATGAAGTCCGGATGGAGTTAATGGGTTTCGTGTTTGAATGACAAGGGGATAATGCTTATCATAATAGCTGAATATTGTGGAGAGGTGCACAGGGATCAGGGTTAAGTCAACCACAATTTGGTGGGAACTTCTCTATTTCAGCTCTGAGAGTCCAGCTAGATATTTCATGCCTATTGTATTCAGAGTGGCTGTACTATTGTCCTGAACTGACTGGGTCTCTTGCCTAGAGGTAAGTGGGGTTGACCTTCCTTGCCATGTCACATTTGCAGTCAGAAATTTGCCTCTTCCAGCATGACCTTGCTGTCACCTCAGGTATCATTTACATCAACACCAATTAATATAGTGCCAATTGAATATTACTTGCCAATTAAATCATACCAATCATGGAGGACTGAAAAGCTAGGCTGGTGGATTGAGCCTGGGGAGCTGAGTTTATGTTATGCTCAGTTATAACTTGTTTTGGATTATTCATCACACAACATTTGCATGCATGTCATACTTTGGAGACACTTTTCCTGCTGTTAGCCCTTCTCATTTCCTTGGAGGTTCACTGCCATATTGAGAAATAGTTATTTTCCCATTGAACATTCCTAATAAATGGTTTTATTAAGATTATATTTTGAACTCTTAATAACCTTTCCATCTGCTTGCTACAGAATAAAATTAATTAAGTTTAAACTATTTGAATTAGCCAATTGTAATTAATTATTTTAACTATAGTTCCCAGTGATATTGTGAGATATATGTCTGTATGTCTGTGTCTATATATCTGAATGAATTAGAGGGGGTGGAGAAATGGGATCAACTGTGTTGTTGTTCATTTGTCTGTCTAATTTTGTTTTTGGTCCTGCTGTCTGCTGATGGAGGGATGTGTTTCCAAAAGAAGTGAAAGGGAACAGGGAGTAGTCATTGGAACCATAAAGAGCAGAGAGAGAGAGAGAGAGAAAAAAACACACACACACACAAAAAACAGAACAGGTAAACAGTTATACTATCATGGGAGATAACAGAGGTACCAGACTGGTTTTTCCCAAACTGTCTCCCTGAAACACATATACAAACACATACACACTCTTTCCAATCAAGTCTCTGTAACAGAAATCCAATAGTCATGTTCTTCCAGCACTTGAGTCTTGGGTGGCTCTCTCTCTCTCTCTTTTCACCAATCTAGTATTCATCAGAAGCATTTCTGTTCCTCAACCATGCAAAGACTACTTTGCAAATCTGTTGCTGACCCAACCAAAGCATGTTTAATTTACAGTGAGCACAGCAATGTTCTGTGTAGGAGGTGGTGAAGGAACTGGTGAAATTATCTTGTAGCATTTGCTTGTGGTGAAAGCACAAGCAGAACTATCACTGTATTCATGTTTTAAGGTGCGAGGGTGCAATCCAGATTGCCTCACTTTCTGAGATATAGCTCCACTATAACTTTTTAAAACACTTTTTATTTTTTTACTTTTTAAACATAAGGGCTTCTGTCACAATACACACTTATAGCACTATGATTCTACTTTAACTTCATCCTGTGGTTTGGTGAGGCTTTAGAGCTCTCTAGCTGCAAAGTCTAACCAACCCGCTGTAAACTGAAAATCTCAGGATTCCATGGAATGGAATCATGGCAGTTAAAGTGGAATCATTGTGTTATAATTGCATAGCAAAAAAGGGCCCAAGGCTTTTCTCCTTCTCTTTGAGAATGCTATATGACTTGGATGAATCATGAATGGTAATGAATGACATCTGAGTGGAAGATGGATTAATCTGTCAATAGATTAGCATAGTAAGAGAAGTGAGGGGACAGAATGAGGAAAATCTTGAAGAAAATTAGTTTTAGCATCGGCCCCAGCTTGGGGTATTAGTGCCAAAATATAGCACAGTTATCCTAAGCATGTTGTTGAAGTATGAATGCTCCTTTATGACCAATGTATTCTACCCAACCCCTTGAGTTCTGGCATTCTAGCTATCCCCAAGCTAAGTTTATAAGTTTCAGCCCACAATATTCTCAAACAGCCAAAGTATTTGAGATTTCTAAAATAATAGGAATAGAAACTATTACGTGTAGCTTGAGGAAAGTGGAGAAATGGAATGTGGATAATTGATAAGTTCCAGAATAATGAATTAATGGAAAACATTTTTTTTTTTTTTGCAGCAGGTTTTGAAGAGCTGTACCCCATCCCCTCCTACCTGAGAGGTTCTGTCAATTTTTTTCAGCTGGGAAGAATCATCAGTCAAAAACGTCGATTGAATAATCATTTACATTCCCTATCCATCATTTCACTAAGCACAGAACTAAATGAAAGTCTTACAAACAACAGAGAAATGTACTTTAGGTAACCCAACCAGAGCCAATATTCTGAAAGATTGACCCCTTATATCTTGCAGGAATTGGGGGTAAAATCTGACCCTCTCATTTTTGAATGAACTGGGTCTTCCTAGGCAGAGAACATGGCATGGGGGGCAGAGAATGTGACACAGGGGACTTCATGATATTTTTAAGACAACTTCACAGCCTAAAGACCCAGATCTCAGAACATAATAATTTCCTGAGTTGCCTTAGTTTGTATGGGGGCTCATTGTCTTCTCTTCTCAAACTTATCAGGGTTGAATAACTCCTGGAACCGGAACAAAACTGATATAATATGTTAATTCCAGATTCTGGAACTTCCTTTGTAGAATGGCCAAACTGGTGACATCCATGGTAAGAGCAGTTCAACAGTGGAATGTGCTGCCTTGGAATGTCGTGGAGTCTCCTTCTTTGGAGGACTTTAAACAGAGACTGGATCCATCTGGAATGCTTTGAGTGTGTATTCCTGCATGGCAGTAGGTTGGACTTGATGCTCCTTGTGGTCTCTTCCAACTCTATGATTCTATGAACCACCATGTATCTTTTTGAAAATAAGTGGGAAACATCTATTTAACATTGTTGGCTGGAATCCTGTTGAGCAGTTACAAGTGTGTAAGCTAGATTTACGCAACTGTAATTGTTCAACATTTACATTTATGATCATGGCGGTACTGTCACCATAACAAATCCCAATCTATACAACTCTGCCCGAACTGCCAGCAGCCACATCAAGCAATGATGGTCTGTACTGCTGGCAACTGGGGGACTTCAGGATGACATTTCCCTCCCCCTTCTGCCAGGAGACTGTGGTGTGACAATCAGAAGCAGGACCCCTCTTGCAACTCTTCATCTCACTGCAGTTCCTTGGTGTGAGAGAGCTGGAAACATCCTCTTGCAGCACCTTGATTGACAGCAGAACAGACCTCTTGCTCAGTGTGGTTTCTGGTTGTTAAGGTATGTTTGGGAGGTCAGGTCAGGAAATGATATGTAGTTATGCATTTATAAGTAAGGCCATTTCTGTATGTTACCTTCTCCCATTGTCCTCCTGTCGCAATCCTGGCAGCGCCTTTGCCAGGAAGGGAGCACAACAGGAACACTCCCCTGTGCACCTGGCTGGCTCCCTGTGGAAAGCTGTGCAAGCAACATGTGCCTGCCTTCTGCAGCACAGCAGGGCTTTTTCCCATGCTGCGCTGGGAAAGGAAGTGCCTCTATCACTCTTCCTATCCTTCCACATGGCAGGTAACAATGAGAGCATCATGAGATTGTGGGTGCTTAATAGATTTAACTTGTTAATATCCTGCAATCATGATAGGTAGGGGCAGGATGGCAATGGGACCTCAATGACATCGTGCAGAAGCATGGCTATCCCATCCCCATAGCAGGACTGCGGCACCATGAGGAAATGGCCTAAGTTTGTGATATGGGAACATGGCCCCTATTTTCATCTATTTGTTTTGTTTAATTGCTTGGAAATTATGTAAGCATTTCTCTCTTTTTTTCTGTTTTACAAAAACGATTGACAAACCACAACATAGTTTGTTTTCTGCAGAAAATATTGTATCCCAGTTTTCTACTACCCATTGTTTTCATGTGGATAGGATGCTACTCTGCTGTGTTTGCACTGGGACTTTGGAGAGAGTTATTATCATGAAAAGGGCAGAATGCTACAGGACATGTAAGCATGTCATCCCTTGATGGGTAGCTCAGATGATGGTGGAGGAGTGAATCTGCTCCAGGTTTTAGTTCAACCCTTAAAGAGTCATCCAAAGTGCTAATCTCTGTCTCCAGTAAGTTCAGTACTTTGAGTAACTCCTGGAAACTCCAGAGCAAATTCACTGTGGCACTGACACTTGGAGCCACTATCTACCACCATTCCCACTAAAGTCAGATTTATAATATCTTTCTCATTGTGCCTAATGGTAAATCCAGATCCGACATAAACTGTTTTCCTGGCCAATGTAAAAAAAGCCAGTCCATTCCCTAGCTTTGTTCTGCAAGTATGCAGCACAGTATGGAAAAGGAATAATGCATACCAGTATGCAACTATGCGACATAATTTTTGTAGTTTGATACTGCTTTAACTGTCATGGCCCCCTCCTATCCTGGGAATGCTGGGAGTTGCAATTTGGTGAGATACTTTGTTTTCTCTCCTAGACAGCTCTAGTCTAGTGATCCTGACCTACAACACAGGTAATTCTAAGCACATCACCAAACGACTAATTCTAGGATTCCTGAGGATGGTAGCTTGGCATAATGGGCAACTTTTTTCTTTTTTTTTTGTTCAACTTTGCAAACTGACAACACTTATGGCTGCAAAGCTGGGAGAGGGAACCTAGCAATATCCTGATTATAAGGGAGAGGTGTTAAATGAAGACACCTTCAACAAACATGTGTATTTTTGCCTTTCTAACAAGTTGCTGCAGCCTTGGGCTTGCTTTCCACTAGTATTAGGTCACATTCATTAAATATGAAAGGGGAACTGTGCTGCTGAAAATGTCACAGCAAGAGCTTTCTGCACCCTGAAGGATTCTTCTTCCAAATTTTGCACACCAGGGCATAACATTAATTTCTTTGCCTGTTTTATTCCCTACCCAAACACAAGCAATTTATGAAGGAAAAATCCAAAAACAAAACTAAAAAAGCCTCCTTAAGCAAATCTACTCACAAAATCCTCCAGATTATATTGAAAATGGCACTGCTGGGAACATGATGTGACACTGAACTGTGGAAGATAATCATAAAAGCATTGACCTATTCCTTGCTGGCCATCCTGGTGGGACAGTATTTATAATTAGTCTGCCAAGCTTCAGATCTTCAACTGTACTGATGCATTATTGAACACAAATGCGCAGAGCTATGTCTAGACCAAGTCTAGCAGACCAAATTTAGGACTGTATGAGAAGGTGAAGGTGATGAAAAAGAATTTGCATTCCAGTCTACAAACTGGATGCTTTCCCAGACAAACAGATCAATGTGGCTCAAAGAATAGTAATGGATACGGATGAGTTCTCAGGAAGATTTTAAGGTCAGCATGGTATAGTGATTTGAGGAGACCAGGGTTTAAATCCCCACTCAGCCATGGAAACACATTGGGGGATCTTGGGCAACTCACACTGGCCCTTTTCGCATGGCATTTTCCATGCGAAAGAGGGCCTGGCGCATTGCGCGATTGCGGGGAGTGATCTGCAAGACACACTCACAATTGCGCAATGCTCCAGGTGCCAGCAGGGGCCGATCGCATACCTTTTCATTTTCGGCTGAAGCCAAAAATGGTACACGATCGCACATTACTCCTGAGCCCCACGCACACTTACATGGCATGCGGAGCCTCTGGAGCCATGCCGGTCATGCTTCCTGTACCAATGCAGCCTGGGAAGGTCCCAGGCTGCACTGAGGAAGGAAAAGGCAGGGCTCTCAGGCAGCTCGTGTGGAGCCGAAGGACCCTCATGAGAGGCTGCTCACGCAATCCCCGCACCCTAGCGCCGGAAAAAGGTAAGGTGTGGAAAGAGCCTCTGTCTCAGTCTCAGAGGAAGGCAATGGCAAACCCCCTCTGAACAAATCTTGTTCTCATCTCTAAAATTCAATAAGTCCTTTGCCTATTTAGTAGTGATCTTGGTTTTTGTCTTGGTTTTTTGTTTTGTTTCTAATGATGTATGCATATAGACAGCGGAAGAGATGAGCACAAAGAATACTGCCTTGTCAGCACTGGGCTTGGTTCATACCTTACTTCAGGAGTATGAAATGTGTGGTCCTCAAGACGTGATGGGTAGCCCTTGGAAGTCTGTGTGTTCACAGATACCTATTTAGAGATGTATAGTTCCTCAGCAGTGGATACAGTACTTCTTATTGGACAAATGGATAAGGTATATTGTTTAAGATGGTAATGTGCATCTATGTGTTAACTACAGAGAAGCCTGCTAGAAAAATGCCGAGATATAGATTTTTATGAATGTGTAACATCCTGTCGGAATGTAAGGAATGTATTTTTTTAAATTAATTTTTATTAAGTTTTATAGAACATACATTACAATACAAAAACATTACTTATACACTTATTTAACATACCTGCAACCCCCATCCCCCCGTTAACAACATATAATATCACAACATAAAATACCTGTAGACCAAAAACATATATACATATATAAGTGACTTCCTTTATCCTTTTAAATCTCTCTTTTGACGGAATGTAAGGAATGTATAATGTCTTCCATAAAATGTACTGTAATACAATGAAAGCAAAGTGCCCACACACTGAGATGTCTGTGTTTCTCCCTCAAGAGAGTGTGTATGTTTGTATATCTATGGCTGCATATAAGAAATAGCCTAAAAGATTGCCAGATAGCCTGCTCATTTTCCCATAAAAATATCTTGAGATTCTGGTACTTAAGAATGCTTAACTGGAATATTGATGTTAACTCTGCCTATCTAAAGTTTATCATAGTCACAAGCTGGATGCCCAGGTACCCAGAATGTGATAATGGGACCCCAGTCTGCAGATTAGATGACAAATGGTAAAGGAGCCTCCATTCCTCACTCTAAAGAGACAGTGGTAGGAAACCACAGCTGTTTCACTTCTACTGTGTTGAGTTTTCCAGAAAAATAAGATGGGATACTGTGGAACTCCCTACCTCTCCTGATTTACCCCAGTCATAAATTTGGGTGGCCCCTTTCTCCCTCTACATGGGATCACCATACATTGACAAGCAACTTGAAGACACATACACACATGGCTACACTGATGGAATTTCTGCTGAAATAGTTCCTGGGCAAAAAGTCTTCCCTGACAACAGAGGAGCCTTTCTGCAGCAGCCTACAGGCCCACTGAAGCCCAAGCTGATAAGGACTCTGAAGGTCACCTGCCTGGTGGCAGGGCATGGACACTGGTTGTATTGGCTGGAGATGATACGTATTGTAGTCTAGTACATCCAGAAGCTGCTATGTTTTGAAGGAAGGTTCAGGTATTTTGTACATTAATCTTGCACAGAAGATGACAACATGATTTCCGTGACCATTATTTATGTCTTCCTTCTCCTACAAGAGAGATGGGAATCATGCAACCCTGCAGATATTGTTAGACTGCAAGTCCCAGCAGCCCAGTACAACATTGCTAATAGTGAGGCATGCTTGGATGTACTGTCCAACAACACACGTATGACTGATTCCTACTACTTACACCAAAAAAATTACTTACAAAATAATAAGTCCATGGCAGAGAATATTTTTGTGGAAATACTCAGTTGCCTCTATCCACCTAGGGTATTATATCTGAAAATTGTAGAAAGCATACATAATATACATATCTTTTATGTTTATTTCTTTGTATCCTTTCCACTTATGCTCTCTCAAATGCCTCCCTCCGCTATCTTTCATGCACAAAACTTCTCATCACTCTTATGAAATTCTTGAACTACTTATATACATGCCATTAAATGTTTTCCTTCCTTTCTTTTTCTCTGATTCTTTTTTTCATGGTTGATATTTTAAAGTATTTAAATTGTTAGTTTTAAATTGTAAGTCACCTTGGGAGCTTTGGAGGGGCTGAAAGATGACACAAAATAATGTTAAAATACAGTCATCCTTCCACATCCGCTAGGGTTAGGGGCACAGGACCCCTGTGAAAGTGGAAAAACCGTGAATAACTCTAGGCCCTCCTAAACCATATTTAACACACAAAGAAGTATGATCATCACATTCAACCCACTGTGGGTTCCTCTGAGGCATCAGGTTTCCTTCATAAGGCAGAAGTGGGCGGCTGGTGCGGCAGACTGCCATCTCTACTGCTGCCCCTCATCATTTTTAATAGGGACTTCCAAGCCTCGGCCCTTTTCGCACGGGTTTTCTGTCACGCGACAGCCCTGTGAGCCTCGCGGGAGTGGGAGCGTCGCTCTGCACGACGCACTCCCACTTCCGTCGCGCTCACGGGGCTGCAGCGGCGCGATCGCGGGTTTTTTGATTTTCGCCTCAAAGTGAAAATCACCAGCGCTCGCGCAACGCTCCCGGCGCCCACGCGCACTTACCGCCTGTGCGGAGCGTCGGGGAGGCAGCTGGGTCGCGCTTCCTTCCCTCCGCCCCTGTGGAAGGAAGGGGCGGGGCGGGGCGCTAGCGCGACGGACGCGACAGCCTCCTGCTTCGCGCGAGCAGGGGGGATGGACGCGCCAGCCTCCTGCTTCGCGCGAGCGGGGGGGGACAGACGCGCCAGCCTCCTGCTTTGTGCGGGGGGGGTGGCTCGCGCCAGCCTCCTGCTTCGCCCAGGGGGGAGGGCGGCTCGCGCGAGAAGGCTCCTCCAGGAGGCTGCCGCTTCCCCTCTCGTTCCTGCGCCTGCGGAAGGAACGAGGAGGGAAACGGCAGCCTCCCGGAGGAGCCTTCTCACGCGAGCTGCCCTCCCCGCTCGCGCAAGAAGCCTCAATGCGAAAAGGGCCCTTGTTCCCAGTTTCCCAGTTTCACGAGTCTTGCAGTCCCTATTAAAAATGGCATAGGGAGGCAGCAGAGATGACAGCATATAATCTGTGAAGAATCAAATCTGCAAAAGTGAAACCCGCAAATGTGGAGCGCTGACTGTCGCATATCCCTTTTAAAGATAAAAGATATTGATGTACACATTAACAGGACATTTGGTAGTTAAATGGTGCTGTATTTTCCGTCTCATTCTTTCCTCTCTGCTACATGATCTATTTTCCTTTTCTTTTTTTCTTCTGAAAAGCTGGAATGTTAATAATAACATTTCAGCAATGATCTAATGGCTAGCAAAATCTCATCCCAGTACGTTGGAAACCAAAGTTTTATAACAAATAGTTATAGAAATTTCAGAGACTACACCTTAGATTTGTCTCAGATTCACAATGGGGAAGTTTAATAGGGTGGAAGAATCCCTAGTTTTCTACAGTTTTGTATTCCAATTTGATATCTTGCAAATTCCTTTATAGTTTTACTATGGCATTATACAGAGCTGAGTTTGGCTTTGCCAACAGATACACATAATTCAAATCCCTAGCCAAGAACACCCTGACCAGCAACAGAGGTACTGCAGAGCCAAAATAAATCTTCCTATCTGTGATTCTAGGAACTTCAGTCATGCCAAACATTTTTGCGGAAAAAAAAACTTGACAGGTGAATGTCTTTATGTAAGAGGCACACACTTTCCCCTGATGGCATCTGGGAGTGAATGCATCTTGTTCCAAACAGCATGTCTTCACGAGTTTGCCTCAGATTTTATGATTACTGGTTGACAATGGGATAAGGTGAGGGGGCGAACCTGAAACAAAAGATGCCACAGAAAGACTAGTGTGCTTGTAGCTGTCATGACTGTCAACAGCTGTGATGAAGACATGGAAATAAGGAGAAAGTAAAATTTAAAAATCTGGATCTACTAGTATGACTCAGTTCTACGAGTTGTGTTTTTGCATCAGAAATTTCTTTCAAACTTCATCCGAAAAAAGTGTGCTGGCTCTGTTGTGAAAAAAGTGGCAAAAGATGAGCAAACAGGAAAATGTTACAAATAAAAAAATGCAACTAAACTGAAGCACGACATGACTGAATGGATAGCACTTGCCTGAATATAAACATGAAAGAATTGGTCTGAAATGAGCAATTTATTTAAAGTTTGTAGACAAGTGATAAAGATGGAAATTGAAGTGTACTTTGCCAAGAGTTATATCTCAATATATATTTGTATATAGAAGTACCTAGTGAAATGTGTATTTTTAAAAATCTAAGATTGAAATCAATATTCTGAGAGTCTGCTATAAGTACTTAAAAAGATATATGAACTGGATTAGGAAAATCAGTCTTGTTTATTTGTGACACTGGTCTGCATACTGTCTGAAAACAAGCTAAGACTCTGACTGCTGCAACAAGAGAACTTTGATACCTAAACCACACTTTAAGACAAATGTTGTAGGGCACAAATGGATTCTTATCCTACATACTCAGTGTCTTCTAATTCCTTCTACAGTTTATTGCAATGTTGGGTAGAACTGGGCCATTTCCTCACTAACCTGTTATAGCACTATGATTCCACTTTCAACATCCTATGGAATCCTGGGGTTTGCAGTTGAGGCCCCTAAACTGCAAACCCCAGGATTCCATAGGATGTTGAAAGTGGAATCATAGCGCTATAACTGGGTAGTGTGGAAATGGCTCTTGTCGAGTGGTTGTTCTTGAAAAGTGGTTGTACATGTACTTTTCAGTACCTGTTGTAGCATGATGAGAAGCTAGACCAAACTATAAGGACATATTAGGAATATATTTGGTATAAAGGATAAACGGCATTTACACTGCATATATATGAGTCAATACGAGGATTCAGTGTATTTATTTCAGATTACAGATATGTAGTTATTTGATACTGTACGTAGGAATTGAAGAAGAGCTATGCAGGATGAGATTGAAGGCTGATCTAGTTCAATGTTCTGTTCCGCACATGGCCATCCTGAGAAGAAGGACCTGAGGGTTACATTTGGGGTGGGAGGATACTTTTATTGGACCACAACTCCCAGAATCCTCCTAGCTAGTATGGCTTTGGCAATGGAGTCTGTAGGATTCTGGAAGATATATTCCAAAAGTGTTATGTTTTCCAACCACTTTTCTGAGTGCTAGTGTATTATTAATGCTTTAGACAGAGATATTGGACTAATAATATGAGACATCTCCATGTATTTTTAAAAACAGCATCAAGAATGGCGTGGATCCAAAGAACTATAAATGGAAGGTCAAAATATATTAGTGCTTTTCCTATGAATTCATGTGTAAGAACTAAAGCAAAACATCTCATGATGCAATATTGTAATGAAATGGAAGTTTCAATACTGTGTGAAGAATGTGATGAACAAGGAAGATGAAAGCTGTAGCATATAAACTCTAAGGAAGCATGAAAAAACTGTGAAATAGATTGTCTAAAGATTTATGCCAAAAAATTATACAGACTGAAGAAATTTTCTGGATCTGGAGGCAAATTTGTCATGCAAAGCACTTCTGGTAAGTTGGCAACAGCACTTCCATGAGCGAAAGTGTCTTTTACTTACTGGAAGGGGGGCTAAATACCCTCACGGCACCAGAGCATCTGATCTTGTAAACTAGGCAGGGCCAGTCCTGGTTAGTCCTTGGATGGGAGACCATCAACAGATACTAGGTGCTATAGGCTATGTTTCAGGGGAAGGAACTGGCAAAACCATTTCTGAGTATTCCTTGCCTAAGAAAACCCTTTGAAATTTATAGAGTCAAATTCATAAGTCAACAGGTTACTTAAAGGCAGATACACATGCATGCACCTCTGCATGCTGCCATCATATTTTCAATTTCTATGTAGGTTGTGAAAGCTGGACAGTGAAATATGGTACTGGGAGAAAGTTCTACAGATACCATGGACTGCCAGAATGATCAATAAATGGGCCCAAGAGCAAATCAAGCCTAAACTCTCTCCAGAAGTTAAACTGAGGCTATCATATTTTGGTCATATCATGAGATGACAGTGTGACAAACCCAAGGGGGGGACGTAGCCAGCAGAGCCACCCTAGCAATAGAGGGGATTTAATTTGATTAGTATGCTGACTAAAGAACTAAAGGTTAGCCAGAGGGAGGGGCTGGGAGGGAAAGTCAGCAGAACAGAAAAATAACAGAAACAGGATTTTGAAAAAGAGTTCCACCTGGGAGCTTGAGAGGAGAGAGGTTCCTTGAGAGAAAGAGAGAGAGAGAATGGGAGAAAAGATAAGAGCTGGCAAACACTTAGGGAAGTGTTTGCATGTTAAGTTCTTCGATGTTGAAAATATTGAATTGCCAATATCTTTCCCTGGTTATTTCATTTAATGAAGATTTTATTCTATTTTTTTTTAAAGACCAGCCTCTATACAGTGTCTCTTTTATTTGAGCTCAGTTATACATACTACCACAATTGACACATTCAGTTGAGATAAACCTGAAAATGCTTTGCTCTATATCCACTAGGGTTTGGGGCTTAGGGAAAGCAGAAGGGGCATATAAATGTGGAGAGGGAGCCAGGGAGCGGTAAATATGTAAAAAGGTGCTGCTTCTCCAGAAAGGGAGAATCTAAAGCAGGCCTGGTCGGATCTACAGCAGGCTGACAGAGTGAGACTTACTCAGAGAGTGACTGGCCCAGCTTTGCATAGCCAAGGCCATTTCCGCACGAGACTGTTATAGCGCTGTGATTCCACTTTTAACATCCTATGGAATCCTGGGGTTTGCAGTTTCGGGAGGGGCCGGGTGGCCCCTCTTGAAACTGCAAACCCCAGTATTCCATAGGATGTTGGAAGTGGAATCATAGCGCTATAACAGTCTCGTGCGGAAATGGCCTTGGCTATGGAAAGCTGGGCAAGTCACTCTCTGAGCAAGTCTCACTCTGTCAGCCTCAGAGGAGGGCAAAAGCAAATCCCCTCTGAAAAATCTTGCCAAGAAAACCCTGTGATAGGTTTGCTTAGGGTCAGCCTAACTTGAAAATGAGTTGGAGGCACATAACAACAACAGAATATAAATTAATATTTTAAATAATAATTCCTATTAAAGAGCTTCCCCTCACCACTACATAATTTATTCTACAAATAATGTTCATGAAAATGACCTGCTTGGAAAGGAATCAAATTATAAATTTGCATTTCTCAATTTTCTGAGTCTCTTTCATGAATATGGAAAAAAAGCAAGAGATGAAAGGCCACACAGAAGAGCACAGTTAGCAAAAAGAAAGGCTAACACATGTTATAAAGGCTAATAAAAGTCTTAAAGTACAAGTTTGCCATAAATATTGCAGAAATTGACAATTCACAAGTGTACCAGCTGCTCAAATCCACTTAGTGAATGCCATTACAGTGAATAAAAGCATAAATGGAATTCTCAAGCAAAACAGCAAATGATGTTTGATGGAAACAGCCATTTTGCTGACAGATGGTGATTCCTTCTTTAAAAATATTTCTATGAGCAAAATTTGCATGGTAAGAAGTACATATCTTTGGATCTCATTTTCAGACTTTGGACTTTTTATAGTTTGACAGTGTATTGACAGTTTATTTTGGACTTTCTATAGCATGGCATATCATATGACAGTTTAGAAGTCAGGAGGAGGGTAGAACACTGTTCAGATGACTTCCTCTTCCTTATTTTGTATTACATTTGCTTCTCAGGGCATTATGTCCTAATAATAAATAAATACACCAGAAGCATCACCAGGTCACATAAAAGTGTTTTATGGGACATTTTATCTCCGACATTGTGAAACTGAATCTTCTGAATCTCTTCGAATCTTTTGCTTTTAAAAGATAATGTGAGAATGAAGACAGACATAGGCAGCTCTCACATGTGAAACTAAAACCACAGTTAAGCCACAATTTCATTTCTTATTATTTGCTTCTTTACCGTTCTTAACTGGCTTGAGCACTGTCTTTTGGCAGAATGGTGTACATAGCTTTAATAAATTCCCAATCACTTTTCAGTCACATCAACTCTTTCCATATGGCCAGAAAATGGAATAAAGCAAGATTCTGTTTTACTTTTACCATTTCCTGTCTGTGTACAAAATAGGAACTTTGGTATAAAATAAAGTTTAATTTGTTAAACAGGCCATCTAAACAAGCTGTAATTTGAAACTGTCTTGTTTAGCTATTGATTGGGTTATCTTTTCGAAACATGATTGTTGGTTTTCACTTCATAAAGATCTAGGAGTCAGGCAAAGTGAAATTGATTCCTGGATTCTTCTCCCTTCTGGCCACATTAAAAGAGGAGAAGAAATACATGAAATACATGCTATTTGTAAGTTGTTCACTGCCTCGATCCATATGGAGAGGTGGGATACAAATAAAATAAATAAATAAATAAATAAATACATAAAAAAAATAATAATAATAATAATAATAATAATAATAATAATAATAATAATAATAATAGAAGGGACTGGGAGCAGATTCAAAGCCTTTGCTTATTCTTTTTGCTGAACTGTGGTTTAGCATTATATGCAAACTTTCTCAAGTTACAGTACTGGTTTCAGTATTTTATACCATGAAAAGAAATGTCTCTTTTGTTTTGTCTCACTTCCACTAAAATTTAGAATGTCTCTCTGACCTAGCCCACAGATTCCATAATTTGGAATATATATGAGTATATGTGCACGCTCTTTGCAGTGTATATGTGCACGCTCTTTGCAGTGTTTGAGATATTTGCAACTTATGAGTGAAGTCAGAAAGGCATTCTAAAGTTTAGTAAAAGTGGCTGTGACTTTTTTTATGGCAGAAAATATAGTCCTTCCTCCACATTCGTGGGTTTGACTTCTGCGAATTTGATAATTCACGAGGAATCCGTGCCTCCCCCTGCAATTCTCCTCCTCCCATTCCCTTGCATTTTGCTGGTGTGGAGGCAAGCATATGAGGGAAAAAGTAAGGCAATTGGAGTGGGGAGAGACACACATGTACACTTTTCTTGTGCCCTCCAGAGTTCTCCCCTCCCATTCCCTTGCCTCTACCCCAGCACTGAGAACTTGAATGGAAGCAAGAGGTAAGGCAATGGTGGGGCACACACACTCCTTCCATCTCCCCTCTGGAGCTCCTCTCTCATTCCTTCGCCTTTGGATCCAGCACGGGGGCGGAAAGCCCCCCCCTGCAGAGCCCTGGAAAGGAGCAGGAAGGGGATGGGGGGGGAGTTAGTTGTGATTTTTACACTTTTGTGAAGGTTCTGCACCCCAAACCGTCACGAATGTGAAGGGGGGCACCATATATTGATCTCCTTGGATTCACTAGCTTCCTTCTTGGCTACTCAGATCTATTCTTTCAGCAATGTTCTTGCCATTCCCACTCTTAGTGCATATATAGGAAGCACTCAGTCTTCATTGCTCATATAATGATCTGAACAGTGTATGATATGGGTGTTGGGCAGCAAAAGCATTTCAGTGGACTAGCCCTCCTGGTCATTTCCATAAGAGAAGAAAAAGAAGCTTAAAAATTAAAAATTTAGCATAGGTAACAAATTATGAAGTGCTTAAACACCCTACAGGCACCAGTTCCTGACTGATCTTGGAAGCTAAGCAGGGTCAGCCCTGGATGAAAATGCTTGGATGTCTCTCTGCTTGCGTGTGCTTACATCACTGCTAAACTAGAAATTAATGATTTGCCCTCCTTGGGTATCAGCAGTGCCACACAGCAGTAGAGTCTTCAGCTTCCCAAATTAAGAGTAATACTGAAGCAGTATTACTGAACACAAGAATTCAGAATGCAGCTTCCCAAATTAAGAGTAATACTGAAACTGTGTTACTGAACAAAAGAATTCAGAATGTATGGGAGAGATCATCTTTGGGAGATTTCTTGATCCTTGGAGGCTTATTTCCCCTTTATTGCTTGTTACTTCAAAATTTCAAAATATTGATTGAGCTGTGTTATTTAACTTATGCTCTGTGCTCCAGACAGACATTTTTGTAATTTTGGATGAAAAAAGCATCAATGCTATGAAATAGCTGTTGGTCCTCTTATTAGACAGGGAGTTCTTGTTCTGAGGAAAGAATAAAGATTGCTTCCACACCAGTTGTGGGACTGTTGTTACTATTCGCTCACTTTTTATGGCTTGTCCAATGACAAGTTGCATTTTTTTCCCCAGTGTGATTTACCGGTACCCATTTTATTTTTCAGAGTGGCTTTTTCGTGATTGCTCACATATGCAATTATAATATAGACAGAGAAAGCACTATCCATGCTTCTCAGGCCCTTTTCGCAGCGCCAGCGCTTGCGCAAGGGAGAAGAGCAGCTTGCGCAACAACCCTCTCCTGAAACACCGCCGCTTCCCCCCGCCTCCTTACCGCACCTGGTGTCTTCTTCCGCGACGGGGGCTCTTCAGCCATGCCCCCAGCTTCCGCAGCGCTCCCTGGGAGCTGTAGGCGGCGCTGGGGGCGGAAGCGGGGAGGAAGCACAAGACGCCCGCCTGCGACAGCACTCCGCACTCCGGTAAGTGTGAGACGCTGCTGGGAGCCTTGCGCGAGCGCCGTTTATTTTCGGCTGCAAGCCGAAAATAAAAAAATACGCGCGAGCGCAGCTTCAGCCCCGTGAGTGCCGTGGAAGTGGGAGTGCGTCGTGCAGAGTGACGCTCCCACTCCCGCGAGGCACACGGGGCTATTTTGCGAGAGGAAGCCAGTGCGAAAAGGGTCTCAGAATTGTCCCATTTCACTACAGTTCCTGGTTTCTTCTCTTTTTAAAGTTTTTCATAGCAAGATGCAACTTACTATAATAATGAAGGGGAAAAAAGGGAATTATTTAAAATGGGAGTAACTACTAGAGTCTCTGTGATTAATCCCCCATCTCTGTTTATCAGGATTTTATTAACAAATGAACTGAACATATATGGTTAAAACTTTTAATTAAAATGGCCAAATAAATGGCCTTGGTCACAAGGAAAGATCCTGCTGGATAATACTGCAGGATTATTTGGTATCTATATTAAGCAGAGTGCAGCAGAGCTAATGCAATCTGAGCTAGTGGTAGAAAAAGGAGTAATTATTCAGGATGCTCTTGTAAGGTGAAAAAAGAAAACCAAGAAGAAGAACCAGGAAGAAAATCAGGAAATCCATCTTAGGGTAGGAGAGGAGACAAGCAAAAAATAGTTGTCCTATATTTGGTTAGAAATGCCCCTAAAAGCTGGCTATCTTGTGTGGCTGTAAGCAAACATGCATTACTAGGGTTGGAGTCCCATCACTGCTCCCTTTCCAGACTAAGGGAACATTGGCCCTTTCCACACCAGGGTATTAAAACGGTGCAGAGCAACCTCCGATGGAGGTCATCTGCACCATGGAGTGGACTGGGGCGGACTACTTTTTGTAGTTCCGCACCTCAATCTGCTCTGAAGCAACCGGAACTGGTGGCGCGGCGTGTTTTTTAAAAACTTCTTTTCAGAGGTTTTTAAAAAGCATGGAGCGTGCAGCCCTGTGCAGCTCCATCGCCGCGCTCCAGTGCAGATTTGCAGGCGCGTACTAGTGCATGCCTGCAGATCTGCCAGGGGCGGACTTCTGGCTGGCAAGCTTCTCCAGTTAGTAGAGAGCCTCTGTCAGCTGGAAGCCGCCATTTTGGACGCTGAAGCTGCCATTTTGGACGCCAGAGGACTGCGGAGCAGCGAGCTTGCGCTGCTCTGCATGGCAACGGACTTACCCGGCTGCCAGTAAGCTCTGTTTTAGCGCGTTTTCCCCCGTTTCCTCCTCCACATGCGGAAAGGGCCAAAGAGACTAATAATGTCTAGAGAGAAGGGGGAAGTGACCTCTGCAGGTAAGAAGAAGGCAAAAGGCTTGAATACATAGACCAAAGAAAGATACAATGAGGTGAAACAAAGGGCAGGCATTATCTAGCCCAGTGGTTCTCAACCTTCCTAATGCCGCAACCCTTTAATACAGTTCCTCATGTTGTGGTGACCCCAACCATAAAATTGTTTATTTATTATTTACAATGCCTCCCCCCCGGCAAAGGCCACCTCGCCGGCCAGAAACGGGGGGCGGGCAGGAAGGGAAAGAGGAGCCACGCTTCTCCCCTGGGAAAAAAACTCCAAGAACCCTCCCAGGCTCTGCTTCTGCTTTGGTCTCATTTCTGCTGGGGGGAGGCAGTGTGGGAAAAGCTTCCAGAGTGTCAACTCCGGCGGGGGGGGGGAGAATCCCAGTGCCTTTGTCTTTTGCGCCGGATGCAGCTTCCCCCCGAAAAGCACCACTTTGCGCTCCCCCGGCCCTTCTGCAGCGCCCCCCTCCAAGGTGAGTGGGGCAGGGGCAGGGGCCGTGGCGAGGAGGGGGCCTCGCTGGCGAGGAGGGTGCCCCAAGCTGGCCCGTCAGACGGGAGGTTCTCCTGGTAGCGGAGAAGGGGAGCGCTTTCAGTCCCTTCTGAACAGGGGGCAGGAGGACGCGAGCGTGTGGCTCGCGCTTGCACACCACCACTGAGGAGGGAATGGAGCCTAAGACCACTGGAAATACATATTTACCGATGGCCTTAGGTGACCCCTGTGAAAGGGTCATTCGACACCCAAAGGGGTCGCGACCCAAGGTTGAGAACCGCTGATCTAGACCCTCCTCTCTCACTAATCTACTATATAAAAGTCAATCTTTGTCTGTGAGTTTGTCTGTTTTCTGTGTCGGACAGGTGAAGCCTTCATATGAGTGGCTGTGTCAGACAGGCAAAGCTCTCAAATGTTTGGCTGGCTGTGAAGATTCTATGGAATTCTGGGGTAGGCAGTTTAGGGAGGGGCCTTTAGAATTCTCAGCTGAGAGCTCTTGGGCCTCAGGCTGGTTGCTATGGAGATGAGGCCTACCATCCATGAGGATGCCAGAAAACATCTGGGAGGCATATATGAGAGAAATTAAAGTGACATACACAATATAGTTACAAGATCTTTTCACCTCACACAGTAGATTGTATGGGTTCCATATGGAAGGAATCTTAAAGTTGAAATTCAAAACAAAAAATGCTTCCAGAAAAATGTAACGCCATGGCACAAATTCAACAGAAAAATCAAAAGCCAGTACATCAACCTCACCAGACAACATAGATTGGATTGGGGACTATGGGGAAAAGTCACAGGTACTGGAATAGGATGGTTGCTATGGAGACAATGCCTAGCAGCAAGGAAGAGGAAAGTGTATTCCTGCAGGAACCAATCTCTGTATGTTAACAATGCTGAATACAGATTGCATTGGGGAATATGGGGAAAAGTTACAGGTACTGGAATAGGCCAGTTGCTATGAAGACAAGGCCTAGCAGCAAGGAGGAGAACAGCATATTCCCTCAGGAACCCAAACTGTGTATGTAAATAACTCTGAATACAGATTGCATTGGGGAATGTGGGGAAAAGTTACAGGTACTGGAGAAGACAGCTGGGTGAGTTCTTAAAGAGGAAAATAAAATCCCGGGCAACGCTGGGTAAATACACTAGCCTATTATATAAAAGTCAAAGTTTGTGAGTGATCCTGCCTGTTTGTCTGCATCAGGCAGGCGGAGACCTCATATGATTGGCTGTGTCAGGTGAGAAGACCTCCTATGATTGGCTGCCTGAGAAGATTCTATGGAATCTTGGGGTTTGCAGTTTAGGGAGGGGCCTTTAGAATTCTTAGCCAGAGAGCTCTTGGGCCTGGATGGTTGCTATGGAGATGAGGCCTAGCAGCAAGGAGGAAGGCAGTGTATTCCCTCAGGAACCCAACCTCTGTATGTTAATAACTCTGAATACAGATTGGATTGGGGAATATGGGCAAAAGTTACAGGTACTGGACAAGACAGTTTAGGGAATTAGAGGATCTCAAATCTTTCTAACAAGTATTACCTATGAGAAAATAAAATCCTCGGCAATGCCAGGTATATATGCTATCACTTTATACAAGAGTTGATGCTTCTTTGCATCCAACAAATACTAGGTTCTTGTCTGGTCTTGTCTATTTTAATCCCACTTCCAGCTAGTTAAGGAAAAGAAATGTCCCAGGGCTGCTCAAAGGCTCTAAAGCAGTAGCAACCAGAATTACTCTAATAAGTGATACCTCTTCATGCCTATTCATATATCCTCACATCTAGAAATATCTATAATAAACAATCATCAATGCCAAACAACAGTAGACAATGGTAGCCATTCCACTAGTATGAGACTGGCAGAAGCACTCTCCTGGTGACATGTTATGCATTACAGCTTTCTGTGCAAAGGGAAAGGAATAACAATATCTTACCTGAATGGATAAGCAAAGGCTATGTCAATGCTGAGGTCGCTCTGTGTCTTGTTTGCACAGTCCACGCTGAGCCGCAGTCCTCCAGAATAGCCACCACATGTTGCAAATGCAAAGATTGCAAAAAGCTGTGAAAAAAAAGACATCCTTTTAGTATACTCTCCAGTATTTCATGGATGAAAACCAACACACATGTGGCCAACCAACATCAGAGTTGTCAATGGGGAAGGATACACAAGCCAGGAGAGCCTGCAGCTGTTTGCTTTTGCCTGAGCCTACTGGAAAGGACAAGATTCCACATCCTCCTGTCCTCCCCCCCGCTCCCCAAGTTAATGGAGTACAAGTGACTGTTGCACTTAGTTTGCAGAAACTGAAGTAAGTCCAGGACAAAGGGGGAAATTGAGAGCAGGAGAGAGAGAAACTGGGACATTCTAAAAGCAGCTAAAAAAGTGGGACGACAGCTGAAAAACTGGGATGGTCCCTGCCAAATGGTGACAATTGGAGGGTATTTTTTTCATGTGTAAATATAATGGCAGTGCAATTACTGCTACCCTATGGAGGAAGGGAAAGGCTGGCAGATGCAAAAAAAAAAAAAAAAGGTCTTAATTTAATGGCCATTGCTGTTAAATCAAAAGTGAGTGACTTTTCCTTGCATGCCAAGAATAACTTTGAATAGCAGCAGAGGCCTTCAATCTCACAAAACATAGTACTATTGAAGCAGAATTATTTTTTTGTTGGAGGGAGGAGAGAGAAGAAAAGGAATTCTATTTTCTTTTTCGTTCAGAACTGAAACTTTAGATGTATATCATGATCTGAAAATTTGGTGACAAAATGAAAAATGGCAGCAGCAAACAAAACAAAAAACAAATCCAAAGGAAACATTACTGAAATTCCTTGTCATTTGCTAGCTCTACCAGTAAAGACTGCTTCGCGTCTAGATTTATACAGACTAGCCGTCACTAATACTCCCATTTGTACCTAATGACGCCTGATACCTTTTGAATGCCTTTTTTATTTTTAGCAACATGAGCCAAATTTATGAAATCCTCTCACAAATACATCAGACACCATTGATTTTTACATTTCTACTCAGGAATCTGAGAGCTAGTGGGATATAATGGTTTGAGTGTTGGACTATGACTCTGGAGACCAGGGTCTGAATGCCACTCAGTAATGGAAACCCACTGCATGACCTTAGACATGTCATGCTCTCTCAGTCTCAAAGTGAGGCAAAGGCAAACCCCCTCCCTGAACAAATCTTGCCATGAAAACTCCATCATATGTTCAGTTTAGGGTTGTACTAAGTCAGAAATGAGTTGAAGGCACGCAACAACAACTGTCAGGAGCCATGCTTTTGCAAAATGCTTCAGGCTCTGGGCACAGACAGTTGAGAATGCAACAATATACCAGAAGGCATATTTAAGATTGTTATTTATTAATGCAATGATATAGGTTTTTTTTTAAGTAACAGCACAGATATGTGTCAAAGCATAAATGAACTATCACACAAGCCACACTGTGCATGGAATCCATGGTCAATGCTGTCATAAAGGTATTTTTGCATTCAACCCAGGCTTTCCTCATGATTTTCAATTTTGTGTGTGTGCATGCACATGTGCAAGTGTTTATTATTTACTTTAGAAAGCTCATATGCTACTCTTTCACTGTATGCTATAAGTATATAGAAGTGCACAACCGTTTCCATGCTATGAGTGGGGACCTGCTATTGTGGCCCCTGAAAGAACAATGGATTGAAGTCTCCAAACACCTGTATGAACTCATTGTGCCTGTCACAAGATGGGGAGAAAGTATGTGTAGTGGATAGCAATTCTGTTAAAGGAGTAAAGACATCAGTGTCTAAAAAACCAAAATGAGCCTTGGTTGTAAGAAGGTCACAAAACATAGGAAAGCTGAGCTAACACAAAACTAAGCTAGTTTTGCTTTTGGTAGAATTAGAGAATAAGGGAGTAGGAAGGGAAGAGATGGAAACAGCAGTATCAGTTTACATATCATAGAATCTTTGGCCGTTTCTGCACTACACTCGTATAGCGCGATGATTCCACTTTCAACATCCTCTGGAATCCTGGCGTTTGCAGTTTCAGGTGGGGCCGCCTGGCCCCTCCCGAAACTGCAAACCCCAGGATTCCATAGGATGTTGAAAGTGGAATCATTGTGCTATACGAGTGTAGTGCGGAAATGACCACAGAGTTGGAAGAGACCAAGGGGCCATCCAGTCCAACCCCCTGCCATGAAGGAACACACATCAAAGCATTCCCAACAGGTGGCCATCCAGCCTCTGCTTAAAAACCTCCAAAGAAGGAGACTCCACCACACTCCGAGGAAGCATATTCCACTGCCAGACAGCTCTGACCATCAGGAAGTTCTTCCTGAGGTTTAAGTGGAATCTCTTTTCCTGCAGAGAAATTAGGATAGGTAGATAAGAAATGAGGTGACTTTGGGTCACTGAAAACTACTTAACCCTGCCATTATAACAGCTGCACTCCCTAAGACCTCTTGAACTCTTTTAAGTACTGGGGATGGTTGCATTTCCAATTTCCCAATGGGCATCTACTAGTCTCAGTTTTTCATCTGTGAAACAAGAGTTTGCATTGAGAGTAATAGCCAGACAACTAATCTGGAAGAAAACAGGCCACAGATTTTATTAACAATGTGATTTTATTAATAATACAATGTGCTACATTAGAGAGAGGAGACCAGTACAGCTATGCTGATGCATCTGCTCTTAGGTACTCAATTGCCTACTGTCTGTCTGTTCCTATCCCTATCAAGAGCTGCCTGCTGCCCGTTTGTGAGAAAGGGCAGGAGACCTGGATCCAAGGACCTATTCTCCCAGTTGCCCAAAACCTGGAAGGTGTTCATCAGCAACCACCCCTTCCCCTTCTAAGCCTAATTGCCCACATTTTATTTCATTGGTCTTCCCTCTCTCACCTTAATATCTGCCAGTTGTGACATCAGCAGCATATCCAGGTTCCATTTTTTCTTATTAAAGAGTAACATGAAAGCTAATACATAACCCCAATAAGCCCGTTCCCATGAGTAATGTCACAAGTAATCTCTAGGAGAGGTTTAAAAAAAATGCCACAATGACATGAAAAAAAATTCCTTCCTCAACAGGCAACCAGCAAATGTCTAGGTATACCCAAGCTATTACAGAGGGTGAAAAAATGCACTGCATTTGGTGAGAGAAGAGGCTGGAGCATGGGTGTGGGCCAATATATCATAGAACCATAGAGCAAAAAGAGTTTCCATAGGTCATCAAGTCAAACCCCCTGCTCAGTGGAGAAACTCCATCCCCAGCAGGTAGCCTCTGTTTGAAGATATCCACAGAAAGAGACTTACCACTTCTCTAAGTAATTGGTTCCATTGTCAAACATCTCTTACTATCAAGAAGCTTCTTCTAGTGTTCAACCAAAATCTCCCCTCCTGTCATTTAAAACCATCAGATCTGGTCCTATCCTCTGGGGCAGCAAAGAACAAACTTGCATTCACCTCTTTGTGACAGACCTTGAGGTGTTAAAAGAGTGAAGTTGTGTCACCTCTCAGTCTTCTCTTCACCAGGATGAATGTACTCAACTTTTGTACTCCCTCAACTTTTGAGGGATGTACTCCCTCACTTTTCCTCTCCATACCTCTTATAATCCTTGTTGCCCTTCTCTGAACCTGCTTCAACCTGTTTTTATCCTTCCTAAAATGAGGTGCCCAGAACTGAATGCCTAACTCCCGATGATGCCTGACTAGTGCAGAATATGGTGGGACTATTACTTCCCTTATCTTGGGAACTACAGTTCTCTTAATGCAGACTAAAATGTTATTTGCCTTCTTTGCTGCAGCTTCACACTGCTGGGCCATGTTCAACTTATGATCAACAATAACCCCAAGTTCCTTTTCACATGAAGTACTTCTGAGCCAAGTATCCCCCATCCTATACCTGTGCATTTGGGGGTAGGGTTGTGGCTAAATGTAGATTTTTGCATTTGTCTCTGCTGAATTTCATTTTATTAATTTCAGCCCAGTTTTCTAGTTTCTCAAGGTCCTTTGGAATTCTTTTCCCATCTTCCAATGGGTTAGCTATCCCTCTCAGTTTTGTATATCTCACAAACTCGATAAGGATTCTCTCTAAGCCATCATCTAAGTCATTGATAAAAAAAAATTAACTGTGTATGGCTGTGTGAGATTTTGTGAGAACAAATCGCTCACAAGATTCCCCAAATCTCAGAGGCTCTGCTGAGCTTGTGAGAACTAGAGTCCCCTCCAACTCTCATGAAGGCTGCAGCAAGGCAACTACTGTGAGCTTCTATACTCCCAGCATGGCTCAGCAAACTGTTCGGCTGGGTCTGGGCATCATCTGAGTTTGCCACAGCAGAGCCTCTTTGGCTAAGTGCACTGAAGGGGGCAAATTTGGGCCTATCTTATAGGACTGTTTGTGAATAATACAATAAAGCATGTAAAACAAACTAGAAGGAAAGAAACAAAAAAGAAAAACAGTCTCAATCTTTTCCTTATTTTATACACATGAACTTGTTGCTGTAATAATTACAACAATACTGTAATTACAACAAACTTGACAACACAACCATCTCCAATCTGGTGTCTTCCAGCTGAGTTGGACTACAACTCCCATGATTCCAGCTAGCACTGGGAAGTACAGTCCAACATAGTAAGAGGGTACCAGTCTGCAACAATATATGCCAAGTCCTGCCTCACATTCAAGAGCTATATTCTACCCTGCATTTGCTCACAAACAGAAATAGGCATCTTCCCCAGTCTTGCCAGTCCTACATGACTTTTGCTGTTGTGTAGGAAGCAACACTAGAGATTCTGAGCAAGCAATTAAGCCCTTTCTATTTCTAGCCAGTTGGGACTCATTGCGCTTATTTCCCTGGACGGTACAAAAGGAAAAATCACAATGTTCTGTGGGTAAGCTGGCACTTTCAAAGATGCACCAGAAAGGATCTGTGCCATTTGACTGTCGTATGCTTTTGTGTATATCTCTTAGAATAGAACTCAGGTATCTCTTGCACAGTTCTAAATGCATGATGTGGAACTTATCTACCTTAGTGTAGGGGAAATGCATAAATCATTATTTGGCATATTATTCCTGAAGCATAAAAAGAAGAAATGCAAGTTCCTTGCTCACACATCTTCAAATGTCCAAACTGGCCTGAGGGCATGGAGGATTTTAAAGAAATCAAGCACAGGAAGCAGCAGAATCCCATTCTTCACTTGAAATTGCTCTGAGGTAAAGAAATTAGAAAAAATGACACAATTAAAGTACCACTACTTCAATCACTGAAGCTCATCAGCCACCTGCATCAAAAGCCTCATCCTTCTGGGCCACAATAATATTTTTATTTTATTTTATTTTATTTTCATTTATTTGATTTGTGCCCTACTTTTCTCCCAGAATGAAGAATAATGGTTGCACACACAACAACAGTAAAAGATAAGGCAGGTGCAGATGATAACAGAGAAAACATTAAAGTATTAAAAAAAGGCCATTTTTGCCCTATATTGTTATAGTGCTATGATTCCACTTTCAACATCCTGTGGAATTCTGGAATTTCTAGTTTACTGAGGCCAAAGAAAATTCTAAATACCCATCCCTAAACTACAAATTCCAGAATTCCACAGGATGTTGAAAGTCAAATAATAGCACTATAACAGTGTAGAGCAGAAATGTCCAAAATTAAACAAATTATAGTATTAAAGCATTATTGAGTTGTTTTTTTAAAGTAGTTGTAATGCACATTTAAAACATACCACACTGATCAAGTAAAAGCCCCCTTCTCAGCAGTCGATCCATTGCCCAAAGTCTACCCAACTAAAAAAGCCCTTGGCTGCCAATGGTAGGATGAAAGAGTAGGGGAAATCCAGCCTGCTTTGACAAGTGCCATTTCCACACTACACTCTTATAGCGTGATTATTCCACTTTCAACAGCCTATGGAATCCTGGGATTTGCAGTTTCGGGAGGGGCCGGCCCTTAGTTCCACAGCCTGGAAGCGGCCACTGTGATGAATTTCTCTTATGTCTCCCTCAAACCTGCCTATGAAGGTGGCAGGGATAAAAGTAGGGCCTTACACAAAGATACCATACAAACAAGGGTGGACTTGTATGGTCCTTTAGGTAGTCTGAATTCAAGCTGATATATTTTCTAGTGTTTGTCACAGGAAAACTGAATTAATAGTTTTATGATACGTAAGTCTTGTAGTATCTCCATAAGTGACTCACTAAAAACGAGCAGTCTACCAGTTACAGTGTGTCAGACTGAAGATATTTAATGTTTTGATCGAAACACAGTAAGTAACTGTTTGTTGTTAATTGCCTTCAAGTCAGCTTTGACTCATGATGACTCTATGAATAAGATCCCTCTAAGGCCATTTCCATACTACGCTGTTATAGCGCTATTATTCCACTTTCAACTAAAGGCACTGGATCCTGTCTGATCTGGGAAGCCAAGTAGGGTCAGCTCTGGCTAGTACTTGGATGGGAGACTGCCAATGAATACCAGGTGCTGTAGCCCATATTTCAGAGGAAGGAACTGGCAAAACAACTTCTTGAGTATTCTTTGCCTAAGAAAACCGTATGAAATTCATAGGATCACCATAAGTCAACACTTAAGTTGAAGGCACATAAACACAATAGATTGTGAAGTATGTTTCTCAGGAGACCAACAGTATTGTTTAAAAACAAACTACAGCTAATAGGTAAGCTCAAGCATTAGCATGCATTAGAATATAATAGCTATTATTGTTAACCTAATTAGATAGGCATTATTAGAAAAAAAAGAAAAATCAGTTTACTTTAAACAATAGAGACTCTTCTGTTTCCTTAAAAGCCTCGCAGATCTATGATAGCATATTCCTTTTGTTGCGATGAGATCAAGGACAGAATTTATGTGTATATAAAGATTATGTACTTCTACAAACACAAAGCAAACTGAGCAGGAGAAAGCAAGCTGGGGCTGTAGTCTATCTTTATAAACCCTATAAATCTGTAATAATGTTTCTTCTGTTGCTGTCCTTCACATTCTGTTCTCTCCCCTGTTGTCCTTGTGATGATCTTAGCAGGCTTGCAGTACCTATCTGCTTCTCCTTCTCCAGCAATAGTCTTCCCCATTTAGAACTGTATTTTAGGATGGGTTGCAAACCCTAGCTGCAGTTGAGTAAGGATTTACAGACAGAAATGCTAAAATGAGGCACTTTTAAATGAAAAAAAAAAGTTGCATTTGCACAACATAAGGTAAACAGGATCAGACCTTCAAACCAACTCAGACTTGTTGAGAAATGTAAGAGAGTACTGGATTTCACTAGCAGAATTATCAGAATTACCTGCCTGCCTCTGATACAACAGATGCACAGACACAAAGAGAGGGTCTAATAGGAAAAAAAAGAACAAAACAAAAACAAAACACCAATAAAGCTTAGTCTGCTTTGTAAGACATATAAAAATAACTTTACCTACAATACTTGTCTATAATCAAATTCATGGTATAGTGGAGGATAGAAAGCAGAGAGGAAAAATTTTCTGCAGGTTAATCTGATGCAGGAAGAGAGTAGGTTTGGCAAAAGAAGCAAAGAAGAAGTCATTGTAAGCATCCAAAGACAGCTAGCTCTAACAGGACTTATTCTGTCATTGTAGTCTGGCAACAATCATGAATATTAGGATCTCTACAGGAACATAAGAAGCTGCTTTACAGGAGGCTTGTAGGGCTTTTGCATCCAAAGAATTTGCTTTCTCACTGAGCCATAATCCCTACAACATTTTAAGGGAACCAGCAGAAAGGTATAAAATTCCCCTGGCTTAGCCGAAGCGCATTAGGCCAGAGTCTATTACTTCAAGGACCAATTAGATTTGAGAGGACAGATCGCATTGCCAAGGTGACATCCATATAGACAACTGTTGCTAGCATCCACACCAACATAGATAGTATGGTTTAGCAGTTCCTACAACATACCTTTGTCATCTGTTTTCCCAGTTGTGATTGATAGAGATTAATTTGTTCTGCCCAAGGATGTGGCCCAAACCTTTAGTAGCCACTTGTATTCTTCCCAGTAGATTATGGCAGCCAAAGGAAGCTTGGTCAAGTGGGTGTGGAGAGTGGCAAATTCTTTCTTAGAGGAAGATTTATTTCCATCCACCTTCACAATTAGAGTAACTTTACTTTCAAAGCTTTCTTTGTATCCATTTGTATCAAATTATTTTTGTTCCCAGTCTCTATTTTGCCATTTTGGAGCAAGGTACTAGAGAACACCGTGGTATCTCACACCTACTGACTCTTCTGTGAAGTAGATTATCTGGACTGGGTTAGAAAAATGAGGTCTACTAGATGTTGTCAGACTGCAGCTCCCAGCATTACCCATCATTGGCTATACAAGCTAGAGCTGCTGGAACTTGTAATCCAATACTTGGTGGGTATCATGAGTTCCACCTCTGTTCTAGACTCACTCCAGTCTGGCTTCAGGTCTGCACTTAGCACAGAAGTCACTTTGGTCACCTTTGTAGGTGATCTTTTCCAGAAGACTAAGGCCCTTTCCGCACTGAGGCTTCTAGCGCAAGCGGGGGAGGCCGGCAAGCGCAAGAAGACTCGTCCGAGAGGCTGCCGCTTCCCCCTCCTTCCTTCCGCAGGCGAAGGAACCAGCGGGGAAGCGGCACCGAAGGAGGCTTGTCGCGCAAGCCGCCCTCCTCCCCCGTGCGAAGCGGGAGACCTCGCGCCGGATTCCCAACCCCGCGCGTGCGCGAAGCGGGCGGCGTCGCACCGGATTCCTCCCCCCGCGCGCCGGATTCCTCCCCCCGCGCGCGCCGGATTCCTCCCCCCCGCGCGCGCAAAACGGGCGGCGTCACGTCCCCCCGTGCGCGCGTGTGCGAAGCAGGCGGCGCGTCCGTCGCGCTACCTCCCCACCCCGCTCCTTCCTTCCGCAGGGGCGGAGGGAAGGAAGCGCGACCCGGCCGGCTCCCGGAGGCTCCACACGAAAGGTAAGTGCGGGTGGGCTCCGGGAGCGTTGCGCGAGCGCGGGGTGATTTTCGCGCCGCTTCAACCCCGTGAGCCGGGCGGAAGTGGGAGTGCGTCGTGTGGAGCGACGCTCCCACTCCCGCGAGGCTCACGGGGCTATCGCGTGCGCAAAGGCCCGTGCGAAAAGGGCCTATGTAAGGAATTAGGTAAGAATAGTATAGTCCACTTGATTCTTCTAGACCTGTCGGCGGCTGGGCGGGGCCGGGCAGGCTTGGGTCTGGCTCAGGCCGAGGCTGGCGTCCCGGAAGCCTCAGCCAGCAGAGTCACCGCAAAACTAAAGCAAGCCTTACTTCAGGCGGTAAACAGGAACGAAAAGAAAGGGTTTTCCTCACCCGGGCAACGAAGGGTTAAGCTGGCTGGCAAGGCTTCCGAGCAGAGTCTCGGCAGGAGCAAGGCGGGACCACAGCAGGGGCAAGGCAGGCAGGAACAAAGCAGGAACACGGCAGGAACAAGGCAGCAGCTCTGACGGGCAACACACGGAGAGCCGTTGGTTGTTGCTCCGTGCTGAACCTGGCTCCCTCTGGCTCTAAAGTAGGAGCCTGGCGCCGGCGCCGGCCAATCCTGAAGCTGCTGCACAGCTGGGAGCCCTCAGCCGGGCTCACAGCTGAGCGTCCTTAGCCAGCTGCAAGCCCTCAGCCTGCCGCTGACGCTCCAGCAACCGGCGGGAGCGACGGGCAGCCTCCTTGGCCTGCCGCCGCTGCGAGAACGTGGGAGGGAGGCCGTCAGGCTCCTCCGGATCGGGCCCGCGGGTGAGCGGCAGCCCAGCGACCTCCGGGCGACTCTCTTCCGCAGCGCCGGCTCCGTCGGTGTCTTCAGTGGCGTCAGGGCAGGCAGGCTCGGGACGACCTCCCGTAGCGGCAGGTGGCTCCATAGCCTCCTCTGCGGCGGCGGTGGCCTCGACGGCGTCCGGGCAGCTGTTCCCGGCGCCGGAGGCCTCCGCCGCTACTCGCGAGGAGACCTCCGCCGCTACTCGCGAGGAGACCGGATTGTCCTCCTCCTCGGGTGCTGCGTCTGGGGCCGCGGAGGTCCCGACAAGACCTCTCTGTGGTATTCTATGGGCTTTTCTGAACTATATTGTTATAGTGCTATTATTTCAACACTGTGTAGAACCCTGGGGTTTGCAGTTTACGGAGGGGTATCTAGAATTCTCAGCCAGGGAGCTCTTTGGCCTCAGTAAACTACAAACCCAGAATTCCACAGGATGCTGAAAGTGGAATAATAGTACTGTAGTACGGAAAGGCTCTATATCACTAACCACTTTGTTCTCCGGGACCACCTAATGAAAATACATATTGGAGACAATATGATTCTTATGATTCCCAGAGGATGATGATGGGGGACATCAGTTCAGTGCTTTGGCCATTTGGTCAATGATGTCCTCTGTATTATTTAACATTGATATGAGACCACAATGAGGTTGTCTAAGACTCTTTTTGCATGGTATTTTCCATGCAAAAGAGGGTCTGGAGCGTCATGCAATTGTGAGGAGCAATCTGCATGACACACTCACAATCGTGCGACGCTGCAGGGGCTGGCAGGCGCTGATCACGCACCTTTTCATTTTCAGCTGGAAGCTGAAAATGGTGCATGATCCTGCATTGCTCCTGAGCCCCGTGTTCACTTACCTGGCGTGCGGAGCCTCCGGAGCCGCACCGGTTGCGCTTTCTGCCCCACCAGAGCCTGGGAAACTCCCAGGCTGCACTGCGGAAGGAAGAGGTGGGGCTCTTGCGCAAGCAGGAACCTCGTGCAGAACCAAAGGACCCTGGACGCGAGAGCCTCTTGCCGGAGGCTGCTTGTGCGATCCCTGCACCCCAGCACCAGAAGACGGTAAGGTGCGGAAAGGGCCTAAGAATTTGGAATCCATTGTCATCAGTATATGAATGATACAGACGGATCTCTCTTTCTCTTTTTTTTCTGAGCTGTTGGGATTCTGAACTGGTGCTAATATTAAAATTCTGACCTTCTGGGATGACAGATAGCAAATTGAAGTTAAACCCAGTCACAACGGATATGCTTCTAGTTAGAAGAGAAAATGACTCTGGAATAGGACGCCAACTCCTTTTGGATGGGGTTGTATTCCCCTTGAAAAATGAGTTTCATCATTTTGAGTGCACCTAGGTTTAGCATTGCATCTGGATGACCAGTTGATAGTGACGCTCAAGAATACTTCTGCCCAGCTGATCTAGCTCTCCCAGTGCAACTCTCCATTTCCTTCTGACATCTGCTCTGCAGGACTGATGAGTCCTTCATAAATGCAAGGAGATGGTGCTGGGAGCTGCAAAGACTCAAGAGAGATCCCTCCTCCTTTCACCAGCAATTGCACTGTGAGTAGAACCTCGCTCAGCAAGAGTTCCTGTTGGTAGGAAAAAATGTGTAAGCAATCCAATGTGTTTTCATTGAACAGATTGGTTTTATGTGATATTGTGATTTTAAGATGCCTTGAGTGATTCACAGGCACTGGAAGGAAGGGTCAGAAATTTCTGGAGAAACAGATATACAGGAAAATAACTTAATTATAACAATGGCAATGAACCCTACATTTCAATGGACTCTACATTTCCATGATTCTATGATTCTATGATTCTATGACCCATCACTCTGTTAATTCATCCAATAGAGATGCAGTAACATGGAAAACTCAACATTGATTAGTGGTTTGAGTGTTGGGCCCTTTTCGCACAGCATTTGCCATGCGAAAGGGCCCCTTGAGTGTTGCGTTATTGTGAGGAGCAATCTGCACGATGCATTCACAATCGCACGATGCTCCAGGGTCTAGTAGGTGCTGCTCGCGCACTTTTTCATTTTCAGCTTTCAGCCGAAAATGGTGGGCAAATGCGCATTGCTCCAGGGTCCCATGTGCACTTGCCATGCACGCGGAGCCTCCGGAGCTGTGGTGGTCACGCTTCCTGCCCTAGCGCAGCCTGGAAAACTCCCAGGGCCTTTCCACACCTTACCTTTTTTCAGCACTGGGGTGTGGGGATCACGGAAGCAGCCTCCAGCGAGAGGCTCTCATGTCCCCACTGCTTCAGCTCCGCATGAGTTGCCTGCTTCCAAGTAGGTAGTGTGAGAGCCCCACCTCTTCCTTCCGCAGTGCAGCCTGGGAGTTTCCCAGGCTGTGCTGGGGCACGAAGCACGACTGCCACGGCTCTGGAGGCTCTGCATGCACGGCAAGTGCACACAGGGCCAGGGAGCAATGCGCAATCGTGCACCATTTTCAGCTTCCAGCCCAAAATGAAAAGATGCGTGATCGGTGCCTGCTGGCCCCTGGAGCGTTGCGTGATTGTGAGTGCGTTGTGCAGATTACTCCTCACAATTTCGCAATGCTCCAGGTGCCCTTTCGCATGGCAAATGCTGTGCGGAAAAGGCCCCAGGCTGTGCTGTGGAAGGAAGAGGCGGAAGAAGGAAGGGGCTCTCGCGCTACCTGCTCAGGAGCAGGCAGCTAGTGCGGAGCTGAAGCAGCAGGGATGCGAGAGCCTCTCGCTGGAGGCTGCTCACGCAATCCCTGCACGCCAGCACTGAAAAAAGGTAAGGTGCAGAAAGGGCCTTGGACAAGCTCTCTGGGTCACTAGGGTTCATAAAAACTGACCAGGTGATCTTGGGCAAGTCACTCTCTCAGCCTCAGAGGATGGCAATGACAAACCTCCTCTAAATAGTTCTTGCCAGGAAAACCTTGCCAGGTGGATCCTTATGGAAGGCACACAACAACAACAACAACAACAACAACAACAACAACAACAACACACTTAAAAGCCCACAGTCTCATATTGGCTCAAGGGCACCTAAATCTAAAATGTTGATCTTAGTATGCTAAGACTGTGCTTTTTTATTTTTCAATTTTTGGCAGTTATCTCTGAAATAGCTCTCTACTTGTCACAGATTCTGAAGAATACCAGGATACAATACAAAGTTAATGGAAGAATTAGTTGAGGTTCAGTTAGATTCAACCGACAGGCTGAAATGCTGGCAGGTAAAATGGAAGATGAGACTCAGTGTGTGTTCTGTTGCTATATATTTACACTGAAGCTGTAATTGTTGCTACTATGTCATGAACAATAAACCTATCATGAGTAAATGAGGCCCAATTATTTTCTCTTACAAAGCTGTAGGAGCTGTTCTTCCCTTGGAATTAATTGGTTTGTACAGGGAGCAGCAGTGCAAATTGGTGTTAATCAGGCAGCTACAAATTGTGAGACAAAATCAGAAAACAATATCTTTGGGGGAGAATGGGAAATTCCTAGAAGCAGGGACATTTTTTTTTCTTATTTGCCTAATTAAAAGTGCCTACAACTTGGACTGCAAATGAAGAGAATTCCTCCACAGATGGACTGGGGCTCCAACCAGTTAGAGCTGAAAACACCTTTGTTAGTGCTTGGACTAGCTATCTGTACACAATTTTTTAGAGCAATGATTGATAACTTTTCAGGCGATATTTACACTGTATTGTACCTGGCATGTTCACTCCTGTTTCAAAATGAGGACTCTAAAGAACATTGTGACTAGCTGATGGGCTAGTGCTGGTATGGATGTTTCATTTTGATAATCTAGCTGGTCCACTCACAGGCCCTGGAACTGTTTATAAGATAGGAAGGCGTGAAGGGGGCACAAAACATAGAGGCGAGTCATTATAGGTGATGATGATGACAATGATAATGATGATTAACAGCTCTCTACTTCTCACAGAGTAATATTATAGTACTGTAAGTAATTAAGCAGGTAAAAACTTGACTACCAGGAAGGCAGTGGAAAAATAATAATAAATGGAATATTAAAAATCGATTAAGTAATATATTACATGAAGGATAAAATATATGATTCTATGTTTGTTGTTGTGTGCCTTCAAGTCATTTCTAACCTATGGCAATCCTAAAGTGAACCTATCACAGGATTTTCTTTGGCTGAGTGTGTGTGTTGTGCCCAAGGTCACCCAGTGGGTGTCCATGGCCAAGTGGGGAACTGAACCCTGGTCTCCAAGATCAAAGTCCATCGCTGAAACACTACATGACTCTTGTCTCTCTGTGAATGCAAAGATCACTATAAGGTCTTGTAACCAACTTTCACCCCTAGCATATTACTTTAGTAGCAAAAACTGTGAAAGCATGTTAGCATGTACAGGGTTGCATACAAAATATTATCGAAAGAAAGTGAAAAAGTTATATATAAAAAAGTGAAAAACTGAAGTGGGAAGAATCTCCTGATATAAGACCTAGAATCAGGAATAAGTACAAGGTGGCAGTTGTTTTGGTGTTGAACTATGACCCTGGAGACCAGGGTTTGATTCCCCACTCAGCCATGGAAACCCACTGGGTGACCTTGGGCACATCACACACACTCAGCCCAACTGGCTTGAAGGCACATAACCACAACAACATTGGTTGATTCTTCTTAGGTGCCCTGCAACAAGTCTAATGTACCTGGCAGCTTCAGCTTAACAGGTAGAAGCTAGAAGATAGCCAGCAGCCTACTGATCTATCACCAGATCCAATTTGAGAAAATGTAGTATCAGTTACTTCTTTTTGTGTCACAGCTTGGAAAACTTATTTTGCAGAATTTATCTTGGACTTCAGTCTCCAGAATTACAATGTCTGCCCTCCCCAGAAACTGGAAGCTGTAGACATACATAGCTGTTCCTGACTCGGGCGTGTGTGTGTGTATACTTGCGTTTATGTTCCTGGGCTTGCATTTGTCTTACTGGAGATTCCATGCACAGAGTGTTCAGTTGTTTCCATCAATGCTTGTTGGAGAAAGCATGGTTCTTGTTTGTATGGCAACAGCTTTGGGGGCCCTACTATACCATCACCATTGCAATTTCTGGGACCCCATCTGCACTGGTACAGTGTACCTCTTAGTAATGTTGCAGAAGTGTATGTTTGTATATTTACAATATTATCTAATATATTATTTTGCTGTCATTCCTGTTACAATGAAGTTAAGTTATATCATTGCACAAGTAGGAAAATGCTACATAAACTCAGTTTTATTAGAAAATGATTTGTGTAAACTAGTGCTGTAGATTCTGTGGTGGGGCCTTTAATATGCAAATTCAATAAACTACCCAGAAGACAATTTTATGGGGAATCTGTGTCCTTTAGAACCTAAAAAAATACAATATTGGAAATGGTGCTTGCACATGAAGGCACGCATGCATAGGCACTGACTGAGAAACACTTTGCCTTTCATAGATATAGCTATATTTTTGAGAAACAACACCAGAGTCAACATTTGATGCTTTCCAAAGTGAATATGGTCAATATTTGGTCATTTGGTCAGTATTCTGTATATTACTAACTGTCGCTGGAGATATGCCTCCTTTTGCCCCAATTCCTGGTACAGCAGCATAAGACTGACACACAACTACTGCTGTTTCCTAGGTAGTATTGCAATCAAAGAATGAGACACTGGAAACAAGGGAGCTGCCTTATATTTACTTAACTTTAGTTTAGTAACTGCCTGGCAGCAGCTCACTAGGATTCTGGGCAGCTATCTTTTCTATCCTACCTGCAGTGTTTTCCAGCCCTACAGCCTGGAGAAATCAAAAATCTGAGGCATAGTGCTTTACTGCTGAACTACAGTCATTCTCTTTTAAGACAGGGGTGGGGAACTGTCAGATTTCTGGATGTACTTGTACTTGTACTCCATCATCCTTCACCATTGGTTGTACTGGCTGGGGCTGATGGCAGCTGCAGTTGAACAGTTGGAGTGTATGCTCTTAAATAAAGTTATATGCATGTCTATTCAGAAATAAAATGCCACAGAGATCAGTGTGGCTCACTCCTAGCTAAGCATATATAAAACCGCATTTTTGCACAATGTTATATATCCTTGGTGATCAAGATGAAGAAATATTAAAAGATTTTCTATACTTCAGTTCTGTCATTAATCAAAATGGGGACTATAGTCATGAAATCAGAAGAAGGCTAAGCCTTGGAAAAGTAGCTTTAGCTATGAACATACAAGATAAGAGCCTCAAATGTAAAGATGGTATTGAAGTCAGGATCACCTTTGCCAAAGTATTTCCTGTTTCTATACACAGTTGTGAAAGTTGGATGGTGAAGAAATCTGACAAGAAGATCAACTGGTTGGAAATGTGGTGTTGGAGAAAAGTTTTGTGGACACCATGGTCTGCCAAAAAGAATAAATGAATGGGTCCTAGAGCAAATCAACCTTAAACTGCCACTAGAGTCCAAATGACTAAACTGAGGCTATCCTACTTTGGACATTTCATGTGACAAAACAATTCAATGGAAATAACAATAATAACCAATAAAACGGAGGGCAGTAGGGAAAGAGACAGATTGTATTATAGATGGATTTATTCAATAAAAGAAGCCACAGCCCTGAATTCAGAGGTCTTGAGCTTCAGGGCTCAGGAAAGGTCTGTGATTCAGAATTGCCATATTTACAACAAATAACAGCAAGAGAGCTGATGTATACTGATACATATTCCCGCTTTTATCCATCCATGCATTCCTTCTTATATATGTCATGTAGGAATTTTGGCCCAGAAAACATGAACCCGCCCATCCTCCTTTCTTTCTTCTTATCTGTTCTCTGAATTGCTATGTTTGCACATTCCACCTCTTTATCTTTAATATGTATGCAAAACCATTGAGAGAATTCATTAGAAGCTAGTATCCATATGCTAAATATATTCACATCTAACTGTCCTATTCCCAAGGGGCTTCTAGCTGATTTGTAGTGCCCAGTAGGCTCCAAAAATATGTAAAATATAAAAGAGGTATTTGAAATAAGTGGTTTTAATTTTTCATTACTATCTGGAAGCCTGTTTCAAGCTCACACTACCTAAATTGGGGAGTCAGAAACCAGTTTGGGATGATGGGCTGAATTCCCCTTCTTGTAATTCTCCATAGAGCCATTGGTACCTGGACATGTGGCCATGCCTCTTATATCATAGTATTTAGTGATGGCTGGTGGCTTCCATGTCCATGGTTTCTAAAATGGATTCAACACTGGACAACTCTGGACTAAACTCCAGAATAGATTCACTGCACCACTGACATGGGAACCATCAACCAATGATACTGACTGGATGCTGAAGATCAGGCTGAAGCTTTCCCCGCAGTTACTTTGGCCACAGAGCTGTTTTTTATTCCCTGGCATGTCTTTCTTGCATGGGAAATGTATGGGGAAGGAAGTCAAACTGCCCATAGAGAAGCTTGACTACTGCTGTCTCTTTGGAGAAGGAAAGGTCTTCTGAGTGGGATAACCAGGAAATGTCCTCTGGCTTGAACAGTGGTCTTTTCTGCTGTCCCTCATATACCATGGAGGCTACAATGCCATGTAGGCTGTGACCTCTGTCAACCGCTTGTGGAATACCATTCTTTGCACATTCTAATATGAACCAATGTAGGACCTGATTCACTTCTCCTGGATTAATGTCTAGGATGGAGTTCATATTTCACACTTTTTTTTCATTTGTGTGGTACCAACGTCCTCTATTAAAAAAAAACAACAACAATGTACGTCTTGGGGAAAAAACATTTAGAAATATGTTCTTGCCCCCTCTAATAACTGCTATGCCCTTTTAATAATCTCTAGTTCATCTCGAAGGTATTAGTTTTGCATTTCAAAGAGACACCCCAGACAAATATAATATCCTGATGTTTCTATTTAAAAACTTTCTTGAGTGGTTTCTGCTGCTAGTGGTTGAGAAAATAGTGGCAAATCTCCTTATATACCACACCTTAAAACCTCAGACAAGTGGAATTAGTTTCCATCCTCTAACCTAGCATCCTAGTAAAGTCCATTTCTGCCCAGATTGAGCATTATAAACTAAACTAAACCAAGTGTTGTAAAGTTTACATTCATTCAGGAATGAGTGAGTATGTGGGGAAAACAGCCACACAGTAGCAGGTTTTGTTCTCGAGGAAGGGGGTTCCTGCATTTTACACAGGAAGCTGTATTTATGGCAAGCTGACAGACAGTGTACAATAGTGGTTAGAGTATTGGATTAGGATTTGGGAGATGCAAGTTCTAGCCAACACTGAGCCAGGAAAGACACTGAAGCACATTGGGACTATGGCCCTTGTCGCATGCCATTTTCCATGCGAAAGGGCACCTGGAGCATCGCATGATTGTGAGGAGCAATCTGCACGACGCACTCACAATCATGTGATGCTCCAGGGGCTGGCAAGCACCAATCGCGCACTTTTTCATTTTTGGCTAGAAGCCGAAAATGGTGCACGATCGCACATTGCCCCGGACCCCATGCGCACTTACCTGGTGTGTGGAGCCTCTGGAGCCACACCGGTCGCACTTCCTGCCCCAGGCTGCACTGTGGAAGGAAGAGGCGGGGCTCTTGCACAAGCAGAAAGCTCGTGCAGAGCCATAGGACCCCAGATGTGAGAGCCTCTTGCTGGAGGCTGCTCGCGTGATCCTCGCACCCCAGCACCAGAAGAAGGTAAGGTGTGGAAAGGGCCTATGACTCTCTCTTAGCTTAACCTTCCTCAGAAAGCAGTTGTGAGGGTAAACTGGAAGAGGCATGTTTATTGAGCTCACATGAGGAAAGGTAATAAACAAAGTGATTGTGAACCCACCAACAGCAGGAATTCTAATCAGTGGATTTGTTTCTTTGATTGTTACTTGAGAAATGCAGTCATCTGCTGTTCATTACAATGGCTCCCAGAGCAACACAGAGATTTAAACCAGCAACCATAACACAAACATTATTGCAGCGCAGGAGGCCAGACAATAAAAAGTATTAAAACCACCACCGCAGCAAAGACAAAAACACAGTAAAAACTTGAAGGTCTGAGGTACCTAAAAGGCCTGGAGAAATGGAGCAGCATCCACTTGATGCCTGGAAAGAATTCTGCTTCAAGCAAGGCTGCCTCTGTGACTGAGAAGCCTGCCCTGGTGTGGGGGGGTCAATACGGGGTTCTTTACAGGCATTTTTAATGCATGCAGAAGATCAGAGGCAAGGCCTGCTGTCCATTTGTTCATGTACATTTTCTGTGTATGTAACATAGATGTTCCAACTGCTCCAATCTGGCAGGGGCAGTCATGACTAATCCTTTGTCATCTCACTTTTTTCAACTACAATCAGCCCTCCATGTTTGCAGATTTCACTCTTTTTAATTTTTTGAAAATTTTTTAATTTAATTATAAGAAAAGAACAAACACACACACACACAAAATACATAAGTTGATAAACATAAAAGTGAAGGAAAAAAGTTACAACAAAAAATGCTTACATTTCTATTTCTCTCTAAATCTATTTACATAATATTACTTATTCAACATATTATAAATCATACTGATTATATATTTTGGTTATATACATCTAAATCTCATTCTCATTATACCTATTGTTGTTATTTATTCCTATACTTAACATTTTAAAAATATACTATTAGTAATTTCATTCCTATTCCTATTGCTAAGTGTACCCCATCTCCAGAGCCAATTATGCTTCGAATTACTCCACCTTCCAAAATTATAACTCTTCTTGTGGAGGTGTGACACCTTCCTCTTTTACTAACATCTTTTCCACAAATATTTTCCACATTGCTTCAAAATTACTCCCTTTCATTATTCCTTTTTTTACCTTAATTCCACATGTTAACTTATCATTAATGGCGATTTCCCACACTTCTTTATTCCAATCCTCTATTTGAAAATCTCTTTGAACTTTCCATTTTCTTGATATAACTAACCTTGCTGCAGTTAATAAATTTGTAATTAGATCCTACTGGTTTCACTTTTGAGGATTTGATTATTCACGGATTATTTGCTGTTAGTTCTGCTGCCCTATGGCTTTTTTTACAGGTACTGCAAGCCTCGCGAGACTGAGAAACTGTGAACGAGGCTAATGAATCTCTGGTAAAAATGGTGTGGGGGCAGCAGTGGAGGTGGCACTCAGCCCCATCAACCACCAACTTCTGCCTTGTGAAGGAACCCTGATGCCTCAAAGGAATTCACGGTGGGTTGAATATGGTGATCATACATTTTTGTGTGTTAAATATGGTTTGGGAGGGTCTAGAGTTATTCACAGTTTTTCCACTTTCATGGGGGTCCTGTGACCCCAACCCTAGCGAATGTGAGGGGATGACTGTACTTTTAAAATGTCCCAGTTCATCTCTTCTTCTTCCACTTTTCCCCAGAGTCCTCACTTTACTTCAGTTTCTGCAAACTGAGTCTCAAGTGCAAAAGTAGTTTGCACTCAGTTGACTCATCAGGTGGGAAGTACTACCCTTCTAGTAAGCAGAGACAAAAGCAAATTACTGCAGCCTCTACTAGCCTTCCTCAGTGACAGTTTTTGCCATCTTGACCATACTCTGATTTTGCTTGGCCATGTGTGTTTCAGTTTTCATGAGTGAAGCGTTGGAAGGTTTGAACTAGATCTTGTTATGGATGGTTTGATGTCCCAAACCAGTGCTGGAGTTCTGCTGATGTACTACCTTAGAGGCCATACTTTTTCCAAGACCACACTGCAGTGTGGAGGGCTAATAAGACAACAATCTGGTATCTCTGAGCTTGCTATTTTTCAGTGCCTGTTGCCACCACCATAGCTAAACCAATAAGGTCACCATAGGATTTCCAGCCCAGAGGTAGCTGGCTCTTTCTTTCATGGTCCCTTGGCTCTGCCATGGGTAATCACATCATCTATTCTACCAGCTCCAGGGAACATCAGCTACCGTTCATGGAAGTGGATGGTGAAGCCAAATAAATAAATAAATAACTCCTTATATTCCCAAAACAGTATCCTACATTATGCAAATCAGTAGCCTTTTAAAAATTATCTACAGTGAAAACTACAGAATATACAAATGACTTGCACCCACTCATAGCTACCATACCTCAGACACCCACATTTGACTCCCGGGTGATAGTTTGTTCTTAAAGGATTATTTGTTCATTCAATTGTGGGCATTACAGAGTAGGTATACCTTAATAAAGCATGGCTTTATTTTGAGCAATAAAGGGCTTGGGTTTTGAAAAACCTGGAGACAACACGTTACAGAAGGAACTGGCTACATGTCCATACAACAGTAGGACCTTACTTTGTAACTTAAAAAAAAAGTAACAGGATATGTTTCCTCCATATGATTAGTGCCTTTGGTAGACTTTAAAGGCACTACTGGGACTATTGCTTAGCACCAATGTCATGCTTTTCAAAAGATTTCAATTTAAAAGAAGAAAGAGGCCACAAAACATTAGACCCCTGCATGGAATCATATTCTACCTGCCTCCAGCTGACATCAAAAGAGATTCAGGAAAGTAAGTCAATGGAGTACTTATGTAGCGTGATGAAATTACTGGCTTTTGCTGTTTGACTTCAAGCATTTGTCACAGCAGGTCAGTGTTCAATCTAATTCACACTGCGTAGTTGCTTGATGAAATTATGATTGATTGATTGATTGATTGATTGATTGATTGATTTATTTATTTATTTCAAAAGTGAAAAATCAAGACAACTCCACTCTCACCAGGTCAGTAAAGAGCTATCCATGAAATAAATATACATCAAACACAGAAATGATTTCTGAACAGTTGTCACAGTTTATCTGCTCAGGACCTAGTGTCTTTAAAAAAAGAAAGAAAGAAACAGAAGTAGTTTTATGCATGAAAAGTCAGATGGGCTTCTTTGAGAATACAGACCTTTTCTCACATTTGCTTTGTGAAGTTGAAGTTCCTGCAATGATGTTTTCCCCGTATTGCAACAATATTTAATCAGAGAAGCCCCAAACCATGTAGAAGAAATTCATGACAGGCCTCCTTCCCAGCTATTGTTGACCCTATCAAGACTCGCACGGGAACAAGATACGTCATGGATTCTTGCCACATCGCTTCTGGTATTACACAGGAGGGACATATATTGCAGTAGCTTTGATACCTTGATGGTAATGTTTTAAAAGCTTCCTCTTTTTAATCTTTCTAGAGAAACATCACATCATGTGGCACACTGACTCCTGGGCCATCTCTGCACTACACTTTTACAGCACGATTATTCCACTTTCAACATCCTATGGAATCCTGGGGTTTACAGTTTCGGGATGGGCCCGACCCCTCCCGAAACTGTAAACCCCAGGATTCCATAGGATGTTGAAAGTGGAATAATCGTGCTGTAAGAGTATAGTGCAGAAATGGCCCTGGACTGCAACTTCAAACTTCCAAGTAGAAAGAAAGCAGCTCAGCTTAGTAGAAGAAGAGAAGCTTGGTAACTCGTTATTTAAATGGAGCCAGGCTCCCCCTCTGGCATTTCCAGATAAGGAAACCCTTGAGAGCTTATTTACGTGATAGTGTGTTAGACAGGCCCACTGTGGAAACCAACTTTCTGTGCATCTTTGAACACTCCCTTTAACAAAATAATGTATAGTACATAAAAAAGATTATGCTTGACCTCACTTTGTCCTTATGAACAAACACTTGTTTCGGGATATTCAACCATATGTTTTCATTGTTGTTGTTGTGTATCTTCAAGTCATTTCTGCATGGTGCCCCTAAGGCAAACCTATCATGGGGCTTTCTGGGGCTCAGAGTGCGAGACAAGCCCAGGATCACCCAGTGGGTTTCCATGCTGAGCAGGGAATTGAAACCTGGGTCATTTCCACCCTACACTGTTACAGTGCTATTATTCTACTTTCAACATCCTGTGGAATTCTGGGGTTTGTAGTTTACTGAGGCCAAAGAGCTCCCTGGCTGAGAATTCTAAAGGTCCCTCCCTAAAATGCAAACCTCAGGATACCATAGGATGTTGAAAGTGGAATAATAGCACTATAACAGTCTAATGCAGAAATGGCCCTGGTTTGCAAGGTTGTAGTCCAGTGCTCAAACCATTACACCACACTGGCTCAGTCACACATTATATACTGGTAAACCTCAAGATCACTGTTGTCATATGTGATGAGCTATTTATCTTGGGAAATTAAGAGTTCCTGCATTCACACCAAAAAAGTAATCTAAGTACCCAATGAAGTATTAAGATTCTGTGTAGGCTGAGTGATGTAGAGGCAATTCATATGAATATATTACTTTTTGGAGATTTTGTAACTAGAAAGAGAGAGAGAGAGAGAGAGAGATGGCAACAGTGCATGTATCTTCACTTCTTATGCTTTCCATTAAAGAGTTCTTCCAATATAACAGCACAGGCTTTAATGTAGTACTTTACATTTTAAGATGAAAACCACTTAATATGAATCTTAAATCGATGGATGATGGCACTAACATTGTGCGTATTTTTAACAGAATAACCATCATGTTCTAATAATTTCACTTGCATAATAGTTTAATTCCAGGGAGACAATTTTCCATCTTTTCCTTTGAAGAAAATCTTTATCTTAATCATCTCCCATTGATTATTCTAGAAGAACTATTTCCCCCACCCCTGAATACACCATTTAGCTTAACCACATAATGGAACACTGGTCCTCCTCTCTCATTATATTTTAATAGAATAGAATAAAGCCCAATTGTATTCTAATCTAAAGGATTAGTTTGCTTGCTAGATTCTCCATATAGCCAGAAGACATATATTTTTCAACTTTTTACAAAAGGAAAACTGGACAGTTTATTCTGAAAGTTTAGACATTAGCTCCGTCCCAAGCCAAACTGGGCTCCTCTTTGCACCCCAGCGATGGCAAGAGAGCAGGATGGGGGACATCTTGGAAAACATCGTTCCCATTTAACAGTAAAACAGAGGCTCTGTTTTACAAAGTGTTTCAGTGCATAAGGTTATCCAGTGTGCTGCAAGATCAGAATGTTCTATCAACAAAGGGGAAGAAAATACTGCAGGAGTCTTGCATGCTCTCTGTAGGTCAATGATGCCTTGGATCTGCAAAGCTTCAGAAGCGTTTCTGACCCTCCATCCAAGTGCAAACTCAGGGCTCATCCCTTCATTGTTGCAATGTGCCTTTAAGTCATCTTTGACTTATGGAGATGCTAAGGTGACTCTATCTTAGGATTTTCTGGGGCTGAGAGTGTGTGATTCACCTAAGATCAACCAATGGGTTTTCGTGACTGAGTGAGGAATCAAACCCCAATCTCCAGGGTAGTAATCCAGTGCTCAATCCACTACGCTGGTTTTCATATACTAAGTTATGTCATCATTTATTTATGTCACTTATTTATTCATTTTTATTAGAGTTTTATTCCATCCTTTTACCAAGGAGCTTATGGCATTGCGTATGACTGACCCATTTTCTCATAACAACTCTGCATGGTATGTTAAATAGAGAGACTTGTAACGTCTCCATGTCCAGAGGTATTTTAATTCCCGCCCCCCCCCACATCTCCTGCACCAGCACTGTGAAACACACAACACAATTCTGATCTGTTCTAAATGCTCCCTTGAATTCTCCCTGGAGCTTCATGGAAGTCTGTAACACTGAAGCATGTGGATTGGTCAGAAGCCATGGGGAGAGCAGTGGAGTACAATCTTGGCAGCAGGATGGAGAGTAATCACTGATGAGATGGAGGTAATTCAAGTTCTTCTAGTCCAAAATGTTTTTGGTTTATTTTATTTCTAGTTTTTGGAAACTAGTACTTGGGAGACAAATAGCATTACAAACTTCATCAGTTTGGATAATGATTTTTGCCTACCAAAATCTTGCTTCCTTGGAAATCTAGTGGCATTAGAACCTAAACACACAAAGTCCTTGTTCTAACTACCCAGTTCATAGCAATAAAGAAGTACACATACACACACATGATTAAACTATTTTTCTATCTAACCCCTGACTGCTTACTCTGATTGGCAACAGCTCTTGAGACTCCTGACAGATCCAATCGTCCTTAAAAAAAATTGATGCCAAAGATGCATGAGATTGAACTTCTCTCCTGTATGAAAGGCAGGTGTTCTGACACTGAGTTATGCCCAACAGTTCATGCATCCTGCATGCAATGACTGTGTAATGGGCCTTTGCATATTGACAGTTATCCATACTGGATTCCTACTGCTGGATTTGATTCTTCTGATATACATATAATCAAGGAGAAGTTTAATGTAGGAGCATTGTGTCAACAGCTCATAAGACAACTTGGAGTACCCTGATCACAGACAGCAAACAGCGCTGCAAGAACAAACCTAAAAGTCAATATACCAGGGTATTTGAATAACTTTGTTATTCATAGGAGAACCAAAGGGCAGTTGAGGGATGTAACAGACACAGAAGGAAGGCCCAAGACAGCTATAGGATTCAGAATGGCATCAGCATAGCACAGAGTCATAGTGCTTGTATTATTTAGATCCCTTGAGCTTAACAGTAATGGCACACTTAGCAAAGCTGACAAACTGTGGTCCTTCTGAGGTTCATGAACTACTATTCAGATCCATTCTCCCAACTGGCCAGACTCCCCAGGTTGATGGGGGCTGGAATTCAACAATACCTGGAGGGCCACAGGTATAACCATAAGGTATAGGAATGTGCTACACAAGAATTAATCCATGATACCAGTTGCAAAATTTGATGTTGATTTCTGGTGAGCAAGGAAAGCGTATCTTCTTTGTTCTACTATCCTATCATAAATGCTGCTGCCACAGAGCTTTCTCATATTCTTCAGTTGTCCTGATTTGGCAAGGATGGTTATAATTAATTGCTGGGCATCTCACTTTTTTCAGCTGCTTTTAAAATGTCCTAGGGTCAAACTGAACTGCTACCACCCTAAGATGTCTTTCCTCTTCCCACTTTCCATCTTTGTCCTCAGCTGACTTCAATTACTACAAACTGAGTGCAAAGTGCAAAAGTAGTTTGTACTCAGTTACCTCAGCAGTGGGGAAAGGAGAGGAGAGGGCAGAGTTTTGCCCTTCCCAGTAGGCTTAGGCAAAAGTAAGGCAAAAGCAAAAGAAGCCTCTCTTAGCTTGTCTGGTTTTCCTCTTTAATAACTTTTGCCACCTTGATGTTGCTAAGTCACATGTCCAGGTTTACATTAATGAAACATTGTAGGGTATTCTTTCTATGACATTTACAAGCTTCCCAATAATAACTTACTCTAAAGCAGTGATATAGACTCACGTCAACTGACTCGGACTCAAGTCGGACTTAAGTCACTTCAGTGACTTCACTTGCATATGACATAAACGATGCACTGACTCAACTTGACTTGTTACTTGTATATTTTTAGTGACCAACTTGCTGCCCTTGGTTCAGTAACATAACACATTCATGCAGAAACCTTATGACTTTGAACATCTCTTTTTGCCTACTGGTTAGATGACAATCTGTCTCAAGCCTCAAGTGTGGGTGCATTTCTCAGAGGGGAACAGCAAATGGGTTAGGCAATGGGCTTGAGGTGGGGTTGAAGTCTGCTCAAAAGCCTGTCCCCGCTGCATATTGGAGGAGCTTTCTAAAATTTTTCCTAAGAGCAGAAGGCAAGACTCACCTCCAGAGTGCAGGGTGCATTTCTCAGGGGGAACAGCAAATGTGTTAGGCAATGGGCTTGAGGTGGAAGGATCTTTACTTCTAAAGCTTTTGAAGTTTCAGTAATGGGGAGTAAGAAAGATCCTATTCCCCACTTCTGAAAAATCCTCCAGCCTAACAGACGGGGAGTTAAAAGGATCCTATTTCTCATTTCTGAAGCTTCAGATGGAAAAATGCAAATGTGGAGGGCTGAGTCTGCTTAAATTGTTAAAACTGACTTTATTCAACTCTGTCCAGAAATTCTGGAAAATAGGTTGGGGCATAAATTTAGCTCCCAGACTTGGGACTTGACTTGAAAGTATCTTCAAGGACTTGAGACTTGACTTGAGACTTGAAGGTAGAGACTTGAGACTTGACTTGAAACTTGGAGTAAAAAACTTAAATACATCACTGCTCTAAAGGATATCCTGCAAACCGTGCATTACTGTGGTGTACATTTACAATTTCCAGTGAGTTAGAAACCTCTCCATATGGCCCAGGGAATATACTTGTAATGTGTGAGACACTGAAAATATTTTTATTTACGATAGGGTTGTACTAACAACGAATTCTAATAACCTAGTTTGGGCAAATAAGTTCAAGTCTACAGAGGAAATGCTGTTCTCCAGAATACTAAATATCAAAACAGGATTAAAAGTCAGAAGAGAATATTAATCCAGGTTTCAATCTCTCCCAGAGGAGGAAAGTCACACTGCAATTGCTTGTTCACATTTCCTAATAGAAACATCAGCATTTGAACACCACATGACGATTACGAAAGTGCTAATAGCCAGCACCAGATTCCCCCAAGTTTGTATCTGCAAAGTTTATCATAATGAAATGGGAGGAAAACTATTCTCTTGTCCATTGCAATAATCCTCAATCCTCCATCCCATTATAAGGACAGTAATTATCATCACAAATAGGCCAAGGAGGCTAAGTTGAGAATTTTTTGATGTGTCACTTTTTCTAGAATAAGAAGTCTAACTAGTGACCTTGCAAATGTTCTGGGACTGCAACTCCATCATTCCTCAGTACTGGTTGATAAAAGCTTTAGTACCACAGTGTCTGGAAGGCCCCAAGTTTCCCATTTCTGTTCTATACTAAGCAAAAACAACTGTAGACTTCCATCTGGGACCATATAGAGCATTGCTACTTGGAAGTATCAGTTTCACCAGTCTGAGGCCCTTTCTGCACTACACTGTTATAGTGCTATTATTCCACTTTCAACCTCCTGTGGAATTCTGAGGTTTGTAGTTTACTGAGGCCAAAGAGCTCTCTGGCTGAGGATTCTAGATGCCCCTCCCTAAACTGCAAACTCCAGGACTCCATAGGATGTTGAAAGGGGAATAAGAGCACTATAGCAGTGTTGTGAGGAAGCCATATAATTCCCACCACTGCCCTAAAGACAGAGAACTAGATTCAATTTCCAGTCTTAAGTACAGCAGAGCCAATGAATCAATTGCTTGTGAAAATCCCACTGATTTCAGAGATACAAACAGAGAAACTAAATAAAGAAATATCAATAGAAGAGGTTAGAGAGGCAATCAAGTTTTTAAAAAGAGCTAAATCCCCTGGTCCTGATGGATTGACGGCTTTATATTATAAAATATTTTGTACGGAGTAAGAAAAACCCCTTTGTAGAGTAATGAATAAGATTCTAAAAACTCAAAAAATACCTGAAAGTTGGAAAGAAACAAATATCATTTTAATACCAAAAGAAGATAAAAACCCATTAATAATTACTAATTAGACCAATATCTTTATGAAATGAGGACTACAAGATATTTATACATATTTTAACAAATAGATTAAAGGTTTGTTTACAAGACTATATTCATGAAGATCAAAATGGATTTCTACCAAAATGCCAAATAAGATATAAGAACAATAATAGATATAATATATAATAGATATAATAGAATATCTAAATTTTCATAATCAAACAAAGGGGCATTGATTTTTATGAACACTGAAAAGGCCTTCGATAATGTAAATTGAAATTTTTTTATTAAAATTATGGAAATGGTGAACCTAGGAGAATTTTTTTTAAATGGAATTAAGGCAATTTATACATATCAGAAGGCTACAATAGTGGTAAATGGAAGTTTGACAAATGATATTAATATCGAAAGAGGGACAAGGCAAGGCTGTCCATTATCTCCCTTGCTTTTTATTTTAGGATTAGAAGGTTTAAATAGAACTGTAAGAAATAATCAAGATACAAAAGGGATGAAGATAAGGAAGGCAGAATTTAAACTGAGGGCCTTTGCTGATTATATAGTTTTTATATTGAATAACCCAATTAATAGTATAGAATTATTGAAATCAGAAATAGAAGACTTTGGCAGAGTGGCCAGATTTAAAATTAATGTAGACAAAACAAAGATTCTAGTCAAAAATTTGAATGCAGAAGAAGAAAAAGAACTATATAACAAATCAGGTTTTGAAATAGTTAAAAAATTAAATATTTAGGTATAACATTAACAAGGAAAACTCAACAATTATATGAGAATAATTACCTTAAGGTATGGGAGGGGATAAAAAAAAGACCTTAAAATATGGCAAAATATTAATTTATCTTTATTTGGAAGAATATCAGTGTATAAGACGATAATTTTACTGAAAATGATGTTTCTATTCCAAACAATTCCAATTATATTCTCAAATACACCTTTCCAAAATTGGCATAAAGAAATTTCTATGGACTGGGAGAAAGCCTAGAATAAAATGGAAAATAATGACAGATGCAAAAGAAAGAGGAGGAATAGGTGTACCAGATTTAAGAACTTATTTTAAAGCTACATGTTTAATTTTATATTAAGGATTCGGTCACGCTAAAAATAAGAAATTATTAGAATTAGAAGGTCATGAGCTGAAATTTGGTTGGCATGCCTATTTATGGCATGAAAAAATTAAAGTGAATGCTGGATTCAAGAATCATATCATAAGAAGAACAATTTTTAAAATTTGGGAAAGGTACAATAAAAGATTTGGAAATAAAATACCAGGATGGCTGTCACCACAAGAGGTGTTTTATAGAAGAGAAATGGGGAGTTTAGATTGTTGGATAAGGCATAAGGATATAATAAAAATTGAAGGTAATAATTGGTATATTAAGGATAGGCAAGATTTAGAGTAAGAAGACCAAAAAATTCCAGTGATTAAATATTTTCAATTAAAGGAGAGATTTAAAGAAGATAGTAAGAAGTTCAGTTTCGAGAATATTAAGAATGAATTTGAAATATTGTTAGAGGGAGAGGAAATTCATTTAATTTTGAAAATGTACAAATTATTACTTAGATTATATATGGAAGAAGAACAAATAACGTATGATTTACTGGGCTCAAAGATTAGGATATAATATAGATATAGAGAAATGGGAGGAGGTTTGGAGAAAAAGTTTAAAATTTACCGAATGCAATGATCTTAGAGAAAATTATTATAAAATAATGTATAAGTGGTATTTAACACCTAGTTGGCCCATATATACAAAGGAGTTAAAAATGAATGTTGAAAGTGCACAACTTGGGAAGGCTCTTTTTTTCATATGTGGTGGCAGTGTAAAAAAGTGAAAAAATATTGGAGACTAATTTGTAATTGTATACAAAAATATTAAAAGTAAAAATGATATTTAAACCAGAATTACTTTTATTGAATATGATAGATAAGGAAGAGCCCATTCAAAGACAATATAAGAAATTATTGAGATATATGGTAACAGCCGCGAGAATAATTTATGCAAAATATTGGAAAAACAGAAAAGTTCCAAAACTATATGAATGGTTAACTAAATCGACAGAATTGGCAGAAATGTATAAACTTACTGTTTTATTAAGAGGGAAACAGTTTGATTTATATTTAAAAACTTGGAAACCTTTCACAGTCTATGCAAGGAGTACAGGAGGAGACTTGGTAACTATTGGTTTTGATTTATAAATGTAAATAAATGTAAAATGGTAGGAAAATCTTTGAAAATATATAGATTAAAAAGAAGTTAATAATGGATATACAAGAACCAGCAATTAAGTTTATCAGGAAGTCATTTTTATGTTACTTGTTTGTTAAGGATTGTAAACTGTAACTTCTGCAAGTATACGTTCTTTTGTGTTATTGTTTCCACTTTCTCCAATCTTTCCTCTTTTTTCTCCTCTATTTTCTTTGTCATCTTTTTTTTTCTATCCTCATTGACTAGGGTCTTTTCCACATTTTGTTTTTAAAACGGGGCAGCATGTCCTCCAGCGAGGACCTTTGCACTTGGGGGCGAACTGGGTCTGGACCACTTTCTGTAGTTTCAGACTTCAGCCCGCTCTGGAATGACCAGAACTGGTGGTTCGCCGTGCTACTGAAAGACCGCTTAAAACAGGTCTTTCAATGGCCTGGTGCACCCCACTCCGTCGCTGTGCTCCTGTGTAGATCTGCAGGCTCACACCAGCGTGAGGCTGCAGATCTTCTGGGGGCGGGCTTCTGGCTGGCAAGCTTCTCCGGTTGGTGGAGAGCCTCCAGTTTTGTCCCCGGAGAAGTGTGTAGCAGGGGCACACACTGCTCTGGATCAGCGTGGATCATCGGAGGGAGCGCACCACTCCGGTGAGTAACAGACTGCCCCGTTTTCTTCCCAAAGTGCAAAAAAGGCCTATGTTGTCTATGTATGTATCACTATATATGTTGCATGTGTAATTTTTTTTTCTGCAATAATTTTGTACTCAATAAAGATTATTTTAAAAAAAAGAAAAGAAAATCCCATTATTTCATGGGGCCACTCTTATGTATTTATTTTTGACCAGAAATTGGATTTAGGTCAAGATTTGTTTCAAGCAATTCATTCTACAGGATGGGTGTACTGCATCTGAGATCTACTGGATCTAGGCCATAGGACTGGTGCTAACTTTTTTTTGTAGGTGAATTATATAAATGGTTCTGTAGTTGTTCTGGGTCTCAGCCCCACAGCCCATCAGCTCCTGGGTGGATGTCTGCTGCCTGGCTTACCCTATCAGTAGACCAGAGGTGGGAATCACGTGAGCTTCCAAACATTGGATTGCAAGTCCCAACATCCCTCACTATTGGCTATACTAGCCACAGGTGATGGGAAATGCAGTACACTACTGCAGGCATGTACAGTTCCCCCCATGCTTCATTTCTCTTTTGCTGTCCAGGTAGAAACACACACACACACACACACACACACCAGTGCCATACTGTGAAGACAAACGCTCCAATAACCTCTGCTAAAGGCAGTAGAACCTTCCCACCTCCAAACTCCAAACTGCAAGAGTGTCCTGCACAGAAGTGGGGAGCTTAGCTACATTATGCTCTGTAGAAGTGTAGACAAGCAGAGCCTTTGCTGCTTTAAGCTTTGTGAAGCTGTTATCTTTAGAAAGTCAATCAAGATAATGCCAGTGTTGGATATCATATTATCTCGTTTTCTTCTTGGTTTAGCTTTGCTCTTTCATTAGCTCAGCTGTTCCCACCCATCCCCACTTCTTTACACTACTTTATACTCCTGCAGTGTTGAAGAGATCCTGGGCTTAAACCCAGAAAGCCAGGTAGAGAGCATTTGGGTAAGAATTAAGGCAGCGAGAAACAATAGGGATATTCTGGTGGGGGTTTACTACAGACCTCCAACCCAGGCTGAGGACTTGGATGACGCCTTCCTCAACCAAATGACTGAACATTCAAAGAGGAGAGATACAGTAATAATAGGAGATTTCAATTACCCAGATATATGCTGGCAGTCAAACTCTGCCAAGACAGCAAGGTCCAGCAATTTTCTTGCTTGTCTTGCAGACAACTTCATGGTCCAGAAGGTGGAAGAGGCCACAAGGGGATCAAATATTCTAGATCTGGTCTTGACCAACAGGGATGACCTTGTGAATGAGGTAGAAGTGGTTGGATCTTTAGGGGGGAGTGACCATGCCCTGTTGGAATTTAGCATTCAGTGGGAAGGAGAAGATAAGGGTAGCCAGACACTCGTCTTAGATTTTAAAAAAGCGGACTTCTGTAAACTTAGGGAGCTGCTGGCTGGAATTCCGTGGTCAGGAATAGTGAAAGGGAAAGGAGTTCAGGAGGCATGGGAGTTCCTTAAAAAGGAGATACTGACGGCACAGTCTAAAACTGTGCCAATAAGGAGGAAAAATGGAAGGCATCTGAAGAAACCAGAATGGTTGACTAAAGAACTCTCAGCTGAGCTAAGAGTTAAGAGAAACACGTATAGGAAATGGAAGAAGGGGGAAACCACCAAAGAAGAATTTAAGCAAGTAGCCAGGAGATGTAGGGAGGAGGTCAGAAAGGCTAAAGCACAGAACGAACTTAGGCTGGCCAGAGACATTAAAAACAATAAAAAGGGTTTTTTTAAATATGTCCGCAGCAAAAGGAAAAAGAAGGAGACAGTAGGGTCGCTACGCAGAGAAGATGGCGAATTACTCACAGGGGGGAGAGAAAAGGCAGAGCTACTTAACACCTTCTTTGCCTCCGTATTTTCCCAGAAGGATACAAGCACTCAACCTGGCGGTAGGGGAGCAGGGGAGGAAGCAGAGGAAATGAGGCACTTAATAAGTAGAGAGGTGGTACAGGAATACCTGGCCGCATTGGATGAATTCAAGTCTCCAGGGCCAGATGAATTGCATCCTAGGATATTAAAAGAGCTGGCAGAGGTCATTTCGGAACCGCTTGCTATAATTTTTGAGAAATCTTGGAGGACAGGAGAAGTTCCAGCAGATTGGAAGAGAGCAAATGTTATCCCCATCTTCAAGAAGGGAAAGAAAGAGGACCCAAATAATTATCGCCCAGTCAGCCTGACATCGGTACCCGGAAAGATCCTGGAGCAGATCATTAAGCGTTCAGTTTCTAATCATTTAGAAAACAACGCAATAATCACGAGAAGTCAACATGGATTTCTCAAAAATAAGTCATGCCAGACTAATCTGATCTCTTTTTATGATAGAGTTACTAGCTTGATAGATGAAGGGAATGCTGTGGATGTAGCATATCTCGATTTCAGTAAGGCCTTTGACAAAGTTCCCCATGACATTCTTGCATCGAAGCTAGTAAAATGTGGGCTAGACAGGGCTACTGTTAATTGGATATGTAATTGGTTGACCGACCGAACCCAACGGGTGATCACGGATGGCTGCTTTTCATCCTGGAGAGAAGTGACTAGTGGGGTGCCACAAGGTTCTGTCCTGGGCCCAGTGCTGTTCAATATTTTTATCAATGACTTAGATGAAGGAATAGAGGGCATGCTCATCAAATTTGCAGATGACACCAAATTGGGAGGGGTTGCTAATATGCCAGAGGACAGGATCAAAATTCAAAATGACCTGGATAGATTGGAGAGCTGGGCCAGGGCGAACAAAATGAAATTCAACAGAGAGAAATGTAAGGTCCTACACTTAGGCAGAAATAATGGAATACAGAAATATAGGATGGGGGACACGTGGCTGGATAGCAGTACGTGTGAAAGGGATCTAGGAGTCTTCATAGACCACAAGCTGAACATGAGTCAGCAGTGTGATGCGGCAGCCAAGAAAGCCAATGCAATTCTCGGCTGCATCAACAGGAGTATGGTGTCTAGATCGAGGGAGGTACTGGTACCACTCTACTCTGCTTTGGTTAGACCCCATCTTGAATACTGTGTCCAGTTCTGGGCACCCCAATTCAAGAAGGATATTGACAAGCTGGAGCAAGTCCAGAGGAGGGTGACCAAAATGGTGAGAGGCCTGGAAAACATGCCCTATGAGGATAGACTGAGAGAGCTGGGTATGTTTAGTCTGCAGAAAAGGAGGTTAAGAGGGGACATGATAGCCATGTTTAAATATTTGAAGGGATGCCACGTAGAGGAAGGAGGGGGCTTGTTTTCTGCTGCTCCAGAAACCAGGACAAGGAGCAATGGATTCAAGCTGCAGGAAAGGAGATTCCACCTGAACCTCAGGAAGAACTTCCTGACAGTCAGGGCTGTCCGGCAGTGGAATCTGCTGCCTCGGAGAGTAGTGGAGTCTCCTACCTTGGAGGTTTTTAAGCAGAGGCTTGATGGCCATCTGTCGGGAGTGCTTTGAGGGTGTTCCTGCATGACAGGGAGTTGGACTGGATGGCCCGTGTGGTCTCTTCCAACTCTACATTTCTATGATTCTATGATTCTATGATTGCTTCTTCCTATACAAAAGAACTTAGAACTGACATATTACAAACAACAATCCTGAATGTGGTGTGTGTGTGAAAGAGACAATGGTTTAATTATGGTTCATGCGCAAAAATGTTATTGCTCCTAAAATGGTATTTTTAGGGGACTATTTGGGTGGATTTGGGGACTTTTTATATTTTTTATAAAGGCATTTTGGAAACAATAATAAAAGTAATCCCAAAGTAACGTGGTATTTGTGTGTCAGCCTTTAAAGAACTCATAATGAGTAACACAAACAACCATTTGCCTAACGAATAACACATTTCTCTTTAAAAATGGAAATTAGATATTAGTAACAATACATTTAGTGGTAGTTTGGCAGTATTACAAATGCACAAGGAAATGAAATGGGGACAGAGGAATCAACAGGTGAGGAAAAGCATTAACGACAGCCATGATTACAGCAAAGGCTTCCACTACACTGTTATGTATGTATAATCTAAACTGCTCATTGGCACTCCTCAATTATACTTAATCCAAGAAGATTTTGAACTAATGAGGCCACTAACTTCATTATCATCATGCTAGCCATTGTGCCACTGGACATCACCATCTATTTTAATGACTCCCCATTAGCTTTAGGCAGGATCTGCCTTTGAGAACTGAATGCAGTGCTTTGTGATCTCGCTTTGCTTTTTATTACATTTCTTTTTCTATTATCTTCAGAAAGGTCTATTCCTGGTGGTCTGGTTCTGCCTGAAGTGAGGAGTGTCTGGAGAGTATCTGGAGAAAGATTTGCAGGACTAATAGGGAAGCTTTCTCTGGCCTTAAAGAGCACACTAGTGACTAGATCTCTCTAAAGTGCCAGTTGTGTGAGAGAGAGACATAAAACTGATACGAAATGGACAATACATATAGTGTTGGAGCACTCTTCCAGTGGCTGCACTTTTTCAGGGGCTGCACAACAGTGATGAAAGGAAGGCAGACAAAATCTGTGGGCTGCAAGCTTTGCTTCTTTCACAGCAACCACATGCAAAGTTTTCCATCCTTCTGGTGTAGATATGCCAATGCAACATGCCAACAGAATTCTGGTCAATCATGTTAGAGGCAGCAACCTTAGCATGCCTACACTAAATACTTGCCAGTTTGCATGTTTCTATAAAAGTTTACGTGTAGCATGTGTTCATGCCATTTCCTGCTTGTTGGCATTAGCCATACCTTCTATCTTCCCACATGAGTTAGTCTGCAATTAGTTTGAATATATTCATCTTGTGGTCTGCAATCCTTTCTCTTCTCTCTCTCTCTCTCTCCCCCTCTGCCCTCTCCCTCCATGTTTGAGAAGCACATGTCACAGAGGCTCTCAATAAGACATGCTGTAAAACCTTTAATGTTTGTAAGTAAATCTACTATAAAACCTTTAATGTTTGTAAGTAAATCTACTTCATATGTTTCTACAGAGAAAACTATGATTGCGTTATTTCTCTGCTGGAACTTGTGGGTATTTGTTGGTGTGGGACTGGTTGCTGCTCACCTTCTGTTTGTGAATACTAATTTCCCTGCTTGTGGGATACACTACTACCTCTGACTTTCTCCAACATAACTAACCCACAGATTTACAGTAGTCATGGCCTTGGGAGACTGAATCAATGATGAAACAATCTGCCAACACCCAGTTTTTCCCAGCATACCGCAGCTGAGCAAAATGTTGAAGTCCCTTGTTCATTTCCCACACCCACACACTCTGCTGTATGGTGGAAAAATTACTCCAGAATTTGGGAAGGACTGTATAAAGATTTCTTTATTTAGAGGAAGACCCTGTAGAGTATGCTCTGCCTGGAAAGGTCTTAGATTCAGTCACTGGGATCTGCAATTTTAAAAGATCAGAGACAGCAAAGACCAGAAAAAATTGGCCTAAGAGAATCAAGGACAAAAGGCCAACTGAATGAACCAGTTAGATGGACCAGTGGTCCCAAGCAGTGTGTTGTCGCCTCACGGCAGTGCAGAATAGGAAGGTAAAGAGCCAACTGTGGCATACCATTCTCTTCTCACAGAAAATAGTGCTCGAAATAGTTTTTTTTTTTTTTTTAGTACACCTCCCAGAATTCAGGGTTGTGTAGTCCAAAAAGGTAATTGTTCCAAGCTCTGCTCTATCAAATCCTCCCACAGAAAAATGTACATGGAAATACTCTGCTGAAGAATCTCCTGGAAGGCTTCTAGCTTCTTCACATCTTTCCTGAAGAAGCCACGCTGACTGGCCTCCACAATCATAACCTGAAGTGCTCTCCTGCGGAGGAAGATGTGACATGCCAGAATTGGCCCTGAGACAGGGCTGTCTAGTGGTGATGTTCAATAGCAGAGAGGGGAGGAACAGAAACTCTCAGAATAGCTCAGTGATAACAGGGATCAGCAATCGATCCTGACACATTGCTATTCAGGACATAAATGATTCACTCCTTCTCTCTTCTTGCAGCTAAAATAAATGGGATGCTGTTCACCAGCTTGCAAAGGTGCCATCACAGAGCACAAGGCGGGGGGGAGTTGATAATAGGAATGACAAAGGTCTTCTAACCCCTTTCTAAAACCCCATCCTATATATTACCTCAGATCACATTATATGTGGACTATAGAAGTAATGACAGCAAAAACAACAACCCTGATCCTTCCACCAGGAGCTCAAGCTGACCAACAATTTCAATCTTTTGATAGGAGGCAACACTCCTAATTACGTGGTAGGTAGGGGGCTTTGGTGGCTGACAGAAGTAAATATTCCAGTAAGGCAGGAGCTTTGAAGGGGGTTCTTTCTCCAAAAGGCACAGTTCATAATTGCAAGGATGAACATTAGCATGTAGAGGTGAGAGCCCATCCATTCATTGGCTCCGTATATATTTAGCAGGAATTACTGAAGGCTCAACTTCTGTTTGCCAACAGAAGTTGAGCCTTCAGTAATTCCCGCTAAAGCAGGGGCGGGCAACTATGAGTGGACCACAGGAAATTTTTTCTCCCCCACACCTCATTCTCTGACACTATTCTGAGAGGAAAATGCAGAGGAAAATGGATGCATTTTTGGGTAACTCAGGTTTCTTGGGTGCTTGAGGGAGGTGGGATTTTTTTTTTGCATGTTTTCATATGTTTTGGAGGCAGGCTTTCTACATGGTTTGGGGGACAAAATTATTTTTTAAAAAAAGAATAGGGAGCTTTGGGGAGTTTGAAAGTTCACAGAAATGGGGCCCAGCAATGGCATGTGCCCCATGGGCCACAATTTTTCTTCCCCTGAGCTGAACAAATGAGATAGAAGGGAAAGATTGATTTCTGTGTGAGATCGAAACACACTGGCTAGACAGACAACTTTTTTGCTTTTATGTAAGGAAATGTCTTAGCTCCCATTTCTCTGCACTAGACCACAATCCTTGGAATTCATAGGATAGAACCCTGGGGGTTAAAGAGTTTCCTAGCTCCTGTGACAGTGTAATGTAGATATGAGTCTCTCTGTTTAACATACTATGCAGCGTTATTATGATAAAATGGGGAAGCCATACACCATGCCTCAAGCTCCTTGTTGAAAGGATGGAATAAAATTGTAACAGAAATGAATAAATAAATGATCACATAACATAGTACACGCTCAATATACACACACTGAGCAGCACAAGGCATGCCGAGATGTCATGAACTGAAGAGGGAATAATTATGAGCAATCTGTACACATGAGATCTCATCCTGGTATTTCATGTTGGCAGTGAGAAAAAAACACCTAGTTGTGGAATTCTAGGCCCCACAGATGGGATGTGGCCATCACTGTCAATCTCCTGTAATAATCCAGACAAGTCCAATGTGCCACAAACACTAGACAAGAACTAAAAAAAATGTGCAGAGCCAATAACCCAAGCCCATAATTTCATCCACACGAGATCACAAAACTTGTAACATGCACATTGTTGTTGTTGTGTGCCTTCAAATCATTTCTGACTTATGGCAACCCTAAGACAAACCTATTATGGGGTTTTCTGGGGACTGAATATGTGTGAGACACACCCAAGGTCACCCAGTGGGTTTCCATGGCCAGGCAGCAAATTGAACCCTGGTTTGAAGAGTCATACTCCAACATTTAAACCACTATGCCAAACTGGCTCCAACATGCACACAAGCAGCTAACATGCACATAGGTAGTAGCTAATCAAGGCTAACGTGCACATAGGTATCATCTAATCAAGGCATTTTTCTAGCTTGTCTTACATGTTTTTTCCCCCCAATGTATTGTTTTCTGTGACATAATATAAATAAGAATTAGGTGGGGTCATGCCAAGTCCTTGCTGAAATCTGTAACTGATTCGTGCCATAATTGAAAAGAATCTGCATTTTACCTGCTTATTGAGTCCTGATGCTGACCTTCTAAATTACAGGGTATATTCAAAGTGTGTATATGTAGGCCTTTCTTTAAACCAGGGATGGCCAACTGTTGGCCTCTAGATGTTTTTAGACTGCGAGGCCCAGCACACCTCACCATTGTCCATCCTGAATAGGGCTGACAGAAGACGATTTCCTACAATGTCTAGAAGGCTATAGTCCTGGGGCTATTTTGCACTGAACAAACATAGCACTATGATTCCACTTGAACTGCCATGACTGCATACTATGAAATCCTTCATTGAGCCACTAGAGCTTGCCAGTTGACAATTCTAAATGACTCTTTCTAAATGCACTTGTGGTGTAGTGGTCTGAACACTGGACTAGAACTCTAGAGACAGAGGTTCAAATCCTGCCTCAACCATGGAAACCCACTGGGTGACCTTGGATGCATCACATTATCTCAGCCTCAGAGGAAGGCAAAGGCAAAACCCCACTGAACAAATCTAGCCAAGAAAACTCCATCATAGGCTCTCCTTGGAGTTGGCATAAGTCAGAAATAACCTGAAGGCACGCAATAACAACAACAAACAGCAAACCCCAGGATTCCCCAGAGTGGAACTATGGCAGTCGAAGAGGAATCATAGCATGATGATTGTGGAGTTTGAGAGGGCCTCTGGTCTAAATGGTGTGTGTCTGTGCTTAGACAGTGTGCACATGTGTCCAGACATGGTATGTTTCTGCACATATCTGAAATAAGATATGTGTGTGGATCAGCCACTTTGGGCTGTGTCCCCATCCGCTACTCACATTGCTGTAAAAGTTTTCTTTGAGTGCAAACAGGCTCTCCCCAATCATACTGAAAGAGTGGAGAGGGGATTCACTCTTTCTCAGCAGTTTTAGTATCTTAACTGGGAATGATAGAAAGCAGTGAAGTTATGTTAAGGAGTAGCCAAACCACATTCAGTTTAGCTGAGCATGACTCTGGCTGGGATCCTACATCCTGTCTTGAATAGCACTGTAGTTCAATGTAGGAGGAACACTGAATGCACACAGCTGTCATCTCATTGCACAATGCACAATGCATAGAGGCAGTATGCAGTGCACAATATACAATGCCCATGGACACACTACTATATTATTGCACATGAGCAATAGTTCCCTATGCAGAACTCTGCTCCCACCACCATCACCTAGATACATAGAATCATAGAGCTGGAAGATACCCCAGGGGCCATCCAGTCCAACCTCCTGCCATGCAGGAACCCACATCAAAGCATTTCCAACAGATGACCATCCAGCCTCTGCTTAAAAACCTCCAAAGAAGGAAACTTCACCACACTCTGAGGCAGCATATTCCACTGCAGGACAGCTCTGACCATCAGGAAGTTCTTCCTGAGGTTCAGGTGGAATCTCCTTTCCTGCAGCTTGAATCCATTGCTCCTTGTCCTAGTCTCTGGAGCAGCAGAAAACAAGCCCACTCCCTCCTCGACATGACATCCCTTCAAATATTTAAACATGGCTATCATGTCCTCTCTTAAACTTCTCTTCTGCAGACTACATCCATTCTGCAGTGTTCACAAAAGTCACTCCACATGAGTAATGCAACACAACCCTGCATCGGTCACCAACAGGTCTTGGATTCTCATCTGACATGCAGCTTTGAGATTCACTGTGCAGCAAATCACTACTCTTGAACAACTCTACTCTGCTTTGGTTAGACCCCATCTTGAATACTGTGTCCAGTTCTGGGCACCCCAATTCAAGAAGGATATTGACAAGCTGGAGCAAGTCCAGAGGAGGGCGACCAAAATGGTGAGAGGCCTGGAAGCCATGTCCTATGAGGATAGACTTAGAGAGCTGGGTATGTTTAGTCTGCAGAAGAGGAGGTTAAGAGGGGACATGATAGCCATGTTTAAATATTTGAAGGGATGCCACGTAGAGGAAGGAGGGGACTTGTTTTCTGCTGCTCCAGAGACCAGGACAAGGAGCAATGGATTCAAGCTGCAGGAAAGGAGATTCCACCTGAACCTTAGGAAGAACTTCCTGACAGTCAGGGCTGTCCGGCAGTGGAATCTGTTGCCTCAGAGTGTAGTGGAGTCTCCTTCCTTGGAGGTTTTTAAGCAGAGGCTTGATGGCCATCTGTCGGGATTGATTTGAGGGTGTTCCTGCATGGCAGGGGGTTGGACTGGATGGCCTGTGTGGTCTCTTCCAACTCTGAATTTCTATGATTCTATGATTCTAACTGCAAATGACTGCGATAAAACTATGTATTTTGAAATTCCTATTAACATGATACTTGGAAACTAAATATCAGTTACATTTCACACTACAAGGTGTGCCAGAAGTGAGTCACAATCTTATGGTGGGAGACATAAATGTTGCCATGCTACTTTAAGTCCGTGCAGTCCTCAGACAGCTTCTAACATACGGATAAATTTGAATGAGGAAGGAATTCCTTGGATTATCTGCCCTGCTTCCTGAGATACAATGAGTCTGGACTCATTTTTGGATCATGTCATTTTAGAGTACTGAGATGAGAAAATATAAATTCAATTTTCATATGAGGCATGAAAGGCATGAAAAGTGGCCCTCTGCTACCTTTTAGTGCCAGTCACCAGGACACTATACACTGGATGTTAAGGAAGGAAAATTTGTGCTACCATGAGCAAAATAAGAGAATAGTTGCAAAAGAATATTTTCACACCTCAGGAGTTGGTAGAGATTATTATATCATAATGGCACTGAGAGCCATAACTGTATCACCTAAGTGTGAGCACTTTATCACAGGCAGTTCCATTCAAATGTCTTAGATCAGCCTCTTATGATGCAAGGAAAACTCTTTCCCATCTAGTCACAGTGATGTAAACTGATATCACTTTTTAATTAGGAAATGCTTTTACTCTAATCTCCCAGCATATTTGGGCTAAATCATTCCAGCTAATGAGTTGCCGATGCCCATCTGTTAACAGCTGCTGAAGCTATCAAACTGATTTCAAGACATGTTTCTACTTAATAAAGAAGGAAAGCTATTGGAAATAGCACTGCCTTAAAAAATACCATTGGCAGCACGCAAAGCTTCTATCACTGAGGTTGCTTGACAGACAAAAGAAAGCATTTTTTCACACAACATATGATTAAGATAGGATATGGTGATGGTTAATAGTGTAAATGGTCAGTTCCCCAAATTCCATCTTGAAAAAGCCAGAATTTTGGAGGGATAAGGAGGTAATGTTTGGAAAATACTGAGTGTTAAAAAAAAGAGAGAGAGTCTATACTGTCATTTTCACTTACTGTGTATACTTCGACTGCATAACCTACTGGTTCTCAAACTTTTGTTCTCCAGTTGTTTTGGACTTCAGCTCTCAGAATTTCTGACTGTTGGATAAGCACACTAGGGCTCACAGAAATTGAAGCCCCAAACACTTAGAGGACAAAAGTTTTGGGAAGTATTGGCATAACTCACATATGTACACAAATAATCACCTGTGGAGGTCTACCCAGTTCAACACTGCACATGCCAGAGTGGTAGTGACTGAGGTGTGCATGCATACACCTGCTTTGGAAAAACCTTTGTAACCCTCAGCACCTTCTGCTGAGCTGAAGGAGACTGGGTTCAGGGTGGCAGAGCAATTTGATTTGGCTTGCAACAGTGATAAGGAAGGACTGCTCTCTGAGAATGACTGTTATTCCTTCATTCTGCACTAGTGCAAAAGAGGAGGTTCACCCATATGCATCTTCAAATATGGGCCACAAGAGCAAAAAGAAAGCTCTTGTTCTCAGCTCTATTCTGTGCTGCTGAACTGGTTCTGTCCCAGCACCAAGTTGGGGTCAATCACATATTCTGTTGGCAGTCACATCAGAACTGTGCCCTCCCCTCTTAAGCACTTTGCACCACCAAAAAGCTGGCTAAAGAATTTTCCAGTCTACCCAATCTCTTCCATGAAAGGGTGCAGAACGGAAAAATGGTTCACCTCTCTCCTGGACCACATCACCTCTGGATGTAGTGCTTCTGATATTATTTAAAAATAAAAATCCCGACCCATTAGTTTGGCAACCTTAAATATAGCCTAGAACATAGGTGCACTGACTCAGAGTAAGGGTGTAATTCTTTGCTAATTTCATTCTCAAAGGATGCAACAAATAATAATAACAATTTTCTTCCCTCTGTGAGAAACTCTTTGCAAATTTTACAGTTTGCAGTTTGGGACTTATTCTGTGTAAAATTCACTCTGCGGATTTCTGCAAGGGAAACAGCATTTTCTGTGCACAAAATGTCAATTTTGCATAGAATAAGTCTGGGCAGAAAATGCTATTCCCAGTGCAGAGGACACTATTTTCTGTGCAAAACTATCACATGCCATTTGTGTAGAATAAGTTTCAAACTGTGAAGATTCTCATCAGTCCAGGATTCTTCTTGTTAGAGTTTCCCAACCATCAAGGAAGATATTTTTTACATTTTTTGAATATTTTCGCATATTTCTGAATATATATATATATATATATATATATATTTATTTGTGTGCCTCTCTGTGCTTCAATCCCAAATGACAATCCAGGTGGAATGAGAGCAAAGCATGCAAAATTCTCTCTGCCTCCCTACTCTTCCATCCTTCCTTCCATCTGGTGCATTAAGAAACCATTGCACACGTGTGTGAACCGAGGCAGATACTCACATTGATTTATAATACCACTACCACCTTCTGTATGCCATGCCTGTCCAGCAACATTATTCACTGACAACAATGGAGCAATTCAGGGATTGTAGACAGGCTGCAGCATGATATTGTCAATATTGCTGAACCTTTAAGACACTTATTAAACTAATACCCTCTCTTTCCATCAGTGAAATCAAGGCACTATATATTATTCTTCTCTTTACATAGATCTGCCTTGAGAAATCACTGTGTTGACTTTTATGGCAGCAAACTGAGGGTGTCAATCTTGGTGACAAGATAAAGTGGACACTGCAAATATTGGCCAACCCTCCCAAATGCACAGGCCACTCATAATGAAGTATTTATGTACTGTACCACTAGGAAAAAAAATTGAGTACTCAGCACTGATTGCATTGAACTGTTAGAATGTAATTCATTACCACTTGATTCATATCTCTGGATATCTCCATATGATTTGTTGCTTGTATAAGGAATTGATTAGTACAGGTGGGAGAAGGTAAAAAAAAGAGGTTTGAGCAAGCTTTTCTTCTTAAAGTTCTGTGGTTCAAAAGACAAAGTTCTCTTTCACAGTACACAATTAAAGCACTTTGATACCACTTTCATAGCCGTGGCTGCATCTGTCAGAATCCTGGGATCTGTAGTTTGGGGAGGCACTAGAGATCTCTGGCAGAGAAATATAAATACCTCTCGGATTCACAAATCTCAGTACTACTTAGGATGGAGCCATGTAAATTAAATTGGTGCCAAAGTGCTATAAATCGGGTAGTGTGAAAAAGGTCCAAAGTAGGCAGCATTTCCTCCCCCCAAAAAGGCATATACTAAATAATAAAAGAAAACAACAACAACAATCCTGTACTAGGTCTCTGAAATTGCACAGAATGAGTTTTTGTTCTTGAAGTATAAAGATTTACCCTGCTAGTAGGGTCCATTTCTCTCTCTCTAGAATAACTTTGGCTCATTTTCTTTGAGAATGGTGCCCTTTTTATTCTCTGTTTGGTCTAGCCTACAGATTATATCAGATCCACCAAATATGCTAAGTCACCATTACAGACTGCTTCTGCTTTTCTCCTTGTTACCTCTTTCCCTTCATACTTCCAGTGGCCTTCCAGTCTTGTTATTTTTATAGCCAAAGCCCCAAGGTACTTTACAGACAATGGAGGAAGCGTCTTGTGCAGGGCCATTTAGGTTCCACTTTGGTGTTTGCTTACCGATAGATTGGATTTCCAAGGAATAATGTAAGCACAAACAGAAAACTCACTGACTTCTTGCACTAAGACCTTAACCACAAAACTTCCTTTTAGATAATGCAGTGAAGTATTCCTGAAAGTTGTCATGTGCAGGATTATATGCACACAAGTTAGTCCAGTAACTTCTTTCACAGGAAATTTGTTTTTCAAGTAGGAAGCCACATTGCCTCTCCTTTCCTACCCTATGTTAAAATTCATTGGCAAAACTGACAAGTTTGTTTACAAGTTTAAAATCAAGACTGTTTTCCACATAGGGTTAGTGGTTGCCAGTATGAAAATTAAAGAAACATGGGAATTTTTCAAATCACAATTATTCCATATACCCAGAGAATATGCTTTGGACTCTCACTATTGAGGCATTTGTGTGATCAAACTTCAGCATAATATTTTAGAAACAATAATTTGTTTATCCTCCAGACTCCATTTAATTTTCTAAAAAATGAATCTCTCTACACATGAATTATCTAAAATAAATAGCATTTTTACACAATTATATAGTAAATGATTACCAAGACTCTTAATTATTAGTACCATTTATCACTGGGCACTGAAATGACTACATCTAGTTTTGCTTCTTACGCTTCACTATCACACTATGCTTACAGGGCACAAGACTGCACAAAAGGAGCACTGCTGGACATACTGGTACTGAGTTCTGTTTAAGCAGGAGAAATAAGCATTTTGTCTTGAAACTTCAAGCAGACCGGTTTAATTTTGATACCCATTTGAGTCATCAGAGCATTTGGAACACAAAGTTTTAAACAGAAATACTTAGTTCCACCTTCTACTCCCCTCACTTTTCTAGTTAAGCGCACTCAACTTTCAAAGAAAACATGACAGAAGTGCAGTCCCATAGATAACAGCTAAGCAGTGAATGACAAAAGCAACCCCTTGTGTGTGCTTTCTGAGCATTAAGAGCCTACCATAACACAACAGTGAATGCACTTTTCCTGTACTTTTCAAAGGCATCTGCAATTGTCAGCTCCAGTGAAGGTTTTTTTTTTTTTTTTAATCTAAAACTATTGTATGTGACTTAATTTTAGGAGCCCAAAAAATCCATTATGCAATTTCACCAGTTCCCAAATTCTTGTTTTGCTCAATTATACATCACTATAGTACACAATTTTACAATGTTCCAAAATACTGCATGTTATTTGCTATTTTATTTCTTCTTCTTTTTTAATTTTGGCATGTGGAACATTTCAGACTAGGCAAGGTCCACAGAAAATAACATCTTTAAGGAGTAAAATATTTTCCTCTTTTAAAGAAGAAGTCTGTAGGAGGATAAATTATGTCACATTAAATGCTGATCTGCAGTTCTACAAGAGACATAACACCTATTTTTCTTTTTTTAATTAAAACATTCCAAAAGTATCAATAACTATACCTCATATACTGTATTATAGATTGATGCTATACAACCTTTCCTTCATTTTCATCTTATTTCAATAGACTACATTGCCTCATTCCTTCCGATATATACATATCCTTTCAGACCAAGCAGTCAATGATACATTAAACCTCATTCTCTATAATTTCTTATGCACATATTACTGCAGTTTCACAAACTACCGAAGTTCACTCAGACTCTCTCTCTCTCTCTCTCTCTTTCTCTCTCCACACAAAGTGCCAGATATTCCTATAAGCATTGTGGAATCACATGCAAACAGAATTCTATCAGATCAGGATGCAATTGCTCAGAGAGACACACATAAAACAAAGGTAGATTAAGGTTTCCAAACAGGTTTCTTTAGACAATACAAACTGACAGTTAATAGTCTCTGAGGGAACAATGTTAACTTACCGGAGCAAATATCACCATACACATTTACAAAAGGTTTTATAATCCAATTTCCCTCATCTGAAAGAAGACAAAGGTTGGCTCATGCTAAAAATAAAGGCGCCCCAAAAGCTCCTCAGTAGCCAGCAGCAGCTCCGTGTCCCTGTTTTTTTATGAAGCAAATAAAAGGAGAGCAAGAAAAATCAATGCTCAGCGAAAGTGAGATGATATACCAATCAGGCAGCAGCCGGTCTTATTTGCTGGTGGTGGTGGGGGAGAATGATAATGGTGGGGAAATGGTCTATTATTATTAGACAATGACTACACAGAGTCTAAGGGCAAGAATCTAACACTCTCCCCCCACGTACACACACACTTGGTGAGAAGAACCTGAACTGCTTCTGTAGCGTGTACTTAACCACTGCCTGCAAACTAGCACAATCGAAATGCAACACTCATTACTCAGATCTGTGAATGCACTAACTTTGCTTTCTGGAAAATGCCAGGGTGCCACACTGTGTCCTTTGGGGTTTGTGCTATAGGCACAGAAATGCACAGAAGCTATTTGAGAAGAAACTGTGAAGTGCAGACACAGAAAACTTTCCATTCTCTCCATGCAGTGGAAGATGCATACATTGAGCTTGTGTATTCAGGGACTCTCATTCACTTCAAAGCAGACAAGTTGTGCATGATAAATTGAGGTTCTTCCTTTAAATGAAAGAGAAAGCTGTTGTCCATCTCCAGCAGGTGGAGAAGAGGGGAAGGATGCACTTATATGCAACCTCTAGATGGACAACAGGTAACAGGGTTTTCATTCTGGGACCACAGCCAGAAATATCACACAAAAGGACTCCCAAGGTACAGAACACACATTATATATTTTACTCAGCTTTCTGTTAGGTGTACTTATTTAGGGTAGGTCAGCAATGCATTTCTGTAGTCCCACTTTAGTGCCTTTTGTAAGAAGACAGGAATTTAGTACCCAGATTCAGAAAAGAGATTGTTCCTATGAGGATACTGAAAATTTGTCCTCTGTGTGGACTCTGCTCTTTAGAGTGACCCCACGAATTCCCTATTCTGAAACTTGGAATAAAACAGAAGGAAGGATCAGTGTGGTTGGATGACCTATAGCTTTCCTATAACTTGAGTGCATGCAGCAAATTGCCTTACTTACATTTCTACAAGTTTTAAATTCTGGAAAAGTAATTCCTTCATGGTGAAAGTAACTGTGTGCTGATCCTTCAAACAGGATTTATTGCAAAATGATACCTGAAAGTGGTCTGGTTTCCTGTGATGACTCACTAGTTGCAGAACTGTTTGATTTTATTGACTCAAAATGAGATCAGTTCACTGTCCCTCCCTCCCAACCCCTTTTAATCCCACTGAGTAAATGCACTCACAAAAACCAAGAGGCATAACATTGGAGCGAAACGTTTTATTGAAGACAGATCTTTTTGCAGTTTCACATCAAAGCCAGAGGAAAATAAGCACTATCTCAAAATAAACTTAATGCACACCATGCTTTTAAAAAATTAATCAGGAGATAGTTCAAGCCCAAGGGAAGCATAAGACTATGTTCTGCAAGTCTCCTGTATGTAATGGCTTTGGATCAGCATACTCAGAGCAGGATTTGGCCTCCTGCTACTGGGCTAGAGTCCAAATGATGACAGCAGGCATACAGCAGGCATCACAGGAGGTGAGAGACAGAATGCTGAGACCAGAGAAGAAATAAACCTCACATCCTGAGATCAGGAAATTATCCCACTTCAGGTAGAACAAATACTGCTGGCCAAAAAGGGAGACATACACATCCCTGTTGATGTTATACTTATTGGGGGAAATGTAAGACACAGTAGCAGATCTCTCTAGCGTAGTACTTATATTGGCAGGGAAGAAGCTGAACAACCACTGATCCCACACTCACCCACAGGGTCTAGCAGAGAAAGAAATAATCAAGCTTATTCTTCATTTTAAAATGTATAAAGGTAGCTTTACTTACAAATACTTGTACATAATAAAATACATTATCTTATGGAGGGAAGAGGGAAGAGAAAGAAAATAGCTGTATGTTAGAGTGAGGCAGGAGGCTGCCACAATGCAGAACAGAAGTCAATAAGTACAGGGACACAATTTATCTATTTATTTAATTTATAATCCTGCCTTTCTCCCAACATGGGATCCAAAGGCTCTTACATCCCACAATACTACATGTAAGGTTAATGTGTTTTCTGTTCTTCACTGGAGATTTTCATTTTGGGGGAAACATGAGGAGTCTTGCAATCCAGAATGTCAAAAAAATACATCTTTGAGAAAAGAACAGTAAATTATTTTCTTTTTATTTATTTGCCAGACTGGGAAGAGCCCCAATACAAAGTGCACACAATAAGATGACAGTAAGTCAACTTTCAGACTTGAGCACAGCATCACATATTCAGACAAGCTTTTTTTCTGATACATTTTTCAGTGACATAGTTCCCAGATGATTCCAGTGTCTAAAAACACAAGATAAATGGAATGCAAATAAGAAATGGTGCTGTTGAGCCCCTGCACAGTTCTTTGGGGGTGTCCCCACTTTCTTAGAGTTACTTAATCTGAATTCTCATGGTGACATTTGCAGGAACATCCTGAAGCTGAGAACTAAGTAGTCAGAAATTGGAAAAGCTACTTTAACTCCCAGAATCCTTCAGGCAGTATGTTTAGTGATCCTGGTGTCTGGGAAATTCTGGGAGCTTTAGCTCCAAAATGACCTTTCCAAATAGCAGGTAGCCCAGAAGTGCAACAACTGCTAGGACGGAGAATCCTAGCCACAATAAAGGTCTTCTTTGGACAACCATTCACTATTTCCAAGATCCAAGAGCATCTCCCTTGTCCTCCTGCTCCCGGGAGAATTCAGAGGCCACGCCATTGCTGCTGCTTCTTTTCTCCCACCAACTCTGCCAAATAAGAAGCAGAGATTACACTGGACAGGGAAAAAATTCCACAAATTCTTCTTTAGTACAACACAGTTGCCCCATATGAATGAGTTTATCACAGTACACACACAATACACAGTACACAGTACACAATACACAGGCAATGGCTCCCTTGTGTAAAGAAAGGTGAGATATAAACTAAACAAACAAATTTTAAAAACACAAACACACACAGATAACAGTCCGGAAACAAAGTTCAGCTGGCTCTTATGACCACATTGTTTCCATTCAGTAAAACAATGAATAACAATATGCAAGAGCGACCAACAGTCATAATTTCACACTGTGTGAGAAAGTGATGGAGAAACACATAGAGAGAGAGAGAGAAACAAACAAACAAACAAACAAACTTACCATAAGCAAACTCTCACTGTAATTGAATTAGGAATGATCTTCATTCTCCTGTTATTGTTATTTATTCCTATCTTTCCCCATATCTCTCACTGAACTTTAAAGATTAGGATCCAAAAATAATAAGAGATCCCACTCTGGCCAGCTGGGACAGACAGAGGAGCTTGTGGAATGAGATACCAATGACTTATGCTCATGTAATAGGATCAAGAGATCCAAGTCAGGGTCAAATGAGAATGTCAGCTGGTAGTTTTTTTGGATCTTATTCAGAAATATATTCAACAGGAGACACATCCTGCTCCCAATTTTGCCTGGTTTTGTTTCTTTCAGTACTCCACACTTCAAAAATTCCACAACTTACTTAAGATGTTGGCTCACCCCAAAACACAATACACTTAGCTGATACTTCAGAAAACTAAACAATGCACTGGATCAAAATTTCAGCACATGCAACAATTGCCCCCTCCTTCTCATTAGTAGCCCACAGAGCCTCCCATACTACAAATGCTGAATTGGTTGATCTGTAGTACAGGGCAGAAGGAGATGGATCCTTGAAAATCAGGCAGGGACATCTTCCCACAGCAGGACTCTTCCACCTGTGGGTGGCAAGTCCTAGCTCTAATCCAACTTGATTTCCAGTCATTCAAGCAAAAGCATGCAGAAGGAAGAAGTATCCACAGTGCTTCTCATTTACACAGTCATGGCTATTTTACAAGTGGTTCTATGGAATTTTAACATAAGAAATGGAGTGTCTTGGCTGCATATGTTGGCCCACTGTTTTGGATCACCTTCAGTTCTGTTTGCGTTACATGCAGTGTGAACTTCCTACAGTGTAACTATCTAGACCCAAACCATAGTTCAACAGTCAGCTGCAGCAGTAGAAGCACAAAAAGCCTCTGAGTATTACCTGGTTCAAGTCATAATCCTGAATGTACTCATGTGGAACAGATCTCTGAACATAAGTAAACTTGTATAAAATTGCACTGTGAATCATTGATTTAATCAGCAGAACTTTAAAAGCAAAGCAGGGGTATTGTTTTAATTACCATCCTGCCTGTAGTCCTGCAATGCACGGTATGTAGGGTGGTCTTTGAAGACAGTTGGAAACTTCACTTCAGAACATGACTAAAAGATTGCTCCCTGGAGTCAGGATACAGCCAGATGTGCATAAGTTAACCATAATCCTATATGTTCAGGGGTGTTTAGAGAATGGTATACAGCAGAAAATTGAGAGACCACCAGCTTGACATACAGAACACTCAAGTTCAATCTTCACCTAGAAAGGCTCAGAAAGTAAACAAGAAAACAAATGTCATTCAGTGTAGGCCTAGGATAGTGAAGTCTTTTTGTGATAGGAGACCAGATTCCCTTGCACCCCCCATTAATAGTCTGTATACTCCCATGCTTTGATATGATTAAATTGGCAAATATTTAATTGGCATAGATATAAATTATATACTGCTATGGCTGCATGGTCATGCTGGCTATTAGGAAAAGCTGGCTGAACATGTGCATTGCTACATCAGGTCAGGAAAGACCTCAAGGCATAGTCAGGTCATAGTCAGGAAATCACCAGGAAACTAGCGATAATGAACTTACAGTTAGCCTTCAACAACTCAACCTTCAGAGACAATAGCCTCTGCAATGTTCCTACAGGATGGCTGATTATATTAACCCCTCTTCCTCTGACCAACAATCTTCCCTTTTGTCCCCACATCTGCTGAACAGTTAAGGAGCTATCAAGGCTACCATTAGCCCTTTGTCACCTCAGACCATTAGCCAATTCCAGACCCTATTGTCCACTCTCTGGACTCCACTGCTTACTCTGCCATTAGAGCCATTAGCACCTTCACCCTCAAGGCAGAAAAAAAAGTATTTAAACCCCAATTTTTGGCTACCCAACTCATAGTACACTAGTTGCTGGTCATCACTCTGCCACTCAAATTCCCATTAGTGTACTGTCCTTGGACTTCTAGTCTAAGCCACATCACTCTTTGCTTGTCTGCTGGATTGGTAAATACCCACTTTGCCCTGAAAATCTCGCTATCCAAAACTTTCCTCCCTTTTCCTTCAGTTAACCTTGTGTGATTGCATGACTGCCTGGATCTTGTGTGTGTGATTGCAGTTCCCCCCAACAAAACAAATAAGCTTACTTTTGGATCTTCAGCTTGTTCTTCCCTGCATTATTACTGGTAGACATAAGTGTAAATGATCTCGTAAGCTTATTCCCATTCTTGCAAGCCTCCTCTTTGAGCTAATATTCTCCACTGTTTCATGGAGCCGCTGGCATCACGAGTGGGCCCCTGAGTCACTCACATTTTGGGGTAACGCCCCCCAACCCCTCCATAGGTCATAGAATGGCAGTAGGTGTTGTTCATTTCTCTGACATCATCTGGTTGCCAGAAATTCAAATGAGTGCCTAGTTTTCTTCCACATGGAGTAAAGCTGGGTCTGTAACAGAGGTATTGGCTGAAGCTTTGGCTCCTGCATCCAGCGCTTCAACTAGGGCAATTCTGCATGCTGAACATTTTGAGAAGACCCAGAATCTGGATATAAGAACACAAGAAGAACCATTAGACCAAAATCTCATCCAGCCCAAATTCTGTTCATATAGAGGTAAATCAGTTGCCTCTGGGAAGCCCACCAGCAACCACATCCTCCACATGATGCTCCCCAGCAACTTGTATATGGAGGCATGTGAAAAGTCAGCCTTACGTTTCATGAATTAGCTTCCTTTTTCAAGCCGTTTAAATATTGGCAGTTCAAGATCACTCTACCATTTTGAGGTCATTCTCTCTTTGCTTACAAAAGGCCACCCCTAGAACAAATCTGGAAGTGAGTTCCATAATTTTACAGATACATTGTTTGAAATACTTTCTTTTATCTGTCCTGAATCTTCCATTATCCAGCTTCATTAGAAGACCTCAGCTTCTGTTTTTGAAATGGGGAAATATCATAATACTTCCATGCCATCACATTTCTGATTTCTATCCGTGGTTGCTGACATTGTATTTCTGATTTAGAATTGCAGAAATATAGAATCCTAGGGCTGGAAGGAGCAAACTGGCCGATCGAGTCCAAAACTCTTCTTTATTTTTTTATTTTATTTTTTTATTATTTTTTTGTATCCCACCTCTCCATATGGATCGAGGTGGCGAACAACTTACAAATAGCATGTATTTCGATACATTTTTCTATACATGCCCCCAACAAGCTTGGGTACTTCTCAAGGCAGGATCTCTAGCTAAAGGATTCCCAGCAGGTAACTGCTGAGCCTATTTTTGAAGAATTCCAGTTAAGAAGACCCCACCACTTCTCTAGGTGTATTTTTGTGTATGGTTGTAGCAGCTAGACAGTGAAGAAAACTAACAGGAAGACAATCAGATAATTTGAAATGTGGTGCTGGAAAATAGTTCTACAGATAACATGGACTGCCAAAATGACCAAAAAAATGGGTCCAAGATAAAAAATGAACTCTACCTAGCAGTCAAAGTAACTAAACTGAGGCAGTCATACTTTGGACATATGAGATTACATGACTCATTGGAAAAGATGATAATTCTCAGAAAAGTGGAAGGCAATACGAAAAGAGGAAGATGGCATTACAGGAGGGTTGGTTTGATCAAAGAAGCTATGATCCTGAGCCCTGAGTGAGACAATGGACAACTGGGGTTCATGGAGGTCTCTAATCTACAGGATAATCATAAGCTGATTGACTGTAAATAGCAACAAAGCAAATAAAACCTGAACTCACGCTAGAAGCCAAAATGTTGAAACTGAGCCAATTATATTTTGGATAAATCATGACATGACATAACTTATTAGAAAAGACAATAATGCTTGGTAAATTAGCAAGCAAAAGAAAAAGAGGAAAACCACATTAAAGAAGGATCAACAATCAAGGAAGTCACAGTTTGCAATTAACAACAAAGAGAGATAGTTTCACTTTTCTATTTTCCACATACATATTTTCCTCAGTCTCTCCTATTGTTGGAGAAGTCAAAGATAGAGACCCACGGAAAATGGAAAAACGTTTATTGTAGCCGGCACAGTGTCTCGGTGGAATCTTTTCCAAAGACCGAGACCCCCTCATTAGGTTCACAACAATTTATACATTTCCCAGTACAGTGTCATCACATGTTCAAGGAAGGAAACAGATGTGTACAAAGGTTCCCATCTCACCACAATAGGTCATTCTTCTAGTAATCTTCAAATGTTGCAAACCAGAAGCAAGCCACATTCCATTCTTCTATTCCCACAGTTCCTTACAAACACAGAGAAATAACTATTTCCCCCCACACTATATTCCTCATTACTTGCATTTTCCTCAAAAGTGGGTAAAAAATCCCTAAATATTATAAATACCATATCAAAGTTAGTTAGGTTTAGATGCCTCATATACTCACTTCTTCCTCTTGTGAAATGATCTAAACTATGAGATATTCCCACATATACTGTGTCATTAATGTCTGCCTTAGTTTTTAAACTGCTGAAGGGCCTTCTCTAGGGCTGCTTTGAGTAAAGATTCTAGGCCCTTCCTTCTTTTTTCACCATAAGTCATCTTATGGTGGTTCTGTACTATTTACCCATAACAGTTTGATACTGCTTTATCTGCCATGCCTGAATCCCATGGCATTACCAGATTTCTAATTTGGCAAGGCGCTAAGAATTATCCGCTGAGAACTCTAATGAATAGCTATAAAATAAAAGATCCAAGGTACTTTGAGAAGGGAGGGATGAAGATATATTAATCAGAGTACTTAGGGAGTTGCAGTTCAGAGGAGAGTGGCCTAGAGTCCTCTAGCAGAGAATTCTAAGTGCCTTACCAAACTACAAATCCCAGGAATCCAGAGGATGGAGCTGTGATACTTAAAGTGGCACAAAATGGGTAAAATTGTCCTGTGGACACACCCTTAGAGGAGCAACCTTGAAGAGAGATAGCACAGCTCATAAAACTGCTTGAAACTACACAAGTATGCAGCCAGCTTTGCTCTGTCACTGGAACCAGAACCATAATAACAATAATACTAGTAACCTTTATTTATACCCCATCTTTTGCCCAAGCTTGAGATTCAAAGTGCCTTATAAATGAAAGTGGAATTAAACTAAACTATAAAAAGTACAATTTAACACAGAGCAGCAACCTCTTATGAGCTCTTTCCTCAAAAATCTTCAGTTCTAAAAGCCTGCTGAAATCAATCAACCAATCCGCCTTCACCTGCCGACAGAAGGACAGCAAAGAGGGAGCCATTCTAGCCTCCCCGAGGAGGGAATTTCAAAGCCTAGGAGCTACCACTGAGAAGACTCTCTCTCATGTCCCCAACACCTGTGCCCATAAATGGCAGACCTGCCTTGCTAATACAGATTTCTCCAAACCTATGTTTGCGTACCTGCAACTTGAAGCTTTCTAGACCTCCCCTATTTAATTTGCAAGAGCCACCAGAACTTTCCTGGTTTATATTCAGACTCTCTGATTATCTTTACAAGGCTAAAGGCATTTACACTCTAACAGAGAGACATCTTAGTACTTGCAAGCAAAATAAGAAGATGACAATATGCATTTGCTAACATCCCTTCTGGCAAAACCTCTCTGGGGAACTTTCACCACATTTGGATTTCCATTTTTTTTTAATTTTATTTATTGGCAGAGCACCCATATTAATTGAATCTGAAATACAAATGGAAATAATTTTTCCTTCCCTTTTGCAAATTGCATGCCACTTAATGAACGCTCACCAATTCATTTCCAAATGCAAATGTCACAGAACGTGCATCAACCCATAGCTTGTTGCTGGAGTTTGAAATGGTAATGAGTAAATCATGGCTGATGCACTTTTATGTAAGTTGGTTTCAGAGAGAGATTTTTGGCACACCAAATGTAAACAGAGGCATCCTTCCGGCATCTATTTAAATATATATATATATATATATATATATATATATATATTTCTCAGTGAGCATGTTTTTGCATACCTGATCCCATGCACTTCAGCAGAGTTATTCCTGATTTACACCAGCATCAACTGGAACAGAAAAGGGCTAAGCTATGTACAATGCTCAGTGCTCACTGCAGCAGAAAATTTCTGGACCTCTTGTTCTCTTGCATTATGTAGCTCTCTCTGTGAAGCTTTCTGTTCCCACAGTCATGTCAGTTTTCAGATTTCCTATGAATTTCAGCAAATATTTACAAGGGGGAGAGGGGAGACTGTATCCTAGCCTTTAAGGATAACAGTTACAATTTTATATTTGAGGTGGAAAGCAGCTTGCTTTAGGATTATATTCAAAGCGGAGAAAAGGTACATATTTCTAGATGCCAGTTTTAATTTTTAGAAGCCAATGCTGCATACTTTAATAAAAAAGTCAACCTTTTAGCATCCAAGTGACCAGGCACTTGAGATTTTATTTCTCACCTTGATTTTATTTACAGAACCAAACATTACTGGAAAGTGTAGACCATAAAGTCTGCAGTCTATGCCTACAAACTGGTGCTCTGTAGACGTGTTCTAATGCAAGGACACTAGACTACAAGCTATCACCCTCCCCTGCCGAAGTGCAATCTGTCTTATTCTTTGTTTTGTCCTTTCTTTGAAAAAAAAAACCTTGTTGTATGCATTTTCATTTTATGGTCATAGACCATAATAAAGATTGATTGATTGATTCATTGATTGACTACGAACTCCATCATTCTCAACTAGTACAAGATCAGGGAAAGCTGATCTAGGATTTCTTCTCTTATATTACAGTAGAGTCCTGGTTATCCGACCTAACCCGACGGGTGCAGGGTCGGATAACTGAAATGACGGATGACACAGAGCCCTGTGGTGGCCGCCATTTTGGGGGGGTGTCGGGGTGGGCCTGGGGGCATGTTGGGGCATGTCTGGGGACACAAAAATGCCTGCAGCCACGCCCCCAGGCAGCCACGACGTCAGTTAATCTGGAGCGTCGGATAACCGCAGGTCGGATAACCGGGACTTTACTGTATTGTGTAGCCAAGCTAGATAGACCCTACTAAGTTGAGTAAAGAATATGAACACGCCTAACTTAAAAAACATTAGTTGCTAAGGAGGATCCCATGCAAAACTTTTTCCTCAGAAGACCTTCCCTGTTTTTTTTCTCCTGATCAAAATAATTCTCGTTACAATACACAGATGAAGTAAAAAAGGTTAAGTCAGAGCTTTTCAAACTTTTCATGTTGGTGACACACTTTTTAGACATGCATTTCACAACAGAGTAATTCAGTAAGTAGAGACAGCCCCTTCACCCAAATCTGGTCTGCTCCCAACCTCACCCGTGTCTTCCTTGGCCCTGGGGAGCAGTGGTGGCGGAAGAGGAAGCCCCTCCATCTGGGCTGGGCCTGCCACTGCCACTGCTGCCCTTGCTGGGGTCTTCCTCAGCCTGGAGTGGTGGTGGTGGTGGGAGAAGCAGCCCCTCCACCCATTATATTCATGTGACACACCTACACGCTGCAGCCAACACTTTAATATGTCACAACACAGTTTGGAAAGCCCTGAGTTAGGTTGTAATCAAGAGATATAGAGAAATCTCACTAAATTAACTCATTGACAGTGAGACTGATGATTTAACTCATTGACAGTGAGATTGATGATTGGCAGTTTGTTAATCTTTGTGAGATGTGTCTCCAGCCTGAGAAAGAAATGAATTGTGTTCCCCCACCCCACTGAAATCCACATTCTTTGGATTTGCATAAAATGTCTCTGCAATGCAAATTACGCACAGAGAACAAGCAGAGAAGGACTGGTTGATTGTCCAAAATATATAGATGCCCCTTGCCAGAAGTCTGTCCACCCCTCTGATCAAAACAATATGGATAAACTCTGATAAACCTTCAGAGCCCTTGAAAGCAGTTTACTCCACACTTCATGACAGCATTTATCACACCATGTTAACATTGTTCTGTTCCATCCACGCCTCTGTGCTTTGCTCATTTCCAGAAACAACTTCTTTTCATTCCCTTCTCAAACACAAAGCATTTAAAATATATCACCAATCATGCAGAAACAGAAAACACTGAAGGGTAGGAAGGTGTAAGGTGCATTTCTATTGTGATTTTTATTTTTTTCAGTTACTAAGGAGTAGAAATCAGCTAATTACCGTCAATTGTACTTTCAAGTTTTCAACTATCCAGCCAACATAAAGCTGTTATTAAACTTCTAATTGCCTTCCTGATTCTCCTTCCCACACAAGAATCATTATTTTACTCATAGCTAAACTTGCAATATTAGCTTTACAAGAAGACCTGCCAATCAAAATTCTCAAGTTGCTGCCTGCTACAGAATTTTTAAAGAACTTTTTTCTCTGAGGCCCAGTTGCATTCACTTTTCCTGTGACCAGGTACTATGCCCATTATAGCTAAAGCAATAGGGATACAAGACTACTTCCAAAGTTCTGCTGGAACACATGGGGGAACTCCCCTCTTCCACTCCTTTTGCCCTCCCCTACCTTCTTCTATGCCTTCTGACAACCCTCACTGGTGGCTTTCCACCCCCCCAACCAAGTTATGAGGGTGGCAAAAAGTACTGCAATGGGGAGAAGGGAATGTCCCCCTTCTTCATTACACTTTCCTATCAGCTGAAATCTGTCACTGGATTTTGCCCATAGACTGTATCTATAAAGCTCTGTGCCAACATTTGTTCTTGGATGATACACCAGACATTTCAGATTTCCTCACCTCCAGGAGAAGGGGGGCATGTACAATAGGAGCATAGTTTGGTTGCTACATCTGAATGCATCCCAACCCTGGTGAGAAAGGGGGTGCTTGCAATGCACTCAAATGACAATCACAAATCAGAAACTAAAGGGGATAAACAAGCTATTATATATGCAGGGAACACTAAAGTTTTCAGCATATCATTTGGGTGAAGCACCTAAGTAAATGGCTTTAATTTGGAGCGTAGTCATGTCATTTAGTAAGCATGAATGGGTACTAGCACTGTCTATACTGACATCTTTAAAAACAGATCTGAACTGTATCCAAAAAACTTTTTAATAGAATAAACTGTGTTCAAATTGGTGTGATTTCCTGATTTGGGTGCTGGGTTAGAACTCTGGGAGATCAGGGTTTCAATCTCTGGTCAGTCATGGAAAGCCATTAGGTGACCCTGGGCTAGTCACACTCTCTCATCCTCGGAGGAAGGCAGTAGCAAACCTCTTCTAAACAGATCTTGCCTAGAAAACTGTATTATCAAGCCACCAAAAATTGGAAACAACTTGAAGACAATTAACACCAACAAACTGGATTCATCTAGCTGCCTCCTAGTTTTCAGGTATTTAAAAGGGTTTTTGCTTTTTTGTTTGTTTTAAAGCCTCAATAGATATAACACCTATAATAATCAAATATTTTCAAATAAAATTTGAGAAAAGTACTCAGCTACCAAACAAATCAAGATTGGGAGTTATGTGGCCCTCCAGAGATTGTTGGATTGCAGATCCTCTAAGCCGTATTCAACATAGCCAATGGTGAGAGACGATGAAAGTTGCAGTCCAACAACACCTGGAGAGCCATAAACTACTCATCCTGATATAAACTGTAGTCACATCATAGAGTGCTTCACTCACAATGGCCTTTAAGAAAGGTCTTCCTGATAAAGTCCCAGAATGTTCCTCAAATCCCTCTCTTCTTTTTAGACCACTTTCTGGTAGGGCTGAGTTGCTATCAGGAAACATGGATGGAGGACAAGCCAGAGACATTTCATGGAGTTAAAGGATCAAGTGCTGATTCTCCCCGTATAGAAACTGATTGGATAGGTACATGATCGTCCCTTCGACATCACCAATGAGATAGGTTCCTCTAGTATATGTAAGAGCAATAAGCCAATTAAGAGGGTTCAGGACAGACTGCATGAAACACAAAGCTCTATTCTGCAAGGAAGGCCAAAGGCTGGGGCAAGAGGAGTGACTGGATCTATTGGCATCCAGAGGCTTTCATGTCAGTGGAACAGTGAACATACTTTGGGTTTTTATCTGAGCTTTGAGGGAGCTATCCAGGGTGCTGAATCTATTAGCATCTTGGATAGTTCCAAGGACTGGCACTGTTGGCCCCTCTTATCCACTATCTGAAATTTCTTCATTCTGTCTAATAGTGGAACTCACCTTATAATGGAGAAATGGGAAAAAAAATTAAGATAATACAGAACTTTCACTGGGAGACATGCCCATCTGCCAAATGTTTTTTTCCTTAGGAACATCTGAGAGAGATATAACTTCTTGGTGCTGCTTTAAAGACAAATAACAGCCTTTCTGATATTATCATCCATTACAAATAAGCTCCATCCCTACCTCAGAGAAATTTGCATGTTTAATAACCAATATTTGAGAGGGAAGTATCATAGTTCAGTGATAGGACTACTTGCTTTTCATGCAAAAAGTGGAAAGTTCAATCTGTGGCACCTAGGCTGAAAAGGACCCCTGTCTGAAACCCTGGAGAGGCTCTGTTGGTTACTATGTTCCAATATCACAACAAACTATGGTCTACAAATCTGCTGGTGAGCCATTGTTTGTAAACCAACCCCAAGCCACACTCTGAGTGCACAGTTTATTGTTGGCTTATACATCCTGGCTTGTTTAAACCCTGGCTTGTTTAGAACTAAAACTGAGCCTTATGCATGGTGTTTCACCATTTGCCTTCCCTGAAACATAAAGAGTAAGAGAAAAACAAATAAAAAACAACCTAGAAGTAACACAATTTCCTTGGTCATCTGTTACGCAGTTCATGGCTTTACAATCAATGATTTATCATGATATGGGAATATGGCCAATACCATGCAAGACAAACGGGATCTTACATGGTTCAAGGCTGCTTCTCAAAAAAAATTTTTATTATTATTTATTTGTATCCTGCCTCTCCATATGGATCGAGGCGGCGACCAACTTACAAATTGCATGTATTTCGAAACATTTCTATACATGCCCTCAACAAGCTGGGTACTCATTTTACCGACCTGTGAAAGGATAGAAGGCTGAGTCAACCTTGGAGCCCAGCAGGATCGAACTCACAACCTTGTGGCTTGCAGTACTGGCATTTAACCACTGCACCACCAGGGCTCCCTTGTGAGAGAAGTTGGGAATGGGCAGACCATGGGCCTCATGTGGCCCATGAACCCTACTTTTTTGGCTGCTGGAGCCCTTAGCACAATCTTAAAGACCCATACACGCTGGAATTTTTTTAAAAAATATATATTTTTGAGTGATTGGGAAGAATTTTTCACAAGAAAATTGTGCCAAATACACCAAAACCACCCATAAACACAGTTGTTTGCTTCCTCTACTCTCTACAAATACCCCAAAACTTTAAAATCGGACACAAATCACCCAAAATGGGAGCTGAAAGTCATATGAAATCCCTTCTAGTAGAATGTCAACAGGCTGGTGCAGCCGTTCGGTAAAAACTATCTCCCAACCCATGAATAACTAACTAACTAACCCATGCATAACTCCCAACCCATGCATAACTTTTCCTTTTCTATGGGGATTGAATTAATCAACAGTAGATTCATGACAGTCAAAAGAAAACAGAAAACACATAAATGATTTGTGGAATTCACTGCCACAAGGTATGATGACCACAGTAGCTTAGAGAATTTTGAAAAGAAATTACACAAATTGATTGAGGTCTACCAATGGTGACTAACATTTCTGGCTATACTGAATCTCCATGTACCATTAAATGATATCAGATGGTAGGGAAGAGCAGTTTGAGAGAGCTATTTATTTGGAAAGAAACATAAAAAGTTGCTGCTGCTGCTGCTGCTGCTGCTGTTGTGTGCCTTCAAATTGTTTCTGATGTATGGTGACCCTAAGGCAAACCTATCACAGGGTTTTCTGGGGCCAGCAGTGCTTGATGCACCCAAGGTCACACAATGGATTTCCACGGCCAAGCAAGGAATCAAACCCTAGTTTCCAGGGTTGTAGCCCAATGCTCTAACCACGTAGGCTGGCTCTCAGAAGTTGCCATACGGTCAGATTATTTGTCCATTTTACCCACCTTTATGCTTTCCTACACATTGCTAATATATTATAGATACATTACTAGTAATGAAACAAATTAGATTATAAACAATCCAAATCCAACTTTTCAAAACACAAATTGGAAAAGATATATTGAGAGATGGACTGATACTGTACTTAGGTTCTTAGGACAGGGATTCTCGATTTACTCAAGTGTGTAACCTACTGGGTAAACTTGAATTATTTACTTTCTCTCAGTCAGACAACTCTGAGTTGTGGGAATAAAGGGAGAAAGAGAAGAAGGAGAAAGAGGTTGAAGAGAGCATGTAGCTCATTGGATGAGAGGGGTATACAAATTTAACTTGTAAATAAAATGGAGATACACTTAAAGGGAACTAACAATCAATCATCTAATACCATGACTCCCAAGTTTGGGTGTCCAGATGTTGTTGGACTTCAACTCACAAAAGCCAAACCAACATGACCACTAGTGAGAGATTCTAGGAGTTATAATCTAACAATATCAGGCCTACCATCTAGAATAATGAAAAGTATGTAGACACCTTGTATGACAAAACAGAAGGAACAGGTGTAGTTCATTAGAAGAAACAAGCTACACACTGAATGCTCTGTTTCAAAGTCCAAATTGAACACTAAATGTCAGGACTCAGTCCCCATAAAACTGTGTTGAATTGAAAATGGTCACCAGGGTAAGATTTTTGTTAGTGGTTGTGAATACAGTTACTAAATATATTAGCCAGGGTGTTGTTGTTGTTTTTTTTAAAAAAAGGGGGAGTATGTACTACATGAAAGTGTAACATACCAATTCTCTCAGTTTCTTGGTCACCTATCAGGCTAAAGAGACATGATCCAGGGAATTGATGAACGAATACAAGATGGGTATGCAGAGCAGAGAACTTCTATCGCTTCTCGGCTTTTTGGCTAAGATCAAGTGTATAGTATGAAAACTACTTTAAGTCCTAATTCTAGGGGGGAAAGTGAGATATAAACAAAAGAAAAATACTCACATGAGATAGGAATCTAAAAACAGGATCAATGAAAGGAATACGGTATATTCCTCAGTCACATCAAATTGGGCTTTCAGTTTATACTATATAAACAGTTGTGCCTTCTCTGTTCTACTAGGTTGGCTTTATACATCATCTGCTATTTTCAATATACATATGTACATGGTTTTAAAGTGGATTGGAAGGCCCCAGGTTGCAGCAAATTCCAAACCCGAAGATCTACAAATTTTGCACAGCATTAAGAGATTTGGGTTTTGGTCAACACTGATGCCACTCTCCCAATCAGATTTGTGGGACACTCAGCTACTGCATAGATTTTGAGAGGTAATATCCTGAGTGTTTTCAAAGCACAGTGCAATGTTAAAGGAAAACCTATAGCCAAATCCTAAATTCCATCCTTGACCAAAGAGCAAGAGCTTCTCCTGCTTTGCATAGACTGAAACAGAGCAAACCTTTTGCTTCCTTTCAAGGCCATTGGGAGTCCACCATGAGACACTTCCACCTACCACATGCCTTAGGCTGCAGTCGTTACTTGGAAGCTTAAAAGATATAATTACCACTGGCTACCAAGCAGGACAGCCAGTGAGAGCCAGCATGGTGTAGTGATCTGAGCATTGGACTATGATTCTGGAGACTAGGATTCAAATCTCTGCTCAGCTATGGAAACCTACTGGGTGACCTTGGACAAAGTCACATTCCCTCAGCCTCAGAGGAAGGCAAGGGTAATCGGCCCCCCCGGAACAAATCTTGTGAAGAAAACCTTGTGATAGGTTCACCTTAGATGTTGCTATAATTTGGAAATGACTTGAAGGCACACAACAGCAACAACAACAACAACAACCAAAGACATCTGCGACCTCTGTAGGTGATTTTAAAAGACAGATGTTTAGTCTTCATACATGTGCACCTAAGTGCAGAAAATGGGAAGTTGCTTTAGCTGCACAGGCTAAGGAATGTGGCTATAGGTTGGAGGTAAAATGCAGTCATTGGCCCTCCCAAAAAGAGATTTCTTCTCGCCCATGAAATTTTCCTTCACTACTCAAATTTCTAGCCTTGCAATAATTTAAAACTTCAGTTAAGCATTTTGAAACAGAGTTTAGGCATCCAAAGAAAAAAGGCAGGCAAAGAGTGACCAAGTATAAGAAGTCTAGGTGTGAACAATTTTGAGTCTCACACTCTGCAGTGCTAGAAGGTTGGGACTGAAGGACAAATTCTTAGGGGGGTGGAGGATCAATGCACTCATTCAGCTCTCCCATTGCTGCATCCTTAATTTAGACATTTAAGCACCAGAGTTTGTTTTTCAGCAGGACATTGTGACTTCTGTGAATGGAAGTTTCCCTTATTTTCATTCACAGGAACAGCTGCCAGCTATTTCAGTTTCCAGGGGCACTTGCACCCAACATTATACTGCTCAAGTCTGCAGTTGTTTATTGATCAGCTGCACTATCCTTGAGAATGTCTTTCTTTCTTTTTGAAACATTGTGCACAACTTGTGTATGCAATGCAGGATCAATCCCTTTGCTTTTCACTTTTCTTCAGTGTACTTTGCCCCACCCACACCTCTAAGATACTCTTATTATTCCTTTCCACATCAATCCAAGGAAACTGTTTTGGTTGTTAAGCTTATGCCTTCCATCACTAATGGAATGGATCAAATGGATGAAGGTAAACATACTGAAACTTAGGCCCTTTTTGCATGCAGGTTTTTTTTTTTGCGCGAGGGCCCCTTGAGTATCGCGTGAATGGGAGTGTCGGTCCATACAACACACTCCCACTCACGCGAAGCTCACGAGCCTAAAGCAGGCCGCGCGCACATTTTTTTATTTTTGGCTCTAAGCCAAAAATACTGCACGGTCGCGCAATGCTCACGGGGCCCTCGCACACTCACCTGCATGCGGTGTGCCGAACAAGCCGGCCCGGTCGTGCTTCCTCCCCCAGCACAGCCTACAGCTCCCAGGCTGTGCTGCGAAAGGAAGGGGCAGGGTGCTAGCATGACGGTTGCGCAACCGGCAAGCCACTGCGGGAGGCAGAAGGGCTGCCGTGAGCGGCTCGCGCAAACGGCTGCTCGCGTGAGCGCCGCTCCCCACTGCCACAACAAAGGTAAGGTGCGAAAAGGGCCTTAATCCAGACAAGAGAGAAGTGCCCCTGGTCACATGGACCCTGGCTTTTTTGATCAGTTGGGCTGCAAGGGAAGGGCCACTATTCTTCTGAGAACATTGCTTATCCAGCGCTAGGAGTAAACAGCAGCAGTAAACTGTGGAGTTAATAGGCATTGGGGCACATTGTTTTCTTATTGCACTGCTCAAATTCGAAACCATTGCCACATGCCTTTTCCCCCACCAGTGAAATGCATGGCAAGTTAGGGAATTTATGGATTTCTAACTGAAAAGTGCATCAAGTTCTATGCTTTTTTCCAGAAGGTGAGAACTAAATAAAATTCTTATTCATCTCTAGCTAGTTGCTGTAGTACATTAATAAACAATGCAGAAACTCTTGCAATTTGAGGAAGTTATACGGATATTGGGGAGATTGTTTTAACTCTGAAGCCATTTCTGCACTACACTTTTATAGTGCTATTATTCCACTTTCAACATCCTATGGAATCCAGCTGGCCCCTCCTGAAACTGCAAATCCCAGGATTCCATAGGATGTTGAAAGTGGAATAATAGCACTATAAACGTCTAGTGCAGAAATGGCCTGACTCATGAATTACAGGAAAAGTAAGAGGAACATTTTGCCTAACCCTCTTGGGTAGGGTTGCCAGGTATCCCTTACAGTAAGGGATGTCCCTTTTTTAAGAATCAGAGATCTTATCCCTTATGAACATTGAAAAGGATGCCCAAAATCCCCTATTTTTGGGCATTGGTTACATATGTGGCCTTCACACCGAATGTTGGGAGAGGGGCAGTCTTTTGTGACTGTGTCTGGTGTCTGCTCTTTGCACTACAGACTAAGCAGAATGCTTGTGTTAGTGGCAGTGTGATAAGAGACTCTCCCATTATCTCGGCATCACAGCTAGGGGGTTAAGTCTCCCCTATAGGTAAACGAAGTGTTAAGGATGTGTTTGTCTTAAGCTACTTTTATTGGTTTGGAGATGTATTGGTTTGAGTGTTGAACTATGACCCTGGAGACTAGGGTACAGTTCTCTGCAAGACCACGGAAACCCACTGAGTGACCATGGGCACCTCACACACTCTTAGCCCCAGAAAAATCCCATTATAGAGTCACTTTAGGGTCACCATAAGTTAGAAATGACTTGAAGGCACACCAACAAATCACAGAAGAGCAACAGAGATCTTAAGAGACAATTGCCCAGTGAGGATGATTAATTTATGGAGAAGTGTGAAAACTTTGAGATGCTTCCAAGTGAGAGGTTATAAAAACCTTGAGGTGCCATGAGGGATGGAGAGAGACAAAGGGACTGATGCAGAGGTGCTGCAGTGATGCTGTCTGCCTCCCCTTCCCTAGGGAAGCTTGGTCATAGGCTGGACAAAGGGGTCCAGACTCCCAGCTTCCCATGATCATCCAAGACCTAGAAAACCAGCGGTATTGTGAATAGAATAGGAATGCTGAGCTAGTTGCGTTAGGGCTTATGTTTCTTTTTAACTACTCCTAAGTAATGCCTGAAGGAAGGTGCCTTCATGTACAAGACACCTTTTTGCTAATGTAAGATTACTTGCTTAAAATAAAAGCTTCCCTTTAAAGATGTCTTTTTTGCACGCTCTCTTCATGTCTCTTTGCTGTGTGTGTACGTGCATGCATACAGAGTTCCCATCTCCCACAGAAGAGGAAGAGAAGGTCTCTGTAGAGGTAGAAGTGGAAAGGTGCAAGTTAAACTTCCCACTAAGGGCCTTTCTGCCCTACACTGTTATACTGCTATTATTCCATTTTCAACATCCTGTGGAATTTTGGGGTTTGTAGTTTACTGAGGCCAAAGAGCTCCCTGGCTGAGAATTCTAAAGGCCCCTCCCTAAACTACAAACCCCAGGATTCCACAGGATGTTGAAAGTGGAATGATAGCAGTGTGAGGTGGAAAGGAGCTCAGCTGACAAACTGTCTGTGAGTCGTGTTTAAAATAAAAAAATTCTAAAAACAGCATTTTTGTATCACATAGCCCATATTGAATTTGTATTGTTACAGTCTCCCTTCAAATCTGTAAAAGTTTCTGGGAAACAAAGCAAAACAGAATCAGAAAAAACATATCTTTTATCCAGGGCTCTTAGCAAAATCGAGATACAGCAAAATCCAAAATCCATAAAACATTGGTACCTTTACAGGGCCAACTAAAAAACTAAAAATGTAGCAAAGGCACTGCTACAGTGAAGACAATAACAATGAATCACTGTTGCTCTCTACTGGCCATATAGGAAATGACAAATCATGGATAAAGGAAAATAGGAGAAAGCATAGTGCTTTCACCATAACAAATATAACAACAAGCACACACATTGATTACTATGTATTTCAATTTTTTCAAAAAATAGTTCTGAAATTTTCTATGGCATGAAATAAATAAAAGACCCTTTTTCTATCAGTCTGAAAGTGCTGAAGGGTTTAAGCTTATAATATAGGCACAATTGGTTGCTAGATCCATGGCCGCCGTAATCACTTGACTTTTTGCAGTTGAAATTCATAATATTGATGAAATGATAAAATTCAGTAGAGAGCGACTTACTGTTTCACTGAGTGCCCAATTAAGATACAGCGTTTTTAGTATTTAAGAAAGTTTCCTTGGTTCCTACTTCCAATTAAATGATTCCTTCATACCCTGGGAGGAAGGACTACATTTTTTGGGGAAAAAATCTTTCTTCATACAGTTTTAATCAACAGGAGCTAAAGTAATCACATTATGATAACAAATGAGACTCCCAGTGAGAAGTGCTGGAATTCTCTCAAGAATTCTTTCTTAAGTAGACATTCCTGTATGAAGGGAGCACTTCCAGCATTCAGTAGCACCATTACAGATTCCAACTTCCAACTGACCTAAGCAATTTCATTAACCAAGGTGCTGCCCTGCTACGCCACTGATTGCAAATTAAGGTTGATTTTAAATTCCTTTTGCTTGGAGATGTGGTCAGTATTGCTTCCAGGGACCAAGGCATCATTACAGAACTGCACTTTTAATGCCCTCCAATCATTCACACCATACCAGATTGAGTTGTGTACTGTAGATCCAAAAGGCAACATTCTAGGCCATAAAAAGCTGAGTTCTTTGTGCTTAGCAAAGAATTGTTATGAGGACAATAAACAGCAGACCTATTAATGTAACAATAAGTAGCAGACCACTTAATGTAACAAAAAAAGGCCAAACATATCCCTGTGGTTCTACACTTTTCTGCAGTTTATTTGTTCACAAGGAACTGTACCATCCTATGGTTGACAAGCCAGACTCACCAAACTGTTGCATTAAAACAAACAAAGATTGCCACTATAGGTTCATATTTTAATAAGTAAGGCAGGGCATCACTCTTGAATATTACAAAAATACCATTTGAATAATATTTTAGTCTTCTTAGACTCAACATGTATATAAAGCATGTGTATAAATGCATATAAATTCACTCCATGCACAAATAAAAATATTCAGTCAACTAATCTAACTAACTAACTAACTAATCAACAAACTAACTAATTGATGCTTACCTTACCACTGTGGTAAATTACTTTCCATTGCTATGTTACCCCAGAATAGGACAGGTCCACTGCCAGAACTTATCTAACTGCATTGGTGAGCCTGAAATTTCTTAGCCTTAAATAAAAGAGTATCTACAGAACTCTGCACCCTCCCTCCATATACAGTTAGCAATATTCTTTCATTTCAGAAGAGCTCTGCTGGTTACCCTTCTGTCATTTGAGGGGTAGCAGAGGGATATACAGTACGACCCCTGTATCCGCGGGGAGTGGTTCTGGGCCTCCTCGTGGATATGGGAATCCGTGGATAGTACCGAATGTTGTGGCAATTAGGCCCTGCGCCTGCGGCTGGAGGAGGGAAAACAGCAGGCAGTGCAATCCCGTGCGGCCCGCTGTTTTCAACTGCAAATAACTGAATCCGTGGATTATGAATCTGCAGATATGGAAATTATACTGTATAGAATAGGATCCCGGTGGTGGTGGTGGGCATGCCCAGGCAATGGAATGTTTTTCCTTTATGCAGTTGGCTACTGCTTTTTTAGGCAATAGAGAAGAATGACGCTGTTAAGCATATATTTTATCAGAGCACTTTCAGAAAATTTAGTTCTTGGTTCTTTGGAAGCAGCCTTGCTAAGGTTGTTTTCCAAAAAAAGAAAAAAAGGAAGAAGAGGAGGAGGAGGAATCATCATCATCATCAAATCCTAGAGTTGGAAGATACAACAGGGACCATTCATTCTAACATCCTGCCATGCAGGAACACACATCAAAGCACTCCAAACAGATAGCCATCCAACCCCCCCCCCACGTTTTCAAACCTCCAAAGAAGGAGACTCCACCACACTCTGAGGCAGCATACTCCACTGCCAGATAGCTGTGACCATCAGGAAGTTCTTCCTGAGGTTCAGGTGGAATCTCCTTTCCTGCAGCTTGAATTCATTGCTCCTTGTCCTAGTCTCTGGAGCAGCAGAAAACAGGCTTGCTCCATCTTCCATATGACATCTCTTCAAATATTTAAACATGGCTATCATGTCTCCTCTTAACCTTCTTTTCATCAGGCGAAACATCCCCAGATCCCTAAGCTGCTCCTCACAGAGCATGGCTTCCAGACCTTTCACCATTTTGGTCGCCCTCCTTTGGACACGTTCCAGCTTGTCAATAGCCTTCTTGAAATGAGGTGCCCAGAACTGGACACAGTATTCCAGATGAGGCCTGACCAAAGCAGAATAGAGTGGTACTATTACTGTCCTCAATCTGGACACCATACTTCTATTGATGCAACCAAGAATTGTGTTGGCTTTCTTGACTGAAGAGAAGGGGGAGGGAGAGGAGGAAGGGGAGGAGAAAGCAGCAGCAGCAGCCCCTTGGAGCATCTTAGAATTGCATATACCAACCTCTTTCTACCAAATAACCTGGGTGTATTCAATTACAACTCACAAAATTTGTCATACAGGGTTTGCAGTGTGACCTATCTAGAGGGAAATTTGACGTAAGTTTTAGAGACTAGAGTCTACTTCAGCAGATGCTGTTTCTGACCTCACCTAATGTGGTGGGATTATTTTATTTCATTTTAGCATTTTATGTTTTGATGATGGCAGCTGACTGCCTTGAGCATCTTAAAAACTCACCTAGAACATCTTAAGAGGAAGATGATATATAAGGGCTGACCCTTGCTGTGAACTTGCTAATGTACATCTGGCAACTACAGCCTTGCTGGCTTCAGGGACTTTAAGTGCTAGCTAACAGTAGGTGACCCCTGTTAATGCTAAATGGCACAGAGGTGCTGAAGCTCAATGAAAGAGCAGATGTTTACCAGACACCTGGTCTAAACAGAGCATATTTTACTGGCACTAAAGTGTTTTCTGTGTGCCCTTATTTTTTTGCTACCACTGAACTCTTTGTTGCACCTCTGCAGGCTTTGTTTCACAGTAATTTTCTTGGTAAAAGAGCAGCTTTCTCTTCTCCTCAAGTACAATTAATGTGTCATTTACAATGCACTCTGGACCAGAATATAGCAACTTGCAATCGCTGCTCCAAAAAAAGAGGGGGGATGCATTCCATAATCATCATAATTATTTCTCACATTGAGGGAACACTCAACTTTGCTATGGCAACTAAAGCTGGGCAAGCTGTTTCATTCAGGGAATGTGCAAATGCACCCAATTACTTTCTAAAACATCTGACCACCCACCTGTGTCCACTGGAAGTAGGATCTAGAATGTAACTGAGTATACAAAGAATGCCTAACATAATGAACAACATTAGACACTACTTCATTATGCAAATGTTGGCTCTAATTCTTAGTAATTATCTCTCTGAAATGGCACTTGCATGGCCTAGGTCATGGCTCTGCAGCACACAAAGGATAAATATTTGTAGATACTCAGTTCTTCCTCAAGATGTGTACAATAATATGCCACCCAGGTATGTAGGCCAGAGGATAGGGTAAACTCTGATGCCTACAGCTGGGCAACACAGGCAGTGGTTTAGTGCCCATGATGACAGGGGTTGGCTGACATTGTTTCCAAAATGCTGCTCAAAGCAAATGCCATGTACTTCTTGAAGTTTTGTCTTTCATCCTCACATTTAATGCTTGTATAAGGTCCTTGGCTTAATATGAATCCAAGCAAGAGTTGGAGTAAGTAGCCAAAGTAGGAGTAGAATTTGGTCCCCTTGAAGCCTGAGGCCCTGAAGTGCTCTTCCTGAGTTATTAAAGGAATTCAGGGTAAAGCCCAAGGGTGAGCTTCCTCTATGTGCTGTTTCTGTAGAACAGGGTCTTGAAAGCAGACCTGGAAAGACTTAATAAGGGTCCCAGAAAGGTCACAATGAATGTGCATTGTCATGACTTTTCTGTGGCAGTTATTAAGGGACACACTTAATCTGAAGCTTAAACAGCACTGCTGATCTACTCTATGTGTGTGGATTCAGCAGTGGAAGGAAAGCATATGGCAAGCAACACACACCAGTATGTTGTATGTGGGCCATGGGTTCTGCACCTGTACCTTTCAGGTTTTTATAATCTTGATTATCATTGCTAAGAAAGTGGAAACTTATAACATGAAATAATTGGTCAAAGTAGTAAATTATTTTACACAGTCACAGAAAAACTTTTTCATGCCTTTGTGACAGCATACATTTTTGAAACAACCAACTTAGATCAAATAACTTGCATCACCTGAACCAGAACAGTTTTAAGTGGAATTTAATTAAATGAGATATCAAGAGACATCATTTTGCAAGACAGAATAATGATTACACTTAAATGACTTAGACAACGACGTGTGACTGCTCCCACACTGAAAAAAATTGGAGAAGTTTCTGAAGGAAGGCACAACGTAGCATTTGATCGAGGCTCAGTGGCAACTAGAGGCACCCCTGTCAGTGGGGCAGGATTCTGTCTTGTGTTTTAATTTGAACTTTAAAAGAACTATCCAAGGTGCTGAACCCATGTGGGGACTAAGGTTCAGTGCTTTGGAGAAATCATAGAATCATAGAAATGTAGAGTTGGAAGAGACCACAGGGGCCATCCAGTCCAACCCCCTGCCATGAAGGAACACTCTCAAAGCACTCCCGACAGATAGCCATCAAGCCTCTGCTTAAAAACCTCCAAGGAAGGAGACTCCACTACACTCCGAGGCAGAAGATTCCATTGCCGGACAGCCCTGACTGTCAAGAAGTTCTTCCTGAGGTTCAGGTGGAATCTCCTTTCCTGCAGCTTGAATCCATTGCTCCTTGTCCTAGGCTCTGGAGCAGCAGAAAACAAGCCCTCTCCTTCCTCTACGTGGCATCCCTTCAAATATTTAAACATGGCTATCGTGTCCCCTGTTAACCTTCTCTTCTGCAGACTAAACATACAGACTAAATCATTTAAAGTTCAGATGAAAATCCAGAATGAATTCACACTTCAACACCATGGAATCCATCAGCTGTCACTGTATGCGCTGGTCTTTGGAAACATGTTGCAGAAAGGAGAGTTTCTCAAAAGGCTGTTTCCAGGCTCTTGAATTCCCTTCCAAAGGAGGCTAGGCTGGCTTATTCTCTATTTTCTTCTGTCAGAAGGCAAAATATTCTTTAAAAATTCAGACCCACCTTTGACATTTCACCAAGGTTAAAGATGAAGGGGGACACAGCATGGTAGGGTGGTTTAAATATTGGCCTATGACCCTGGAGACCAGGATTCAACTGCCCACTTGGCCATGGAAACCCACTGGGTGACCTTGGATACACTACACACTCTCAGAAAACCCCATGATACAGTTGCCTTAGGGTCACCATAAGCTGGAAACAACTTGAAGGCACACAACAACACAATAATTGTTGAAGGGGGCTGCTGTCTCTTTTTTATTGATGCATTCTAATCTATTTTTATATTTTACTAGCCTATTTACCTGGCATTACCAGGTATTTTCTCATAGGTAATACTTGTTAGAAATACCTTAGGAAATATTTTTCCTGAGGGAAAACACTGCTCTCCTCCTTGCTGCCAGGCCTTGTCTCCATAGCAAGTGGCCTATTCCAGTACTTGAAACTTATTCCCATATTCCCCAATCCAATCTGTATTCAGAATTGTTAACATACAGAGGGTTTGGTTTCTGAGGGAATACACTGCCCTTCTTCTTGCTGGTAGGCCTCGTCTCCATAGCAACCAGCCTGAGGCCCAAGAGGTCTCGGTTGAGAATTGTAAAAGCCCCTCCCTAAACTGCCAACCCCAGGATTCCATAGAATCTTCACAACCAGCCAATCATATGAAGTCTTCACCTCATACAGCCAATCGTATGAGGTCTTCGCCTGCCTGATGCAGACAAACAGACAAACTCACAGACAAACTTTGACTTTTATATAGTAGAAGATTTGTATTTGCTTTTATTTGAATCTAGTTATTAGCTACCAGGAAGTTCATTTTTGGCAGAAATGCAGGATATAACTATAATAATAATAATAACTATAACAATGACAACAAGAGCAACAAGAACAATAATAATAATTTATTTGCTATCCAAGGCTCAAGGCAGGGTACAACATAGATACAATTAAAAACAAATTATAGCGAAAACACACTAAAAACACAAAATCATTTAAAATACAAATATCTCATAATTAAAATATTTAATTAAAAGTACAATTAAAGTACAAGTACAATTACAATTACAGGTAAAAGTACAATTAAAAATAGACCAGGTAGGCCTGCTGGAAGCGATAGGTCTTCAGCACTTTTAACTTTTAACACATAGTCTGGAACTGCACATTTTTCCCCCATGGGCACACACGTGCATGTATCCAAATTCACTTTTTAATTGAAATTCCCCCATAGTTCCCAGCTCTACCTTGTGTACCTAATCCCTGGCCAGAAGTTAGGTCCTCACAAAGCACGCACTGAAAATGAAGCAAGCCAAGAAGATTGCTAAGCGTGAAAACTCATCCTTAGTCTATCACAAAAAGAGAAACTATTTGCATTCTCCAAGCTTCAAATAAAAGGTCTCTCATTCAGAGGACTGGGTGTTTTTATGTTTCTGGCCACTCAGCTGATTAACACATGCATTGCATGGTGTACTGTTTTATAACATTAAAAAGCAATTAAGTTAGGCAGGTTGGAGGATTGTTTGGCTAGGCTCATAAATAAATCAGCCCTCTTGGGAGCTCTTGTTACATTGTGTACAGACAGTAAATTTCCTTAGAGGGGAAATTACAAGTACAATCTTGCAGTATCCAAAATCAAAACCAGCATTGATACTAGCATTACTGTTATTTAGGAATGTAAACAATATTCTTAATTATTGTTTTCCAGTAAAAAAAAAAAAAGACAGTTGTAAAATGCATTCAGGAAAAATAATAGAGTAGTAAGAATTCAGCACAAAATCAGAAGACATAGAAGGAAAAGGGAGGCAGTTGATATTGCTGCCCCAGGTTTGGAGAGTGGCTAGAGAAATCCTCTCTTCAGCCAGATCCCCAAAGGAGTTTGTCCTTTCATGCCAGAAAAAGTTAAGCTGGAAAAGATGTAGAGGGAAGAAGAGGTGCGGGAAATTAGGGGAAGCTGCCCATGCCCACTTGACACTGACTGTTGATGAGCTGCATCCTTCCTCAGTATCTGCTGCTGACAGGTAGGCAAACAAGCAGGAGGCCTAAATTTCTGTCTGCCTGGGTCAATCAGGCCTAAGTTTCTGTCTATCCCATTCAAACTCACCTATTGCATCCTGAATTTCTGTCTGCTCAGGTCAAACTCACCTATTTTATTTATTTTTATTTTATTTATTTATTTGTATCCCGCCTCTCCATATGGATCGAGGCGGCAAACAACTACAAATAGCATGTATTTCGATACATTTTTCTATACATGCCCCCAACAAGCTGGGTACTCATTTTACCGACCTGTGAAAGGATGGAAGGCTGAGTCAACCTTGAAGCCTGGCAGGATCGAACTCACAACCTTGTGGCTTGCCGTACTGGCATTTCACCACTGCGCCACCATGGCTCCTTTTAGGAGGACTAAGTTTCTGTCTGCCCAGATGAGACTCACTTGTTGAATGGCTATGTTTCTTTCCACCAGGGTCAAGCTCGCCTCTGGCTGCAATGAGCTTTTGTTGCCATCTACTTTGTTGCCATCACTGTTGCTTCATTCTGAGATATGAGCCCTCCTTCTCTGCGCCAGGCAAAAGGCAAGGGAATGGGAGGGGGAAGCTGTAGAGGGGAGAAGGAAGGTACATGCATGCCTCTCCACCCCCAATTCCCTTGCCTTTTGCCCTCATGTATTTGTCTTCTTTCTCTATGCCCAGCAAAGGCTAGGGGATGGCAGAGGATAAGTGGGGAAGCACATGTGCACCTCACAAATAATCAAATTTGTTAAAGTCAAGCCTGTGAATGTGGAGGTAATGCCAGAGGTAATTGGTGAGGCAAGCATATCTGCTTTCTCATTTTGTCTCAGTTCTGCTGTTCATGCGTGATCATGCATTCTTGTGACACCTGCTATTTCCCTTGCCTGTGGCAGGCAGGTAAACATGTAGTAGAATAGCTACTGCATTAGAATTGCTAAATTAGAATTACATTTTCTCATGGTCGCTTAACTTGGATGGCTTTTTAAAAGATCAGTCAAATTTATAAAGAAGAATGGCTCCTAATCATGACAGCTGGCTCTTACAAATTTCCACTGGCAAAAGTATGGGGTGTGTGATTCCACTGAAACCCTCAGTTTCACCTCCCATGTTGGTCTGGAATGTTCCTCAACATTATGCAGTGGATTTTTCAGAGGACATATTGAACTGTGACAGAAACCAGTGAAAAACTCTTCCTTGCTTTCAATCAGTACGATTTGCCAAGGTCATTATGTTTTGCATGTGCAGTTTACAAATAACATTCATGGCATAATTTTTCACATTCCCTCTGTACTACCAATACACACATGTATTTCCTTGGGTAAAACAATGCAAAAAAAAAATCCCTTTGGTGGGATTTTATACAAGATTGCATCAAACATATTTTTATGCAATGTTCTGTGTGCTTGAATGCGTTGATAAAAACACTGCTTCTCCTCCAAAGAAACAGACGTAGATAGGATGAGAGATGAAGAATCTTGGCATAGCTCTGAATGAATTTGCATCGTGATAGTTGTTTATACTTTTTTCATCATGTATTGGTAGAGTTGAACAAGGAAAGATGTAGATTTATTTTGAAACTGTGGACTTTGCATTACTGCTCCCATCAACAACAGAACGGCAGAATAGTGAAAGTATGAGATTATTGAAATAGAATATTATCATAATCAACACATCAATCAACAATTCTTCAAAAATGACATTATAGTATTATAGAAGGGGCATAGCTGGGGGGTGCACATGATGTGGAAGGTCCACAATTCACTTCCAGAATCTCCAGGGACAGCTGGGAAAAATGCATACCTGAAACCCTGAAGCCCCACTGCCGGGCAATGTTGACAGAATATTGATGTGCCTTGTAGAAAACAACCTCCTATGTTGTTACACAACAATAAAAAAGTAAGTAATAATTTGCTGTTCTAATTTGATAACCACAATCAGCTAACTCAGGCAGCCCATACACTTTGGCTGTCTTTGAGCAACAAACAAAAATCCGTGGCAAAGTGTGGATGCTTTAATTCCAGAATTATTTCAAGCTGCAATTAAATCCTGGGGTGGGGCAGGGAGAGATGCTGAAAGTGGCTGTCTGCAGTCATGCAGAAGAAAGGAGAGAAGGAGGGGATACATGGGCAGTCCAGTTAGGTTGTTAATACCCTCAGCTCGAACCATTCCTTCCTTGGCCGGCCTGTTCCAACTTTACCAGGCTGGATTCAGAGGGAAAAGTTTCTCACTGCTACACATCCTAACTAAGGTTTACAAGACAGGGAGGTAGTTTTTCTCCACTCTGCATGGACAGGGCCTGTTCTTTAGTAAGAGCAGTAAAATGCTGCTGCATCCCTGCCAGCTTAACTTTCCTTGCTATAGAAAGCAAGCTGCCAATGATCAGACCTAGCTCTAGTTCCTGCACAAGCTCTCACCAGCCCTCCCTTTGTTTCTCTGAGATTTTGGAAAGTTTCTCTGGTGTTTCTGATCACTAGGGAAACTGCCCAGCCAATTTTACCAGATATGGCTGCCATAGTTCTAACAGGAAACCTAGTACTTCTTTTCCCTTCCAGTCACAGCTGAAACAAAGCTTCTAAACAATTAAAACCACCCTAAAATATTTTGTTATGTGTTCCTACTTGTAATTCTTAATATGCAGTTTGCCTCTTTTGCATTGATTTGATGTTTTTATTAGGATTATCACTGTTGTATGCCTTCAAATAGTTATTGACTTACAGTGACTCTTAAGGTGAACCTATTACAGAGGCCATTTCTGCACTAGACTGTTTTAGCACTATTATTCTGCTTTCAACATCCTATGGAATCCTGGGGTTTGCAGTTTCATGAGGGGCCAGCCAGAAATGGCCAGGGTTTTCTGAGGCTGAGTGTGTGATGCACGCAAGATCACTAGTGAGTTTCCATGGCTGAGCAGGAATTGAACCTGGCTTCCAGGGTCATCAACACTCAGACCATTACACCATACTGGCTCTTAAGGTCCTCCTTTTTCTAGGACATACCCACTTTTTTCAGACCTAAAATTTCTATCTGGGTGGATATTTAAGATGTCTGTGTTTTCTGACAAAATCCAGACTAGAGGAAATGGATAATTCAGCTAATGGAGCTCTGCAAGGAGGAAGAGAGATATGTCAGCCTAAAGTAGGGTGAGGGAAACCCTCAAAGCAGTCAGCTTCAGCCCTGTGGGGGTTACTGAGTGACTCACTGGCTTCCAGCTGGGTTGGAGTCACTGTCACCATTGTCATCCCTAAGGTCAACACACACTGTTCTATCCTGAGAGGAAGGCCCATCAGAGAGGAAGAGTGTGGGAGGAGAGGAAGGTTCCCTGCTGCCATTGCCATGATGGTGCCCAGCTGCAAGGAAGGCCTGTTTTGTCTGTTGAACTGACTCAACTTATAAGGGGTGGCTCCCCTTATAACTGCCCAGAGCTTATAGGCTATGTAAAGTGAGAGTCTTCATAGAGACCAATGGTTTGAATTAGTTGGTAAATGTGTTCTCTTTTCTCCTTCTCCAAAGATGGTAATCGTATTTTCACAGACCTATTCGTGAAGCTATTCACCACCCAGATAGACACAACCAGTTCAAATTCCCATCAATGGAATTTTATTGCTTCTTTGCAATTATATTATATGTAAACGAAATATCATTCATCATTTAGCTGCTCATTCACCCAGTTTTGAGATATCATTCTGAGGAGGGAGCTTGTTGTAGTCTGTTTCAGTGGAGGAATGCACAAACCTCACCTCTCAATTAACTTCCCCATTATCAATGTAAATGACATTGATGCAATAATTCAAGTAAAATGTATTATAAATCTGAATAACTTATAAAACTTAATTCTAAATGAGTTAGAATCAGACACATTTGAACCGCTGAGAAATCTCTCCTTTATTATAAAGGTGATGTATCAACCAAATACTGTCAGAGGGAAGTCAATGTATCTATTAAGGGATGAAAGAAAATGTGTTGAATGCTGGGTGTTGTTTTTTTAAAATCTTGACTTTTTAAATATAAATAATATGGAAAATAAAAAATATATAAATGAAATTAAGTTTCTGCCTGTTTGTTACCAAATCATGCAAAAATGGCTGGACAGATTTTCATCAAATTTAGAGGATGCTTGGGATGATCTAACTTGAAATAGGTGGTCTATGCAAAATTTTACTTTGGGGGCCCATGGAGGCAGCTTAATTACTTTTCATTGAATTTTCATCCAATTTGGAGGGTATGCTTGAGGTAGCCTGACTGAAAGGACCAAAACAGAAATTGTGTGTCAATCCATATATGTGGTATACATGTCATTCACTTTGGGTGGCCCTGGAGCATCTCAATTACTTATACAGATTAGTGCAGCATACCATTTGAAAGATTTCAAACAGGTGAGTTCAAAAAAATTAAGTTTTGGAAGTTTTACCATAACTATATAAATAATTTTAAATCCCTGGTCTAAACTCTGTTTTTATCCTGACTCACTAAATCCATTAGATTTCTCTACATGTTGAACTCCCCATCCAACAATTGATTGAATGGATCTATTATAGTTGGGACCAATCAACAAGATAACAATCCACATCTTGCTTGTTTGTTAATTTATCACAGGTAAATGTCTGGACAGATTTTAATCAAATTTGGGGATTTTGGGGATTGTCTGGCAACATTAGGGTACATGACATATATGAAATTTACTTTGGAGTTCCTGGAGGAACCTGAATTATTTTGTCATACAGAAACTATCTGGAGGGTAACCAGGAGAGCTACGCTCTCTGTTAAGGGCAACTGAGACTGAATGTGAGGAACATTTGAGCACACAAAGATATAGGTACTCATCTTCCAGAGCAATTGAAATTGAAGACCATTAACACTGGTTAATTATTCTCTGAAGTAAGGCTGGGTGCTACAGCAAGTTCGTAATAGGTTAAATAATGCCTACTCTACCTTCTCTGTCCTGATTCACTGTGTCAGTGGAAAGCCCTCATGTTCTTTTAATGTAAAAGCTGAGCATCTTTAGAAAGAAGGCTTTTCACTTTTTTTCCCTGGACAAATAACAGCAGCCTTCTGAAATCTCTTATGCTGCGTGTCCTCAAAACAAAAAAGCTGGCTTATATCCTGAAGGCAGACAATAGGGGTGGATGGGAAAGGGAGATGGCATAACTAAAACAAACCAAGTAATTTTGACTGACACTTAAGGACAAGAGGAGTCACATACAAACAATGTGAGTGTTGCATTGAATTTATGCATTCTCTTTCCAAAGCTAAATGGAACAGCAACAGGGCTGAAAGACTGTGCCCAAATAGTGAACCTATTTTCCAAGTGTGAATTCTTATGTAACTAACAGGAAGATATTAGCAGGTTTTGGAAAAAATCAAAGGTTTGCAGAAGTACTTCTTTAAAAAAAGAAAAGAGAAGAAAACCACAGAGAGGAATGGATGAAATCCCCAAACCTATCAGTGCGCACAGAACATGTTCAGTAACCATGGAATGCTGGAATGCTGACTGAATATTGGGAAAGTGGAAAACTGTATACCAGTGGTTCTCAACCTTCCTAATGCCACGACCCCTTAATACAGTTCCCCATGTTGTGGTGACCCCCAACCATAAAATCATTTTTGTTATTATTTATTTATTTATTTATTATTTAGTTAGTTAGTTATTTCCAACATCAAATAGATTGGAAACACTGCCCTAAATCACTGTCTGGATAGACTTCTAATGCCTAAAAACTGGTAACCCTCCCCCTTTTTTTAAGTACAGAAAGCGTCCATCAATGTCAGAATTAAGGCAGTAGTTCTAGTTCTGAATGTTGGATTTCTACAGTTTAAAAAGCCAGTCACTCCCAAAGGCAATGCCAAAACAGCCCACATTTTACACGAGGCGCAGGGAGGAAAGGACAGGGAGAGAGGAAAGATGGCGGCGGCATAAGCAGATGCGTTTTGTTTCACTCCCTTCCTTCCTCCCTCCCTTAAAGGGAGTGCGGACGCTGAACATACAAAAAGCGAGGAATGCAAGACAGTCAGGGCGAAGAACACAACACGTGTGTGTGGCAAACGCCAAGGGTCCACGCACAACAAAAGTGAGAGGAGAAAGTCATCCTGGCTATTTCTGCACTAGACTGTTATAGCACTATTATTCCACTTTCACCATCCTATGAAATCCTGGGGTTTGCAGTTTGAACCCCAGTGCAGGGGTCTCAGAAAGAACTGCTCCCATTGGCTGTGAGGCCACCTTCTTTTAAAAGGGGGGGCAGGATTGAGGAGTGGCGACCCCTGTGAAATGGTCATTCGACCCCCAAAGGGGTCCCGACCCCCAGGTTGAGAACCACTGCTGTATACATTAGTGGATTCGGGAAATGGAATGAAATATCTTGAATACTGAAAAGGAGGGTATGGTTGGCTGGGATCCTGAAGGAAAACATACCACGCTATAGCATTTTGTTGCAGGTCCCACTTGTATTTTAGATTGCTTAGATTGTGCATCAGTATTTGATGTTTGAGGATCTCTCTGGTGATGGCATTTGATAGCATTCACAGTTATACCAGTCTGAAATCTGTTCTTGAATCCAAAGAACCAAAAGCAGAAGGAGATATTGTATTAGTGATATCTTGTGCAAGCAGAAGCATAATTCTCCTTGCAGGGAGGTGCCACAGTGCAGCAAAGCTGTGAGCTATAGTACAAGAAATCTGACATATGAATGAGATGCAATCCACATAGCATGTGAGCTCTACCAGCCATTAAAATGGCTTGAATATGGACAAAGTGTTGCATAATATGTTTGTGTGAATGGACTTCTATTGATAGGGGGCAGCGGTCAATTTTTCATGGAGCATTTTTGCACTGGGTCAGAAACTGATGTTTTATGAATATAAGAGTACATAAGAAGAAGAGTACTGCATGAAGAAAAGAAAGCCTTTGGATCTAAGCTATTTTATTTTGGGTTATAGTCCAGATAATATCTATGTAGGAACTATGAACAGGATCCAATAATGGACTACCACTGGCAGGATGACAGAAGCCAGTAGAACTGGGAAGGGGCAATTCCCTTCCTCATTGCAGCCTCATATGTACCTCTAAAATTATCTCTGGAAAATCTCCAGAACCAGTTTTGGAGTGTCACAGAAGTCTTTAGGCTGGAAGAAAGTTCCAAAAGCTTCCCCAGAAGAACATCAGATTTGCCTCTATGCTGTTTTATATGATGTAAAACAACTATACAATTTTCTTTGTTGTCCTTGTGCCATTTTCATTCAATTATGAAGGGAAAGGACTAGAGCCTCAAAGAATTTACCCCGTCACATTTACTGTATTTTAAAGAAGCAGGAGTTTAAACTGTCTCTTATTTTACCAATTTCATTGCGTTAGCTTCATGTTTCCTATTTTCCCATCACTATTTCCTACAAAAACTGTATATTCAGTCTGGATATTATTTTCTCAACTATTCCATCACAGTCTCGTTAGTGAAGGGTACCATTAATGAAGGCTACCTTACCTATTGTCACTGTGAATCCACAAATCTAACCATATCATATCTAAGCATAACTGCATTTCGAAATCTTGGGGCTCAGTTTAAATAATTGCAGCTACAACATGAAGATTGTTTGCAGTACTTAATTTACCCTCTTCTTTTGCTCTCTCTCTCTCTCTTTTTTTTTACACTTGCTCATTACTTTTTCCAGTTTAATTAACTGAATATATAATATCCAACCTTAAGGTGAATTTAATAACTGGACAGAACTGCATAAGCCTACTGAAGTTATTTAAAGCACTTTGGTAATTAGCATGATCCATTATTACAAAGGAAATGCTACATCCCAAAAGAAAAAGTTGAGTTTAATTGCTTGAATTTATTTTTAAAATACATTAACTTCATTTTTTTTTTACATTTTACAGAAATCTGGGTGGAAGAGTCTGATCAAAAGGAGTGATTCTATTAATATGAGTGTCTTTTTTTTATAGAGCTCTGCACAATTCTATCACTGTCTAAACTTATTTTAATGCAGCAAGCTCCTTGGTCATTTTCACTCAGATTAATAATTACCACTGTGAAATACGCTTCCTGTATCTTACCAAAATATGCATACAAGATAGTAAAAACAATTCACTGCTGATTCAATAAAATTTTTGATTCATAAAACAATAAAATGGGAGTTTAAAATATAGTTATTTTTCTGTATGAGTCAATACACGCCCCTTTCTGGACTTGGAACACCTAAAAACAGTGGTACATGCACTGGTAACTTCACGGCTTGACTTCTGCAATGCGCTCTACATAGGGCTACCCATGTGCTTAGTCTTAATTAACTTCATTAACTTCAATTAATTCAGAACATGGCAGCCAGGTTGGTCACCGGAAGATCTAAAACTCATCACATAACACCTATTCTGAAGTCTTTACACTGGCTGCCTATTAGTTTCCGGGCACAGTACAAGGTGTTGGTTTTTACCTTTAAAGCCCTTCATGGCTTGGGGCCAGCCTACCTGCGGGATCACTTTCTCCCATATAATTCGCCCCGCACATTAAGGTCCTCTGGGAGGAATTTACTGCAGTCAGCCAGAAGTAGGTTGGCTGCAGTTACCCAGAGGACCTTCTCTTCTATCGCTCCCAAGTCATGGAATGGCCTGCCGGAGGAGAGCCGGCATATTACCAGTCTTGACTGCTTTAAAAAAGCAGTCAAGACTGTTCTCTTCCGACAGGCCTTCCCAGACTAATGTTCCACCACCTCTCATCAATTATCCCTTTGTTTTTAATTTTGTTTTTAATTTGTTTTAATAATTAATGTGTTTTAAGGGGATAGAAGGGTTGGTGGGTGGGGAGGATGGGGTACATTTTAATGTTTTAATGTATTTATATATTTCTGTAATGCCGCCTCGATCCACTGGGAGAGGCGGGATGATGATGATGATGATGATGATGATGATGATGATGATGATGATTATTGGACAGTCACACTGACACAGCTTTAGTTGCCTTTAAGAAACAGAAGTGCAGTCCTATGATAAAATGCTGTAGCGTATCCCTTGTGCCTATATATGTTCACATGTGTTTTACTTGAGTCTGTGACTTGAGGGGCTGAAAAATCAGTTTTACGGGCATCATTCATGCTGGCTGGGGGATTTACAGTTCAACAAAGTGAATTTTCTGAGCTATGCAAATAAGAAGGATGCTGTTGGCATGACAGCTGATGAGCTTCAATACAGCCAGGCACCCCTGCTGTGAGAGTTCCACAATACCCTCCCAAATATCCTGATTTGGCACAGACAGTTTTGATTAATCCCTCTGTTCCATTTTTTTTCATCTGCTTCTAAAATGTCCCAGTTTCCTTCTCCTCCTGCCACCTCCCCTCTTTGCCCTCTGCTTTGTTCAGTTACTGCAATGAAAGGAGTTTGCACTCAGTTAACTCAGCAAGAGGGAGACGGGGTGTGTGGAATCTTTCCCTTCCTTATAGCCTCAGGCAAAAGCAAACTGCTACAGCCATTCCTAGCTTGTGTGTTCTTCCTCATTAATAACACTTTCCATCTTGATCAGATTGTGATGTTGCTTGGCCACATATATATGTCCTGATTTTCATCTGTTAAATGTTGGAGGGTATGAAAGAATGGGGCACCAAATTCTGACTGGCCATTTCTGCCCTACACTGTTATAGTGCTATTATTCCCCTTTGTTACCTCCTTGCCAAACCCTGTCCCAGGGTTTACAACTTTGATATAAAATTAATCTAACCCACCAGAGAGGTCACTCGAATGTGCACGTAGGCAATCAATGGTCATACCATCTAAAAAGACCAGGCCAGTAAATATCCCCAGTCACGTAGCAACAGAAGACCTCAGGTTATTGCCCTGGTGGACAAACGGTCTTTAACCTTTTAAGGAGTCCACTTGAAGGGAGCCAAAGTGTTGGGCACTGGAAGTAATAAACCTTATCAGACTCATCTCCAGAAACTCACTCCACAGCCTCAAAGCAGAGGAAGATCCTGTTATTTAGATGATCTTCCGATATCAGAGAAGTGCCAGGCGTGGAGATGTTTTGCTTTCTGCCCTGTTTGTTTGTTTTCCCTGGAAAAGGATTTGCCTTCAAAGTAAATTTTTCCTACAAATAGTCCATGTTTAGAAAGGCTAGAAAGGACAGGACACAGGAGGGATTGCAAGCAGAAAAAGGTGATGCAATGCTGTGATGTTCTATCCCTGCCTCTCTAACAGAAGACTTCAGGAGAGGTGTAGTATACTTCCTATTTTCTTTTCACTCTTTAAGTCTATTAGCCCTTGAATGAGTGTGGGTGTGTGTGAGCTTAAGTACAAACTATTGTTCAATATAGTCATTCACTGGACCGTTGTCTATGATTTCTGACTGAGCCAGACCCCATAAACATTGGGTTAAAAAGATCCTAATTACCCTGCCCTCTTTGCATTGCTAAAGCAGTGCTCAGAGAAATTTTTCCCCACAAGAGACGATTTTGACAGCTTTGGGAATCCCCTTTAAAGGAGCCCAAAGCGAGCAGGGTAACACCTTTCAACCTCCTATGGAATCCTGGGGTTTGCAGTATAGGGAGGGGCATTTAGAATTCTCAGCCAGAGAGCTCTTTGGCTTCAGTAAACTGCAAACCTCAGAATTCCACAGGATGTTGAAAGGGGAATAATAGCACTGTAACAATGTAGTGCAGAAATGGCTGTTGTAGATGTGGGGTAACAGACAGAAGACACTGGCTGAGGCTCCTGGATTGTGTCTTTACAGATCTTGGACTATGTTCATACACTTATTTAGAAAAGGTGGGTGTTCACTTTGCAAATTTATAAATTCTTTTTAGTATTTTTGTAAAGTTTGTAAATTCCTTTTAGTATTTTTCAGTTGGGCCAAAAGTTTAGTGGCTGGCTGAACCTGTACACCAGAAACATCAGCCCTACAAAGGGTTATGCCATAATAAATCTGTCATCCTTTAACGTTCCACAGGATACTTGCTTGCAGATTAATACAGCCACCCCTCTGGATTTCTCCTTTTTTAAATTAAATGGTTTCTCAGCTGAGTGCGTTCAGATACTCTACCTTTGACACATTTTTGCAGGGGGAAATTCTGGCTGTGCTGAAGACCTTTAAAAGGGATGCATAATTCACTCTTCCTTTCTTTGTGAAAATTCATAAATAGATTGTCTTGAGAAAAAAAGTCACAAAAAAGCAGGCCTTCCCGCAAGCACTAATTTTAATGTGTTGGGAAGAATTTGCTTTATTCTCCTTGAATTCCACACGTTAGCGGATATTACACATGGGTTAACGCACATGAGAAGTAAAGCCAATTAAAATTCCACCGCTTCCACAGAAAGCAAAATGGATTCAGCATAACTCAGCCTTCCAGATCTTTTCACTTGATGTAAATTACAAAATGCAAATATTTATGTCAACTCAAACAGAACCTTTGATATTATTTTAAATGAACCCAGCTACTAACTAAAGACACTGTGGAAGAAAGAGTACAAGGCAGGAGCTTTCAAGCACACAACCCTCTCTGTCCGCATAACTTTGCCGAAGGCTTAAAATTCTGCCAACACTCCGGTTGCCATACTATGGCACATAATGTGAGTGTTAGTTTCTCACATAGCTGGGTGTATAGGGTAAATCAGGAGAGCAGCATTTGTCAACAAGGAACAGTGTGAAGATTAATGGGTAACTGCAGAGTTTTACACAAACAATACTTCAATCAAATATATTATATTAAAGCTGATTTTTAAAAGCACCAAAACACTCTAGTAAAAAATGTGGCCCAGCTAGGAAAACCACTGCAAAAGTTCAGCTCTTTGGGGTGGGGGGAGGATCCAGCAGGTCTCCATAACTTCTGTCCGCCGCTTGCAATAAAATATAGGATTCTGTGTCCTAATTCATCCGAGGGACGATGTCTAGAAGATTCTACCTCAGAAGAAGGACTGTAAGAATAACTGGCTCTTCATGTCCTTGTCAGTGATGAGGCTCAGGCTGTGAAGAATGCATGCTGTTTCGAAGCTTTGTGTGTGTGGAGGGGGGACTAATCTTTATATTTGTATGTATTTGTTGTTGTTGTTATTGTTGTTGTTGTTGTTGTTGTTCTTTGCCCACCCTAAGTCCTCCCCGAACCTATCACAGGGTTTTCTTGGTAAGGGGTTTGTTCACAGGGGAGCTGCCTCTGAGGCTGAGAGAGTGTAACTTGTCCCAAGTTTGAGCTATGGTCTGCAGAGTCATGGTCCAATGTTCAAACCACTACACCACGCTGTCTCTCTTATATTTGTATTTGCCCTCTAACAATTTCTCCTTGATTTTCTAGAACATTTCTAAGAGATTCAGGGGGTGGTAAAAGCTTCAGTCTATCAGGGGGAAGTCCTACTGCTTTGAAGATGGCTGGACTAACACTGTTGCTCTTGCTCCTGTCCCTCAGCTTCATTGATAAAAGAAAGACCTTCAAATCCTTTTTGTAGTACCAAACAAACAAAAGGATCCCCTGGTCCTTCTACTTCTATGTGTCACATTCCTCCAAATATTTATATCCTGTGCTTGGGAACCGACTGAGGAGGACCTCAGAGACATCCTCCATGTGTTCCTCATCCAGTACAGTCTGTTCTGCTCTATCCAAGAAAACATCATGCTCCCTATTATGCTGCAGAGTGGATACACAGCTCTCAGGTTGCTGGACCTTCTCTTCCAACAGGGCAACCAATTTCCACTTACTGCAGGTGTAGCTTCCCACATCCTCTGGTAAGAACACAAACAAACCACAGCTCTTGCAGATGACTTGCATCAGCTCCCTCACCATCCATATTCATTGGTCCTAAGTAGGCACTGAAACAAAACTCTGGGCCTTCCCCGCACAACAGCCCCCCACTAAAGGTTCACATGAAATACCTCTTGGCCTTGCTGTCTGTTAGCCGAGCTCCTGACACCATCTTGGAGAATGGTGGATTCCATCTCCATCTAGCTAACAGCAACCGTATCTCAATAAATAAATAAATGACCTGAAACGTTCTTTCACTCAAATTGCCTCAGTCTGGAATAGACAGGGTCAAGCAGCATGTTGCTTACTTTGAAAACATTCATGCTGGCAAAGTAAACACTCAGCAAACTCTTGCATTAGACATTGAACATTCAAATGATCTCCCTCAAAGGGACAAGGGGCAAGGGGCTGATACATCAAGCAGCAGAGGACTCCCTCAAAAATGGAAGAGATGGTCTTTTCACAACATATACTTAACCACCTGTTTTTGTAAACATGCATTGGTATCTTGGGGGGGTCTTTGGAGGATTTTAAGTAAAATCAAATTAAGGAAAAGAAAAAACACATTGGGGAAGTACACAGGGGGATACTGTGGTCCCCAAAACACCTGGCAGTTGCTAAGCTGTGAAATAGAAATCCATGGAGACACCCTGTAGAATGCAAAGTGGGAATGTTGAGCTGCCTAATACTGAGACAGCAGAAGCATGAAAAATATATGCTTTCATTGAATATAAATATTTAGAAAGAAAGAATTGATTAGTTCACTACCATTTCATACCGAATTGACAGAATATTCCCTTATAAATCCTAGAACCAGCAATACTGAAAGAAAAGGGATGAGGTAGATAGGTGTAGTTTGCCAAACAAAGAGTGGAGTGGGGATGATTTTTAAAAGTCACAAATTTTCTGGTTTTGTGTGTGTGTGTGTGTGTGTGAGAAAGGGTAACTTGACACATCAAGACACTTTGTCAAGAAAATAGTTCAAAGTTGTTTTCCCCCACATAATTTGGAACTTAAAAAAAAGAATTTATGCAAGAAACTTTTTATTTCACAAAGGGCTTTTTTGTGCAAACAATAGTCATTGTGCAAAACTGTTTTATGTGTAAATTGTTTTATGTGTGAAAAATTTGTTTGGAGGGTGCTGAGTTGGGTAGGGCTATGTTAGAACAGTGATTCCAATCTCCTGATGCTGAAGGACTTCAACTATCAGAAGCGCCAAGTAGCATAGTCCAGTGGTGAAAAATTCTAGATGTGGTATCCCAACATGTTGGGAAGAACTGGGTTATGCTGATTCTTCCAAAATTACCAGTAATAATCCAGTTTGGCCGAGCTATTCAGTGACACACCATGTGTACATGCACAGTAATGCGAGTCTAAATCAGAGGGGGAACTCATGCAGTCCTCCAGATCCCATTGGACTGCAGCTCCCTTCATTCCTCATCATTATGCTCTAAAAGCACCAGATTCCGTCTGATCTTGGAAACTTATTAGGGTCAGCCCTGGTTAGTACTTGGATGGGAGATTGCCAATAAATACCAGGTGCTGTAGGGCTATATTTCAGAGGAAGGAACTGGCAAAACCACCACTGAGTATTCTCTGCATAGGAATACCCTGTGAAATTTCCTGGGATCATCTTGAGTCAACAGATGACACGAAGGCACTTACACACGTAGCTAGCAGTCCAACAATATCTGCAGGGCTGCATGATTTTACCTTTGTCCTAAATCCAATTTCTAGTTCTAGCTAGATCCACTGAGTGAAAGGAACTTACATAAGTGTTGACCTACTAAGTCCTTATTAATTTAATGGATCTACTCTAGTTGGAACTAACAATTGGATTCAGGTCTCAGTGTCTTTTTCTGCCAGGGATCATGGGTCCTGTAGGTTATATGGAAGGATGGCTTTTTCCCCTGGTTTGGAAGAAGGAAATAGTACAACCACAGGTAAGTAGGCTGAATGGGGAGTAAAGAGAATTGTGGCTGGAGCATGCCTCAGTTCTCCTCATAGGAATGCAAGCCATACAGTTTCTGTAGTGTGAATAGTTGCCCCATACTTTGAGTTGAGTTCTCACTGGGAGTGGTAGAAACTTTTAAAAAGTCAGCAGTTTGTGTATTAACATATAAATAATCACAAAACCACACGGCACATTTAGCATTCAAGTTCTTGGAAACTGTTCACAAAGCCATTTGCAAGTGTCAGCTACATCACTGCACCACTATTCTTTAACTGCCCCTTTGAAAAACCTAGCAATAACATTCTCTAGTCAAATAGAATTCACCTTATGAGTTGTTAAGCCTAATTATTTTATATGGTAAAGAAATTACTTCTTTTATAGCTAGCAGAGGAACCTGGAAAGAATTTATGAAAGTACAGCCTTTGCAATTTAGAAAGCTGCCTGTATGCCATCTATTTTGAAAGCATTTATGCCCTCTGCTGGTGTCTGGTTAAATTGCTAGTTTAAGTACATTAACACTGGCCATTTCCTCACGGGGCGAGGGAATTGTCCCGTGACGCTACTCACTGGACTTTTGGGCTCCCCAGTCCGGTCCATGCTTCTCCGTAGCAGTCCGTGGCCGCCGTTCCGCACTGCTCTGGGGATGAAAATGGCGGCTTCCGGTTGGTCTCGACTAGCTCCTGAAGCTCGCCAGCCTAAAGCCCACCCCTGGCAGATCGCAGGCTCACACCAATGCGAGCCTGCAAATCTGCATATAGGAGCAAGCTCGCAGTGGCGCGCTCTGTGCTTTTGAACGGCCTGTTTTTAGCGGTCTTTCAAAAGCACGCTGGATGACCACTTGGGGTCGTTTGGGAGTGGGCTGGACTGCAGATCTACATTAAGTAGGTCCGACCCAGTCTGGTCCTAAGTGCAGACGTCCTCCCTGGAGGACGCTCTGCCCCATTTAAAAAACCCCGTGTGGAAATGGCCACTGTGTAATATGTGTGTCTGTGCCTTTAAGCAGCCTGTCGACTCATGGTAACCTCATGAATTTCATAGGGTTTTCATACGTAAGGAATACTGAGAGGTGGTTTTGCCAGTTCCTTCCTCTGAAATACAGCCTACAGCACCTGGTATTTATTTATGGTCTCCCATCCAAGTACTAACCAGTGCTGACCCTACTTAGCATCCAAGATCAGATGGGATCTGGCACCTTCAGGGTATTTAAGGCAAAGGCAAACCCATTCTGAATAAATCTCTTTCTCCAATTTGGGGCCCTCTAGATGTGTTGGACTACACCTTCCAGAATACTCCAGGCAGTTTAGCTGAAGAAGGCTATTTTGGGGATCTTAACTGGCTTGATAAACCAAAAGATGAATGACAAACTTTCCACTAATTCAGTCTGTTTACTTCTCTTTCTCTATCTCTCTCCCTCTCACCTCCCCCCACAACTTACCTTTACACAAGCACGCAAACTAAACAGAAAGGAAGAACTTTGCATTACATATAATTTCAGGATTATAGTTTATTGAATAAAAAACAAGCCAGGATTTGGGGAAAAAGAATGAAACAGTGTAAACTAGTTTACAGATCTGCCTTTTGCCTTCTTTGGATAGGAAAAAAAAACAATTCTGCTTTCTTTGGATACAATGAAAGAATAATCCCAGATTCTTACATCATACAAAAATCTTTCTTTCTCAATTTGACTGCCTGCTCATGCCAAAAAGGACAATAACTCTACTCATTCATTTATCAAGCTATAATGAGATGATTTATCAAGCTATACATAAAGTGGTCTGTAAATGTGACCAAAGTGAGGTTTCACAGCATGAGGAAAATAGGAAGAAGAATAAGATGAGCGGACACAAGGAGATTCATGAGAAAAGCTTAGAAGAAAATTTAGTTGTCCCAGCAGTCCTCATGAGAGTGTGGTCCAGCTGTTTCTCTGGCAGTTGTTTATCTTATACAATCTGCATAGCTTTTCACAACATGGAATAATGGGATAATCTACTTCGGACAAGCATTCTACCCATTTGCTTTGGCTTCTGGAGGGTAAACTGGATGCTTTGTTAAATATGTGGTCTGCAGAGAAGCCTTGCAAGGAAATCTATAAAAAGCTACTTTGGAATGGGACCACCACATACACGTAAAAGTTTAAACACTGCCAGCCAGTGGTTCTTTTCCAGTCACTTCCATCATGTGGAGACTAAAAAAGAGAAAGCTCAGCTGGAACCACATGTTTAGCCCTTGGAAAGGAAAGAAGGTAGGAAGGAAGTGAGATCTGAATTTTTCCTACAGGTGTGTGGTAGACCTAATCTGCCCCTCAACATGAATAGACTTCCTCTGGGATCTCCTGACAGTCCTCTGGAAGTCCTTCAGGTGATGGTGTCAGTGGCTGCTGCTATTTATATTCCACTTTTTCTCCAAATCTGAGGCTCAAGGCAACTTAAAATAAGAACAATACAGCTGAAAGCATGCACAAAATCCCATTAAACTGGGATTAAAGTGAACCTCAAAATGGAATTAAACGATTTACAATATTAAAACTATTTAAATATACACCTTAAAAGATGAAAAGCAATTAAAAATGGCTGTTATTGCTATGTATCCAGCTATTGGAAAATGAATGTCATTGTCCAGCTACAGGAAAACGAATGATGCCACTGCTGTATCTTGAGCTATAAGAAAACACCGGGATGTCTCTTTGCTGCTTCCCCACTCTTCCCTATCCAGGTAATGGCTGTGGGAGGGGATGCAGCAGAGAAAATGTTGGCTTTTCAAGAGGGAACTTTGACTGATTTTAGTCAGTACAGAATTCCAACCTCTGTAATGGTCAGTGAGATATAATGGCATAAATTGGATTTAAGCCATTTTAACTTGCTAACAGGATGTGAAAAATTTAGGGCAGAATGTTGGACCATGAATGTACAGGAGACAGCCTCTCCAGAATTTGTCTTTCTCAACCAGATGACTTCCTGATATGTTGAATTACCATATCCATCATCCCCAGACAAACTCCATATGCTCTGGGATCATGGGAAATGTAGTCCAATATATCCAGAGGGTACTACGTTGGGAAAAGCTCTTAGATGTCTTAGCTAAGACCTTTGCCCTTTTCGCATTAAGTCTTCTCATGCGAGCGGGGGAGGGCGGCTCGCGCAAGAAGCCTTCTCTGGGAGGCTGCCGCTTCCCCCTCCTTCCTTCTGCAGGCGAAGGAACGAGCGTGGAAGCGGCAGCCTCCCGGAGGCGGCGGCGGCTCGCGCGTCCATCCATTCCCCCCCCGCGTGCGTGAGAAAGGAGCCTGTCCCCTCCATCCCCCCCGCGCGCGAGAGAGAGAAAGGCGCTCGTCCCGTCCGCCCCCCGCGCGCGCGAGAAAGGCGCTCGTCTCGTCCGCCACCCTGTGAGCGCAAGAGAGAAAGGCGCTCGTCCCATCCACCCCCCCGCGCGTGAGAGAGAGTAAAAGGCGCTCATCCCGTCCGCCCCCCACGCACGCGAAGCAGGACGTGTCGCGCGAGCGCCCCGCCCCGTCCCTTCCTTCCGCAGGGGCGGAGGGAAGGAAGCGCGACCCGGCCGGCTCCCGACGCTCCGCACGAGAGGTAAGTGCGCAAGGGCGCCGGGAGCGTTGCGCGAGCGCGGGTGATTTTCACTTGGAAGAGAAAATCAAAAAACCCGCGCTCGCGCCGCTTCAGCCCCATGAGCCCGGCGGAAGTGGGAGTGCGTCGTGTGGAGCGACGCTCCCACTCCCGCGAGGCTCACGGGGCTGTCGCGCGAGAAAAGGCCTGTGCGAAAAGGGCCCTTGATTTGAACACTGAAAATTCAAGAGAAGAAGGTTTATATCATGTACTCCAGGGTCAGTCCTCGTTAGTAATTGGATGGGAGATCACCAACAAATACAGATGATGTAGGCTATATTTCAGAAGAAGGAATTCTTAAAGCCATCTTTGAATATTCCTTGCCTAAGAAAGCCCTATGAAACAGGGCTTTCATAAATCAACAGATAATGTGAAGGTGCACTCCAGGCAATCCATTCCCACCAGAAAGTAGCCTGCAGCTCTCTTGCAGGAGTTGAAGAATGTACAGTTGGTCCTCCACATTTGTGGATTCAGCACTCGTGGATTTGACTATTCACAGGTTACTTTTTATTTCTCTATTTAATTTATTTTAAACAATTCTTACCCTATTTGCCTTTGTCATGTAAGTGGAGTGGAAGTGGACCATAGAATCATGCTGGAGGACCTAGAGATTCCTAGAGAAAACACCTTTCTAGGCATTGTTAGGTCCTCCACTGTGACTCGATGGCCCGCTTCAGCTGGAAGATGACCATAGAATCACTCTGGAGAACCTAGAGATTCCTGGAGAAGTGGCTTTATTTTTATTCATATTTTTCCCCACTTTTGTGGGGGTCTTGTGCCCTTAACCCCCATGAAAGTAGAGGGCTCGCTGTATTATTGACCTCTCCAAACACAACACAGGGAGGTTTGGAATAGACAAAAGGATACTCCACAAATTAGATAGTTAAACTATGGAGTTTTCTGTCAAAAGTTGGCAATGGCCAGCAATGTAATGCTGAAGCAGACATTCTGTAAACACATAGTAGAGGCTGAGCATTCCTTATCTGAAATGCTTGGGACCAGAAATATTCTATATTTCAGATTTGTTTGTTTGATTGATTTTGGACTTTGGGATACAGCACATGTACCTGTATATAAAATGGTGTAGGGCAGCAGCAGAGGTGGCTTTAAGCCCTGGTAACCAGACATGCATTCTTCAAGTTCCTTGGCCTGTCAGGAGAAGACAGAATTGGGAGGGAGGGAGATGGTGTGGCCAAGCTTGCAGCCAAACTTTGCACAGGTGGTATCTACAGTGGCTGCTACTACTCCTCCTCCACAACTACCCCCTCTTAGCTGAATTGAGCTCTGGAGGAGGATGCAGCAGTGGTGACTGCTAGCAACCATCGCTAGCCTTAGCTCAGAGGAGACTCCACACCAAACAAACAGCCCCCTCCTCTCCTCTACTTCCTGTTTCTACTACCTGAGCCTGGAGCCCAGTCAGTCCCTTTTCTACCCGTCTTCAGCAGGTGAGAACCCAGTAATCACAGCCAATTCTAACAGTAGCATTGTCAGGGCTGCCAGACACCAGCTTCCACCTTCAAGGCAGCCGCTCTGATGTTCCTGCTAGCACATTCAGCTGGAGAGAGACACAAGGAACTGTGAAATGTTGGGAGGTGTGGATTCCTGCCATTTCACAGATCCTCATGTCTCTCTCCAGCTGCACCTCTCTCCAGCAATATCTCTCTCTCCAGTCCTACAAGTACAGAATAGATATGTGTACTGTAACCCCCCAAAATTCAGATTTTTGGAGCATTTCAGATTTTGGCATTCCAGATAAGGGATACTTAACCTGTATGCAGTTTTCCCTTGGCTTTTGCTTTATTGAAGTACAGGAACACCAGAGGCCCATGTGTCTGTCCATGTGTGCATGGCTTTACAAAAATGCTACTATACTGTGGGGGGAGGGATCTTTGTTGATGCTGTTTGATTAATATTAATAACTTCATTTTTATTTTTAAAAAAGGTATTCTGTGAATAATCTAAGTTCTCTTTCTGCCTGCAAAATACCAGTCAAATATTTTCTGGTCCAAAATAGAACAGATGGACAAGGTTCAAGGGATGGAAAGTTGGTGGCATAGCAAATGGTGTAAGGATTGCAGAGGATTTAATTTGTATAATTATTGGATAATAATTTGTAAATTGCCATTACACGGCCATTGGCAGTATTATCATACTCTGGTCCCTGTGAGATTGTTGCTTCTGATCCCTCATGTGAAGTGTGCTTGAAACCCTCTGTCTTCTCCATGCCCTGTGCTGGTTGGCATAGACCACAAATGTGTGTTTGCAAGCAATCTTCTTTCTACCATGTAGTGACTAAAAGCACAGTATTCTTATCAAGCCAGCCAAATAGGAGTTTTATCTTTACTTCATATTGTCCCCTAATGAATAAAACGGCAAGTGGACTGATACCATCAGAACAATCCAGAGAGAAAAACGTGCCTCAAATCCAGGCAATCATTATGTTCTCAAATAAATTATTCATAGTCATGTGTACCCTCGCCACTTAAAGTGATTGCAAATGAGGCTGGAGCAAAGAGAATGCGAGAGCAGCAGATAAAGTGTCCTAACAACCAACATCTGCACAATGTACCTTAAATTGAGATTTAGGGTTTTAGATCCATTTACACCCTTGCAAAGTATGCAATTATGGGCTGAGCTGATTTCCGGCTCCAGCCTGTGGCACACGAGTTTCAATAGCAAAGGTTTCCTTCTCTGGAAGGCTGCCACGGTCCTGATGCACCATTACAGACATCTGCAACACATTAAAACTGTACCATTTGTTATCGCTAAGCAGCAGGAACAATGCCTTGTGTCTAACTGAACAAATCACATGATTAACTCAAGAGATGCTACAGAATAAATATTAGGCATCCAAATCCTTCCTTTTAGCAGAGATTTCAGTGTGGTGCAGTGGTCTGAACACTGGACTATCATTTGGGAGATAAGGGTTCAAATCTCTACTCAGCCATGGAAACCCGCTGGGTGACCTTAGGCAAGTCCTCTTAGAGGTAGGCAAAAACAAACCCCTCAAAACAAATCTTGCCAAGAAACTCCTGTGATAAGTTTGCCTTAGGTTTTCTGTAAGTTAGAGCAACAAACAACCTCCTACTCCTCTGCATCAAAAGTCCAACACAAAGCTAATAGAGTACTTTTTCACAGAGATAACCCCAAGAGAAAAAGAATGGGCCATGGGTGGCCTGTGCACATTCTACATGTCAGATGCTTTGTCTTAGCTTCACTCATTGGAATTCTATGAGCTGATGCACAAATGCAGTGTAACAGCCAACACAATTACTCAACATTCTCTGTCCCACAGCTGATTGTGTGAACTTCTTCCACAGAAAAATGCATTTTGCCTGAAGTGTTTATGCTCAATCCATGACCACTCTTTCCTATGCATAATCATTTAATATTTCAAGCCACTGCACAATAAACACGCTCATGCAACTCATACAAAATTTAAAAAAAAACTTAAAAGAGTTTGGGAACCATTGACTTAATATGGGTTTACAAAATCAGCACTCATCAAAATTACATTTTCTTTCTAGTATTCAAATGGCTCTACAGTTTCTCTTTCATCTTCATTTCTTTCACAGATGAGAAACATAGAGCATTTCCACACTACACTGTTAAAGTGCTATTTTTCTACTGTCAATATCCTGTGGAATCCTGAGGATTATATTTTAGGGAGGGACATTTAGAAGTCTCAGACAGAAAGCCCTTTGGCCTCAGTAAACTACAAACCCCAGAATTCTACAAGATGTTGAAAGTGGAATACGCTGCCTCAGAATGTAGTGGAGTCTCCTTCTTTGGAGGTTTTTAAGCAGAGATCTGTCAGGAGTGCTTTGGGGGTGTTCCTGCATGGCAGGGGGTTGGACTGGATGGCCTGTGTGGTCTCTTCCAACTCTACATTTCTATGATTTTATGATTCTATGAATATAGCACTGTAACAGTGTAGGGGGGGGAAAGGCCCAGAGACTAAAGTATAATTGAGCCATTACATGTAATCTGAAAAATGTTTTAAAAAAATATGTGATAACATGCAAGGCCTTACACTGTCTTTTAATGCTCTGCTATGGGTGAGCATTGCCTTTATGGAACTGGGTTCTATTTGATCCTGTATGCAGTATTTTCTAATTTTTGTGTTAGTTGTATATTGTATCCTATTTAGTTTTAAACTACTGGAGTGAGTCACTTTATTTGTATTTTTAATCAGTGCTAGCAAAAGTACCTGCCTTCACACAGATTAGAAAAGCCTTTGCAGACTGATATTATAAGAAATTCCCAGGCACTATTATGGAGCTGTTGAAGATGGACATGTGGTCTCTTTCCATACATGGACTGTGGGAACTACAGGCACACGTTCTAATGAGGCATTCTTCACAGGTATACCATTGATATGGGACCATTAAAATGTGACATTACTGAATTATATAGAATTGTGTAGCAGTAGGTACAAGAAATTGACACACTGAGTAAACTGTAATTAATGTATCAGAACCATAATCCAAAGTAGAACTCTAAGAGAATACAGAGTCGTGGTTTTCTCTCTAGAACAGTGATTCCAAAACTCTAGTCTTCCAGAAGTTTTGGTCATCTGCCTTAGCCAATTATCAGTGATTCTGGAATCTGAACTCCAAAACAGCTGGAAGATCCCAGTATGGGAAACACAGCTCTAGAAATAGTTCCTGGCTCTAATAATTGTTAATCTATTTTCTCCTTCTCTTGCACCTTGCTCTTCTGGAGTCTTAAGTGCTATGGATAGAGTCTCTCTCTCTCTCTCAATCTCTCTCTCTCTCAATCTCTCTCTATTTTTTTTAAAAAAAACTTTTCTGTGCTGTTCTGTGATCTCAGTTACTCTCATGGCAGGATGGTATTCTAGTTTACAGACTGCTATTAAAGAATTGAGAAGAACAAGTTTCCTGACATACTAAGCTGCTGTATTCATAATAAATACAGTGTTGGGAATGTAAAAAATAGCATGTGATCTTAACAAAATTGAGTATAGGGAAAGGGCACTTGTAGCTGTTTCACAAATGCATGTCCACCACTTGATTTTTATGTACTTGATTACACTGAACAGTTGTTTGAAGGGAATATGGTTGTTGTTGTTTTTTTAAAAAAATCAGACTTCAGGCAATAAACAGTTTATTTGATTTGAAAGAAGGAAATATGGTTAGGAAAAAGGATGGAGCAAAACCAAAGAGAGAAGGGGTGTATTTAGAGGAAAAGGGTCAATGCCAAACACACTGCATGAAAGGGGATCCACTAATAGACTGCTGCACAAACGCTGGCCCTGTAACAAGAGAGGCCATATTGCTCTGGCATTATCAAAATTATGCATCTTATGAGTATTAATTGCAGTTCATTTGAATAGCCTTAAATGGATACCTCAAATATACTACTGGGACGGATGAAGGCTAACAGGCTGAAGCCAAATCTAGACATAACAGAAGCTGTGATGGTGGAGAACTTTAAGTGAGATTAGGCATTGATTCCTCCCATCCTGAATGGGCTTCCCAAAGGCACAGATGTTCACTCTTAGGCCTCTCTCAGACCCTTTCCGCACCAGGCAATTAGAATGGGGCAGTGCGTCCTCTCATGGAGGTCGTCTGCACTTTGGAGCAGACTAGGAGCGGACTACTTACCAGAGATCCGCACCTCAGTCCACTCCAAAACGACCCCAAGTGGTCCTCCACCGTGTTTTCTAAAGACTGCAAAAAACAGGTCTTTATTTTCCTGGACCGCGCCATTGCATTCCTGCTCCCTTGTGCAGATTCGCAGGCTCGCACCAATGTGAGCCTGTGATCTGCAGAGGGCAGGCTTTAGGCGTGGCGAGCTTCAGCAGTTGGTCAGGACCCACAACCAACCAAAAGCTGCCATTTTGGAAGCCGGAACTGCTATTTTGGAAGCTGGAAGCTGCCATTTTGGAAGCCGGAGCAGTGCAGATCTACAGACCTCGCACTGCTCCGATTCGCCCTGGACCAAGGAGGAGTCCTGCGGAAGGGCTTTAGGGACCCCAGAAGAAGTGGTAGGTAATGGCACGGAGCGATTCCCTCGCCTCGTGCAGAAAGGGCCTAAGTTTCTACTTTGTGGATGAGTTCTCAGAGGATGTACTCTTTCCCTAGTTCTGGCTATGGCCAATTTCCTGTGATGGTTGTTGTTGTTGTTGTTGTTGTTGTTGTTGTTTTTCAGTCAAGTCAACTTCAAAGTATCTTGTTATCAACAGCCTTGCCAGACTCAGGGCTGTGGTTTCCTTGACTGAGTCTATCTATCTGTAACATGGTCTTCCTCTTTTCCTACTGCTTTCTTCCTTACCAACCATTACTGTCTCTTCTAGTTAGTCATGTCTTCTCACAATAGGTCCAATGGTCTCAGTTTAGTCATCTTGGCTTCTTGGGAGACTATAGGCTTGCTCTCAGAGCCACTGTTATTGCTGCTGCTGCTGCCGCCGCCGCCGCCTCTTCTTCTTCTTCTTCTTCTTCTTCTTCTTCTTCTTCTTCTTCTGTCATCTTATCATTATTATATGGCCCATGGTATCTATAGAAGTCTTCTCCAGCACCACATTTCAAAGGAGTTGAGTCTCATCCTGTTAGCCTTCTTAGACCATCTAGCTTTCACAACCATACAAAGAGACCTGAAATATGATGGCATGGACAATCTTAACTTTAGTTTTTGATGATATATCTTTACACTTGAGATTTTCCTCCAATTTCTTCATAGCTACATTTCTAAGTCCTAGAGGTTTTTCGCATGTCACCTGATTGCGTGACTGGAGAGGGCGTCTTGCATGAAAAGCGTCATCCGGAACGCTGCCGCTTCCCCGCTCCTTCGTCCCGCAGGTCGCTTCCTGGTAGCACAACCGTTGCGCTAGCGCCCTGCCCCTTCCTTCTGCAGTGCAGTCTGGAAGCTGTAGGCTGCGCTGGGGGAGGCACCGTTCGACACACCGCATGCAGGTAAGTCTGTGAGGGCCCTGGGAGCACTGCACGACCGTGCAGTATTTTTGGCTGAGGCCATTTCCACACTACACTCTTATAACACGATTATTCCACTTTCAACATCCTATGGAATCCTGGGGTTTGCAGTTTCAGGAGGGGCCACCTGGCCCCTCCCAAAACTGCAAACCCCAGGATTCCATAGGATGTTGAAAGTGGAATAATCGCGCTATAAGAGTGTAGTGCGGAAATGACCTTAGAGCCAAAAATGCATGTGCGTCCCGCTTCAGGCTCATGAGCGTCGCGTGAATGGGAGTGCGTTGTACGGACCAATGCTCCCATTTATGCGACGCTCAAGGGGCCCTCGTGCTACAGAAACTGTGTGAGAAAAGGGCCCCAGTCTTCTTCCGGTTTCTTGACTGCAGTCTTCATTATGACTAATAACTAAGCCATGGTATGGAAAATCTTGCACTATTCCAGTTTCATCATTCTTCTACTTTCAAATTATGTAAATCATCTATGGTCATTATTTTTCTTTTCCTAATGTTCAACAGTAAACCTGTCTTTGCACATTTTCTGTGATATGGGTTCAGAATTTGGTATCTCCCATGCTGATTTTTGCACCATGCTTTTTGTTCTTTACAAAAGTGACATCCGTAATGCACACACACATACATATCACATCAATTACTCAACAAATGGTTCTAAAGACAGCTTGCAAAATTATACAGGAACAGATTTTAAAAGCACACAGAGATAAAACAAACAAAAAGTTATTGTTAAAATTTAATTAAGCTACTTACATCTTTTTTTAAAAAAAATAAGAAATTAAAGCATATATGTTAAAAGAGAAAAGAAATAAAAGCAGTACAGTACTTTAAAAAAATTCTTTCCTTGAAAACAATCAGTTCCTGGAGGCCTGTCACAATAGAAAAAGTCTTTGCCTACTGGAGGGTAGTTAAGGTGAAGACACTGAGAGGAGGACAGAAGAGTTCACAGCCTTCTGTGAAAGAGTATGATCCTTCAGATATCTTGGACCCAAGCTGTGCAAGGCTTTATAGGTCAAAGCTATCACTTTGGGCATCAAGATGTGCTTCCCTGTGGTCTATACAAGCTACAGAAGCCTTAGAGGCGATACTTCCACTGCAGTCATAACCAGACATGTTTCTTTAGGCAGTAGCAGTGACCAGCAGAGGAAATTAAGTGGGATTTGCAAGGAGAGAGAGAGGGTATCAAAATTTTGAGACCCCTCTCAAAACATGAAGCTGGCGCTTCTGTATTCACTGCATCACATTGACATTTAGTGTTGGCGAAGTGGAGTGATTGTACATTGTTTCTAAGATGCATAGGAGGCTTTCTCTAAGTTTAAAACTTACTATTTTTATTTGCTGTTCCCCATTTCAAGCGATGCTTTGCACAATAGAGAAGCAATACAGAAATGCCAAATGTTCACCCAGCAGTTTCATGCCAACCCTGACCTGGAACAGCAGCCACGGCACGAGACGGGGGAAAAAAAATCATGAGCCAGAAGGCTATACTTAATTTTCATATTTTAATTGCCTGCAAACTAGTTTTACATATTTTTATGAACCTGTCCAATAACAATGTACAGGTGGCAGTGAGGCTGGGCTGATTGTTCTCATCCTTTGTCTAGAGACAGTATCATTTGTCTTTTGTTGGATGAAGGAATAAATCTAACAGGTAGCACATTTTCAAACTTTTCTCTGCAACTAGGAAGATCTAAAAATGCAACAATGAGAGCTGAGATATTCAGCACCACATAAGTGCCTCAGGGCACTTATGCAGTTTTCTCTTACTAACCATATGGAGCTGAGCACTTCCTATCAGAAGTCCTACAGTGACAGCCACTTAATTGCCTCTGTAATTAATCTCACAAGTCAAGTACCACTTTAGGAAGATTGTAGAAAAGCAGGCAAATGGGGAACAAACTGTGTGTTATCTCCAAACCTGTGTGACAAAGCCCCTGCAGGAGTTTATTTATTTATTTACAAAAAGTAGTCCCACCAGGCTGCAATTTGGAGAGGAGAATGGGAGGAACTGCTAATATCAGTCCCTAACTATCCTTTCCCCACTCAAAGCTGTGGTTCCATGATTGCCTGTAAACAATTCCATGATGTTTCCAGGATTCTAGGCATATTTTTGGCTGTGACTTTAAAAATGGTGGTGTTTGCTTTTGTGCGTGTGTAATTTATGATTTATGATCCCGATCCTCTGACAGAAAGAGGAAGATATTGGCCATTTCCACACCGGGCTTCTGTAATGGTGCAGAGCGACCTCTCACGGAGGTCTTCTGCACCCTAGAGTGGACTGGCGTGGACTACTTTTTGTAGTTCCACACCAGAATCCACTCAGGAGCAGCCAGAACTAGCCGCGCTGCATGTTTTTTAAAAACCTCTTTTTCAAGGTTTCTAAAAAGCACGGAGCACGCAGCCCCGTGCCGCTCCGTCACCCGGCTCAGAAGCAGATTTGCAGACGCGCACAAGTGCATGCCTGCAGATCTGCCAGGGGTGGGCTTCCGGCTGGTGAGCTTCTCCAGTTGGTGGAGAGCCTCCACCAACTGGAAGCCGCCATTTGGGATGCCGGAGGAGTGTGGAGCTGTGAGCTCGCGCTGCTGCGCGTGGCGACGGACTCGCCCGGCTGCTGGTAAGCTCTGTTTTCGGGCGTTTTCGCTCATTCCCCCCCCCACATGTGGAAAGGGGCATTGATAGATTAATAACAGACTCTGTCTCGGGGAAGAGAATCATTTGATGTCTGTCGAGCCAGAGGTTAGCCAGATGGAAATGTAAATATTCAGGTCTGAAAGACTGAAACCTTCCTTGGTGTAAGTTGGGCCAAGCAGCCCCAGCCATGTATCCAGAGGAAGATCTCGGAAAAGGCATGTATATATTTCAAATGGGCCAACTGCAACTTTGACACCTTGAGAGACTGTCTCCTAGATGAAGCTAGCAATCGCAAATCGCAAGAACTACAAAGCTGAGGTCCATCTGCATAATCCAGTTTCTGTCCTTTCCCAGGAAGAGGGACTGTTCCCCCCTCGGATGTTCTGCCCTATAATTGGGTTCTGTTTTTGAGATTTGGAGGACTTTTTCTTGCGCTCTCTCTCTCTCTATCTGAGGCCCATTTGTTCGTTCGCTCTGTCTCTTTGTTTGACAAGCTGTCCCATGTTTTCCCGAAACAGCAGCCTTCAGGATCAGGTGCAGTATATTCGTTCTGTCCCTTCAATCTTTCCCTTTCTTAAGACTCTCAAACTCAGTAGTCCTTGTGTGTTTGTGTGAGTGAATGCTTTGTGCGCATGAGTGAGGAATTTTGCCAATTCTGCCAAGTAATAAAAGACTATTTAAAAAGATACTTGACTTCTTGCTTTCTCATGCAATCTGACCCTGTAAACATAGGATAAAAGATCTTGCTGCATTGCCCTGCCCTCCGTTTTGCCAAATTGTGCCCTGCTAATTTCCCCAATCTTAGTAAAATTCAGGTGCCCTCCAGGGTCCCCAGCAGCCAGGGTAACACGTGTACGTGTGCGTGTGCACGCACACACTTTTAAGAAGGAATTTATGAAATTCAAGTTCAGTCAATACAACATGCCTGCTGGCCATCACAGCCTCATAAATGCATACGAAACTTCATGAGAAAGAAAAGCAACTCTGGGTGGAAGGGTGTGGAGTGAAAAGATGGCCAGCGGGAAAGGGTTTAAGTAGATTTTCCATCTCCCTACTGCTTACTTCATTCAAAATTGCTGTCCCCCCGCAGCTAAATTTCAGTGAAAAAAAATAAGAAGAAGAGGCTTTTTTACATGTATTTTCTTCCATTCCATCCCCCAACAATCAGGCATAAACTGCATTTTCAAAAGAGGTTGCAGGATTAGGGAGTAGCCATCTGTTGCTTACATTCAACCTACTGTAGTTATTTCCACTTGAATCCAGTTTAGAAATGTACTGTGATTAAGATGTGGTATGTGACCAGAATGTTAACAGGGTCTCACATGAGTTTAGAAGAAAACATAACACACATAGAGTTTTGCACCACGATGCTGTAAAATGAACACAAAGAAACATAAAGGTTTAGAAAACAAGAAAGAACAATCAGAATGCATTCATACTCACACACACTGATTGTGTTCCCTTGTTTGTTGTGAAATTTATACAGATATACAGTCATCCCTCCACATTCGCTAGGATTAGGGGCACAGGACTCCCGTGAAAATGGAAAAACCATGAATAACTCTAGGCCCTCCCAAACCATATGTAACACACACAAAAAGTATGATCACCATATTCAACCCACCATGGATTCCTTTTAGGCATCAGGATTCCTTCACAAGACAGAAGTGGGTGGCTGGAGAGGCTTACTGCTACCCGGCACCATTTTTAATAGGGACTTATAAGCCTCATTCGCAGTTTCTCAGTCCCATGAGGCTTTCAGTCCACATTAAAAATGGCATAGGGAGGCAACAGAGATGACAGCAAATAATCCGTGAATAATCAAATCCACAAAAGTGAAACCCACAAATGTGGAGGGCTGACTGTATATATCACTCTACAGCCTGTGGAGCTAGGAGAACATATTGGGCCAACTGAGGTTTCTCCTATGTCGTAAATCTGACTTTAAACAGAATATTTCAGAAAATGGTTAGCATTATCCAGCAGAATTGGCATCTTGTTCCATAAAAAAATTCTCTCTGATTTTGAATTTGTTTTGCTTCAGTGTCTACAAAGAGGATGAAAAATCTGACTTAATCAATGCACGATGATATCCATTGTTTGACCCAAGTACACCTCTTTAGAGTTAAATCATACTAGTCTGCTTGCCTAAGAGGACACATTTAGTGAGCATACAATAGTTAATTTTAACATTAGTTAATTTTATTATTAAAATATTTAAACAAGTAACAAGGACAGCTTTTGTGGTGGGGGGAGAGTGTATTTGCATCCAGATAGTCCTGCTGTGTTCTAGACTGGATGCTCCACATAGTCTCATCATCTGTATCCAATATATGAACTATATGAACTAAAAGTAACAGGGTTTCCATGATAAAATACACACTTAATGAAATAGGCTTTCATGGCTCTATAAAGAACTGGAACTAAATCCAAAATTCTAAGGATTTTTTATTTTATTTTACACCAAATAAACACAATTCAGAACCAGACTCTGGGTTAAAAAAAACAACACCAAAACCTAACCTGGGCAATGTAGATGTTGTTTGCTATGTAGCGCTGTGGATCATTTGATTAATAGCCTAATTAATAACTTTAATTCTGGAGAAATATTTGTAATGAAATTGCAATTTAAGTCAATCACTTCAGTTAAAAGATGAACTGAGTTGCCCCTTTGCATTAGAAAATTTCCAACTTAATAGATAACTCGACTGATTTTAACTATCTAGTTCCTACAACTCTGCAGTTTTAGCAGCAGGAGTAAGATGATATTTCAATGCAAAAGTTACAAACACTGATTGTTATTTTAGCAATGATCATTAACAAATAAAAGTGATACATGCAAAGAATGAGGATTCTTCATGTGCTTGGTCTTGAAAGCACTTGGAAAGTGGCAGAACTTTCTTCCATCTTTCCTATAACAGGGGAGAGTCTTCTCTCTTTCTTTTCTAACTCAAAACTGGAGTGGAGAAGAAAGACCCTTCATGCCATTTTTCCCAGTTGCCCTGGACCTGCTGCACGCTTACACATCAAAATCTTGCCTATCTATGGAAGGAGGAAGATCATGGCATACACTAGAAAACAAATATTTCTGTTTCAAGATGTTATTTTCTGCAGAACATATGTGGAAACTTTTTTTTGGCATGAGAATCATGCTTTTGTGTGTTTAGAAAACTGCTTTCAGATGGCCACCAATAAGGTTTTTTTGTGCAAAAATGTGTTTTTCCCCAAGAAAGCACCATGATTTTCATCCACACACATACAAACAAAACCCACATGTATTTGTGGACCAGGAAACAAATAACAGCAAATATCCTTTTTATCCCTACTCTGGACCAATGCCCTGTTGATGTAGTAGCATAGCAAAAATGAGGGTGATTATGACAGTAATGCTTTCTATATCATGACATTTGGCCATCTTTATTGCGTATGTTTACTCGACCCTTCTCACCCATTGTAACAGAATGGTAACTTTCCGTTCCTTTCTTCCAAGACTACCTTCATATCAACAAGCTGGAGCGTGTCCAGAGGAGGGCAACCCAAATGGTGAAGGGTCTGGAAGCCATGCACTATGAGGAGCGGCTTAGGGAGCTGGGGATGCTTAGTCTGCAGAAGAAAAGGTTAGGAGGGGACACGATAGTCATGTTTAAATATTTGAACGGATGTCATGTCAAGGAGGAAGTGGGCTTGTTTTCCGCTTCACCAGAGACTAGGACAAGGAGCAATGGACTCAAGCTACAGGAAAAGAGATTCCACCTGAACCTCAGGAAGAACTTCCTGATGGTCAGAGCTGTTCCACAGTGAAATATGCTGCTTCAGAGTGTGGTGGAGTCTCCTTCTTTGGAGGTTTTTAAGCAGAGGCTGGATGGCCATCTGTTGGGAGTGCTTTGATGTGTGTTCCTGCATGGCAGGGGGTTGGACTGGATGGCCCCTGGGGTCTCTTCCAACTCTATGATTCTATTATTTACTTATCCATAAGCAGGAAATGGAACAGGGAGATGGTGGCCCTTTTCGCACCTTACCTTTGTCACGGCAGTGGGGAGCGGCGCTCACGCAAGCAGCCATTTGTGCGAGCCACTCATGGCAGCCCTTCTGCCTCCCGCAGCGGCTTGCCGGTTGCGCGACCATCGCGCTAGCGCCCCACCCCTTCCTTTCACAGCACAGCCTGGGAGCTGTAGGCTGCGCTGGGGGAGGAAGCGCGACCAGGCCGGCTTGTTCTGCACACCGCACGCAGGTAAGTGCACGAGGGCCCCACGAGCATTGCGCGACCGTGCAGTATTTTTGGCTTAGAGCCGAAAATAAAAAAAATGCACGCATGGCCCACTTTAGGCTCGTGAGCGTTGCATGAGTGAGAGTGCGTCGTACGGACCGACGCTCCCATTCACGCGACGCTTAAGGGGCCCTCGCGCAAAAAAACCCCTGCGTCCTCCTGGTGGGCAGGAGGTCTTGTATTCAGGAAAGGGGTCGCATTCAGTCAGGGGAGAGGGTGGGTGTGTTTTATTTGGGCAAAAGCAGGAGTTGCCAAGAATTGAGGTTGTCAATAGTAATATCTGGTCTCGTTCCTTTTGGAACACAACTGGAGAAAGAAGCAGGAAAAACTGAATTGTTTTCAGGATAACATGAACACAAAACCTTTTATTTGTTTTCCCCTGGAAGTTGGAATACTTCTCAAACTTACCTCTGAACAAAAAACTAACATTTTTATTCATCTGAAGTGGAGTAGGTCCACGAACATTTACGTCATGCACATGCATGCATTCACACAGACACAGACACACAAACATTAGCTGATAACAAGCCACAAGACTCTGTCTGTTAGCCTTGATTCATGAAGGTGTATAGTCAAGCAACAAATCTCCTTTCCTCTTACTAGTCTTCTACTTCAACTTCCCTTAGGCAAACTGCAAAGCCTCACAAGTATCTGTGACTGTATATTTATATCTTCTGCTGTTTGCTCTCCATCTTTTCTTCTCTCCTTTTGGAAAACTTTACTTCTACTTATACAGGGAGATAAGGGCATCATAAGGAAGTTATGTAAGGCACACAAAAGAATTCATTATACATACTTTTTTTTTCTCCCTATCTGGATATTTTACATAAACACAAAATGTTTAGACAGGATTTTCACATTGAATATTGCTAACTCCCCAAGTGCTAGTCATATTAGCATAATCTGGAGAGTCGGTGCAAATCCAATGGCAAAATATAATTTATTGTGCTCTTTTATAGCGACGATTTACTTTGAGCATAACAAGCTAGCTATGTGGGTCTGCTGGGGAAATTTTAACTACTCATGTTTGCAAGATGAAGACAAACCAGCCTGCCCTCTCCACTTTATCAGCTAATGTTTTTCTTTCTGTGCTCCCTTTAAATGTTTCAAGAAAAGTCATCTAAACAATTTTTAGGTTGATTAGGGCTATCATCTTTTTCAAACACTTTCCCAAGCAAAATGTTTGGCCTCTCATGCAGATAAGCAACTTCTAGGCTAAAGGCATGGGACTTCTCAACTAGGCTACCTGTACCTGGCTGGGAGTATCTGCTATGTTCTCATAGTTTCTTTCTGGGCAGTCCCACATGGATTTGCTGTCTTTACATTGGGATTGCATTAAGGCAAACTTAAAACTGCAATCACAGTTTGTTGGAATCAAACAAGACAGTTCTCAAATTAATTTCAGGTGCAGGAAGAGCTGGCTGGGGGTTCAAGTTAGGAAACTGGTTCAATTACTTTTGAAATTTTTAGGTCCATACACCTGATTGTGATAACAGGAAGGTATTAGGGAGATGTGGGGCCTTTCCTGTATTTGGCTGGCTGGTACCTGGACCTCCCTCCATTTTAGTACTACAGGGCTGACTCTGCCAGTGAAGTGGACGCTTAGCATGCAAAATCTGCTGCTTCCTCACTCAGTGAAGAGACTTTGTAAATACCTTTGCCACAGTGGAGAGCTGCTGCTGATTTACACAGCTCTCTGAAGCTGGGAATTTCCTAGCTCGGGGCTCCCCAAAGGAGGAGTAGATTGCAGCCCCTACACTGTCTCCATGAGCTGGTTCTGCTGTATAGAGCCATATGCTTCTGGGATGTGGGTTTTCAGAGCCAGACTATGTGGGAGAGCTGCCTAATGAAACTGCCTGTACTGTTGAACAGGTGATTTTCCAAGGCACACCTTTCCTTTTCAGAGAGCTCTGAGAACTCAGAAAGACACTTATTCAGGGAACAGCTAGCTTAGTATAGCAGAACTGGCTGGCAATGGTGGCAGAGTTACACAGTCTACAGCTAATGTTGCCACCATTTCCTTGGGGAGACGGGGAGGATGGGATCTGCCAAGGTGCGGCATCCTTGTTCCTGGGCAGATAGTTGCTCAGGCAACTGGCCAAGCAGGGAACCAACCTCAGCTGTGTTTTATTCTGCCACTACATTTTTGCCACTGCTGCCTCATCCTTCTCCTCCTCCAGCCAGGTGTGTCCAGGAGGTGGTGGTGTTTCATTTCTCACTTCAAGCAGTGGGAGAGCTTGGACATTGTGTTGCATTGTGCTGCAGTGTGTTGTCTGCTGAGGTCTGCTTCCTTATTCAAACTTCTGTAACTAACATCTTTATTTGACTGAATTATCTACTTGGCTCAGGTCCAAAAATGCAAGCCTAATCTAAAGGGAGGTAGATAAGAGATCTTCTGCACTTAAAGTGGACACTGGACAGTTAATTTACTATGCCTAAATACAATCACCAAACAACACAACATGTGCACACTCTCTTTCTTGTGAATGCGGCATAGTTAAGTTTTCAAGTCAAAGAAGCAGCAGAAAAGAACAAACAGCTTTCTATCTTACAATATTTAAAGCACCAGAGAATGGCAATCCATAGCACTCATCAGCATCAGTGATCAGTGCTCATACTAAAAACCCACGTAATTCCTGAATGAGCAGTCAGTGAGAAGCGACAGAGCCAGATAATGAGGACTGGCACCAGCTTAAAGATTCACTGTACCACTGAGAGGTTTACAAAATTATGCATTATGGGAAGAACATCAGTTAATTTTACTACACTACAATCAGACAGTATAAACGGAGGTGATAATCATGGAGTATGTGAGCTGCATGCAACTACCCCCAGGCCCCTCCCACCTTCCAGCTTATTTTTTTTTCAGTCAAAAGTCAAGCAACAACAACAACAACAACAGGACAGAAAATTGTCCCTCCTAGAAAGTTCAGCAGTGGAATTCTCCTTTAACACAAGATATATCCACTGCATCTTTTTCCCAACCACAACCTCTACAGCAGGAGGTTGGAAGGGTTATTTTTCATTTTTCTGGTTTTTGTTCTTACAAATAAATTTCTAGCAGTTTCCAGTTTTGTTTCAGGAGTGGGTTGTCATCCAAAAATTGGCTCCTGGAACTTGTCTCTGTCTGGTATACCTATGGGTAGAAAGACCAAAAACAGTTTTCTCCTGTTCTTATTATTTTGATGTGAACCTATTCCATAAAAGTGAACAGTGGAAAGCTCAGTAAAGGCGAAAATAAAACAGTACATCATTGCAAACAGCATGGCTCAGTTATTGACTGTGCTACGACAAGATGTAGCCAAAAATGCCTCCATCCCAGATGACTTTAAAAGCAAATCATGTATGAACCAGGCAATGAATGATTCATAGACAGTATACTCTTGAATATAAGATCTTGTGTTCTTGCATCATCAGGAAATGTTGTTGCATTCATGCCCCACTTGCAGGCTTCTCAGGGTCACCTGATCAGCCACCATTGAAATAGATGGCTCTACCACATTGGCCTTTGGGCTGAGGAGGGTTCTTTTTGATAAACCATTTTTCATGCTAGAAGTGAGGCATAATTGAAGAAAAGGTAATAACCTGACATAGATGACCTGAGCACAGATGATTTGGCAAGCCTTAGATCTTTGTTCAAAGTTATTGAAAAATATTATGGTGATACTCTTGAGACACATCTGTACAAGCATTTTCTGTCATATCTTTGGCCTCTTCCTTCAAAGACTATCATAATTTCTCACTGTTTAATACGAAATGGGAATTATTTTGAACTGAGCTGAAGGGGAATCTTAGAACAGGAAGTGAGTGGGAAATAAACTGGGGGTAAATTAGTTGAAGAGAAACTATTGATTTAAAGTCATCTGGGGTAGGATGCAAATTAACTGAACAATTCATTTGGGGTTATATAGATAGGCAATTGAGTTGCTTCCTTTGATAATTATTTCTATTTATTTCTAAATTTGCAACTATATAGGTGAGTATGTTTACATTCTTCAGTCTTGAGTTATGTTGCAAAATGTTGACAAACCTAAATACACTTGGAGCTGGTTTATGGGCCTGTGACCCAGATCTTTAAAAGCAATGCATTTCAGTGTAGCTTCAGGATTTACTGTTTTGAAAGAGGAAAATGTGTTCCTGTAGAAGATGTGATTTTTAACAAAAATCATAAGTGTTAACAACAGTGAACATTTTGTTATGTGACATGTTGCTTTTTCACTGCTGTCACCTTCTTTTTTCAGATGGCTGTGAAAATATATCACATGTATGTGTGCCAATGAGAGAATGTGAGTCTATATCTGTCTGTCTGTCTATAGGTGCATCATAATTTCCATATGCAGAATGGAATTATGAATAAATTTGGAGATCAAAGCAGAACATCTAATTATTTGAAAAGCTACTAGCCATTTAAAAAAAAATCCTACGCAACTGCAATCTGTTCACTCATTCTCAGGGCAAGCTAAAGATTAGTAAACTAAAATATCCTAATTAATCATTCACTATATTCTAAAAGCAGGTCAGTTCAGATTTTTAGTATTGGGGTTGGGAAGAGAGGTTTATTAACACTTGTTTTTGTCCCCATGGCAAGATCATCACGGCAGTTTGCTGAGGAACATAAATGAGCTTATTGCTTTTGAAAGTATTTAGGTTAGTTAAGATGCTGGACTCATCTGTAAGATTCTCAAATGTTTTGAAGGATACACCTTCTCTTCTAGAGCTATTCCAGAATATCACACTACTGAAATGTCATTTTCTGTGGGTCTGTTAGAGAAACAATATGTGCAAAGGATAATACTCATATTCCTCAATATACCTGCATTTCTTAAAAATCTTCTATCCCTATAATACTTCACTCAGTTCCAAAAGAACAAACAGCAGTAGATGTGCACTCTTATCCTGAGACAGTGAATAATACAACTTTCAGCTTCCAACACAACTGTTTAAGTGTTTTGGGTTATTTTAAGCAGTGGCCATCAATGCACATGCATTCCTATGAGTATGCTAGTCACAATAATATGACTTTTGCCTTAGTCTTTACTTTGTCTGCTGTTACACAGATGGCTCTGTCCTGGCCTGAAAACATGATTTAGCAAATCTTTATCTCAGTTTTAAAAAATCAGACTTCAAATACACTGAACAAAGGACACTATTCTAATCTATATCTTTACAATGATGTTTAAGAAAAGAAATGTTTGGCTAGTGGAGTGATTCTGAAATTTCTTTTTTTCTCTCTGTATGTGTGTGTCGGGGGAAGACTCTCCATGTTTCTTTAAAACTATGCAACATATCTAAGACACCTAGACATAATGCAAGTTAAGATGCTGGAAACTTTGGATAATGCTTTTGGTGATCATTCATTTTTATTTAATCTGCTGCCATGACTAATCACAATGTTCCACATTTATATTATACCTGTAACAACATAGCAATATCAATAACAAGAACTAACAGTTTGTTTATTAGTTTATAAAGAATAATTTTACCCCACATCCCAATCCTACGTGACAGTGATACACACTGCCATTTTGGATCACACTGAGTAACAGAATCTCAACTCCTTAACATATCTTAATAAGGTCTGCACTTCCAATCCTACAAGGACAACCATCTGATAGGCACACTTCTTCTAGAGTCTCAGAGACAGCACATACAATCACTTTAATTTTTAATGACTCTTCATGTGCTGGGTATGTGAGAACCCAGGCTTCACCCTTATGGAGAAGGACCAATCGCTTCTCCCAAATTTCCTTTAACTTCTTAACAATAAAATTATCTTCTTTCTGACAAGCAATCTAGTATGCTGGAGAACCTGGGGCTAGGCAGGAAACCCAACAAATTAAGAAAGAGATTAATTTCAATTTCCAATGTAATGTATTTATTAAAGAATTAAGTAGAGAGAGGTTTAGAAATAGCTGCTTGCATTTAAAACGAACATGAGCATAAACATCAACCCTCTAAACTTATCTAGTTCCCAAGAATAAGTTTACCTTCGAACTGTTCCAATTTGGCAGGGACAATCCTGATTTTTGAGATTTTTTTTAAAATGTCCCAATTTCTTCCTCCTCCCATTTTCCCCTTTGACCTTCACCCACCTTAAATGCTGAGAACTGAGTTCAAATCACAAAAGTAGTTTGCACTCACTTAACTCCACAGAGGGGAGAAAAAAGGAGAGGGTGAAATTCTGCATTACAAAGAGGTTCAGGCAAAAGCAAACTGCTACAGCCCCTGCTAGCTTGCATATTCTTCTGCATTAATTACTTTTGTTACTTTGGCAACATTCTGATCTTATTTGGGCACACATGTCCTGGTTTTGATCTGTGAAATGTTGGAGGGTATAAAAAAGTTTTCTAGCAAAGAAAGCAATGTGTGTTTGTCTTCATTTTTGTCCTCACCTTTTATCAGCAAGCTATATATCAAGTAAAACATCAAAGACCAAAACCATTGGGGGGGGGCTACGAAGCTCCTGGAGAGGGAAATTGAAAGTGATCTGTTAATAAACGTGAAAAACCAGCTCCTGGTGAACCATTTCATTCATTTACTTCTTACAGTGAAGGCAGATGGCTATCTCTTATCGCAGACACTCTCCTATCTCCGAATGGTCTCAGACAATGATATGAGATGGTTTTCTGTGGTGACTCCAATTGCATGCCTTACATCTAACAATCTAAGCAGCAACAACTATAACTGGCAAGAAAGGAGAGGATAGATTTTGTCATCTGAAACATGCAAAGATTTAGAATTTATTCACAGTGCACATTTATAGTTCTATTATTCCACTATTAACTGCATGGTTCCAACCTATTGAATCTTTGGATTTGTAGTTTGGTGAGGCACTAGACCTCTCTGGCTGAAAATCTCCCACCCCAAACTACAATTCGGAGTATTCCATAAGACAGAACCACAGCCATTAAATAGTAGCAGTATAATTGTGTAATTTGAAGTGGATCTTAGCAAATAGTCCAAATAAATAAATAAATAAAGACTCTTTGACAACTCAAAGGACAGCCAACAACCACTTGCCCCTCAGCACAGTTTTTTTCACAGTCTTCTGTCAACACAGAATGTACAGATGCCAGGAGGTTATAACTATTTATATAACTTCAATGAACTCACATATCCATGTACCATAAGCACAGTGGTTGATGAATGCTAGTAAGATTCAAGTCCAAGAATGCACAATAGAATTGCCAAGCTATCTCCTTTATACTCCTTCTGTATCATATCACTGTGGCACATTGAAACAGACATAGTTTCCTGTGATGTCATGGACCTTTTAAGTAAAATATTATTTAATTTACTGTATATATTAAAGTATTTTTTAATGCATTTGCTGTGTCTTAGGGATAAAACAGTGAGAATCTATCTGGAGGGATGGAGAGAAGGGAATATTGAGAGTGAGTGGTGATTGGTGGACCGTCTGAGGGGATCTGAATAAGGTAAAATGACAGATGGGAACAGTGGATTTAGTCAGATAGGATAGTTAGGGAGAGAATGGAGGAGTGAGTGTATGGAGCATTGGTACTGAGAAAATCAGAGAATCAGATTAGGAATCACTAGGTGGTGTTTAAGAGTCTGAATTAGCTAGGAGTGGAGGTGAGAGCGTGTGAACTGTGTTCTGAATATATTAGATAATTAATCTGTTGGCTTTATTCAATTTCTGTTAACAAAATATTGGTCTTATATTTACAGTGGGTCTGCTATTTCTGAGGGCTCATGATCCATGAATTCAATCCACTGCAAATTCAGAAATACACAATACTGTACATTTAGATCTGTGGTGGAGATCACACTAACTGCCCACTTCTGCCTTCAAGGCAGCAGGTTTCCTTCACGAGGTAGAAGCAGGTGATTGGTGCCATTTTTCATAGGGACTTACTTTATAAGCCTCACCTTGCGAGGCTTCACAGTCCCCTCTGCAACCCAGTCCCCTGTGAATATGGCAGGCCTACTGTATGGGTATTAGAAAGGTTTGATTTAGACAAGGTGTCTGGGGTGGCAGCAGGGAATAAAGAGAAGTGGTGTCCAGTTGGGATAGAAGTTGCAAAACACCTTACACAGATACCTTGAGGACATCTAGGAAGTCCCCACAGTTGGTAGCCACAGCAGTTGCACAGGAAGAGGTCTTTAGATTGGTGGCTGAGGTGAGGACAAGAGAAAACTCTTTCTCTTGGCCGTAACCATGAGATTTGTGGAAGTGATCACATTTGGTGATAGTGAAGGTTTAGGTTTTAACATACTTGGTGGAAAAGCAGTGAAGTAAGTCATACACCCACTACATTCCCCTACTCTTAGTTGAGTGATTGAAGTTTCATTGTCCTACATGTGTCAATATGTCTCTAACTAAAGTCCTTAGAGTTTATCACTTTGGTCACCTCAACTCCCAAGTTTGGAAAAACAACAATGTCTAGTAGGGAGATCAACTCTCTTAAAGTTTGGGTGACCAGAAAATTTATATGACAAGAGAATAAACACGTGACATTTTTCTCTGTATTTATTAAAGTAAAACAAGTAGTTTACATAGTTATACTCTTGGGGAAGATTACCACAGCATCATATCATACCATATTGCATCAAAATCACAGTCAAGGCACATTCTCTTCCATAGGTATTTCAGGGTTTAACCTCCGATTATAGACTTTACATAGTCTAGGCATATTGCTTCTATAGGCATTACATGGGCTAAGTATCTTATGCCTATTCTTATGTCTCATAAGAAATACGCTCTCAATTTACAATGCACATGATAGCAGTTGACTGATAGCAGAAAGCTGATTTGATGGCAAATAACAACAACAAACAACAACTGTCAGTACACTGAGTGTGGTACCTGCAGTACCCTGGAAAATCATATTTGCAGAACTCTAAAGTACCATCACTTATATTTCATATATTGGGGGCATTGGTACATCTCATACAGGATATTAACAGACATTTTCAGAATTTGGTGGTATTTTGATATTTCTACTATATTCCATTAATTCGACATTATAGCACATTCATCCTGTATGATTTCAGCATAGCTATAAACGCTGTTTCAGAAAGGATTCCTTACTCCATCTATTCAGAGAGTAAAACTCTGTTGGTTATACTGGCTACAGCATTTTCACCCACTGGGGGAATTAACCAGCAAGCAGCATGCCTTTGGCTTGATATCCATAGGTGACGGGACACAGCTGGTTGCAATGAGTCTCCCTATTTTGCCTCCCTGTACAGGTATACCTCAGTTAATGAAGTAGATGTGTTCCTGGCCATTACTTCTTTTACAGGAAATTTGGTACCAGAAGCACAAATAACATGCGAAGAACAGAGATAGCTTCCTGTACCATGAAAAATGAAGAACAGTTCAACACATTTCACTGAAGTTTTCATTCAAAACTAACATTATGCACATATGAAACGACTGTATCAGGTAACTCTTGATAGGTAAACAAACACATTTTGAGCCTTCTACCAATTACTTGAAAGCTTCTCTCAAAAGGAATCCAGAGATTATTATTTTTTCCTTCACTAGACTCTGCTTTTGTTATATTTTTCATTTTGGTGGCCAAACTTATTGCTCTATGCTTTTGTTTGTTTGTTTTTTCCCTTTAACATGCTGGGGTAGCTGCTAAGGCAGGCTAATTTGCTTTTCCTTTTTCTCTCTGTTTTGCTGTTTGCACATGCTCAGTAAGTAAGGGATTCTGGGGGCAGTTGCTTTGCCTGTTGAAGGCATGCACAGACAGCTACAGTAGGATCAGCTGAGGAGTGTCCCATTTTTTCCCAGCTCAAGCTTTATTGCTTACTGCAGGCCCAGTTTACTGCTGCAACCTGGAAACTGAAACTCTGTGTTTCTCCACTTCACCATCCTCCCAATTCCAATGGTGTGAAAAAAGATATTCTAGCTATACAGAGAAGGAGGCAGAAAATAGGAGGGACTGGGTGAGTAGAAAAAGACTTTGTAAAAAGGAGTTTCTTTGCCAGAAGTTTTATTAACTGAGGTACCCCTGTATGTATTTATTTGTTCTATCTGCAAATCACAGAACTGTGTTTCATCCCAACCCAATTTCAGAAGTATATCTTATCTGGTTTGGTTTCCATAAATGGTCTTATATCGGCCACACTCCCATATATACGAATTCCCAATTCTCTTTTCTTGAGGAAACCATTCACTCCGGCTATGTCACATTTGTTTACAACTGTTCTCAGCTGTTGTATTGGTTTTACTGCCTAAATACTCAGAAATAGACTTCAAGCATATACATTTGACCGTTTTAACTTTTAATGTTCACATCATTTTAACTCTTGAAAACTGACAGAATCACAATATTCTTTACATGATCGTATTGGAGACAAGCTTTTTCCTCCTTTTATTTCAATGGCCCTTTCCACACGCGGAGAAAGAAACGGGCAAAAACATGCTAAAACAGGGCTTACCTGAAACCGGGTAAGTCTGTCGCCACGTGGAGCAGCACGTTTTCGCTGCTCCACACTCGTCAGCGTCCCGCGGCGCCCAAAATGGCAGCTGGCGGAGGCTCTCCACCAACCGGAGAAGCTCGCCAGCTGGAAGCCCACGCCCTGGCAGGTCTGCGGGCGCGCCCTTGCGTGCCTGCAAATCTACACCAGGTGCTGCGACTGGGCTGCACAGGGCTGCACACCCCGTGCTTTTTAAAAACCTAATGAAAAGTCGTTTTTAAAAAGCACGTGTTACCACCACTTCCAGTCGCCCTAGCGCAGATTGGGGTGTGGAACTACGCAAAAGTAGTCCGCCCCAATCCACTTTGCGGTGTGGACAACCTCCGTCAGAGGTCGCTCTACACCGTTTTTTAACCCCCGTGTGGAAAGGGCCAATGTCTACATATTTTCAATATGCAGATCTCCAGATCAGTCTGAAGTGCCTCAGACTGTGTTATTCCACTGCAAGTTGGGCCAATCCAGTCTGATTTAGAGCTTGTACAAATTGATCAAAATAATCCACATTTACTTTATTATTCAGGATTCAGCCACAACGGCGGTACAGTAATGGCTCAAAATAGACAATTACATGGTGCAGCTTTAGCTGTCAAATTGCAAAGTATTGATTGTCGGCTATCAATTATCTAAAATAACAGCCACACTTTCTGGAGTCCCCAACTATTTATGAACAATGTAGGAATAGGGAAATCAGTCAGTTTTGCTTCCTACTGCAATTGCATTTTTCTATCAGCAAGGTCTTTCTACCTCAGATATGTAATTTGTGAGTCTTGGTAAGCTTTTGAAAAACAAGCTGGCCAAAATCACCTGCACGTTCTGAGTAAATCCAGTCAGTACAGCTATTTCCAGGATGGAGAGAACTATGTCAGACCGGCTTGCCATGTAATCAATTAAAGCTTTGGAGTCTCGCAGAAAAAAAGAAGCAACAACCAAATTCAGTGCTAACATGGTTGAATATAGGGAGATTTCAAGGACAAACTCCTATAAGTACTTAAAGTTCTGGGATGGACATGTTATCAGCTTTGTCTCTTCCATATTGTCTCTCCCAATTTTTGCCAATTTTGGAAAATTATTATAGAACAACAACGTGAAAAATCATCTCAGCCAACCCTACAACATAGTGTATAGAACAAAGGGTGTAGCTATTGATTGTGCTGTATGCAAGTTATGAATGCAGAAAACCCAGCCTGTCACCTAAAAGGTGTCTATTCCTTATTCAAGCAGTGAGCCCACGTTCCTTATGAGCTCAGTTAGTTTTTTATTTCTCTATGGGGGGCGTGTTTGTGGGTATGGGAGTGTGCATGTGTATTTCTAAAAACGCCAGTTTGCATGTAATAAGACATGCAGTTCTGTATTCAAGACATATTTCCTGGATTATCTTGGAGAAAGAAAGAAAGAGGACAGCTGGTATTACCACCTCAGCATGCTGTTATCTACAGTTCACACACTTTCATTAGGGAAACAAGATGATTTTCACAGAAGCAGGGTTAAAAAGGAATCTATTAGCAAAAGTGGGTCAACCCAGATTATATATAATTTGCTAAACAATCTTCTATGTAATATGTAGTCTGCCACCAGGTGTCACTAAGTTCTTGATCAAATAAAAATATAAGCCTGATAAAGGATTTTCAAAAACAAAAGAAAGCTACATCACTAATCCAAACACCTGACTCACTAAGACAGTCACAGTTTGGGTAGGAAGCGGGGTATTTGTGAATAGTGGGGGAGATCAGATTGCCAAAAATGTGTTCCTTTCCCACTGCTTCATTGTTGTCGTATTACAATCATCCATTAATTCACCAGAAATGAAATTTGCAATTACTGCACTGATTACTGGCTGCCTTTCTCCTGACTGTATTTATGATCTCCCTCAACTACTACTCCTCCCAGAAACACTTTCCAAATACCAATACTTCGTTCAGAGTAAAACTTCTTCACTGGGAGTGCATTGAGGGGGTGGCTTACCTATATAGCACCTAAAAGATTTTTCCAGACACAAGACATAAGCTTTTTGAGAAATTGAATGTTCTCTGCCTAAGAAAGGGGCAGGTAGCCACACCCAGGACTAAAACAGCCTGGATCTCAAGGGAAGCTAATTTTTCTGTTGCTAATGGAGCTGAAATTTTATTTTTCTAGATTTTATGACATGTTGTCTATCAGGGCCCAAATGGCCAAAGAGGTGAATGACTTCTGTCTCAATTGATATCCCTCCAGTCCATCTTAACTAACAAGAAAAACTACATCTTGACTAAATGTAGGGCTGTGACTCTAACATAATAATTTTCCTCTTCTCCTGTATGATTTTTTACGTCTTTGCCTGATGAAGAAGCCAGTAGAGCTTCAAAAGCTTGCATGATTTTGTGTATTTTTGGTTGACTCAGTAGAAAAAAATTGAGTTTACGTAAGAACTTCAAGTAAGAAACAGTAAGCTCATCTAACAAATTTTGCCTTCTGTTATGATGACTGGATGACAAACCAGTCAGACAATAAGCAATAAGGCTAGTCAAAAATTTAGAACAGTAGTTCCCAAACTGTATGTGGTAGGAAGCATACTTATGCCCCATGATTGCACAACACACACAAATGGGCATTTGGGATGGTGAAGGGTCTGGAAATCAAATCATATGTGAAAAGGCTGAAAGAGCCGGATATGGATAACCTAGAAAAATTAAGCGAGATCATGGAATGCCTTCAAACTGAAGAACAGCCATGCAGAAGATGGAAAAGACTTGTTCTCTGGTGACTCATAGGATAAAGGATAGAAGAGATGGGTTGGAATTATGTCCTAATGAGGGGGGTGCTGACCGAAGAACAGGTTGCTTGGAGAAATGATGGGTTCTCCTTGGAGGCATTTCAGCAGAGCTGGCTGGCCATCCATCAGAGATGTTGCATTTGCATCTTGTATTGCAGATCCTGCATGAAGCTGGCAGTTAGACTACTTGATTTCCAAAGCTTGCAAAATTACAATGCTTCAGTGGCTGATGTGTCTTGAGAAATGAATAAATGAATAAAAATTAAAGGCTCCAGTAAGCCCAAGTGACCCATCTTACAGAAAAGTCTGCCTGTGCAGTTCTCATAGCTCTGGACTGGCCTCTTTTCTATCAGCACTTTTTGAACAGATGCAGTTCTGCCACTTCTCTGCATTGGCTAGAACTGAATAAGTTAATCACCCTTGCTGCAGAAACATATAGTACAATTATCCACATCAGAGGAAGGTGCCTACTGCATCACTGCGTGAGTCACTGCTCTCCTGAACAGGCTGCATTCTTTTACATACTTACTGACTTCAGAACATTTAAAAATCTCCCTCAGATCCAGATGCTTCTGGGTGCATTACAAAATGCTGAAAGATTTCAGCACAATGCAGTAAGAACAAACAGCACAGAGAAATGTATATTGAAAATCCAGTAATTTCTGTTATCTAAAATCTAAAAATTTAAAATACCTAGGAGAAAAGAAAAGCTTTTGCCTAGAACACAAATAATAAAACTCACAAGAATGGCTCTTCCAGAATGACATCCCCCCCCCAGCAACATCCTCCCCTATCCTCGCAGATAATCCTACATGCATACCTACCTCTAACTGCAATTAACTTTACGACATACACAGAAACACAGACAGAAATAGGAAAAACATGCAACAGACAGAAGGTGGGTATGGATGGTAGGGGACAGGGGAATGACATTTGTTTAATAGCATTCAGAGTTCTTTATTTATCTAGATTAGTTCTCCAAGAAAATCAACGATATCTAGATATTTATTGCCCACTGTCATCCTATTAAATACAGTTTTCTGTTTCAAGGCAACTTCAGTAAGATCCTCCATCCAGAATTCTATATGTGATACCACTGGGGACTTCCAGCTCTGGAAGATGGTGTGTTTGGCCACTAGGGCCACTCATAGGATCCAAAATCCATGGCCATTCCCAGTTGTCCATTGTAATGGCAAACATCGTAGCAGTAAGCTGCCAAAGAAGAGTCCAATGTGTCTGTGGTATAAAATTAATGTTTCATTACTTCTTAGGTGCCATGACTGGGCAGGAATACAGCATATGGGCTGGAGTCCCACATATTTGGAGCACCTCCACTATCTGGTGTGTTCCAGTATTGTTATGTCCAACCTGTGAGGTCAGTACACTATTCAAGGAAGTGGGAGAAGGGTAATGTTGGCTCCTTAGTGGTGTGTTTAATCAGTGTCTGAATTAATAAATTAATCCAGTGAAATATTAATGTAGCTCAAGTCAATCCTTTTCATATGAAAATAAATTTATCAAGTTGCCACTTGTCCTAATTGAAAACTTAATGTGTTAGTTCTTATCACTGAATAATTGTTACACTTTGTGTCAGTGGCAACTTGGTTGGAGATAGTCCACCACTGGATGTCCCACTCTGGTGCTCCAATTTAGGAATGGTTCTCCTGCATCTAGAGGCTAACACTGGTAGAATAGCACAGCTAACTCTTTAGAGGAAGTTCCATATGCAACAAATTCATTGAAAGTCGGTTTCCACTTTTTTGTTTAAATATTCATTAACAGAAATCCTTCTGACTATAAACTTCTAGAATTTAAACAATCTTTCTGGATAAATTTGATAACCTGTGACTTATGCTTATAAAAGAATTCTTGATGAGGATTACTGAACAACAAAATGTAATAAATTTATACACTGTTTCATATATTTGTTGTTGCTGTTGTGGTTTTATAATTAATACATCAGTTAAAATAAAAGTTCATAAATAAATGAAGAGGCCAAAAAGGAAATCAAAGTCTTGTTAATTTGCAGGAGGGTTTGTGTGGATCTTGCTGTGATTAAGAGAAGGAGCTGGCTGAGAAATTTCTTCCCAGGTTTTCTTTTAAAATGCTGGGCAGGCATCTGTCAACAATTCCATACACACAGGGCATGCTGCCCTTGGCAAAGGCTTAAGAGATGAGAAGGCAGGTGACAGGTGCTGCTCAGGATGAGTAGCAAGATTTGTTGTCTTTCTGCAGCACTTTGGTTTATGCCTCTGGTGCCATGGGCAGAAGACCTACAAAAAGCATCTCTGACCACAGAGACCATCTGTTTCTCTTTGCCTTCCTTGTCTCAACGACTGTACGTTTGTTCTTGAAAGATAATAAAGCTCACCTCTAACAGGTGGCGAGAAAAAACTTACTGAGCTGCCCAGTTTATATTGACAAGGGATGACAGGTTATTTGACTCTCTCCCACAAGACACTTCTAGTAATGAATTTACAGAATCTTTGAACCTTCCCATTGGAAGGGGCCACAAGGACCACCTAGTCCAATCTCTTGTCATATTAAGTTGCATTAACTTAAATTTTTGGAAGTATTTTTTCCAGAAAAGATATTTCAATTTGCTCTTATTAACCTCCAAAAGGATGTCCCCAAACTGGGTGAATGACAAACGTGATACAGAATAAATTTAGTTCCTCTTTAAATCCACTGCAGAAGACTATGAAAGGAAAATTTTCCTAACTTGAGAAGAGCCAGCCAGTCATAGTACTTGGAATTCTGAGAGGGGAAACTATAGTGTAGTGGGTATAGAAACAGAAGCTTGGTGGCATAGGATAACTATCAGACAGGGAGAGTAACAGACAGGGATTGGAAACAGGAATGGATAAGATCAAGATAGGAACAAAACAGGGACAGTTACAGATAGGGCTGTCTTGCTGGCACTTTGCAAATGATGGTGTCACCTCTTTGGCACCCATTTGCTTTGGCTGAGATGAGGGATCAGCTTTCAGAAGTTCTGCCTTGGCTGAATCTGCCTGTAATTGCCCAGGCTATGAGGAAGGAAGAGAGATTCAGGTAAGTGGAAGCTGAGATCAAGCAGGGGTTTAGAGTAAAGAGTATAGTTCTTACTTTGATCCTAAATCAGTCATTACACTGAAATATTTATGATACTTACATTATCTTGTAATCAAACTAAATACCCTAAAGGCACTAGATCCTGTCTGATCTTGGAAGCTAAGCAGGGTTAGCACTAAGTAGTACTTGAATGTGAGACCATCGATACCAGGGAGTGGTTTATTTCAGAGGAAGGAGCTGGCAAAACCACCTCTTAGTATTCGTGGCCTAAGAAACTCCTATGAAATTCATAGAGTCTCCATAGGTCAACACGCATATCCACACATGCAAAGAACCCTAATTACCAGAATGGTTGCAAGACTTTGGAGCAGCTGTAGTTTCTAAACACTCTTCAAAGGCATAAAGCATGTTCCCATAACTCAAACAGGATGAAAGTCAAGCATGTCTCACTTTGTCCTGGTTACATATCTATAGGATCAGGTGCAGCCATTGTACCAACTTTAATTATGCAATTTCAACTATTTTATCATCTGATTGGCCACGTTAAGAAAACTATGCAAACTGCTGACATGATTCAACAGGGCTTTTCTTAGGTTCAAGATTAATCTCTTCTCTTTGATTTGGTGCTGCCTTCCACAATTTTTGGCATATATGTTCCTAACCAATATCTGGACCTCTTGATATTCTTTGAAAAAAATAAACTTATGGCTTCAATCCTAAGCATACTTATTAACAGTAAGTCCTACAGAATTCCACTGCCAAATGTTTGTAGAACAGAATGGAACAATAAACTCAAGTGGTACTCCATCAGCGTAACCCCTAAGTCACCACAGATGTCTCAGTTGGGCTCTTTTCAGTTTCACATTTAAAAAACAACAACAATGAAAATAAGAATTATTAAGCTCATTTAAAAAAAACAACTACCATCCTGTATGGTCATGGTTTCCTATAAAGTTTAGACTTTCAGCTTCTGCCCAGTTGGTTCACACATCATTGATGATTATTGTCCACCTGATGACTGAGAGATGAATTGTTTGAACTTTTGATCTGCACTATTTCTGAGGGGACACTGCACAACATGGAAGGTCTATCTCTGATATCTCACATATGAAATCTTTACCACTTGATACTACTGGTAAACGTCCTGTGTTTAGAAGTAGCAAGTGCCAGAGAAGCCAGAATCTAGTAAAGAGAGGCAGTCACAGGAAAGTCAAGCCAATATAGCTTACATGCATGTAGTCTAGAACATTGTCCAAATGAGAGGAGGGGTTAGTAGGGAGGTCTCAAATGTTCCAAAGTCAAACAAAGCTGAAGAAGGAAAAAAGAGAAGACCTACAACTTCCAACTGGTTCAGGGGTCAGGAATCCAAATAATCTGAGAGAATACACAGTTTTGTTGAATGGTTGTCTGCAACAATAATTCCTCATGGCTGCTCAGAGATTTATAGCTGCTAGACCTTGGCACGCCAGGTGACTAATTGCTTGGCATTTCTTATTTAAGCCTTTGCAGGAGGCAATAACTTCTTATATGTTTCTGTTTTTCTTGCTATCACTTTGCAAATTATGGTGTCACCTCTTTGGGTACCCATTTGCCTTGGCTAAGATGAAGGATCAGCTTCCAGAAGTTCTGCCGTGGCTGAATCTGCCTGTCATTGCCCAGGCTATTGGGAACGAAGCTTCATCTGGAGCTAGATCTGAATCTTTTAAGTCCAGTTCCTCAGGGTGAGTTATGATAGTAACTCAAGGATGAAAATGCATGTGTGAGCTGTCCCTGTGGGAGAACTTTAGTCTGTTGACTGAAGGATCTGCAAATATTTTAAGTGGGGAATCAAACATTTTGAGAAGTGAATAACTCAAACTGGGAAGACGTAATATTGCACGTTATGTCAAACATGCTTGTTAATAATTATCAATACAGTCAACCAGGGACAGATAAAAATTCCCTCTCCAATTAATTACTGGTATGAATTTTATTTTATCACTGTGTACGTGTATGTGTATGAGAGAGAGAGAGGAGAAGAGAGACATGTTTTCTGCCCTAAAGGCCCAGAAACTACAAGACAAAGAAAATGAGTCCAAATAACCCTAACCCCCAATCCTATTACATTTAAGGATCTGTTGTGGTTTATTAGTGCTGGATTGCCTTAGGCCAGTAGCTGTGCTAATACATCTAAATCATGCAGTCTTCTTGTGTCAAGCTAGCATTTTATATTTAAGCAGCTTTAGTATGTTAACAATTTTCTATCAGATTAGTGACGTGTTAAGCTAATAGAACTGGAGCTGGTTCATCCTCATCATTTCACTGAGCTCAGCTCAGTTGCGCTATTCTGGAATGCTGATATGCTGCCAGTGAAAACAGAAGCACCATGTCAAAAAAAAGTTGACCACCCATGGTCAGAGAGTAGGGCAAAACTGGCTGGAGCTTAAACAGCCACTGCCTCCTGGCAGCCAGGAGTAGTTTACCTAAATTGACAGTTCAGGCAGATCAACATGGCCAACCAGTAGCAAACTTCCCCATGACTGGGTTTGGAATCCCATTTGATGTTTGCACTGACTGCTCCCTTCCGACTGCCTTTTTATATCCTTCCTATGAGTAAGAATATTCTTTAGCTGAGCCTTCATACCTGTCCTGACTCTGAAGTAATTATCACTTACTGTAAAGCAGGGTTAAGCCACCTGGTGCCCTCCAGATAAGCAGCCAGAAAACAGCAGGGTGGGATTTCAAAGAAACAAAAAGAGGAATTAAAGACCCAAGTACAACACGCCCCGTAAATAAAATCTAAATACTGTATTTGCTGGAATATAAGACTCACTTTTTCTTGCGAAAAATACCAATTGAAAACGAGGTGCATCTTATATGTGGTTCTGTCTTATACGCCGGCAAATAGTATTTGCCAGTGTATAAATGGGGTGCATAATACAGTAATGTATTTTTTTAAAAAGATATCTGGTCCATACAAAAATCAATACAAAACATTTGGAGTGTTACAGACAATGAAGCGCTTTATTCACTTTTAATACATTTTTCAGATCCACACCAAGAAAACACTCAAATGGAGCCCAAATCATGATTTTTAAATGTGGGCCACAGAACCTCCAAAAGCCTGGATATCCAGCACCCTTTTTATTTGCACTACATCCAAGAGAGAATTTGCTGCAGGACGTACAGATAAAGCACTGTATCAGAGCAGACCAGTAGCTGTTTGCAGCAGGCCTTCTTTAAAAGGTCAGAGATGTCAAAATGTATTAACACTTTTTTTTGAACAACGCAGAGATAAAAATCCTGATAGACTTGTCAGGAAAAGGTGAAGCACAGCTTGGAATTATTCTGTAATCCATAAATTCGTGAAGAATTTTGCCCACTGACTGAATTAATCAAACTGTAGATCCTTCTTAGTGTTTTATATTTAGGAATTATTACATTTGTATCATGTGTTTCTCTCAAGAAGTTCAAGGCATCTCACATGAGGATTCTCTCATTTTATCCTCACAACAACCCTGAAAAGTAGGTTAGCCAGACACATTCTGATTTCCCCAAGATTCCAGTGACATCACAGCTCAGTGGGATCTTGTTCTTTTGCTATAACTTAGTATTCTCACTATTACACAAGGACTTCCTTCATTAGTGCTTCACAGTACTGCCATTTAATTGGAATAGAAGGCAAAAAGTAGACTTACCATTTTCTGCTGCATTACCTACTTTCCAGTTACATTAAGCTGCTTACATATCTTAGTAGTTCTCTAGTAGTTCGCTATTTTGGTTCATCATGAAATCTCAGGACCATCATATCCTAATTGTTACTGTTCCATATAATGACTCTTGCTCCTTTGTTCTTTTTATTTTGACACAGATCTTCTATGCCAAGAAGAGAAAAGTAACCTTTTTTAGACAGCAGCTCCCAGAATCATCCAGCTAGTGTAATCCTTGCCCACACTGGCTGGAGCACTGTGCAATTTGCAGTCCAAGAAAGGAGTCTTCCTATGCTTTGTGTATAGGAACAGAAAGTGAAGTTTCAGCTTCCTCTAAAGAGTAGATGCAAAAAAACTGACTCAGCATCTTCCCAACTTCACTTTCTCTGTGACTGAGCTAATGACTTCAGGAGAGCCAGCATGGTGTGGTGGTTCAAGCATTGATCCTAGAGACTAGGGTTGGATTCCCTGCTTGGCCAAGGAAACCCACTAGGTGACCTTGAGCACAGCATACACTCTCAGCTCCAAAAAACCCTGTGATAGGTTTTCCTTAGGGTCACCATAAGTCAGAAATGACTTGAAGGCACACAGCAACAACAACAACAACAACAACAACAACAACAACCACCACCGTCTTTGAACCAGAACTGAGCAGCAAATTGTTCCTTTTTCTTCAAACATGTGCCGAAGGAGGAGGGGTGAAAATATATTTCCTAATCTGCAGGCAGAGAAAACAGATGAATTTGAGTGAAATTTTCTGTGCTTAAGTGGTCTGTTGCTTAATTTACAATTAGTTCAGAGGGAGGGGACTGTGTATGTGTTTGCACATGGATGCATTTGTCTTACTCCTGTAAACACTTAAATACTTCCTCTGTCATTCCCAGTACAAACAGGCATACCCATTTAACAGCCAATATGATGATTACATGATGTAACAGTTATGGGGAAAATGTGACTCTTCAAATGTTGGACTTTCAAATGTTGAGGCCATGATGGCAGCTAGAGTCCAACAACAGCTGGAAGGCTAGAGATTCTCCACCCCTGCACTGTGACTTGCTTCTAGGGGCTTTCTGAAAGAACCAAGCCATTGGGAACAGGTTTGCGGTTTATTGAGAGCAGAAAGCATCCTTTTAAAGGAAGTCCTCCTTTAAAAAAATCCTTGTTTTTTTTAAATTACTACCCCATTCTTTGTAATTTTTGTTTTCTTGTGTGCTGTGAACCTATCACTGAGTTTTCTACAGCTGAGAGGGTGTGATGTGCCCAAGGTCACCCATGGCGTTTTCTTGGTTGGGCAGGGAAATGAACCCTGGTCTCCCGGGCTGTAGTCCAATGCTCAAACCACTATATCACAAGGCTATTTGTGATTCTACCTGATGTTTTCCCTACCTCTCTCCCTGGCAGAGAAGAGAAGAAGAAGAAGAAGAAGAAGAAGAAGAAGAAGAAGAAGAAGAAGAAGAGAGAGAAAGAAGAAGAAACTCTTAAGGAACAGAGGTCATCACAAGTATTGCCAGCCTGTTAATGAAAATATTTGGAGGGTGTTTTTTAAAAAAATCATTAGCATGATAGTGGTATAATAATGCTCCTATAATTAATTTTTTGTTGAAAGAAATCTTTCCTGTCTCCTCTACCTTTAACCACCTGGCTACAATGGTTGTGAGTGGAGTAGTCTTTTTTAAAAAACCTAATTAGTATTATGGGGATTCAGCAATAATACCATTTTGGATGGCAAATGTTACAGCGATATAAAGATATACTGTATACTCCATAATGTAACTTTGAAACACTTTTCTTCACAACCCTGGAAGGAAGAACCCTTCAAACTAGGGACAGTTCTTTCAACTTTCTTCTCCAGCAGCACTCCTATAGCTTTGAATTAGGGGGAGCTTTGCTTTTAAAGTCCTCTCTCCGTTGCTCGAGAGATGGAAGATCATTCTTTGATCTAAGAGAAGAACACTCAAAAGCACTTGAGCAGCTTCCAGGAATGTCCATGGAAGTGCCTTACAATGTGTTGATTCTCTATGGGTTTCAACATGTATTCTGGCATGGAAGATATGGGAGAATAGCATGGTGTACACTCAGAAGCATTGGCCACATTGTAGAGTTACCTGTCAGCAAGCATTACAAATCCTCTCCCTCACACATAACATCTCCCATAAAAGACAGAAAAAACAACTGCCCTTATTTGTAAGAGGAAAAGGGTTTCTGGAAAATGGCTGGACAGATTTAGCTGTTAAACAGCAATCTAACAATTATACTTGGGAAAAGCAATCAGTCTAGATACACTTTAAAGTAGATGCTCAGGCCCATCCATTTAGGTTAGTTTATTTCCATTCAGCTCCTGCAAGCTATAGTTTAAAATAAAATCAATATTATCTATCGTTCTTCTAAAAACATGTAGGCAATTTTCATGCATTTTAAGAAATCCAAGTAAAGCCATGCTTCCAGAAGAGCAAACATTTTACTGAAGTTCAGTAAATACTGTGGTCATCATCCAATTAGAGATCATCTTTCTATTTGTTATTATTCTACACTATAATGTGCTTTTTTTTTCTTCCTGGAAATAACTTTGCATTTTTTTAGTGAGCCAAAGGTTCATTTTTGAACATCTTTATTTCATGATATTGGTCCTGCTATCCCAATCTGCTACAAAAAAAAAAAAAAGCAAAAATCCCTGTAAAATGCTGGATTAGAAAGCGTCAGTCCAGTCTCTCATTGTTTACGCTGCTAGGGACACATGAAGTTTTCTGGGAAGCACTTGCAGGCAAAATGTCATGAAGTGAATGGCTCATATGAAAAGACACGGAACTGATATATGAAGACATGCTGCTGGTTGCAAGAAGTAAAGATTTTTAGAAGCTCTCTGAAGGCAGAATCTTCTTTCAAAAGACTATTTTTTTAATCTGAGTGAGGGCAAATATTTGCTTATCCTTGTAAGTGAAAACTCTTGAATTGTATCTTTGTTTAGTGTGAAATGGGGTTTTACAGTCTCATTTTCATTAAATGCTCATCTTTCATCTATTTATTGTTCTGCACCTTCAAGTAACTCCAACTGATGGTGATTCTCTCACATGGTTTTCTTGGCAATGTTTATTTGGAGTAGGTTTGCCACTGGCTGTCTCTCAAACTTAGATTGAGTTGTCCAAGGTCAGTGTAGTTTCCCATAGCTTAGCAGGGATTCAAGCTGTGGACTTCAAGATGCCAAGTCCAACACTCAAATCACTACTCCACCATTCATCAATACTTAACAACAATGTTGCAAGGATTTCTTGATCCTTGGGAGGAGCAGTCCTGCTCAAGACAGCCTGGAACAAGCACTTACAGTGGCAGTGGGGTAGTGAATCTACAAAGGAGCTCTACCCATAACTATCACCACTGTAGATAGCTCATTGAACAGACTAAAGCTACCCCATTGTCATTGATGCCACCACTGAGAGCTTTGCAGTGCTCCACAGGCCTCACAGGGGAAGCAAAGTTCCAGGAGTGGGGTGGGATGGAATTACGTTTTCTACTGCTTCATAGCACTAGAAGTCTGCCAGTCTGTTCCTGGACATTTTATCGCTATAGAGGCAGATGGCATTCATTCTGGAAAGTGGTTGGGGGAGTGAAGCTTCCTTATATAGTGCAGGACAGAAAGTTTAATCTCACAAGTGTGCATTCTCTCCTCCCTACATTAATACCACCCTTGGTGATGCTGACCTTCAGCTTCAACAGGCTGCTTTCACTTCTTTTCCACGTTCTACTTCCTTTCCCTTTGAAAGAGTACACAACCCTCTTGTTGAAATAGCTCCACTGGCCATGACTTTTTCTGGGCACAACTCAAATCGCTCTCAAAAGGTTATTTCCCATTATGCCTATAACTGATACTAATAGATACAGAAATGCCCAGGGATATTAGCCCCTGGATACCAGTGTTTTATCAACAGGAACCTGTTTAGAGATGAGATAGATGAGACAGTATTCCTTAGCAGATAGACAGCTAAGTCATGCTGTGTAAGAGACAGAGTTCCTTGCAACTTAAAAGTCTTTATTAAATGAATTGCAAATAATAAAGAATGACATTTGGTACGGAACATGATAATGCTATAAGATGTATGATGCCATATATAAAATGATCTGCAAGGAAAGCAATGTACCTAGACATTAACAAGCCTCTGTTTTTCCCTAAAGCGAGTGTAGATGTTTGTATATCTATGAATTCACACAATAAATAGTTAAAAGACAAACAGCGAGCCTGCTCATTCTCCCAGACAAATATCCTGAGATTCCAATTCTCAAATATGTTTAAGTGGAGTGTTGATGCCTGTCTGGATTTTACCACTGGTTGCAAGTTGGGTGTCCAGGTGACCAGACAGTGACAAAAGTGGCCTCCTTTTATTAGCTGAAAAATGGCAGAGAACCCTCAGTCTAAAGAGATAGGGTGGTGAACCATGCCTGTTTCATTGCCTCTGTCTTGGGATCTTCTGGTGAGGCCCTTCTCTCTGTCATACCATCTCCACAGATACATCTAGTGGGGACACTGAAGAAGGCCTTCTCAGTAGCTGCTCCCAAGCTCTGGAATTCCCTTCCTGGAGAAGTCAGATTGGCACCCTCCTTGCTATCCTTTTGTAGGCAGGTGAAGCCCTTTTTGTTTGTTTCAGCAGGTATTTAAAGATATCTTCTGAGAAGGAAAGGACCTTTCATGTTTTATATTTATACCTGTTGCTTATATTTTTAATGGTTATGCTTTCAGCTGTGTTTAGTTTTATTGATGGTTTAATTATATTTTTAACTTCCATATCAGTGGTTCTCAACCCTTTCTGTACCAGGGACCCCCTTTAAATATCCTTTGATGCTGCAGACACCCAAGATTTAACTCAAGATTTAAAACCCTTAAGTACATCAAATGGATATTTAAAATTGCTCATCAAAGGTCTTTGGGAGAAAAGGGAGAAATAAGTAAATGCACACTTCCCTGAGAGGCACTGGAGGGAGAGGGATGACTTTTCTCCTGCTTCTTCCCATTAGTTTAAGGCTGGAGTTAACTGAACAGCAACGCATAGCCCCAGCCAGCATTTACCCTTCTCTCTCTCTCCCCCTTCTCTCTCCCTCCCTCCTTCCCCCTTCCCCCTTTCTTTTACAGCTATTGCGTCTATCAGATATGCTCAAGCTCTCACCCACCTTTTTTCCTTCTTTACCAGCAGGAGAGGAGACAGAGATGGGCAAAGGAGGGAGAGAGGGAGGGGAGAAGGTTAAAAAAAAGGTGTTTGATCATTTCTGATAGTACACTGCACTGCTCTTCACTGGGAAGGAGAGGAGGGAGAGAGACAGAGAAGAAGAAAGGCAAACACTGGCAGGCTGGCTGGCTGTCAACACCGCTGTTACTCAACTGCTAAGCTGGCCTCCTCCCCACAGTTGAGTAGCCATGTGACAGGCAACATGCAGGCCCAGCCAACCAGCCAGCCAGCCTGCCTGCCTGCCTACCTCCTTTTGCCTTGGTTTCTGTCACCTCACAACTCCATTTTGGGGGAGGACACAGGCGGAGAAGCCTTTGAGTCTTTCATAGACCCCCTGTGAGGGCATCATGGAATTTATTTTTCAGAGGAAACTGGCCTTTTGTAATGCACTGGACTTTCCTTTGCTGTTGTTTTCATTGTTTTAATTTGTTTTAACTGGTTTTAAATGATGGTTTGCCTTTTAACTTTTGCAGGCTGTTAATTATTAACTATGGCTGCTTTAACTGTTTTAAGATGCCTTGAGTTCTGCACTATAATTTTATGTCCCTGTTGCTCTTGGCCATAACACATAAATGCACAGACTCACAGCCTGCCTCACTTCTGATTCATAAAGACCAGGAATGAGAGTAATGCAGCCCTCAGTCATTGTTGGACTAAAATGCACAACAATCATAGGCAGTGTTACTAATGCTGAAAGTTGCTCAGGGCTGCTGTTCAACAACTTCTCATGGAACATATAATTCTCATCCCTCCTTTAGACTTTGTTGTTTTTTGCTGTCAAGTAGACTCTGATTTATGATGACTGTATGAATGAGAAACCTCCATGAGCCTAGGTCATCAATTGGGCCATGACTTCTTGATTGAGTCTCTCCATCTCAATGTAATCTTCATCTTTTCCTACTGCCTTCTATTTTGCCAAGCATTATTGTCTCTTCCAGTGAGTTACGTCATCTCATGATTATGTACAATATACAGCCTCAGTTTACCTATCTTGACTTCTAAGAGTTCAGGCCTGATTTCCTCTTGTGCCCATTCATTTGTCCCTTCAGTAGGACATGGTATCCCTACAAATCATCCCCGGCACCACATTACAAATGAGTTGATTTTCTTCCTCTCAGCTTTCTTCAATTTCCAGTATTCAGAAATTTCCAGAAATCAGAAAAATTATTAGACCTTAAATAGATACAGATAAGTTTTATATTGGCTCTCTTTGTATAAGCTCAACTGTTATCAAGTTTCAATAAGTCCTGCTTCATTTATGTTTTTCTAAAAAAAAAAATCATTATTGTTGTTATTTACAAACATAACCTACATATTGGTGTACTCTGAAATTTTCCTGGAGTATGTAGAAACCTCTACTTGATTACAGAACAGACTCATTTTACTTTCAAACTGTCTGACCCTCAACCATCTGAGTTCAATATTAGAAGGAATAATGTTCAGCTCTAATCAGTCACTACACAGGCATCCAGTAATACTATCTATAATGATAGACTGCTGTGTGGAAGAGTCTTGTATGCCCTCTCATTCAGCTTGTGTAGATTTGAACACCAGCACAACCATTCCAGTGTTCATAGTAAAATCCACATGGTCCAAATGGAGATTATTAATAGTAATTTATACAATCAGTATCTACGCAGTTGGATTAGAAGTAGTCTCCCTCACAGATGGTTGCATATATGAAGCAGGTATATTTTATCTTTAAAGGAAATAAGGAACAGAATCCAAAATTATTCAGACAACCCTACAGTGTAATTCTTAGGCAAACACATATCTATGGAGATCTATGCAGTCCAATAGTTTTAACAGCTGGTCATATAAGGATGCATTGCTGGCGAACATAAGAAGAAAAAAGCAAAGAATGCTAAGGCTGCAAACATTTAAACACTTGACCTACAGGCAGTTTACCCACAAGAAGGGGGTAAACTGCAGCCTTCAAGATGTTGTTCAATTGCAAGTTCTTCCATGCCTCTCCAGTGGATACCCTGACTAGTGATTCTGACTATAGGGAATCTGAGTCACCATCTGGAGAAACCATTTTGTCCACTCCTGCTTTAAAGAGAAGTCCTATATTTTTCTACTCAGAAATGGATCCCATTGAACCCAATTCAATCTATTCCCAGAAAAGAGTGTATCATCCACCTGTCTTCCAAGAGATTTTGATACATAGAGCACGCCTCTCATATGTAGGATAATCACTTTCAAGATATTCAATCCTCTTGTTTAATTTGTTTTAACCAATGGATTAATTCCAGAGAAAATTAATGAGATTGTACAGTGTTGTTTTTTTTAAAAAAATCTGTTAGAAAACATCTTTAATGAGGCTCTACTTTGTATTATTCACCTAGGACAGGATAAAAACCGTGCTGAGTAGTTGTTGCTCCCTCTTTCATTTCTCATGCTCTGTGACTCAATTGTGCAATGGGTCATTTATGTCGTTATGTGATATCCCCCCCTCCCACAATCAGCTTCTCTTGCCCAAATCTGATTATGAAAACTAGAAGTGTAATATGTCCACTGAACTATACCCAGGACAAAAAGCTTCAATTATCTCTAGCAAGTGATGATTTAGTGCTACACTAAAAGCTATATTTTTAGCATGAACAGACTGAAATTAGAGGCTGATGTTCAAAGAAAACATAGACCTTTCTGAGCAAAGGTCATTCTCATGTAAATGCTGTAGTTCATTCTGAAATTTATGTGTGTGTGTACTGAAAACATCACGGCTTAGGTTATTGGTTGGACAATCTAAAAAAAGATAAATCTGTTTTTGCTTAATAGAACTAAAGCTCACAGCCAGAAAAATAAATTCATGGAGCATAAATAAAACTTTTCTCCACTCTTTCACTTGTAGATACAACACAGATAGATGAACAATATCATGCAAGTCATATCGTCTGCAACCCCTTCCTACCACTGTTTAACTCAGGACTGGGAAAACTGAGCCTCTCTAGATGTTGCTTAGTCCCATTTCCAACAGTTCTAGTGAGCCTGGCTAATGGTGAGGTATGATGGGAACAGTCCTTCCTCAGCATCCAGAGGGATGAGGGTTCCCTGTCACTGGTTTAATTCATACTCTGAATTGCCCATGGCAATGATAGCCAATACATTTTTCTGTAGGTCTAAGATGTCTTTCAAATAGGTGTAGAGGGAATCTAGGATGCCTTGTAGATGGGTGTCTTGTAGACACAGGTTGAAATCTATTGTTATATCTCTGAGAGATTTGGCCATAAATTGGCAAGTTTCTATCTCGCACTTATTTAACAAGAGCAACAATGTGATTTTTCCCCCATCCTAAATTAGGCTGCTGAAATGAAGGGAGCTTGAGTAACCAGAAGTGAATTTTTTATAAAAGGGGCTCTGAACTTAGGTTAGTTCTGATACTAATAACCTATTCCTAGACTCAAAGATATCATATTCTTTCACTGCTAAGTGTATGTCTTTTGTAACTGGTTCTGTTTTTTTCAACTCTAAGTTTCTATTCATACAAAATAACAACAACAACAACGATGATGATGATGTAGTAATCCAATAAACCCAAAGTGTTCTGCACCCCATTGTAGAAACCTGTGCTTCCATATGAAGCACCAAAGTTATCAAGATGATGAGCTGATATATAAACAAGTTTCAACTCATGTATTCAGACCTAAGGAGATGGTGTGACACCACTTTCAAATCAATCTTGTTCATTCCATTCTCCCCTTGATACAAGTTTCACACTGATTACTTCCAGTCTTCTATGTTTACTACAGTTTCAAGGCTTTATAGATTTATCATGCTCTTTTCCCTCCTCTCTGTCATCCCTGCATGCTTTCCTTCTTCCCTTTTCATACAAGTCACTTGCTATCAGCTTCATCCACTCTCTTCTGCTATTCTTTCGTTCACACCTACAGGTCAAGTCCAATACACTATCTGCTTCACAACATAACCTTTCCATATGCTGTCCTTTTCTCAGGTGGACTTCAAAGACTTCAAATAATCTACCCTTACCACATCACACCAGCTAGTTTTTCCATACCATACATCTTCCCCACCCTGCCGCCATCACTCATTCTCCTAAATGAAATTGCTTGGGGGAGGAGGAACCATTATTTCCCCAGTAAATCCAGCATGTTTTACCACTTTGACTGAGGCTAAGCTAGCGATATGGGCTCCTGCAGCATAAGATCTCTGTCAGCTCTTCCAGGTATGTTGCAAATGGCCACCCACAAACAAATGAGTTATTTTGAACGTCCTGTTCATTTTCAGCTGATTTTCCTTCAGATAATCTTTTATTTATTATATTAATGATTTGCTCTGTTAGACAATGATCTCAGGAGAAATAAACAATACCGATTTGCATAAAAAAATTGGTGATTCTCTGTTCCTCTGGCAGCTCTGGTTTCATTTGCTAAAACAATTGCTGTTATGATTTTTACTTGTGTTTAACATTATATTGTCAGGTTTTCGGTGATTCTTTTTTGGGAACCCCCTTGGGTTCCACTCCAGAAGAAAGGTGCCATATAAATGCAATGAATAAATAAACAAATAAAATGCTTTAAAAATTGCTCCAGACTTAACACTCTCAGGAACAACACTCCCATTGTAAAGTCTTCCATCTCCGCTCAGAAAATCCAGAAAATGCTTTCTTGATTCAGCCTTATCTTTTTCTTCATTTCCCTTCCAATTAACTTATTGAATCATGCTTAGATTGTAAACTCTTCCCATAGAGGTTTCTGTTTGTCAGCTTCTGCTACCTGCAGGTTTCCATTCAACCCTGATGTTTGTGGTCTTTCTGCAACACTGAATTATGCCCTGATTGCCTCTAGAGTAAATAGGCCAGAATAACACCTTCGTTATGCATGCATTCACAGAGGCAAGGTTAATAGGGCTAAGTGATTTGAGCATCCTTGAAAGGAAAGATCAAGGCAAAATATGCAGCTTATCCCTTGACTTACTTGTGCTTACACAGTTAAAAGGGGAGATCATCCTTTTCAAAGAGACTCCTCCTGGATCTGTTCAAGATGTAGACATCTGGAGAGATAAAACATCTCTGCTTCAAAGAGCTTAAGTTGATTTAAGAGAAATCTTTAATTCAGGGTGCTCATTTTAACATTTAAAGCACTAAGTGACCTAGGGCTGGGATACCTTAAGGTCTCTCTTTTCCCACACAAGCCAGTTATTAAGAATTCCCTCAGAAGTCCTTCTGTGTATTCTTTCCCATGCCTTTACCTTTGGATTTGCCCTCAGTGTTAGACTCTGATCTTTTATTTTACTTTAATTTGGCTTTTATTTGGAGGGTGTGGGCAGGCATGTTTAATTCTCTTATACTTTATTTTTATGTTACGTTGACTAACAACTTTTGCTGTTCTGTATTTTGATCTTTTCCTACCTGCTCTGTGAAAATTAAGAAGGGGGCAGGGCATACTAAACATCCTAACTAAATAAGATGCACACAATCAAGAGCAGAGGAAGAATGGGGCTTCTCATCATCCACAGTGGGACATGGCAATAAGTCTGCCCAGTGACTGGCAAGGCACTAAACTGAAGTCACTCTAAAGCAATTTTCTTCATCCTGGGTCTCTTCAGATATTTTGGTTAACTAAGCCCATTAACTTCAACCAGTATTATTCCCATCAGAAATTGTAGATCAAAGCATCAGGAGGGAATCAGGTTTAGGAAGAATGCCTTAAATTATCCCAAGACTTAGGATTCTTCTGAAGGGCTCAGGACACCTTCAGGAAGCACACAACAATCAAGCAGGGCAAGATGGCATTGCAATGCTCCCTACCAGTTAGAGAGAGGAACATGCAGGACTTCAGTTAGATTTTAAAATAAATCCAAGAATGGTTAACTATGATTAGATTTGGAGCAATGGGTTTTACCTTCCTTGGGGCATTCCTTTTAAGAGAGGTTGTGTGATTGTGTCACACCTGGCTCAATAGGGTGCACTGGTTCATCCTAGGTATGGCTGATGGTACACTCCCACGCACATTTCTGAGATGAAAACCAGGACACTTGTAGCCGAGCAATATCAGACTGAGTCAAGATGGCAAAAATTATTAATGAGGAAAAGAGAGAGAGGAGAGGCTGCAGCAGTTTGCTTCTGCCTAAGTTTACTGGGAAGGGCAAGATTCTACCCCGTGCCTCCCGCTGAATTGAATGCAAACTACTTTTGCACTGGGAAGTCAATTTGCAGCTACTAAAGTAATCTGAGGACAGAGGGGGAAAGTGGGAGGATGAGAGAGCAACTGGGACATTTTGAAAGCAACTGAAAAAGTGGGATGATGTGAGATTAATAGGGACCGCCCTGTCAAATCAGGCCAGTTGGAGGGTATGAGATGGATTAATGGAACATGGGAAGAATCACCTGCTGTAGTTTGAAAGAAATGTGGTTGTTCACTTTTACACTTTAGGGAAGCTGACTTCTGGATGTGTTTGTCAGTGTAGTGGAGAAAGGCAGTATGTGGTTCTGTCATGCATTATTGATAAATAATATTAATTAAACAATGATTGATATTACATATGAATTTTAAATGTTATAATGATAGCATCAATGAGTTGTTTGAGTTGTTGCTATTGTAAATATGTGTTGACATTGTTTTTATTTTATCTACTTGTTTTGGTATAGCTCTTGTGCCTTAAGGCTTTTTTGGGTATACTATGGGGAAGTGGCATACAAATTAAGTGTTAATGATAATTACTGAAGTGTCACAAATAGCCTGTCTACTTTGGCTGAAATATGGGTATAGCAGAGCACTTATCAGCTGGAGTAGTAAAAGAGACATTCTCACATTTGATTGTAAAGTGGTTCAAGATTCTGCATCCTAGAAAGGAAATGGATTCACCAGTTAAAATGAATGATGCTAGGAAACACTGTGGCCTGACTCCTCCAGTCCTTACAGCAAGAGGGAGGAATCTCAAAATGAGAGCACTGCTATGAAAAAGGTATGTATATATACTTTCTCATTTGCTTGACTTTGTGTTTTCTATGTGAATGGGATAGCCTGTGAATCTGCAGTTGACTGTGGCTTAATGTAGCATGCTTAATGACATCACCAATGGTTATTCCTTATGACATCATCCTTGTGATATCACAAGAAATTAACCTCATGATCAATAACAATATATAAAGAAGAGGCAAGGGAAGCAGCTGGCAGGTTCCAGAGCTGAAGTCTTTTAAATTATATCACTGTAACATTTTTCACATGATATTTATTGTTGCACTATTGTTTTTGTTGTTCTTGTTAAGGAAGACAGACAAAACTAATTCAGTTGACTAGTCCAACAATATGAATACAAGATGTTTTTAACTGCAAAGTTAATGGTGTGCATCGTTAATTTCAAACTGTTAACAGAAGTACACAGAAACGAACGGCTAATGAATCAGGTGAGATGGCTGTGAAATACTGTTGCCATGTATCTTGTTTCACAGAGGACAATCCTCTGTGTGAAGGTACCCTCTGTCTGAAGCACTGTGCAAACCAAGTCTGGTTTAAAGGTAAGGAAACTTACCGGCATATAAGATGCACCCATGTATAAGATGCACCCCATTTATACACTGTCAAATACTATTTTCAGGTGTATAAGACACAGCGGTGTATTTTCAAACAGTATTTTTTTTGGGGGGAAAGTGAGTCTTATATGCCAGCAAATACCGTAAGCAGGGAGATCAGCATGAGACTTGAAGCTCGCTGACAGCAGATGGAGCAGGTGCACAGGTCAGCTAGGACAGAATCCTACTGGTAGTCTCAACTAAAGCAGGTCCACTAAATCAATGGAATTTGCATAAGCCTTGGCTTACTATTTAACAATTAAATTAATGATTCTCCTATGGTTGTCACCACTAATACAAAGCAGGAACTAGTCAAAGTCTTCTCGAATATGCTAAGATGTGATATATTTATTTCTGTATTTGCATCTATACCAATAAATCAGCACATACCTTTTTTTATTTAAATGCTGATTGGTTATTCCTTTTTGGTGAAGCACAGGGCTTGCTTCTGAGTAAACATGCATAGACAGATTGCTCTTTTAATCATTTTTGTGCTGTTGTTCAGTCACCATTTCCCCTCTTCAAAATATTTGTTAATTATTAGTAGTATTTTTGATATTGCAATGATTACCATTTTGAGGGTGAGGGAGGATTCCAAATTCCTGGTTGTAAAAAGAAAGAAAGGAAGGAAAGAAGGAAGAAAGGAAGGAAGGAAAGAAAATGTGACCAGTGAGGAATACTGATCAATAAGATGTGAATCCATTAAACCACAATTTGGAAAACTTTCTTTCTGTCTGGAGTTATTTCATTGGATGGACTATAATGCCCATGCATTGCTAAAATCAGTGCTTGCACACGTGTTAAAAACATATCTGCAGAAAGTTTGCTAGGATTTTTTCCTATTCAACACAGAGCTTTGAAAACTTAACTACCAACCAAAAAAATATTGCTTCATTTCATATTCTGCACATTTTGTTTGAACAACATGTTCTAAGCCATTGTGGTTGGCACTTAATATATCATGATTAATGACATCATTGGGGACCTGACATTTGTGACATCACCAGGGGCCACTACAGGTCTCAGGATTTGGACCTGAAAATTCAGGGTCTGGGATGTTTGTGCAGTGACAACCCTCAACTCTCGATAAAGGTTGTTTTTATAATCAAAACATTCTGTGAGCAAAAGTAGAAACACTGACATTTACAGGGGAGTTGTTCTATTTATTCAACCTTTATCTATTTATGCTATTTATATTCTACCTTTCTGTTTCAAAGAAAGACCTTTAGTTCAGCTTACAAACAACAAGACAAAAGATCTAAGAGCAAATCTGAAACCTACAATGGAAATACACATAACTATAAAATAGGCAAGAAACATTGCTATTTAAAAGATGTCAAAAGTGGTCACATGAAATAATTATAAAATGCTTAGCATTTTTTTAAAAATAAATCTTGACCAGCCATTTAAACTAAAAGGAAAGCTAATGCTATTATGAATGTTTCCAGGGTACTAATAAGGGACCAGTATGTTAATTCCAGGTAGTCAAGCACCCCATTTTTTTTTCCTTTTCAGCACAAATGATTTTTGTACCTTTTTTTTGAAAAATATGAAAATAATTGAAAAAGACACAAAACATTTTATAATTTTATCCAGCTGCAAGAAACCCTTTGAAATTATTCATTTCATAGACAAGAACAAAATAAGAAAATGTTTACTTCTTACTGGCATGTTTGACTGATCCGTTTTTTGTCCTATGAGAGATAGACTGCTATGTAAAATATCTGCATTTAACCAGGGCCACCAGAAATCCTTGCTGATGAGGTGCAGAGATTTACCAGTCAGTGTCCTCCTAGCCAACTGAGTCACACTCAGTCCTAGAAAACCCTGTGATAGGTTTGCCTTAGGGTCACCATAAGTTGGAAATGACTTGAAGGCACACAACAACAAACAACAACAAGATGAACCTATCACAGAGTTTCCGTTGCAAGATTTAGTAAAAAAAAAAAAGGTTTGCCATTGCCTTCCTCTGAGGCTAAGAGAATGTGATTTGCACAAAGCCACCCAGTGCGATTCCACAGCCAAGCAAAAATTTGAACCCTGCTCTCCCAGTCACAGTCTTGTGCTCAAACCAAAACACCACCATCTCTTCTATGCTATTCTGTCACCTAAAACATTTATGAAGATATTAAACAGCAGTATGAGATAACTCTGAGGCACCCCGCTAGTTATTGCTCTTCAGGTTGAAAAGCAATAATTGATGAGTACTTTCTGGATTTGGTTTATCAACCAGTTACCAATCTGTCCACTTTATTGCCAAGAATATCATGAAAGACCTTGGCAAAAGCCTTTCTGAAATCAAGATATACTACATCCACAGCACCTCTCTGGTTTACAAAGCATGTAGTTCCATTTCTTAAAAAAAAGAGAGAGACAGAGAGGGGGGTGGAATTATTTGCTGTCATGCGCAAGGATGAAATAGTCAAGGATTTTCATTCCTAATGTAGAACAGACTCCTTCTCTCCCTACAAGATACCTTCAGGGTTTTGGACCAAAGCATCTGTTTGGTTGATTTTGGATATTCAGAATGTAGGCTGCTTTGACATTAAACCTAAACAAGTACAAGAAATACTAAATCTGCTTTTGGTTCAGTTTGTAATATTCCAGATCGCAGAGGGTGACTGGGACGTAGAAAACATATGAGTAGTTTTCCAAGTCTCAAAAGCTGCTTTGATGGCATGTACCGTAACTCCTTATCACAGAACTCATAATTCTGCTCAGTGGGTGAATTTATGAGCATACCTTCCCACATTTCACAGATGAACATTAGGATGCAGGTGGCCAAGCAATCTGGTAACAGTGATTAAAGAGGAAGAACACACAAGCTAAGAGAGGCTGCAGCGATTTGCTTTTGCCTGAATCTAGAGGGAAGGCAAGATTCTAGCCATTCCTCTCCATTCCTGCCTGCTTTTGCACTTGAACTTCATTTGCAGTAATTGAAGTAAGCTTGGGACAGAGAGGGAGGAGGAGAGGAAAACTGGGACATTTTAAATGCAGCTGAAAAAGTGGGACAACAGAGGATTAATCAGGACTGTCCCTAACAAATTGAGACAGTTGGAGGATATGGAATAGTAGGCTTAATAGAGCAGTATCTCATTGCCCTGGGCATGATGAATAATAGGGCAGCATTGATAGCAAGACTGGACATGTCAGTCAGGGTGCTGGAGGATGGATTCTATGATTAATGCTTTTTAAAAAAAAACTTCAGGCAAGAAGGCATAGCCACAAGAGGAGTCTTTAAGCAAGGGCATTACACCCTCTTTCTCTCCGGTCATACCTTCTATCTTTTGATAATGGGGCACTTTGCCCATACTGAAAATGATTACAAATATAATGACACACTGCTTTCATAAAAAGAAATGAGCTGCTGGAACCCTCAATCCAGATCAGACTCAGTCAGTGGCAAACAGCTTGCAAAACACACACAGAGAGAGAGAGAGAGGTCCCTTCATATTCTCAAGGGTTTGGGCCACAGAACCCTCATTAAAGTGGGAAAAATTGTGAATAACCCCCCGATGCCCCTTTCATTCCCTTCCGGGGCTCTGGTGCAGGAACCTTCCCTCTCTGCACCTGGGCCAGAGGGAAAAGAATGAGGGGAGGGGGGAGTTCCAGAGGGGAGAAGGAAGGAGCGTATGTGCCCCCCATTGCCTTATTTTTTGCCTCCATGCGAGTTCTCAGCACCAGGGCAGAGGCAAAGGAATGGGAGGGGAGAGCTCTAGAGGGCACAAGGAAAGTGCATGTGTCTTCCCCCTGCCATCGCCTTACCTTTTGCCTCAGCAAACTTGCCTTCTTTCTACCCCGCAGCAAGATGCAAGGGAATGAGAGGAGGAGAATGGGGGAGAGGCACAGGTACCTCACGAAGAATCAAATTTGTGAGAATCAAACTGCAAATATGGAGGGAGGGCTGTACATACGTGTGTGTGTGTGTGTGTGTGTGTGTGTGTATACACATATATACAAATAAATAAATATATCTCACACAATAGTGTATTTACCCAGCATTGTCCGGGGTTTTTATTTTCCTCTTAAGAAATCACCAAGCTGTCTTCTCCATTTCCTGTAACTTTGCCCCAAATTTCCCAATGCAATCTACATTCAGAGTTATTTACATACACAGTTTGGGTTCCTGAGGGAATACACTGTCTTCCTCCTTGCTGCTAGGCCTCATGTCCATAGCAATTCTGTACTTGTAAATTTTCCCCATATTCCCCAATCCAATCTGTATTCATAGTTGTTAACATACAGAGGTTGAGAATACACTGTCCCCCCCGCCTTGCTGCTAGGCATCATCTGCATAGCAACTGGCCTATTCCAGTACCTGTAACTTTTCCCATAGTCCCCAATCCAATCTGTGTTGTCTGGTGATGTTGATGTACTGGCTTTTTTTCCCCTTTCTGTTGAATTTGTGCAATGGCTTTACGTTTTTCTGGAAGCATTTTTTGTTCTGAATTTCAACTTTAAAATTCCTCACATATGGAACCCACACAATCTACTGTGTGAGGCGAGAAGACCTGGTACCTATGCCCATTTCTGCACTACACAGTGATAGTGCTATTATTCCACTTTCAACATCCTGTGGAATTCTTGGGCTTATAGTTCGCTGAGGCCAAAGAGCTCTCTGGCTGAGAATTCTTAAATCCCCCTCCTTAAACTACAAATCCCAGGACTCCATAGGATGTTGAAAGTGGAATACTAGCACTATGACAGTGTAGTATGGAAATGGGCTATGTTGTGTCTGTCACTTTAATTTTTCTCACATATGCCTCCCAAATGTTTTCTGGCATCCTCATTGATGGTGGGCCTCATCTCCATAGCAACAGGACTGAGGTCCAAGAGCTCTCTGGCTGAGAATTCTAAAGGCCTCTCCTTAAACTGCCAATCCCAGGATTCCATGGAATCTTCACAGCCAGCCAATCATATGGGGTCTTCTTGCCTCACACAGCCAATCATATGCTGACACAGACAAATGCACAGACAAACATTGACTTTTATATAGTAGATACACACACACACATATGTATATGTCCATGTGTGTGTGTGTAAACAGAATTACTTATTGTGTTGTGACTGTCATGTCTGTTCAACACAAAGAGTGGGCTGATTCATGCAGAAATAAGCTATCCAGCAGATATGATTTCTAAAGCACTAGCAGCCACATTCCGTTTTTAACTTCTGGTACCTAATCTCCTGAACACGGCACTCATCCTCTTCTGGCTTCCCCCTTCATTTTCTCCCCAAGAGTCTCAAAATCTAATTCTTCATTCTCAGCACCAGAGTGTTATTGCAAAAGCACTCTTTCCCTGGGGCTACTCAAGCAAACAACCAAACAAAAAATCAATTTGCACCTCCCAAGGGCAACCAGTCACTTATACATCTTTCTCTTGTTTATTTTAAAATATTTATCCCACTAGTTGACCCCGTAAGACTCCCACTGTGATTAATGTTATACCAAATACAATAAAAGAAACAAATAGCAAATGAAACAGCTAGTTGCATAACAGGAAGCATCAGTAAAACTGAAAGCACACCTTAAACAGGCACATTTTTGCTGCCTTCCTGAACGGATTCATTCAGCAGGTCAGACTACGTATTTAGGCACAGATTTCCACAAAGATTGTGCCAGCACCAAAAAGACAACCCTCCTTACCTCCAAAAGGCATGGAATCAGTAGTAGGATCTGTTGTGCGAGCTCTTAATATTTTCTAGAAATAGATTAGTGCTTTAAAATAAACAGCTGCTATTTCAAAACTAGCACTGTGAAATTGGCTGAAAAATTAACGGTTGACTTTATGCTATCATTAAACAGCTAGTTGTACACAGAGATAGTATGTGCATTCATTTTGAACCTTGACATAATTAACATTCTGCTAGGACAACACTGAGCATCTCATCTGTACAATCCAGCAATTTTTATCAATTTGCTTCAGGAACCATCTCTTCCTAACGTGTTATCTCCTCCCTGCCCTCATGAAAATGCACCATGCCTCCAGACGGAAGAGCACAGGTTTGCGACAAGAAGGTTTACAAAAGCTGTCTACACTATGTGAAATAAGAAACCATATTTTTTTCTTGAAATGGTTTATAAACAAACCTTGGCACATCATGCTTTTTTTACAGATATATAAGTGATTATTTGTCCTTTAAAAAAAAAGGAAAAGGGGGGAAAAAACACAGAACCTAGCCTGTTCATTACATCTCTGAAACTTGGTCTTATTTCTGTGATCTCCATGGAGACAAGTTAATCACTTAACCATCTGGTTTTCCTTTTCTAAAGTGCATCACAGCTGCTACCTAGAATTTCATAATCAGGACTCTTCCCCTCTCCCTCTCATTCATACTGAAAAGGTACACACAGCTGTTTAGCCAGCCTTTTTCAGCTAACACTTTTCCTTCACATTTCTCACTAGGCTTCTTTCTTTCAAGCTTCTATTGCTGAAATACAAAACTGTACCTCTTCCAGGGGGTAGTTGTGTTATTCCATGGCAGCAAAAGCAACTTAGTCTTGTGACAATTCAGAAATGGACAGATTTACAGTTCAATCCTATACATGTCTATTCAGACATAACTCCAACTATATTCACTGTGGTTCTCTTCAAAGGAGGAGCATAGGATTGTTGTGTTGTGGTATACCGTTTACATTTATTAAAATAAAAAATGAATTCTATTTTAGCCACTCTCCCAAATAAACAAAATAAACAAACAAAATATTTATATCCTTCCCCATATCCAAAGATCTTAAGGCAGCATACAATAAAATCGATTTAGAACAGCTTAAAACAATTTAAAATTTTAAAGACTTTGCATATTAAATGCACATTAAACCATTTAATATTTAAAACAGGACAAATTGAAAAGCCATTAAAATAATTTAAAATAATCTAAACCCTTGTTGCTGCTGTGTTCCTTCAAGTTGCTTCAACTTACAGCAACCCTAGCCAACCCTAAGCCAACCCTACCATGGGGTTTTCTGGGACTGAGTGTTTGTGATGCGCGTAAGGTCACCCAGTGAGTTTCTGTGGCTGAATAGGGAACTGAACCTTGGTCTCCAAGAGCTGAAGTCCAACACTCAAACCACTGCTCCACACTGGCTCTTTCCCCTTTTGTCCTAAACTGTTACACATGTACAAACTCGGAAAAGATCAGTCATGATCAAAGAGCTTTAGTAAACAGTCATGTTTTTACTTGGCACTGGAATGACAGCAGCACTATTGGCAATTTGGCCTCTAAGGGAAGGTTATTACATAACTGGGGTAGCACAACTGGGAAGATACTCTCCCACATCCTCCCACAGTGCATGGCCCTGAATAACGGGGCAGGGAGGAAGGCCCCTCTGTGCTTGCATAGGCTCCGTTCACGTTTTTGAGTAATCATAGATAGATTTCACAGTATGAGTAGATGGGATTACTCTGTGCTAGATTTCAGTCATTTAGGTCAGACCTAGTTATCTAATAAACGTAACAGAAACCTTCTATTCTAGCATTCTATCATAAACAGCCAAATGTACCTGCTGCTGGACAAGATCTTGAAGGGCACACCTTGTGACATCTCTGCAATGTGATTAGTGTGCAGTTATTATTCTATGAATCTTGATTTGTGTTCTTTAAGTGACAATGTACTTTCCACTTTTCAGTCAATGATTCTTAAAGGAGAATTAAAGCAATATATATAAAAATCATAGAACTACAATAAAAGTACACAATAAGCAAAAGTATCTGTGCTGGCCATAAGGAAAACTCAGACATCCATATTCATGTAACACCTAGGCCAACCAAAACCAATTCTTTCTTACAACTATCATTATGCAGAAGTCATGACTTCAACACCAGGTCAGCCTCCTTCCCACTTCCAACTCTCCTGTCGTTTGTAGCATCTTGCCTCTTGAAAAGAACTAAGAGCTTCCTTCCCACCCATTCCCCCACCCCATTCCACTAGGTCTCACATCAACATGGGCTATGAGCATAAAATTGCAAGACAGGCCAAAAAAGACCTGGAAGGAAAACAATAGCAAAACAGGACTGGATTACAAAAAGTTTGCATCTAAAAGAAAGTCTAAACCAGCCATTGAAAAAGGTCCAGGAAGCACTCTTCCAGTCAAGGATTCTCTTTATGATGCTGCCTCCTCTTTGCTATTAAGATAACGGGAGTGCTTTAAAAGTTCAGGGTTTCCTACATGCCTCTAACCATATCTCACACTGACTCTCAAGTCACCGTCTCCCTTTACATGCTTGGAGGATCAACATAATCAGGCAATTAGCCCCTCTGATCCCAGCAACTCCCAGGTATCTGCAGGCACACAGACATTTCTCCATCTCTCTTTTTCCTCCTTCTGTCTTTCTCTTTTGACCAGGTCAATGGTAAGCCACTGCCCCACATAGCTCCTGTAAATGTATATTTGGTAGAACAAAGTAAACTTTTAATGCATTTAACTTTAATGTTTGCCTTTTGTTTTTCTGAAAAGTTAGTCTTAATAGGATATCCTAAAGATTCAGTACAGTTCCTCACATAAATATGCTGAAGGAGAGTGCTTCTCAGCAGATTGAGTCTCTGACCTTCCCTAAAGGAGACTAACACCCCAGGAAACTATTCCTAAACCGACAAAAGAGGAAAGCTCTTCAGTCTGCTACACAGCACTGGATAGTGGTTTCAAAGCATATGTGCTGCAACCAAAAAGACTAGTTCAGGAGGATTGCTCAAAGGTTTTCATCCTTAAGTGAAGAAACATAAATGTGAAAAGGGTACTTTCTAAAGTCTCCAAAGTATCAACACTTTGATTTTACCCCCAAAACAGATCAATTACTTTAGCACAAAGAGATTAAATTGACTGCCACAATCTGAATCTGCCGCAGTTTTCTAATAACACTAAAGGGCAGCTTCACAGAGCGTACAAGAGAGCTGATGAAACTTTGGCCATTTCCGCACTAGACTGTTACAGTGCTATTACTCCATTTTCAACATCCTATGGAATCCTGGACTTTGCAGTTCAGGGACTTTGCCCCTCCCTAAACTGCAAAGCCCAGGATTCCATAGGATGTTGAAAGTGGAATAATAGCACTGTAAAAGTAGTGCAGAAATGACCTTTGCCACAGAATGCACTACAGTGTTAAAATCTATCCCCTTTTTTTAAATTGAAGGTTGGATGTGAAAAAAGTTACTTTTTCAGACTATACCTCCTGGACTCACTGTGAAATTTCTTCTGCTCAGGCAACTCAATAGGAAAGAATTGATCTCTCCTCTTGAGAAGGCAGAGTTGAGAGGAGCTTCTAGTTCCAACTGGAAGGAAGAGATTCCTCCAGTCTGAGAACATGGTATGAGCAGAAGAGACAACAGAAGCTCTGACAGCAGACTGAACAACTTACAACACCAGCAGCAGCAAAGAAGAAAAAAGAAACAGAAGAGCAGAAGATGCCCAGACTAACTGGGGTGACTGGGCAAGCAGAGTAACCAATGGTCATCTGATGCTATCGCTGAAAGAGTCTCTGAAGGGCAAGAGAGTTGGATCCACTTTACACTGACCAGAAGGTATCTCACAGTAAGTGCAACTTGGCCTTCTCAATCAGAGGAAGAGACAGTACAACAGGAGACGGATGTGCAAGAGGAATATCCTACCTCCTACCTCTGTTATGGATGGACTCGACTCACAGAATATATTGCTGAACCCTGTGGCTAAGGAACACTTCAGATATCTTGCCTCAGCATGGTTGTCAATCATATACTGCCAGAAAACAGTGAAAGGTGTGGCTCAGGTGACTTCCTGATAGATGTCCTCAAGAGATGCCAGAGAAATGGGAGCATTAGACTAGGAAGAACATGGGGAAGACTGCCAACCATCTTTCCTCACAGAGAAGAGGCTTGAATGGCACCAGTGCACAGGGATAGTGAATAGCTGCTATATCCCTGGAGTGTTTGGCTGAGACCCTGGTGATGAGTAGTTGGAGGGTGGGGAAATGACAAGAGGGAATATTTGAAACTTTTAAAAAGTATTTCTGGAATCTGAGGATGAACCCCTTCTGCCCTGTTTCTGGTGACACCAGAATTTCAGACTGGATAGCTACAGTGATTTGCTATTGAGGGTAAGAGAGACTGAGGAGGAAACCATAGCCAGAGTGGCATGGTTGGCCTGTCCTTGGCTAAAGCTACTATCTCCCTCAAAAGCAGGTTATTGAAGGACCAAGGAAAAGTGAAAGAAAGAAGGCGGATTTTCTGTCAATGCAGGAAGCAGAAATGGCAGCAGCCAGTGTGTAGAGACACTGCAGCTGCTTCCCGATGAGTCATGTGAGCACAAATTAATGCACCAATGAAGCACTAGTACAATAAAGCTGAAGCTCTTCCATAGTTCCCTGTTACTTCTCCCACAAAATACTTTACCTTTCTAAAAATTGATATGAAGGTCACAATAGAAGAACAATGGAGTCAAGGCATAAAAATGGTCTATAGGCTATTCCTCCAGATACCACCATGGGGCAAACAAACGCTACCCCATGCTCTTCATGCAGACAGAGTCTGGAGGAGTTCCTTTTTCATGATCAAAGCCACAAGTTTCATTAAACTCCACCTTCTTGAGAGGAGTTAAGCTCATTCTTCCACTGACCAAGAACCTCCAGCCACCATGGCCACTGGCTACATGACATGTATGGCTTTCTCCTTTAACTCTTCACCCTCTTCATTAATTGCTTAATGGTTGGGTCACCCTCACATCCAGAACTGAAGGGCAACTGTGATGGTGGTCACTATGCTAACAACATGGCAGGATATATGATTGTCTGAACTTAGGATACTTAAATGGGCCAGTCATTCTTAAGGTTACTGATAAGTATTTGTTTTTATTCAATCATTCATTCATTCTTTCTCTCTCTCAAACTGCTAGCATGAGTGAAAGACTTTAGAACTCTAAAAGGTGAGAAAGACAACACAAGCACCAAAGTTGTATCAGTCAGATTTATCTTGTAAATCTGATTTATCTAATGAAAACTAGAGAGGGCTGCTATATCTTTAATGGTTGTGCAGAAGAGAAGATTTCGGCAGGTGTCCTTATCGCACAACCAGGTAATAAGCAACACCTAGTAAAATTACAGCTTCTGCACAACTATTACAGGCACAGGAGTCCTCTCCACTTTTCACTCTAGCAAGCCTCTTTGTAACTCCTACTAGAGACAGTCAATGTCCATCTGCTGTGAGCTTTGCAGACTGGAAGAAGACACCATCAACCAGGTTATCCTGCTGTCATAATATCCAATATTTTAACTGTAATAAAATGAAGCAGCACCTAATACAAAGCATATATGAAAGAGTCACCACTTCTGCTTCATTTGATTCCAAGAATCTTTCCATCTTACAATTATTCAGCAGTATAAAACTGCATCAATCAAGGGCTGCCCATAGAACACAGTATTTTTCACATTTCATCTCCAGCCCTTAAACAACTCCCTGAAAAGATTCCTATAAAACAGTATTTGAATAGAAGTTTGACTGCTGTCTCAGAAAATGAGCAGGACATGCTCTAGGATGGAGTAAAAAAGTAAGATGTGCCAACTACATACACCCCAGAAAGTCACAGGACTTAGAGTTGCCCTTGGTGTTAGTCCAGATGAGACAGCTAACCTCACACAGGCAGCTCTGTGTTTTGGGTCATACTTGGTATGACCAGACTGCTAAAGAGCAATAACATTAGCTTGCATTTCCTTTTTCCAGCTGTGGTCCCTTGAAACTCACCATCACAGGAGCAAATGAAATAGCTCCAAACTGTCATCAACAATCAGTTACTTACTGATTACTGCCTAGCCATTTATCATTATTTATATCAGAGGCACAGATGAGGTATCACTTTTACAAGCATATTTCTTGCAGCTGTAGATTTCCACTATCAGCAGCGTTTTTAGTTGTAGATGATACAGAAAAGCATAAATTAGAAACAAGTAAGAACAACTATATATTAGATTCCTGGAGAACGGAAGAAGTCCTAGGAGAGTGGAGAAGGGAAAATATTTTCACCATCTTCTTGTTGTTTCTGATTTAATATTTAAGATAGCGTATTGAACTAAGAATCTATACAGAATTATATACTATAGAATTAGGTCACTGAAAAATAATAGAAGATATGAATTAAGTTTATTCTTTTTGTTATTAATAATAATATTGTGAAATATTTTTTTCCAAGAGAAATTGACTGTATAACATTTATAAATTTTATAATAATATTTAAGGTGCACTGAATATATAAGTTATATAAAATTCATTGGAAAAATATCAAATACAAAGGTGTGATAGTGAAAATTTCATTTGTACATTGATTGTGAAAAATTTATATTTGACAAAAAAGTTAAGGAAGCAAGATAAGATTCAGATATATGCAGAATTTCTAAGTAAATATTTTAGTAATAGCCTAGTAATATATTTAAGCTAAGTAAGCTAAGTTAAGCTAAGTAATTAATTAATTGATTATAAATAGTATAATCGTATAAGTGTATAAGAACTACGGAAACTGAGAAATGAATTTAAGAAGGACATTAAGGGAGGGGCGAATGATATTAGAGAAATGAAGCAAGAAATGGGAAGTGCTGGACAGAAGTTGGAGAGTATAATTACAGAAATGAAGAATATAAATAAAAAAATAGACGAGTTACAAGACAGAACTACAAAACCAGAAAAAGATACACTGGTGTTGGAAAGACAACTAGAAAATGCAGAATGCAGAAATGCAAAAAAGAAGTACTGAGATTAAATTTAGAGAGAAATGTATAAAAATAAGAGGTCTGGGAGAAATCCAAGGAGAAGAATTATACAATCGAGTAATACCGCCATTAGCAAATTATATTGGCTGGAACGCGGAACAGTTGGACCTGGAGATTGATAAGATGTTCAGAATTAATTCGTTTATCGCCAAAAAGAGGAACGCACCACAAGATATTGTAATCTATTTCTTAAGAGAAAAAGACTTTGTGATACAGCAAAGCTATTCCAATAAATTGATTGCAGAAGAAAAAGAACTCCAGATATTTAAAGATGTTCCTTCTCAAATCCTGAAAAAAAGAAAAGACTATTATTTTTTGATGCAAGTACTAAAAAGAAGAGGGATAACATACCATTGGTGTAAAACAGAAGGAGTTACCTTCACATTTCAACAAAAAAGATTCGCCTTGAATTCAATCCAGAAAGCTCAAGATTTTCTAAAGCAGTATAAGGAAGAATTAAGAAGAAATCGACAAGATGAGCATGAAACCCAGATTTCAAGAGAATTAGAAAAAATAAAAAATCAGGAAATAACATGAGCTGAACTGCAAGAATCACAAATAAATCAACAAAGGAGATTAAGGAATTTGAGAAGGACACGATGAGGAGGAAGAAGTAGAGGAAGATGAGAAAGAAGAAGAACTACAATAAGGAAAAAAGGAGAAAAGAAAGGGGGGAGAGAGAGAGATAAAAATTAAACATCATGAAAATTATCTCTTGGAATGTTAGAGGAATGAACTCAGCCATAAAGAGAAAAAGAATTTTCACCAATTAGAAAAAACAGAATCAGATGTGACCAGATTCCTGGGGAGAAGCAACAATTAGCTTGATCCCCAAAGAAGGTAAAGATCAGCTTGAGGTGAAGAATTACAGACCAATATCCTTATTAAATATAGACTATAAAATATTTGCATCTGTCCTCCCTGACAGACTGAAAAAGAGCCTGAACAACTGGATAATTGAAGATCAGAATGGCTTCCTTCCGGGCAGACACAAGAATAATAATAAATATCGAACATTATCATAGACATAATGAAAAAAACTGGGTTTGATTTTTGTAGATGCAGAGAAAGCCCTTGACAATGTAAGATGGAGATTTATGACAGAAGTGCTAAAAAAAATGAACATGGGAGAAAAATTTATCGAATGGGCAAAAATGATATATAATAATCAATCGGCATGCATACTAATAAATGGAGAGAAAGCAGAAAAGTTTTATATTAAAAAAGGAACCAGACAAGGCTGTCCACTTTCACTCTTAATTTTTGTGATAATGATAGAGATACTGAATATTAAAATAAGACAAGATCCAGAAATAAAGGGGGTCCAAATTCAAAATCAAATGTTTAAACTCAGAGCTTTTGCCGATGACTTAGTAATTATGCTCGATGACCCAATTCAAAGTATAAACAAATTAATTTCAACTTTTCAAGAATTTGGCAAGGTTGCTGGATTTAAAGTCAATGTGGAAAAGACTACAATGATAACCAAGAAGATGTCAAAACAAGAAGAAAAAGAGACTGAACAAGCATCTCAATTTAAAATATCAACAAAAGTAAAATATTTAGGAATTAAAATTACTAAGAATAATACAGATTTATATGACAATAATTACAAAAAAGTCTGGTTGAAGGTAAAAGAAGATTTCCAAAAATGGTCAAAACTCGAGCTGTCATTTATGGGAAGAATTGCAACAATTAAAATGAATATCCTACTCAGAACGATTTTTCTGTTCCAAAATCTCCCCGTGATCATGAATGATGTACCATTTAACCAATGGAAAAAAGATTTAGCAAAATTAATCTGGAATGGTAAAAAGCACATATAAAATTGGACCATCTTGAAGGATATGACAGAAAGAGGGGGACTGGGACTCCCCGATCTAAAACTGTACTATCATGCCAGTTGCCTCAGCTGGTTAGTTGATTGGATTAAACTAGAAAAAACAAGATTACTAACTTTGGAAGGGGCGGATCTTTTCTTTGGTTGGCATGCATATTTGTGGTATGAAAAGGTAAAAGTAAATAAAGATTTCAATAACCATTTCATTAGAAAATCTCTTTTGAAAACATGGCTTTGGTACAAAAATAAATTTTACTCAAAATTACCACTATGGGTGTCAACACACAAAGCTTTTTATAGGAGAGAAAGGCCCCAATTAAATCATTGAATGACATATAAAGATCTGGTAGAGATTCAAGGTGATAAAATAGTTTGGAAAAGTAAAGAGGAAATGACAAAATGGGGTTTCTCTACACACTGGCTTTTGCAGAGGCAACTGGCAGAAAGATTCAAAATGGATTAAAAAATGATAGGACTAGAAACAGCAGAAAGACAATTTGATAGATTGTTAAAACCCGGAGTAGATCATCTTATTGGTAAAATATATAAACTATTACCGACTTTACAAATGGAACAAGAGGTTGTTAAGGATAATATGCTAAAATGGGCGCAAAATATTGGACACCCAATTTCAATGGAAAGTTGGGAAAATTCATGGAGAGATACACAAAAAAATTTTAAAAGCACTAGTTTAAAAGAGAATTATTACAAAATCTATTTTAGATGGTATTATACACTGATGCAAATAGCTAAAATAAGTAAAAATACCAAAAATACATGCTGGAAGTGTTCTGAGAAAGGAACTCTGTACCACCTCTGGTGGAATTGTGACAAAACAAGGAAATACTGGAACAAGATACATGATTGTATTACCAAAATTCTTCAATTAAATTTCCCAATGAAGCCAGAAATATATTTGTTAAATATGTTGGATACTAAATATTTCAAAAAGAATTTATTGCGGAAAATGTTGATTTATATGATCACAGCAGCCAGACTGGTATTTGCACAAAGATGGAAACAAAAAGAAGCTCCAGACATTGAGGAATGGTTGTGGAAGTTATATGATTTATATGAATTAGATAAATTGACATCAATATTATCAGATAAATCTAAAAAACAATTTAATGAAGAGTGGAATTTAATCTACCCTCTTTGGGAATCCAAATGGGGGAAAATAGCTACGATTGGATTAAAATTAAAAGATTGAAGCTAAAAGTCAGGACCACTCATAAATAATGTAATTAAAGGGGAAAAAATTTTTTTGGATTTTGAAACTTTGAGAGGTAAGAATCTTTTGATATAACTGTAAAATATCTAGTTGAGGTAGAGGTTTATATTGATTTACTAAGTAAATGATAAATTTTGTTGGTCATGATATAAATAAGTTATAACTGATTACAAAATAAGAAGTATAAATAAGGGAAGATTATTAGGTAGGTATTTAAATTTTACTTCACTATAGTTTATTTCAATATACGTCAACATATGTTTATATTTTATTTTATATTACTGAAATTATGCTGTAAATAAAGATTTTGTTATGTACTATAGTTCTTACTTTTAGTTTCCGTTAATGTGTTGTTGTTATTATTATTGTATTGAAATGGACATTTTTGTTGTTATACAAATGTTTAGAGATATATCATTTGTTTGAAGTTCCATATCTATCTATCTGTCTTTCTATATATGTATATTTTCTGTTAACTTTTGTTTATTTTTTTCTTTTCTTTTTAATAATAAAAAGAATTTTTAAAAAAAAGATGTGCAATCGGCGCCTGCTGGCCCCTGGATTGTGAGATTGCTCCTCACAATTGTGTGACGCTCTAGGCCCTCTTTTGCATGGAAAATGCCGTGCGAAAAGGGCCTTAGAAGCAAAGTTTTTGCATGAGATATTCTCTACCTACTAGCAATCATTGTTGTAGTTAAAGATCACTTTGAAATTTGAGCTCCCAAAAACATACTATAGAGTGCTATGCTACTTGGAATGGAAAGAACTCATGCAAATTTTCTTATCCTTGACCAGAAAGGGTGTCTCAGCTTCAATACAGTGAGACATCCCATTGAGAAAATGCTCAACTGCCATAAGATTTCTCTCAATTTTTGACCCTTTTTCGCAAAAACTTCACACACAAAAAACACAGTTCCTGCACAAAACCATTGGGTTTGGGGAGGGGAGGTTGGTGCAAAGCCTAAGATAGTTGGGTTTTTTTCCTAATAAATGATTTTTTTTCCCCATAAAAGTTCAAAAATGCAAAACAAATCTCTGAAAAATGTTGAAAAACATTCACAGTCCTGTCCAGCTGATCTTACATTTGAGAAAGAAGTAAGCAAAGATGGCATTCCTATGTGCTGTATAGCATGAGTTCAGGAGACACCAAGTGCCAGAAGTCGATCACAGTTCCATACCCACATTTTACATACACATGCCCACAGTTCAAAATAGCCTCCCTAAAGAAGTTTGCTCAGCTCCATCACAGCTTGTCCTGTAGCAAGTAGCAAAGACTGTTATCTCAGCAGTGCTTTGTTAGATGCTCTTAAATGAGTTTTTAACTGCTGTTTTTTTTCTTTTGACTCAGGCTCATTTTTGAAAAGCTCTGTAAAGATCTTAGGATAGTTCTATTCACTGTTTTCTAGCTGAAACAGTCTTCTTGGAGGCATCCTGTGTTTAAAGGGTGGTCCAGTCAAGTCTGCTTCAAATACAGAGACACAGTGCTTCCTAGTCCTAGCATGCAGACCCACTCCAACAGGGTATCATGACCAATGGTACCAAAGCTGCTAAGAGGAGAATCAATAGGGCAATTATAGCAATAGCATTTATTTCTATACTGCTTATCAACTGAGTGTTATCTAAGCGGTTTACAATGTATTTTAGCTAATTGTCCCCAACAAGCTGGGTACTCATTTTACCGACCTGCGGAAGGATGGAAGGCTGAGTCAACCTTGGAGCCCGGCAGGATCGAACTCACAACCTTGTGGCTTGCAGTACTAGCATTTAACCACTGCGCCACCAGGGCAGCACTTCCCTGTCTCTCACCTACAGCAGGTTATCAGTTGGGGCAACCAAGGTTATTTCAGTATTAAATCCTGGCCTGAAGCTGGACCGACATGGGTCTAGATAATCATGATGTAGACTCGAGTCGACTGACTCGGACTCAAGTCAGACTTAAGTCACTTCAGTGACTTGACTCGGACTTGACTTGGCAATGAATGATGCACTGACTTGACTTGAGACTTGTATATTTTTAGTTACTGACTTGTTGCCCTTGGTTCAGTAATGTAACACATTCATCCAGAAACCTTACAACTTTGAACAACCGCTTCAATCTCTTTTTGCCTATTGGTCACATGACAATCTCCCTCAAGCCCAAAGTGTGGGCACATTTCTCAGAGGGGAGCAGCAAACAGGTTAGGCAATAGGCTTGAGGCAGGCTTGAGGTCTGTTCAGCAGTCTGTCCCCGCTGCATATCGGAGGAGCCTTCTAAAACTTTTCCTAAGAGCCATAAGACAAGACTCTCCCCAGAGTGCAGGGTGTGTTTCTCAGAGGGGAACAGCAAATGCATTAGGCAACAGCCTTGAGGAGGAAGGATCCTTCCTTCTCAGGCTTTTGAAGCTTCAGTAATAATAATAATAATAATAATAATAATAATAATAATAATAATAATAATAATAATAATAATAATAATAAAATTTATTTCTATCCCGCCTCTCCCAGTGGATCGAGGCGGAATTACAAAATATACAAATACATTAAAACATTAAAATGCACCCATCCTCCCCACCCACCAACCCGTCTATCCCCTAAAACACCTTAGTTATTAAAACAAATTAAAAACAAAATTAACACAAAAAGACAATTGATGAGAGGTGGTGGAACATTAGTCTGGGAAGGCCTGTCGGAAGAGAACAGTCTTGACGGCTTTTTTAAAGCCGTCAAGACTGGTAATATGCCAGGTCTCCTCCAGCAGGCCATTCCATAACTTGGGAGCGACAGAAGAGAAGGTCCTCTGGGCAACTGCAGCCAACCTAGTTCTGACTGGCTGCAGTAAATTCCTCCCAGAGGACCTTAGTGTGCGGGGCGGATTATATGGGAGAAGGCGATCCCGCAGGTAGGCTGGCCCCAAGCCATGAAGGGCTTTAAAGGTAAAAACCAACACCTTGTACTGTGCCCGGAAACTAATAGGGAGCCAGTGTAAAGACTTCAGAATAGGTGTTATATGGTCAGTTTTAGATCTTCCGGTGACCAACCTGGCTGCCATATTCTGAATTAATTGAAGTTTCCGGACTAAGCACATGGGTAGCCCTATGTAGAGCGCATTACAGAAGTCAAGTCGTAATGGGGAGTAAGAAGGATGCTACTCCTCACTTCCAAAGCTGCATACTCTTTTATGTCCATTGGCACCAAAGCCTCCAGTTTTGGGAACGGGGAGTAAGAAGGATCTTATTCCCCACTTCCGAAGCTTCAGATGGCAAAATTGCAAATGTGGAGGGTTGACTCTGCTTAAATTGTTAAAACTGACTATATTCGACTCTGTCCAGAAATTCTGGAATACAGGTTGGGGATTAAAGTTGGCTTCCAGACATGAGACTTGACTCGAAAGTATCTTCAAGGACTTGAGACTTGACTTGAGACTTGAAGTAAAAAACTTAAATACATCACTGCTAGATAATCGGTTTTCTCAAAAATGTTTGAAATAGACAAGTTTGAGTATCTTGCTGGAAAAGGGAATATTAGTGATGCTGCAGTAGTTCTTATATACCTTTGGATCCAAGGAGGTGAGGAAAAAACATGCTATAGTCTTTTTCAAAGCAGCAAACACCCCCAGAACCCACCAAGACCATCCAAGATGGGTGAGGTTCAAAAGTGACATGTGCTGGGATTCACTATTTCAAGACCCTTCTCTATGTCAACAGGCTATAGCAACTGAAACTCATCTCAATAAGACTGACTAGGCAGAACACTGGATATCTACTCAGACAGTGCAATAATTATAGTATCAAATTCTCAACGAAGACAAGTGATTTTCTTCCCAAAGAGTCTAGCACAAAAAGAATTCCATTTCTCCTCATCTCTCTAACCCAATTCAAATAACTTCCTAACCATAACTCTGTGATTGATAGGTTGTGTAAGAAATTTTGATAGATGAGAAGCACACTGTCCAAAACATTACACTAGATGTAACCTCGTAATTTCAGAATCTAACTTAATTCTGTGGTTTATTTTCACCACACTGCTCACCATTGGACCATAACTTGCTTTGATTTTTCTTATTATACATTTTAGCCTAAATTCAATTTCTAGTCCAATCTAGAGCTGGCCCACTAAATCAATTGGGAGTTTGCCAAGTCAACACTTACATTGATTACGCTGCATCAATAGATCTATTCTAAAAGAAACCAACAATTGGATTTGGATCTTTAGTTCCTATTTGTTTTAGCCATTGGTCTTAATAATTTTTTTTTTCAGTATATGCATTTAAACTGTTCCATTGTATCAATCTTCACATAGTAAATATTAACAAAGAAATTCCATAAACTCTGCTCTCCTATCCTACCTGTTTGGCTACAAAGAATTCTGCAACCTTCCCCATACTGCACATTGTCTTTGCATTTGCAGGCTAGAGACCCTTCATTTTCATATTCAAAAGATTCACAGAATGGTTGTGCAAATACGTGAATGTAACCAAATCTTTATAGTAAAAACAATGCCTCTTTGTTACATAGTTTTCACTGTTCTATTCATATACCCTATGTGAAAGAAAAAGCTGATAGGTATAGTGGTTTGTATGGATACCAGGGCTCAAATCCCATATCAGCTACAGAAATCTACTGGATGACCTTGTGCAAGTCATCCACCAGGTGTCCATGGTCAAGCAGAAAATCAAATCCTGATCTCCAGGGTCATAGTCCAAGGCTCAAACCACCACACTGTGCTGGCTGTCAGACACTGAGAGAGCAGGGTTCAAATCCCCATTTGACTATGGAAACCCACTGGATGACCTTGGGCAAGTCACATCCTCTCAGCCCCAGAGGAAGACAAAAGCAAACCCTCCCTGAACAAATCTTGCCAAGAAAACCCCATGATAAATTCACTTTAGGATTTTCATAAGTTGGAAATGACTTGAAGGTACAACAACACCTACAAACCCCAGAAAGAAAGATGTTAAGTCAGCATGGAGGGAAAGGAACAAAGTATTTCTCTTGACCAAGGACATTTCCGCACTAGAAGTTAAAAATGCAAGTGAAGGGAGATACCGCTCACAGTTAGAACGATATCTTGTGAGACATATACCAAGGCTTAAAGTATCCCTCCCATTAAAAAAAAAAAATCCAAAGCTCAAACCTTGTGTATTATTATCTCTTCCTTAAGTCATGAGCTATATAAAGTACTTGTTTGCATCAAAGCTTTTTTTTAAATACCAAATAAAAATAAAAAGATATGGTAACCCACCTATTTTTATATTTCTGAAGAGACCAGTTAAATAAGAGCCCTCCTCCTGCCTCAAAAAATCTACAGTAAGTATGTGCCAGACCTATGAGATTAAGACCATATGTTTCCTAGGTGATAAGCTTTTCATATTTTTTTCCATGAGGCATTTGAAATGGAGTAAAAGAAGATTAATCCTCTCTCCCAAGAGAAGTAAGAGTCCGTTGACTAATTTCTCAGCATTTAGATGTTATAATTAAGCATACTGATTCACCCGCTATGTTTGTTCCCAGCATAATGAAATAATTAAAGAAAAACTTCAATGAAGCACTTGAAAGCTAATTCTCCACTGTTCTACCAAATGCGTTTTACCTCCTATCCATGAGAAGAAATTTTGTCTCACATGCATGCCATTTTCTTTTAATCTACACAATTAATCACACAAAGTTCTGGAAGCTTTGTCCTTCACATAGTATAATGTGCCCTAACTCGTCGGGCTGACATGCTGTGAGCTGGTTTTGTTTCTGCTATGCTTATACTTTAGTTCTATTTCAAAAACAGAACTTTGTAGAGATATCAACATCTGAGAAGTTACTACCAACAAGGGTAGAATTAAGTTTTGCATGCAAAAGAAATGTTTTCATGTTTGGTTCCAGGCTATTTGAAGGACTGTATCTCCCTGTATGAGCATGTTAAAGCTGTATGATCTTCAGGAGAGACCCTTCTGTCTGTCCTGCTACCTTCTCAGATGCATTTTGAGGGAACAAGGGAGAGGGTCTTCTTGGTGATTAACCCTAGACTTTGGAGTTCCCTTCCTAGGGAGACTAGGATGGTTCCCTCCTTGCTCTTCTTCTGCCAGCAAGTAAAATCTTTCTTATTCCACCAAGCTTCTAGAAACAGAAATTTTATACCTATGCTTTTTTTAACTGTTTTTGTACAGTTTTTAATATGTACTATTTTTATTAAATTGTAAGTCACGTGGAGTCCCACCCATATTTGGAAAAAGGCAGGGTATTTACTTACTTACTTACTTAAGAATTATGGCTAAGTTAGGGTTGTCAGCTCCCTTACCAGCAAAGATTCCCATATCAATATGCAGAAATTCAGCGAGTGATGTGAACAGCCATACCTGTTAAATTTCTGCATGTCAGACAAGCAGCTGCTTAATGCAAACTTGTCATGGGGAGTACAAGTGGGAAAGCACAAGCCTAGGCTAATATCTCCATTCCCCTCCATTCCAGAAGCTTCTTTCAATGTTCTTCCCTGACTCTTCTTCTTCTAACCACCAGAAATAATTTGGGGTCATCAGCAATGTGGCTCCTTCTAATTCTAGAGGTTCATTTATGAACAAAAATAAGAAGAGTACCAATACCTATCTATGAGAGTTAGGGAAATAATATTTGAAAATATTTGAAAAATCAAAAAATGTTCCTCAGGTCTCTGGAAGAACTGATGATGAGAATCCTGAACTGATGCACTTTGGGACTATGTAAAACTCAAATATTTTTGAACATAAAACATTTTCAGTATTGAATAATATTTCTGCACAGAATATGCTGTTTCATTTATAGAAAATCTGTTTTCTTCAGTTAAAAACCTATGTGCCAATTTTGCATAGAATAAGACCCTCAACTATAGCAAGTTCTGTGCAAAAATATTGATTCCCATGTAGGAAATGCTGTTTCCTATGCAAAAAAAAGTTGTATAAATTTTATGCAGAATCAATCCTTCACAGCGAAGTCTTTGCAAGCCATGTATTTCTTAAAACTTTGTCACAACAAGAAGAAAATTGTTGGAATTGCTTGTTGCTTCCCTAACAACTAAATCAGCAAAGAATGACTTCTCTACTGGAAAGACTAAAAGGTAGCAAGAAATGATATATTCACATACACAGGTGATATATCCACATACACAGTGATACATGACCATACTTTAGCAATACAACTCCTAAGGATCATTATATTATGCATACCCTACAACTGTCCTAATTTGGCAGGGACAGTCCTGATTAATCCTCTGTCATCCCTTTCTCAGCCACCTTTAAAATGTCCTGGTTTCTCTTTCCATCTTCCATTTTCCCACTTTGTCCATAGCTTACTTCAGTTCCTGCAAACAGAGTTCAATGTACAAAGGTAATTTTCACTCAATTAACTCAGCAGCAGGAGAGGAGAGGATGGGTGGAATCTTGCCCTTCTCTCTAGGTTCAAGCAAAATCAAATTGCTGCAGCTTCTCCTAGCTTGTACTTTCCTTCTCATTCATAAGTTTTCCCATCTTGTCCACAATCTGATGTTGCTTGGTCATACATGTCCCAGGTTTTCATCTGTGAAATATTAGAAGGTTTGCATTATACAAATTCCACTGATAGTTAACCATGTTGATAATCTCAGCCATGGAATAACACAGGTGGGCTGAAGCTAAAGCACCTACAAGAGACTGGTCTGTGAATATGATTCACAAATGTGTGACATACCTTCCTGACCATACTCCATCTCATCTGATTTCAAAAGCTAAGCAAAGTTGGGCCTGGTTATTATGTGAACTGGGAACTGCCAGGGAAAACCAGTGATCTCCAGGTAGAACTTGGAAAGAATCCTTCGTGAAACCCTAGACAGCCCCTACCAGTCAGTGTTGACAATGCTGGGCTATAGAGACCAGTTTTCTGATTCATTATAAACCAACTTTCTATGTTCTTGTGGAACAGTTAATAATCTATCTCACTGAAGGAAAACTGGCCATGTTGGTCCCAATGCTACAGGCCAGAGAGTTTGCAATAGGCCAAATGGAACCAGGGGAAGACACAGCAGTAGAACAGGCATAGAACGTCAGGGTCAACTAATATGACTCCATTTAGTCACCACTCTGAGAAAAGGAGGACCATTAATAATGTCAACGTTTTGAGTATGCCTAAAGAGCTACATTCTCCCAGGATATCCTGTAGACATGAATAGTACACACCTTTTTTCCCCCAGCACTGGATATTGCCTTGCCAAATCTGATCATCAGTAGTCACCTTTTATTTTATTTTATTTTTTTATTTGTGTGTATGTGTGTGTGTGTGTGTGTATCCTGCATATTTTGCTGCATTTCCACAGCAGGAAGTAGCTTCATAGAGGATGAACTGAGTTTGGTGGCAGTGTACCACTTTCTTGGATTCTATGGAGTCAATTAGAAATAAAAGCTACAAACAGAATTGAAACAGTTGGCACATTTAAATAAAATGTTAAATTAAATTAAACAGCAAAAACACAACTTATTATGTACCAAGACATATAACAGTCTCCTAAAGTTCCATTCGCCCCACATATCACCAGTGCAGATCCTGCTTGTAGAGATCTGGCTGCTCAACAGTTATTGTTAGGAACCTGAAAGATCTAAATGCAAATACAAAATAGATACAAATAATTCAAAGCTCACTACAGGAAATTTACCCTTCCATTCCCTCTTGAAGCCATACATTGAAATGTATTATTCATACTGCGGGTCCTATAGCATGAGGGCATATTACTGACAGCCATAAAGAAGATCTGGCAAATTGCTAAAAGATCTTCCTGAAACTGGCAAAGAAAACCTCCTCAGCTCTATTGCATTCCCCTGTATTTCAACAAGAATTTATGGTTTTTCCAAATGAGCCAGTTGCAATCATTGCACTCACCACAATCAAGGAATGGTTAAGCAAGAATTATGATGAGATCTTCATAACAGATCCCTTCTTTTTAAATCTGAAGGGCTGGTCTAAGCATAATTTAAAAAGAAAGAAGTCTTTTTTAAAAAGGTCATTTATGAAGATGTTGAACAACACTGGATCCAGGACAGAACCCTTTTGTGAAGACACACTGCAGACAGAAGTTTTCCCACCTCACTAAGAGAACATAACTTAATATGCAGAGTGAGAAAATGTGATGGGAATAAGGAGGAGGTTACAAAGAACTGTCAAGTTTGCGAGGAAAGAAGGAAGGAAGGAAGGAAGGAAGGAAGGAAGGAAGGAAGGAAGGAAGGAAGGAATCATATTACCTAATTCAAAGGGACAAGGACCCAATTTGCATCCCTGGCAAACACAGCTGCTCCCTCCTCCATTCCTCTCTCCAGACTGAACTAATAACTACAGCCTCTTCCTTGAGTTTCCCCACGCATTGAGGTAAACCAATGATTCATAGGGTTTACAGCAGCATTAATCCTTTAATGCTGGTGTTCATTGTTCTTGCAATCAGTAGAGGTCACCACGTTGTTGATCTTTGACATTCTGAGGTCCTTGCTCCTGATTGCTTCTTTTGCTGAAATCACTATATTGGAGCCAGAGGCATATCTAGGGTGGGACAAGTGTCCCAGGTGCCAACCCATGCATGTAGGGGTGAGAGTATGGGTAAAAAGGTAGGGGTACAACTGTCCTAGTGCTGTTTACGCTAGATACACCACTGAGTGGAGCCTTGCATAGCCTAATCCCAATGTTTAAAAAAAAAAAACACTTTTTTCCTACAGAACCCAAGGTCTTTGCCAAAGGACCTCATTAGCTTGCCTTCACTAAAAGTCCTTGTAGTGGTACCCAAGCAACTGCCTAGCCAAGCATCTTTGCTGAAATCTTCCCCTTCTCACATCCGTGACTGGAATTTTGAGCTCTATTAACTACTTACTCCCTTAGGATGGATGTAAGAGGTACTGGAATTCTCCAGGAAATCTATTTAGTTTGAAAGTTTAGATAAAGAGTGAACTCCACTGATCTAAAAGCTCTATTTCCTCTACACACCAATTCAAGGGGAAACTGAAATATATCAAGAACCCCTGGGGAGAGCAGCTGAAATGGGTTACTGCAGCTTATATTGCAACTTTTTAATAGTTTGGCTGAATAGGCAAATCAGACTAACTGGGGGAGGTTTTAGTATCTGGAATGGAACAAAGCAGAATAAAAGGAGAACTGTTTCTCATGAGACTGTGTAAATTCTTGATGTAATGAGAATCTTATCAGGTGAAAAAAGGGCAGAATTATTCTCTTCTAACATTTATTCACAAAAGAGACCAACCAATTGCACAGAAGCACTTGCAAAACCTCAAACAGAACCAAAATATTCCTAACTGTGGCAGACATGTGTCTGCTCCAATAACATCTCAAGCAAGGGTGAGAGTATGATTTAAAGAAGCATTGGGTATGTGGTGTCTTCTTACCTTGCCGCTCTTACCTTTATAGTCTGCCTTTTGAAATTCCTTCCCCCTGTTGCTGCCCACCAGGTTAAAAGACAAGAAAAGAGATATGGTGAGAGTAAAACTCCTTGGGAAGATAGTGAAGTGGCAGTACAATGACAGCAAGGAAGCAGATTGAGCTTAGTTTGCAGGTGTCAATCTCTCTCTCTCTTTCTCTCTTTTAATGATCATGAGGAACAGAGGATTCCACAATAAATTTCTGGTTTTCATGCTTTCACTTAAAAAAAAATCACTGTGCATTGTTACTTGGAAATAGGTAGTGCAGAGTACAAGAGAACAGAGAGCAGGGCCCTGCATCAAGGCGCTAATGAGAAGGCAGAACACAATTAAAACAATGTAGGTTATGCAGAAAGCTGTTCAAAGTTTGAGTAACACCTTCCACACTGTCCTATGTGATGTATGTATGTGCCTTTAAGCTGCCTGTCAGTTTATGGCAACCTCATGAATTTCATAGAGTTTTCTTAGGAAATGAAATAGAAGTGATTTTGCCATTTCCCTCCTCTAAAATACAGCCTACAGCACCTAGCATTCCATGGTGGTCTCCCATCCAAGTGTTAACCAGGGCTTAGCTGGCTTAGTTTCCAAGATCAGACAGGATCTAATGCCTTTAGGGTATACAGGCCCTATCTCTTGACAAAAGAAAACCAGTAACATTATTGGGACCTCAGTTTTTTCAGTGGTGATTTCTTCCATTTATGCCTTTTAGGCATAAAGGTCTCGTAAATCTGAACTCTCATGTCACTGGTGGGGGAAGGGGTCAAAAAAGTTCTGCCAAATCACCAAACTTTTTTTCCCCTGCTATCGGTGCATTTCAACGTTTTGGTGGAGGCAGCAGCACAACAATAATCTGAAGCCAATTAGGAAAACCATCGCATGTGGAGTTAGACATATTGACACCACTAGTTTTATTAATATTTTATTTTATTTATTTATTTATTTATTTATATATATCCCGCCTCTCCATATGGATCGAGGTGGTGAACAACTTACAAATAGCATGTATTTCAAAACATTTCTATACATGCCCCCAACAAGCTGGGTACTCATTTTACCGACCTGTGAAAGGATGGAAGGCTGAGTCAACCTTGGAGCCAGGCAGGATCAAACTCACAACCTTGTGGCTTGTAGTCCTGGCATTTAACCACTGCGCCACCATGGCTCCGTTGTTTATGTATTATGAGTTTAATGTACAGCAAGCGTTTTGAAGACTTGTGGATACATCCCATGTTGGACATCCACAGGTGGGGCCATCTAATCCAGCAGAGAGGGGAGGGGACAATTCCCTCTGCCCATTTTAGACCTGTGCGCTGCACTGAAAAACCCTCCATGGCACAAAGAGCTTCTGCAGTGGAAGAGAATGGAAAAGAAGTTCTGATCTGGACCTGAAATATTAAGTGGGCTGTTGAACTGTTGTTCCTCTTTCAGCAATCAGCCAATCAAACTTTGCAGTCTGCACCCAGACCCACATTCAGCCTTATGCTTCTTTTTTTTCTTCTTCTTTCCTTTTGAAACTCTTAGCCCACAGCAAAACTTACTCCGGGTGGCATCAGGGATCACTGTTCTACATTTTCCAAGGTTGCAGTGCCTCTTGTTTGACTCTTTTTGCTTAAGAAGGAGAGCAGCAAACAACTGCTCTCAATGAAAACTGCTTGAAAATTTGTGATCTCTATCACTCACCCACCCATGGTCACCTTTGCTTACTTGGATACCTTCTCCCTCTAAATGATACAGCCGTGAGAACTAGAATCACTGAGGTAGAAGACTGGGAGATATAGCTGAGGCTTGTTGCTGTGGACCTTACTGTCTTCCCCTCCTGCCCTAGTACATCCCATCTATTTAGACCTTAGTTGCTTCAGTTTTGCCTGTATATAGGAAAAAATATATATACAGATGGAGAAATTACCTGGCTATCAGACACAAGAGAAAGGCAAGTTACATCATGGGGTCCTTCATCACATCTGCCAGTTTAGGATGAACTCAGCCAGCCTAGCAGATTCCCTCAAGCACTGCTATCTTTCAGGAACAAACAACATTTCAGTCCTGCCAAGACCCTCTTTATTTGATGTTTGTCTTAAAAACTCCACTGCCTGAAGTTCTGTTACTGTGTTATAATGTCTCAACATTCTTTTCTTCCTAAAGGATTTTTCTTGACATCAGACCAGCAGCAGAAAGGAGGAAGGAAGAAACAACAAAAGAACGAAAGAAACACAGACAAAACAGACAGAGAGATAGATACTGGAAATGTTATTAAGTATATGAGAAGAAGAAACACATTGTTTCTGTCATCAGCAATCTCAGACTCTACCCCCCACCCCCAAGCCTTTTCAGAACTGTCTCCCTAATATTCATTGCTACAGTATAAGTTTGTCATTTTAATTTCTTTTTTCACTTTTGACAATAAACAATAACAAATGAAGAAAAAGAAAAACATGAAAAATTTTTGCTAAAGTAACAAGCAGCAACATTGTTAACCAAGCAATGCAAATATCAGACAAGTAAAAGAATACAATAACTACAAGTAAACTGGAAACCATGTGTGCAGGTGAAGGTTATGATTTCTAAACTTTATTTCAAAATAGTTTGCATCCTGAATTATCCTTTTGTGCACAAGTGAGATTCTAGTCCAATTGAAGCTTCTGCTAGTGAAAGAGATGTTCTGCCTTACCTGCCCTTCTACATCTCACAGTCCAGTTTGCTTTCTCTTCCTTCCCTCATTCATTTCTGTTCTTTATGAATTTGTCTCTAAGTATTTCCTGTTTTCTTTCATGACACAACTCAGACATTCCCAAATAAAGTTGGATTTTCACCTAATATTTCCATGATATCTTCATAGTGTTCTACTTTTTTATTGAAGCACCAAGTCTAAAAGAACCAGCCCAAAACTCCTAGCCCATATTGACTAGACAAAAAATATTATTTCAATCCAGACTACATGTTTACAGCAATAAGGAGCATGCAAAACCTCTATGTAAAAAAGGTAAAGTCCATATAAATATCAGTCCTCATACTGACTCCAAACTGTTTCATGTGCACATTATGATTTAAGATTCATTTGTAATTCTGATGTCACAGAATGCTAGGGATTCACTTCACCTAAGGAAACTCACATTACTACAATGCATTAGGTGTAGCAAAAGAAGTAGATAGAACAACATACCACACGGAAACAAAGTTATTTTGAAGTCTAGATTGGAATGCTGCTCTGAAAACTTCTGATGTAAAAGCAATCTCAAGATTTTTGTTTTATAAACTTCAGAGAAATTTTCTTCTACCCTTTCTTCCCTACTTTCCCCGTATATTAAGTTTACCATCATGCATTTCAAACTCAGTGTGTTCCACAGGACTGCCTGCTACATCAGGTATTTCTTCTATAGTAAAATCAAACTGACACTCCAGTGGTTTCAACAAAGCTAAAAGGCTGTTGATTTCCTAGGGCTGGGGATAGAGTTTAGGTACATAATGGCTTTTTTATTGTGTGTGCGCACACACAAACACACACAAAATATTGTCAGTATAGATTTTCATAGAGCTATTAGTGGCAAAGTATCAGTGTCTGGCAAATTCAGGAAGATCAGACCAATTACTTCTACATTTTAAACATGAATGTTCAAAAAAAGAGAAAAGTGTTAGCACTACACTGCAACTGGCATTCTCTTGCAGAATACTTTTAATGCTTGAAGTTAGAGTTCTGTGTTGTTGATATGAGTAATGTCTGACATTCCCATTTGTATCATAAAGCCTGCCATCTTGTGTAACATCCTTGGAAGATTAGTAAACAAAACAAATTTTTCAGCTGTTGTATTTACTTTGCATATGATATATTAATATCTAGTTCTAAGTAGATATACAGACTGTGCTGTGTTTGTCTTCATAACAAATCTTGCAAAAAACAGTCACTTGCCATAGAAGAGAAAGAGCTTCATCACAGATCTCTGAGCTCCAAGTGTAACTATCTTGTCCCATTTGCACTGCCTGTTGAAATCTCATGTCAGATTCAGGGTTCACATATATTTTAACATCTTAACTGATTCTATCCAGTTACTTGTCAGGCTATTAAAGCTGTCCTGCAGCCGGGGGTGGGGGTGGAGGTGGAGGTGGAGGTATTGGCACAGAACTATATAGAGACTGAGATCTCCCCAAGGAGACAGTGCAAAGTTAATTCACTCTACTAGAATATAGTAATATAGCATATAATATTATAGTAACCATATAATAATATAATAATATAGTAACCATATAATAATATAATAATATAGTAACCATGGAATTGTATGGGATTCATCCATGGAACCCACAGAACCTGTCTTACTAGTTGAAGATCTTAAATGTACAGTAGCTTCTTCTGAATTCTGTAAGCATATGGGGAGGGGGAGCAACATAACCAGTCCATTCATATGGCTGTATTATTTTTCTTCCTTCACAAACAATCTTATGGAAGAAGAAAAATGGGAAAGGGCTGAAAAAGCCAGGGTTGCTGCACAGTAAACTCATGGAGAAAGTGAAAATTAAAAAGAGCATGTTATTTAAAAATGGAAGGAAGGACAAATCACAAAGGAAGAGTACAGATGTGTAGCCCAAGCATGCAGGAATTTGCATAAGGAAAGCTAAAGCTCAGAATGAGCTGAGATTGGCTGGGCAAGCAAAGAGCAACAAAAAGGGTTATTTTCAGATAACAGATAAAATCAAAGCAAAAGAGAAGGGAATAGTGGGGTTGCTGCTGCTCAGTAAGATGGTCAAATGCTAACAAATCACAATGAAAAGGCAGAAATGTTCAATGACTGTTTTGCTCCAGTTTTCTCTCTAAAAGAGAAGCAGCAGCAGTAAAGACCTTGGCAAGAGATGTGGATTCCAAATCAAAATTGACAAGGAGATAGTCAGAAATCACCTAGTTAATTTAAACTGCTTCAGATTTGAAGGGCTAGATAAACTGCATCCCAGAGTATTGAAGAAACTTGTTGAGGTACTCTCTGATCTGCTTGCCATCATTTTTGGGAACTCTTGGAGAACATGGCATCTCCACACATCTCCTTTGCCTTTTGCCCAGGAACAGAGAAGGAAGGTACACACATCAGGCAAGGCAAGGAAATGGAGAGGGAGAAGGCATGCACATGTACCAGTACCCGTACAGAAATAATCAAATTTATGAAGATCAAACCCATGAATGTGGAGGGAAGACTCTAATAGTCCCACTATATTTTTCACTAGCCAGGCAGCTGCTTGGAATACTGCATTCAGTTCTGGATACCTGATTTTAGGAAAGATTTAGACAAGCTGAAGCATGTTGAGTGAAGGGCAACAAGAATAAGTAGTATGGAAAACAGAACACATGAGGAAAGGTTGAGGCGTGTTCAGCCTGGTGAAGGGAAGACTGAGGGGTGACATGATTGCACTCTTTAAATGTCTCAAGAGCTGCACAAAGAGAAGGGTAGAAGTTTGTTCTCTGCTGCTGCAGAGGGTAGGACCAAGGCTAATGGTTTTAAATTACAGGGGTAAATTCTGAATGAACATTAGAAGGAACTTCTTGACAGCAAGAGCTGCTCAACAATGGAACCAATTCTCTAAAGAAGTACTGATGTTTCTTTCTCTAGACAATTTTCAAAAAGAGGCTAGACAGCTACCTGCTGGGGATGCTCTAGCAGGGGGTTGGACTTAATGGCCTATGGGACCATTCCAACTCTATGATTCTATGATTTAGAAAGTGTCCATAACCTTATGGGATCTGCTCACAAAACAATGGTTCCCACAGAGCTAGAACAATAGGGAGAGGACACCACTTTGGTTATAGTTTCTATCTTAGATTAAGGTACTGCTATGCAACCTGTCTTACAAGAAGTAATTTGAATGTTACTTACATTATCTTCATTATAGCAGAAATAAAAAGGATAAAACCATAGAAATGGAGAAATGGTACGGTCAGTGCACTTCTAGGGTGTGTTGTTGTTGTTGTTGTAGCTGCTGCTGCTGCTGTTGTTTCTGATTTACCAGTGGTCTAATGTTATAGCAGCACCAATACAGAAAGACACAGCCCTGACTTTAGAATTATAGAATCCAGAGTTGGATGAGACTACAACGGCCATCAAGTCCAACCCCCTGCCATGTAGGAACACACAATCAAAGCACCCCCAGCAAATGGACATCCAGCCTCTGTTTAAAAACCTCCAAAGAAGGTGACTCCACTACACTCCAAGGCAGCATATTCCACTGTAGTTTTCCTGTAGTTTGAATCCATTGCTCCATGTCCTAGTCTCTAGAGTAGATTGTTCTAGAGTCTCTAGAGTAGATTGTTCCACCTTCAACATGACATTCCTTCAAATATTTAAACACGGCTATCATGTCAGCTCTTCTTTTCATCAGGCTAAACATGCCTAGCTCTCTCAGCTGCTCCTCATAGGGCATGGGTTCCAAATCCAGACTTTGCAAAAGCTAAGCACAACACTTGATGATAAGGGATCTCTGAGGTCTCTCATTCATAGAGCCACCACAAATCAAAGTTGACTTGATGGAAAACAGCAACCAACACAGGCTGCATGGATAGAATCTTCCCAGAGCTGCACTGATGCCAGTAACAGCTTTCTTCACTACAGTGTTCATGTGTCTGGGATTATAATTCTCATCAGCCCAATGAGCATGACTAATAATAAAGAACATTTGAGTCCAGAAATCATCATCAGTTCTGCACAAGTTTGCAGCCTCAGTTTTGGTGGATCCAAGAGACATACTTCTATGCCAATACAAGAGATCATAGGAACAAGATAACAATAAGGTTCAAACTTGAAGATTCTATAACTATTTCTCCTACACTCAGGGTTTGTTTTGTTTTTTCTGAGCTGGATTTGTAGGCAATTCAAGTTCACTGCAGGAAAGGCAGGACAGAAGTAGAACTGATAAATAAGTGTTACAATTAAAAAAAAAAGGCCTTATGTACACATTTGTTGTTAAGGTGAACTCTGAATGTGCAGGGACCAGTCCCAAAAAGGTAGCGATGCTCATTTAGTACAGTTGGCCCTCCACACTTGTGGGTTAAGCATTCACAGATTTGATTACTTGCAGATTACTGGAGGGAAGGGGATAGGACAATAGTAGGGGGTACCCGTGCACTTTTTGATACATGTGAGTCGGAAGGGGAACGGGATGGGATGGGATGGGATGGGATGGCATGAGTAAGGTGTGCCTGCATTTGCCTGCTCACTTAAAAGCATGGCTGGCAGTGGGGAAGGGGATGGGATGGAAGGAGGTTGCATCCTTTCATTCATTCAGTCACTCACTTGAAGGGAGGAAGGGATAGGACAGATGTGCCCTTTCTCCCTCCTCCAGCTCCTCCATCCCTGCCTCCCCCTGACCTGCATGACTGAGTGGTACAGAAAGAAATGCATGTGCTTTGATGTGTGTTCCTGCATAGCAGGGGGTTGGACTCGATGGCCCCTGGGGTCTCTTCCAATTCAATGATTCTATGATTCTATGCAGCTGGGCCCAGCACCCTGCCAGTGCAGATACTTCTGTGTGTGTCAAATACAGTTTGCAGGGCTTACAATATTTGGGGCTTTTCCACTTTTGTTGGGGTGCTGCACTCCTAACCCATGAGAAAGTAGAGGGCTGGATGATTACACAGCAAGAAAAGATAAAACAGAAGTCTAAAGAATATTTTGAAAAACTATTTTATGAAAAAAAAATCCTCAGTATCGAAATGAGAAAAAGTGGACAGAATTTCTTGCTAAGATTAAGATTCCAAAAATATTGTTTGAGGAACAGGAACAGTTAAATAAGCCAATAACATTGACTTAAATAGAAGAGGCTATCAAAGTTTTGAAAACGTATAAGGCTCCAGGATCAGGTGGCTTTACTGCGTTATATTACAAAATATTTGTAAAAGAATTAATTCATCCATATGAAGCAACTTTGAAAGAAATAGAAAATTATGGGGAACTACAATCCTGGGGAGAAGCAAATATTGTATTGATACCTAAACAAAATAAGGACAAAAGAGAAGTTAAAAACTACAGACCAATCTCTTTGTTGAATATAGATTATAAAATATTGGTGATAGTACTGGTAAAAATGATTGAGATATATTTCAGGACAAGATTCATGAAGGTCAAACAGGTTTTCTCCCAGGCAGATATATGAAGAACAATATAAGAACATTATTGGATGTGATTGAATATTATGATAAAAACCCAGGGAAGAAGATAGCTTTTATTTTATTGGATGCAGAAAAAGTTTTGATAATGTTTCCTGGGAATTTTTGCACTGAGTTTTAAAAGAATATGGTCTGGGAGAAACCTTTTGTAAATGGATCAAAAAGAATTATCAGGATCAATCAGCAAAGCTAATCATAAATGGAGATACAATGACAAGATTTGTTATAAATAAGGGGGTACGGCAAGGGTGCCCCTTATCACCACTATTATTTATAGCTATATTGGAGGTATTATTGATTGCAATAAACGAAAACTTACAGATACGAGATTTGAGAATAAAGAATAAGGAAATAAAATACAGAGCCTTTGCTGATGATGTAATCATATTTTTGGAGGAACCACAAGAATCAATTCAGGTGTTGATGGACATTTTACAAAAATATGGACAAATGGCAGGATACAAGATAAACAGAGAAAAGACAATGATGATGACATTAAATATGACAAAAAAAGAACAAGCGGACCTGGAAAGAAGATCTGGATATCAAATTACTAAGAAAGTAAAATACTTAGGTATTATAATAACAAATAAAAATAATTATTTGAAGATATGGAAGGACATAAAAGGTGAAATGGAAAAATGGATGCACTTAAATTTGTCTCTCCTGGGAAGAATAAATGCTTTTAAAATGTCCTTACTACCAAACCTTATGTTTCTCCTTCAGAATTTACCAATAATACAAGTTCAAGTTCAAGTTTATTGCATTTTAGCAGCCAGCCATTGCACAAAAATGAAAAAATAAGATAAGATAAGATAAAATGAAAAAGGATAATCCAGCCAATTTACATGTAATAATACATTATCGACAATAAATAAATCATTTGTTTACCAATAATAAGAAGAGAGAAGATTTTTAAAGAGTGGGAAAAAGAGCTATGAAAATTTATTTGACAAGGGAAAAAAACCAAGAATAAGATTCAAAATATTACAAGATGCAAAAGAGAGAGGAGGATTTGATGTGCCATAGTTAAAATTTATTATCAAGCATGCTGTTTAGATTTAATCAAAGACTGGATATAAGTAGAAAACACAACAGTTAAAGAATTGGAAGGAACAAATAATAGGTTTGGATGGCACAGATACTTATGTTATGACAAAATATCAGTGAATAAAGAGTTTAATAATCATTGTATCCGAAAGACACTATTGAAAGTCTGGTCAAAAATAAAATATAAATTTTATAAAAGACTTCCGATGTGGACTTCACCCCAAGAAGCATATAAAATTGCCCTAACAAAACAAGGAAATCTATTAACTTACCAAGAGTTGTTGAAATGGGAAGGGGATAAGCCAAATATGCATACAGAAGAAGAATTAAAAGTTTTAGGACATGAATTTAATTGGTTCCCATGGAGACAACTTAAAGAGAGATTTAAAATGGATAAAAAATTATATGGATTTGAAAGAAAAGAAAATGAATTAGATGTATTGATGAAGGGGGACCAGAAGAAGAGAATATCCAAACTCTATAAATTACTGTTGCAAAGAGAAATGGAATCGGAGGTTGACAAAGATAATATGATCAGATGGGCACAAAATATTGGACATCCAATTGAGCTGGATACATGGGAGAGGGCATGGAAAACAGAAATAAAATTTACATCAAGTTTAAATCTAAGAGAAAATTTTTATAAAATGCTGCACAGATGGTATATGACACCAGAAAGATTGCAAAAAAATAACTAAAAATGGAAATACAAGATGTTGGAAATGTGATGAAAAGGTGGGGTCTTTCTTTCATATGTGGTGGACCTGTAAGATAGCAAGGAAATTTTGGAAGGAAATACATGATGAAATTCAGAGAATTTATAGTTTGAATTCTGAAATGAGGCCAGAATTTTATCTGTTAAACATGTTAGGGCAACAAAGAGAAATAAGATGCCATCAGAAGACATTGTTATACTTGATAACTGCAGCAAGATTGACATATGCGCAATATTGGAAAGAAAGGGAATATGTTGATATAAAAGTTCTGGATATGGTAGAGATAGAAAAGTTAACATCTTCATTGAAAAATAAGCCTATCCAGAATTTTGAAAGGGAATGGAGAGGAGTCTTGAATTGGATAAAGATATAGTATAAGAAAAGAAAGAGGAACAAAGCAAGATTGCATGTAATATAAGATAACAATGTAACAAGCCAATGTAACAAAGTAAGATGTAACAAAAACAGAAACTATGTACGAATAGAATGAAACAAGCAGATTCAACTGGAAAATAAGCTTGGAAGTGAGGAAGGGTGTTTTTTTTTGTTTTGTTTTTTTCCCAGTTATAAACCTTAATAAAAAATGTTGGAGAAAGTAGAGGGCTGACTGTAGTGCAAAAAGAATTTGTCAATCTTCCAGCATTTTAAGATTAAGCAAATTGTGGTACATAATTTGGTAGGTTAAAACCCATCAATTTGATGGCATAAACTCTAGCTAATGGAAGATCATATTCCAATGTTGTTAGTTTCCAAGATGATATAGGAGCCTGCTGGGTTTTTTAATTGTTTTTTTAATTCTTCTCCCCCACCCCCTCCACAAGATCTTCACAAAATTCTTATCCAAATCTGATCACTTGTTATACATATTTATTTATAATACTTACATACTGCTTAATATAATAATATCTAAATGGCTGTATTTGCATTTAAGCAAATGCTAATACACATGAAGATGCCAGAGTGAAGTATTCACCTCTGATATTCTGGAGTGGCCGTATTTCGTGATGTGTGTGACTGGACAACATTACCAAATCCATTATTATACCCAAGTATAACAGGTCAGATAATTTTTTGTTCTTTTTTACCAGAAAACTCTGGTATGCATTAAAAAGTTAGTATTTTTTTTTCACCCTAATTTGGCCTCTGGTTTGAGGCTAACTGTGCACCCAGTAACACCATAATGTTCTCACATAAAAAACAGTCAAAATGAAACTAACTTTTAATTATTTGCTTTGGCCCTAGGAAGCCTTTGTACATCCCTGATGCTTCAGTATATGGCCTACTTTTAGTATAGTTAAGCATGATCTCTACCAACTTCCATTTCTATCTTAGTGTTCAAAGGGTTGCAAACAACGGGATAAGCTGAGCACAGTGGGGAGGATCGACATAGAAATATCAAAATATATTTTGTGTGTTCTTCCCTTGAGAATTCAGCCTGTGGAAGAGGAATTAGGTTGCTGAAAGCATTGCATGTGTGTGTGCGTGTGTGTGTGTGTGTCTGTTCAAATAATTTATCCAAATAAAGGTCTCTCGCTGCTTGTCTTCTTATTCTATGGCACAGATGAATAACATGAAACTCAAAGGTCACTTATAGCTAATAAAACTGTATTAGCCACAAAAATCGGAACCATTTTGCCTATAACACAGACTCTCTGTGTCTCTGGGTTCTGAAAATTCTATCAGACTGTCTGTTCCACAGGCTCACTGGCTACTAAGGTGTGAGAATATGCTCTGGCATCATTCTGCCCCATAGACAGCTGCCATAGACACCATCAAATTTCAGCAGCAAATTTGACTGAGTTCCACAGGGTCCAAGCAGCCCCCCGAAGCCCAGCAAAGCCACTTCCCCAGTTCTAATGGATGAGAATGTCTCCATAGTCTTTGATCAAGAAAAAGGTTTCTCATCTTGTCTTTATGAAACACTAATTTTTGTATGTATGTTTCCCCAGCTCTGTATCCATTCCGTACTGAGAGGAAATACTTAGACAGTAAAGCTGCAGTCCTATGATACGCTTACCGGGGAGTTAGTCCTACTGAACTCAGCTGAGCTCACGTTCTGTGTAGACATGGACAGCAATGCATTGTAAATGTTTCACAAATACTGTCATACTAACTATATATAAATTCATGTATCTTTCTATCTGCCTGCTTTGATATGCACCAGGACAATTTACTCTTAGCAGCAGGATGATGAGGGTAATTAACCAGCAGTAGTGAAGCAAGGTTATACTGTTAAGGCAACACCATTACTATCTGGTTATATTCTCATGGCAAACCATGCTGTACATTTAAAGATGTATATACAAAAAAACACATAAAAAGCTGTATAACAGATGAACAGTAAAGTAATCATATATGGCCATTTCTGCACTGGAGTGTTATAGCACTATGATTCCACTTTCAACATTGGATGGAATCCTTGAGGCCCCTCCCTAAACTGCAAACCCCAGGATTCCTTCAGATGTCCAAAGTCGAATCATAGGGCTATAACATTCTATTGCTGAAATGGCCATCTATCTTCTTCTTTCAGTGTAGAACTTCAAAAGAGTTGTACTATCATACTGTACATTAAAAGTGTATTAAATCAATGTAAATCTCATCACATACTATTGTGAAATTCATCAAAAGCCTGTGAACATTGTGCATCGTACATCTGGTTCTCAGCTGAGCTTTGCACATAGCAAGGCCATATTTCATCATGATATTAATCTACAAATGCTGGCTTAATAAATCCTGAACAAACCCATTTGTTCTGTTGTTACACAGCCAGGTTAACAAGCCAGAAAGGGGTAGTTTCATGTAATATCCAATCAAGCAATTATGGTTAAGTGAATCCAAATATGCCAGGATCCAGGGCTATATTTAAACTGAACTTTTAGTCAGTTTATATAGCTCAACTTTTAAACTACTGGGTTCAGACATACAAACATACATACATACAAACATACATACATATATATCAGTCCCTTACTGGCTTTGTTTAGTCACTTAAATGAAGAGGAGAACAAATAGACAGCACACACTCACACACTGCTTGTTGGCACTGCATTGTTTATATGGAGCAGAGAGAAGAATGAAGAAACGAAGAGAGAGAAGGAGACTTGTCTTTTCATTTGAAACATTCCTTCTTGGACATGAATGATTGTCTGCTCAATTAATGTTGGCATAAAGATATCCTCATTAAATGTATAGATATGAAATGTGGACAAGGGAAAAGCCACTGGCTAGATTTGAAAAAGCATGGGCAAAACACAGAGAAAACAAAATAAATTATAACCAACCTTCAGAGATTTCATTTCCTTCAAATATGAAAATCAGTAATACTCTATATTACTTTGAATGTAGAGTTCACTTGAAGAAAAATAAAGTTTTCCTGTTTTTGTAAATAGGTAGGAAGGCAGACAGATAGGCCATTTCCACACTAGCCTGTTATAGCAAACTCCAGGATTCCATAGGATGTTGAAAGTAGAATAATAGCGCTATAACAGGCTAGTGCGGAAATGGCCATGGATAAAATTTGTATAGTCCTATGCAGACATTCATATCAGAACACTATTTCTCATTTGTAATGTAACTATATGACTCTATGGCCATTTCCACACTAGACTGTTATAGCGCTATGATTCCACTTTCAACATCCTATGGAATCCTGGGGTTTGCAGTTTAGGGAGGGGCTGGCTAGCCCCTCCCAAAACTGCAAACCCCAGGATTCCATAGGATGTTGAAAATGGAATCATAGCGCTATAACAGTCTAGTGCGGAAATGGCTTATGATTCTATAGCGATCCACTATACTGAAGGAGCAATTGTGTCCTAAGGTGCTAATATCCTCCAACATTTCATAGGTGAAGACTGGGACACATTGGGCCAAACAACATTAGAATGTAGTCAAGATGGCAAAAGTTATTAATGAAGAAGACACAAGCTAGAAAAGGCAGCAGCAGTTTGCTTCTGCCTGAACCTACTGGGAATAGCAAGATTTCACCCCTGCCTCTCCCCCTGCAGCTAATTGAGTGTAAAAAAAGTTTGCTTTTTGAACTCAGTTTGCAGCAGTTGAAGTAAGCAGAGGACAAAGGGAGAAATGAGAAGAAAAGGAAACTGGAACATTTAAAAAGCAGCTGAAAAGTGAAATGACAAAGGATTAACCAGGCCTATCTCTGCCCAATTGGGACAAAAGGATGGTGTGGTACTAAGGCTCCCCCAGGTTGGTTTTATCTTCATAAAGGAGCACCTTTCATATGCAAACCTGCAATGTTAATTTCTTATATTTTGTAGAGGAAAAAAAATCACAGTATTACACTACCAGGACACATCGGACCCCAATAATTTATTATAAGTGCAGTATTTCACTTAAAGTATTAGGCTTCTGTTTTACTTCTCTCAAGTTTTCTTCTCCAGAGCTTCATATTTTCAGATGAAGGAATACTTAATTGATGGGCTGTATCTTTTCTCAAGTCAAAATTCACAGATTTGTTTGCTCCTAGCAAAACGAACAGACATTTAGCAGTAGAGCAGTAGAGACTCCTCAGTGTTTTGTACATTCTCTCAGCTGGTAGAAATATTTCAAATTGCTATATGGCAACAGATCAGATTTCTTTACAGAACGTCAGTAAAGTGTTGTTTGAAGATTTAATTCTTAAGATGCAGTGATGAGGACTCTGGTAACATTCTGGGGCCTAAAAGAATCCATTTATCACCAATAAAATTAGGGCTGGCATTCAGTATTGCATTTATATACTCGTAACCCAGAGTAACAGATCTGCATTCAGTAAGACAACATCGTCTTATCGTAAAGCTATGTAAACATCACCCTGTCCATCTTAAGAGCCAGCAGATTGATTGGGTGATGAAGGTTTGTTCAAAGGCACAAGGAGGATGTTTCTACCCTGCTCCTGCCAGCAAGTGAGGCTGTGACAATCAGAAGCTGGACCCCTTTTGCAAGTCCTTGGTGCAACCTTGCTAGTTGGCAGGTGTGTGTGTGTGTGGAAACAAAACCCTTCTTGTGCCCTAATCAGAATCTCAAAGAACAGCTTTCACCTGATCTTGCTGCTGTCTTTTAAGGTGTGGTGGGGGACAGGGTCAGGGTAGGAGTGCTACTTTGGCCCTTTCCACACGCGGGTGAAGAAACGGGGGCAACCACACTGAAACGGAGCTTACCTGAGTCCGTCACCACGTGGAGCAGCGCATTTTTGCTGCTCCACACTCATCAGCGTCCCGCGGCATCCCGCGGGGCCCAAAATGGAGGCTTACGACTGGCAGAGGCTCCCCACCAACCAGAGAAGCTCGCCAGCCGGAAAGCCTGCCCCCTTGTGCGTGCCTGCAAATCCACACCGGGCGCTGCGACAGGGCTGCACGCGGCTGCACGATCGTGCTTTTTAAAAACCACTTGAAAAGTGGTTTTCAAAAAGCATGCAGCGCCGCCACTTCCAGGCGCCATAGCGCGGATTGGGGTGTGGAATTACACAAAAGTAATCCGCCCCAATCCATTTTACGGTGTAGACAACCTCTGTTAGAGGTCGCGCTACACCGTTTTAATATCCCCATGTGGAAAGGGCCTTTGTTATGTAAAAATAAGTAAGCAGTCAATGTAGAATCTCAGTGTAAGTTTTTATGTTAAATTGGAATTACTTTGAAATCAACCATACTTCAATCAAACACATGAATCATACATTTACTCTTTTAATATATTTAGGCCATTTCTTCACTACACTGTTACAATGTTATTAGTCCACTTTCAACATCCTGTGGAATCCTGGGGTTTCCAGTTGAGCGGGCGGGGGGCTTTAGGATTATCAACCAGAGAGCTCTTTGGCCTCAGTAAACTACAAGCCCCGGAATTCCACAGCACTATAATTGGGTAGTGCAAAAATGGCCAAAATCATATATTTACTTTTACTATTGGATTAACAGTTGGATTAAAATAGTTAAAGAACCCCATGATGCTCTTTAGAGCATGATTCTAAATGTTCACAAAACTAAATTTATCAATTTTCATGTAATTTTACTCTCTTAACTTGTGCCTACAGTGTGCAATCTCTAAACCAATACAGAGTTAAAGAAATGATTTAAAGTGTACATTGATGATGGAAGAAAGGAATATCAAGTTTTACAAAGCACTGATCAGATACCACATGCTTAGAACAGGAAATACATCATTCCAATAAAGCTTACCATCTAACAAGGTAGGCCCTTTTCGCATGTTACCTTTTTGCGTGACGGGGGAGGGCGTCTCACGCGAGAAGCCTCGTCCGAAACGCTGCCGCTTCCCCCTCCTTCCTACTGCAGGTCACTTCCTGTTTGTGTGACCGTTGTGCTAGCGCCCCGCCCCTTCCTTCCGCAGCGCAGTATGGGAGTTGTAGGCTGCGCTGGGGGAGGAAGCATGACTCGCCCGGCTCGCCAACGCACCGCACGGCTTGTAAGTGCGCGAGGGTGCTGCGAGCATTGCGCGAGCACGGGGCATTTTCGGCTTAAAGCCGAAAATCAAAAAATGCGCCTGCGCCCGGCTTCAGCCTCGTGAGCACCGCGCAAGTGGGAGTGTGTCGTATGGAGCGACACTCCCATTTGCGCAGCGCTCAAGGGGCACTCGCGCTAGAAAAAAAGCATGCGAAAAGGGCCGTAGTCATGTCTTGTAAAGAAGGCCAGTGCAATCTTATCCAGAATATCACAAAGAGAAGCAGAAATAATAATAACAACTTCCCTAAAGCTAGTTAATGAACCCAAAGTTGTTGTTGTTGTTATATTTATTTGTGTCCCAGCTTTCTCCCAAAATTGGGACACAAAGCAGCTTACAGTTTAAAAGAATAATAAAGCTAAAAACATGCAAAAAGTAAACATTAAAACAGACTTAAAACTAGTCACAAGGTTAAAAACACTTGAAATCTGTAGTCAAAAGAATAAAATGCAATTTAAAAGATTAAAAAGCTATTAAAAACAGTTCCGTTTAAAACATTAAAGCACCTAGCATATTATTGAAAACTTTTCTGTATTAAAAACCTGTCACAACACAAAGGGTTTTGCACAAATAGATGGACAGAAATGAAGGGACCATTCAGGCCACACAGAGTTCCAGAGGTGGAGCGCAGCCACTGAGAAGGCCCTCTCTTATGTCCCCACCAGAGAAGAAGGGCATCTCTTGACAATCTGAGGGCCTGAGTGGGCATGTACAGGGATATACAGTCTGCCAGATAGCCCAAGCGTGAGCCATATAGAGTTTTAAAGGTCACAAGCAGCACTTTGAATTATGCCCAGAAACAAACTGAAAGTCAATGGAGCGTTTTAACAGGGGAGTAGTATGGTCCCTGTAACCTGCCCCAGTTAACACTGTAGGTGCAGTTCTTTCAAGTAGCTGAAATTTCCAAACATTCTTCAAAGGTAGCCCCATGTAGAGTTTGTTGCAGTAATCCAAATGGGATGTAACTAAGGCATGTACCACCATGACCAGATCCAGCATCTCTGGGAATGGGTGTAGTTGGCATACAAGTCCAGTGCAAAAGTTCTCTTCACTGCACAGAAACCTAACCCTCCAGGTTCAAAGCTGAATCCAGCAGTAGACTCAAACTGTGAACCTGTGTATTCAGAGAAGGGTAACCACATTGAAGACAGGTTGAATCCTATTCCCTGATCCATCTTTCAATGGAGCCCTGGTGGCGCAGTGGTTAAATGCCAGTACTGCAAGCCACAAGGTTGTGAGTTCAATCCTGCCGGGCTCCAAGGTTGACTCAGCCTTCCATCCTTTCGCAGGTCGGTAAAATGAGTACCCAGCTTGTTGGGGGCATGTATAGAAATGTTTCGAAATACCTGCTATTTGTAAGTTGTTTGCCGCCTCGATCCATATGGAGAGGTGGGATACAAATAAATTAATTAATTAAAAAAAATAAAAACTGATCAGGGGCGCCTCTGTCTTGTCTGGATTAAGTCTCAATTTGTCCACCCACATCCTGTCCATTACTGATGACAAACACTGGTTTAAAACCAGGACACAGCCTCCTTGGATTGGAGTGGAAAAGAGTAGAGCTATGTGTCAATTTTGGCTACTTTTGGCCTGCCCTCTTCTATGCCTACAAATGGAAGGTAATTCTATCTCTACCCCCAGATGTGTGGGGAGTCTGGGTGAAAAATGAAAGAAACAGGTAAGTTAGCAAGCTGTCTGTGTTGGAACTGAGGCTGAAGGGGAGAGGGTGACATCATTCTCTGCAGGAAATCCTATAGCATAATGCAAGCTGGGGAACAGGACCACACAGGGGCCCATTTTCATTCAGGCTGCACACATACATTCCAGGTGACACACGGACCGTAAGTCACTTCTGGTTTCAATGTAATTTTATCTTCTATGATTTTATGGGGTTGTGGGTTGAATTAAGCCAAACTGCCACATTTTGGTGAGTTCTGATGACAGTTTGTGCAAACTGGGTTTTGATCTGGCAGCTCTGGGATCATTGCCATTTCCGCACTACACTCTTATAGTGCGATTATTCCACTTTCAACATCCTATGGAATCCTGGGGTTTGAAATTTCGGGAGGGGCTGGCTGGCCCCTCCCGAAATTTCAAACCCCAGGTTCCATAGGATGTTGAAAGTGGAATAATCACGCTATAAGAGTATAGTGCGGAAATGGCTCATGTCACGAGAAGCTAGAGTTTGAGAGGTCCATGACTTCTTATTTATTATCCTTCTAGTGCTGCATACTAGCATTCTGCTGCTAGCTCACTGATTATTCTGTCTTGGCTAAATAAAACACAGACCTTCCACGTATGGATGGCTTATTGAGATATCTGATTATGGCACATTGGCTTGTCTCTCATCTAACAAACCAGAGAAATAAGCCAGCAGTAAATTTCAATATATTTCTCTGATACAGACATCAGACCACAGATGGAAGATGTGTAGTTTCATGTCTGGCAGCAAGCATTGTCACACCCCCTTATTCACAGATTTCACAAGAACTCTTGCTTATCATGACATCCAGTTGCAATGTGCATATGTAAATGAACTTGGCATCACAGAATTGCCATAAGTCCCAAATGACCTATTTTTAAGGAAACTAATCAATGGGTGAGCTGAACCACTTCTCACTATTCAGAAGTGGTGTGTGTGTTTCTGTGGGAGTGGGGCATGTAGCAGTACATAATATGGTAGGTTAATGTCAGGAAGAAGGGAAGCAAGGTCTTTGGGTACAAGTCTCATCAGGAGACACAGCTGTAAGCCTTCAAGAAGTCTTACAGTGTAGCCATTTACTAATGGAAGGAGACAATGCCTGCAGAACAGGCAAGAAGGTCACCTATTAAGCAAAGGCAGAGAAACATTGTTTATTTCTTATTTATTTATTTGATTACAGCAACTGAGGAAATGAAAGCATGGTCTAGGTACATGCAAGTCAGAATTCTGTAATCTTTATAGTTCAGCAACCAAAAAGAAAAGTGGGTATTTATTTATTTATTTATTTATTTATAAAATGATATCCTGCTTCCTACTGAGTTCTCCAATCAGCTGACATTAAAACTTATCTAATATATAAAAGACAAAGTTTGTTTGTGTCACGCAAGGACCTCATACGATTGGCTGAACAACAACAACAGCAACAACAACAATAATAATAATAATATTTATTTGTATCCCGCCTGTCCACATGGATCGAGGCGGCAAACAGCATGAAATACATTATACATTAAAAGACATTAAAAGACATTAAAAACATACTCAATCTTCCCCACCCACCAACAGGCAAACATTTCATATGATTGGCTGCCTAAGAAGATTCTATGGAATCCTGGGGTTTGCAGTTTAGGGAAGAGCCTTTAGAACTCTCAGCCAGAGAGCTCTTGGGCCTCAGTCAACTGTGTCTGTTTTGAATAGGCCGGTTGCTATGGAGACGAGGGCCCTTTTCGCACGGCATTTTCAATGTGAAAGGGACCCTTGAGTGTTGCACACATGTGAGAAGTGGTCCACACTACGCACTCACATTTGCGGGACGCTCCAGGGCCTGGCAGGGACCGCTCACGCATTTTTTCATTTTCGGCTTGAAGCTGAAAATGCTGCGTGGTCGCGCATCACTCCGGGGCCCCGTGCGCACTTACCTTGTGTGTGGAGCCTCGGGAGCTAGGCCAGTCGCACTTCCTGTCCAGTGCAGCCTGGGAAGGTCCCAGGCTGCATTGCGAAAGGAAGAGGTGGGGTTCTCACGCGAGCATGAAGCTCGTGAGGAGCCAAAGAAGCAGGGAAGAGAGAGCCTCTCTTCGGAGGCTGCTTGCGTGAGCACCGCACACCAGCACCAAAAATAGGTGAGTTGCAGAAAGGGTCAGGGTCTAGCAGCAAGGAGGAGGGCAGTGTATTCCCTCAGGAGCCCAACCTCTGTATGTTAATAATTCTGAATACAGATGGATTGGGGAATATGAGAAAAAGTTACAGGTACTGAACAAGACAGTTTGGGGAATTAGAGACACAGGATCACAAATCTTTCTAACAAGTATTACCTATGAGAAAATAAAATCCTGGGCAACTTCGGGAATATGCGTTGGTAATTAAATATATCATAACTGAAATCCATGGGGTCACCCATTACAACAATCCCTCAACAGCAGCAGTCCCAAAGCTGAAAAAATTAATAGCTGCTATCACCACACACATCCCTCCACAATACTGCCAATCTTCCTAAAAGAGAATGAGTTTGACAAACTTTTAAAATGCTAGCTGGATTTCAGCCTAATTCCTCCCAATAAGGGGAAAGCTAGAAAGACAGGGCAACACAGCTGAAAGGAACTTATCACTATCACCAACTACATTCAATTTCATCTGACCAAGTTGTTTTGGTGTTACTGTTAATTTTGTAATTGTTTTTTGGAAGATGTTTTGGGTTTTTAAAAAATAAAATAAAAAAGAAGAGCAGCACATTAAGCAAAACAACTAAACTGACAATCTGAATTCAGAGCAGACAACACAGCAAACTGGAGAGCCCAAAGGGGAGCATCAAGTAGGAAGTGAGTCAGACTGGCATCTCTCCACCACAACTGTCATGCTACAATAACTATACAAGTAAACAATGGCAATTTGAATCTGCATGAGTTCAGACTTTCTCAGAAACAGCGCAGATTTGCATATAACCATGACCATAATTTGTTTCTTAAGCTATGGAGTGTACAGCAGACCACCAAAACATCATGATCTCTCTTCCCTATTTCCCATTTATTTCACTCCCCATCCTTTTCTCTGGCCCTGTTCCAGGCCCTTTTCACACGCAGTTTCTTTTGCAAGAGGGCCCCTTGAGCATCGCATAAGTGGGAGCGGCGGTCCGTATGACGCACTCCCATTTACGAGACGTTCAAGAGCCGGATGCAGAGTGGACACACACCTTTTTATTTTCGGCTTTAAGCTGAAAATGGTGCACAGTTGCGCAATGCTCCCAGGGCCCGCGCACACTTACCTACTGTGCAGTGCCTCGGGAGCCAGGCCAGTTGCACTTCCTGCCGCAGCGCTAGCCTACAATTCCCAGGTTGCGCTGCGGTAGGAAGGGAAGGGGCGCTCACGCAACGCTCGCGCAACCAGGAAGTGCTGCAGAACTCAGGCAGCAGGGAAGCAGCAGCGTTCCTGCTGAGGCTTTTCGCGTGAGACCCCCCCCCAGCTGCGCAAACGGATAACGTTTGAAAAGGGCCCCAGAGTAGGCTGCTGGGGAAACATGCCAAAGTTGCAGATTTAAATGAGCCAAAGTTTAAACAAACCAGAGCATGTAAGTCAGAAACAAACCATGATTTCAGGCTATGAGTAATGAATGGGTAGCAAATCATTGCTCCTTAGCATTTACACATTGCAATAAACTAGAGTTCAACAACAATGGCTTTTGGTGATGTGTGACTATAGTTAGCATTTGACTTCCATAAGAAGCTGAAAGCACAGAAGCCTGTTGGAAGCATAACTGTAGGAACATGATTACCAGATTAAATGACGAAGGCATGGGTCCTCAAGCCAATCAAGCCTGAACTCTCCCTAGAAGCCTAGAAGACTAAACTGAGGCAAACCTACTTTGGCCATATTGTGAGAAGACATGACTCGCTAGAAAAGACAATAATAGCTGTTAAAGTAGAAGGCAGTAGGGAAAGAGGAAGACTGCATTATAGAAGCATGAACTCAATCAATAAAGGCATGTCCCTGGATCTGCAAGACTTGAGCAGTGATGTTCAGTATAGGGTGACACGGAGGTTTCTCATCCATAGGGTCACCAGAAGTTGAGATCAACTTGACAGCAATTAACATCAACAACAACAAAGTATCAGTAGTTGCTGCCACTGCAATTAATTTTTTAAAAAAAATATTTTTATTAAAAGTTCAAATTAAAAATTTAAAAAACTCTTCCCCACTTCCAAGCTTTATTTTTTTCCCAGTTGAGTCTGTTTGTTTACATTCCGTTCATACATAGTTTCTGTTTAAAGCATAATCTTACATTGTTTCATCTTACATTGCTGCTTTGTTACATTACCTCATTACATTGTTGCCTTGCATTACATACAATCTTATTTTATTCCTTTTCTTATATTATATCTTTATCCAATTCAAGACTTCTCTCCATTCCCTTTCAAAGTTCTGGATAGGCTTTTTTTTTAGTGAAAATGTTAATTTTTCTATCTCTACCATATCCAGAACCTTTAATTTCCATTCTTTTATATCAACATAGTTCCTTTCTTTCCAGTATTGTGCATATATCAATCTAGCAGCAGTTATCAAATATAACAATGTCTTCTGGTGACATCTTATTTCTCTTTGTTGCCCTAGCATATTTAACAGATAAAATTCTGGCTTCATTTCAAAATTTAAACTATAAACTATAAACTTTGAATTTCATCATCTATTTCCTTCCAGAATTTCCGTGCTATCTTACAGGTCCACCACATATGAAAAAATGACCCCACCTTTTCATCACATTTCCAACATCTTCCATTTGCATTTTTAGTTATTTTTTGCAACCGTTCAGGTGTCATATACCATCTATGTAGCATTTTGTAAAAAAATTCTCTTAAATTTAAACTTGTTGTAAATTTTATATCTGTTTTCCATGCCCTCAGTCAAGTATCCAACTCAATTGGATGTTCAATATTTTGTGCCCATCTAGCCATATTATCTTTAACAGTCTCTGATTCCATTTCTCTTTGCAACAATATTTTATAAAACTTAGAGATTCTCTTTTTCTGGTCCCCTTTCATCAATACATCTAGTTCGTTTTCATTTCTTTCAAATCCATATAATTTTTGATCCATCTTGAATCTTTTAGTTGTCTCCATGGGAACCAATTAAATCCATGTCCTGAAGCTTTTAATTCTTCTTCTGTACACACTCTTGGCTTGTCTCCTTCCCATTTCAGCAACTCTTGATAAGTCAATAAATTCCCTTGTTTTGTTGGGGCAATTTTGTAAGCTTCTTGGGGTGAAGTCCACATCGGAAGTCTTCTGTAAAATTTATGCTTTATTTGTAACCACACTTTCAATCATGTCTTTTGGATACAGTGGTTATTAAACTCTTTATTTACCGTTGCTTTGTCATAGCATAAATATCCATGCCAGCCAAATCTATTGTTTATTCCTTCCACTTCTTTTATTGTTGTATTCTCCACTTGAATCCAGTCTTTAATTATTTCCAAACAACATGCTTGATAATAGATTTTCAACGATAGCACCTCAAAAACCCCTCTCTCCTTTGCATCTTGTAATGTCTTAAATCTTATTCTTGGTATTTTTCCCTGCCAAATAAATTTCTGTAACTCTTTTTCCCATTCTTTAAAAATCTTCACCCTTCCTATTATTGGTAAATTCTGGGAGAGAAACATTAACTTAGGTAATAAGGACATTTTAAAGGCATTTATCCTTCCTAGGAGAGACAAGTTCAAGTGCATCCATTTTTCCATTTTGCTTTGGATCTCCTTCCATATCTTCAAATAATTGTTATCAAATAACTCTTGATTTTTATTTGTTATTATTATTCTTAAATATATATTTTTTGGTAATTTGATATCCAGATCTCTTTTTCCAGGTCTACTTGTTCTTTTTTTGTTATATTTAAAGTCATCATCATTGTCTTTTCTCTATTTATCTTATATCCTGCCATTTGTCCATATTTTTGGAAAATGTCAGTCAACGTCTGTATAGATTCTTGTGGTTCCTCCAAAAATATAATTACACCATCAGCAAAAGCTTTGTATTTTATTTCCTTCTTCTTTATTTTTAAGCCCTTTATCTGTGGATCCTCATTTATTGCAATCAGTAATACCTCCAGTACAACTATAAACAATAATGGTGATAATGGGCACCCTTGCCATACCCCTTTATTAATTTCGAAGCTTGGTGTTTTATCTCCATTCATTATTAACTTCACTGTTTGGTCCAGATATATCATCTCAATCCATTTACAAATATAAATGGGCTGCTACTGCAATTAATGATGGCCATACTAGGGATATAAACCTCCCTTTCCATTCTCACTTGTAAGAACAACATTTATAAAGAGTATATAGAACACAATGGTCCAAATCCAATGGCTAGCCTCAACAAGAATAGAGCTACTGACTAAATACAATTTATGTAAGTGTTGCCATATCTTCAGCAATTGATTCAGTAGATACACTCTAGTTGTTTATTCACAAAATCTAATGAAAATGTGGGGGGGGAAATAAAAACAGTGTTATCTCTTGTATAGAAGAGAAAAATATTGCAGAAGTTGACAATTTTTTTTTTTTTTTGATAAGACAAGACCTTTTTCCCAAGAATGGGAAAATTTACATTCTCTGCATAAGCTACATGAGGTACAGAAGCTAAATCCCTTGCCTTGGCAAGCTGCAGTAATCTGTATGGCACAAACTTTCTCATTGAATGCCTAAGCACACTTGCATTGAGGAACCATTGAATCTCAGAGTCACAAATCAACTACAACTCAACCAGGTCCCTGAAATATAAAAGATAAAGTGGCAGCTAGCTTAGGTCTAACATACCACCCAGTTGGCCAAGTTTCACCTGGTTTCCAAGCATACTGGCAGGTGCGCTTTTGCACCATCATCTGCTTGGATTCCAAGCTGTCATTTTATATATATATAAAAAAGAAAATGTCTAGCACTTGTAGGAGTGGAGATATGGAGCTAACCACGTAGTCACTTTTCTGTTCAATCATTTTGCAACAAACAAGTTAGTCTACGCCTTTGAATGTGTTTAGCCAATGAGTCATGTCTCACACTTAAGACTGACAACTGATATAACACACTTAGACATGACCCACTTGTGGCAAGGCCTGCTTTTTCTCCTCACAGACTGATATGGCAGCCCCCCTCTCCAAGTCTCCTAAAACATCTTGCCACTTTATACACAGCTCTGCCTTTCCCTTTAAAACACCTCATTCAAATACTGAGAAGCCTTTCAGTTAATATCTAGAATGATTTACTGATCTATGTTTGGTTAGAACCATTGAAAATTATTCAGCTGAGTCAAAATCTACAAAAATATATTATAATCTTTATTAGCTCAAACAGATCTTCAGAATGCATTTAAACAGTTTCTAATATTTTTGCATCAGCATAAAGGCACAGGTGATAGAGGTGGGTAGATGCATGCAAGAGATACCTAGAGAAGACTGTGGGAGACTATAGCCTCCCCAGTCATCACTCACAGTTCCCTCACTTCTGGATACCTCCCTTTCCCTGCAAAACTACAGCAGGGAGAAAATAATTTAAAATAGCACATCCCTACTTCAGGCTGCACAAATCGAAGGATTTCCAATAACACAGGGCAAGCAGGAGCCAAGATTATATCCATTCCATCTAAGCCTGAGCAGATGTGAGTGATTTTTGCCTGCAAAGTCTTGTCCAAATTCTTCACAATGGCCTGTCAAATGCCCTCCATTCTCTTCTACCAGGACAGAGGCCATTTCTGTACTAGCCTGTTATAGCACAATTATTCCACTTTCAACATCCTCTGGAATTCTGGAGTTTGCAGTTTTAGGAGGGGCTAGTGCAGAAATGGCCAGAGTGTGGAAGGTGCCTAACCACCCAAGACAGCTTTTCAAAGAAGTAGGGTTGTGTTTTTTCACTGCCCCCACTGCTGTAGTATAGTCTTTCTAGTGAATTGTACCCCATGTTTACATTTTGATTGGACCCACTCCAAGTTATTTGTCACTGCAATTATCAATTATAAACTTCTGTACTCTTGGGCCCTTTTCGCACAGCATTCACCATGTGAAAGAGCCTCTGGAGTGTTGCGCAATTGCAAGGAGCCATCCACATGACTTCCTCGCAATTGTGTGATGCTGCTGGGGCCAGCAGGTGCTGATCACACACTATTTCATTTTCGGCTTCTAGCCGAAAATGGTGTGCAATCGCACATCACTCCAGGGCCCTGAGTGTGCGGAGCCTCCAGAGCCACGGCGCTCGCACTTCCTGCCCCTGCACAGCCTGGGAAAATCCCAGGCTACACTGTGGAAGGAAGAGGAGGAGCGGCTGTGGAGCTGAAGCAGCGGGGACATGAAAGCCTCTCGTAAGAGGCTGCTCGCGCGATCCTCGCACCTCAGCGCTGCAAAAAGGTAAGGTGCGAAAAGGGCCTTAGCGAGAAAGTGTTGGCAAAGTATAAAATGTTATATAAGTCCACCTAAGTGTAGCACTGATCCAAAATAAATTTATTATCATGCCTGTGTTGTGGACTAGCTGGATGGTGTTCCTCTGCTGATCTGGCCCATCACTTCAAGGGAAGTGAAAGAGCACTTGTTCTCCATATACACAGTCTACTTTGATATCTTTATTAAACAAACAATACCTGACAGGCATATAGCCATGTTGTACAAACATGGAGATTTTCAAACACAGCCCTCACATATGAAATCCATCCCTTTGTAGTTTGTGCATCTGTACCCATCAAAAATCTGTTCATTATTTCTCCTGTTACAGAGTAACACAGATATCTTTCAGAAAGTTAAATGGCATAAATATTTATCTTTCCTACAACTTTTGCTTCCAGTTTCTGCGTGGGCATTATTTTCCTTCTAGTGTCTGCCTTCTTGAATTAGTCAAATGAGCAATCCTATCCAATCAGGGATCACATAGTAAATGATATGACATTGCCAGGCCTGATGTGATTACATCAGATACCAGCAAACAAAATAATGTAAATTTAAAGCAAAAAATCTACACGTCATCAATGAAGGCTATTTAAATAGATACATGAATATTTTTGCAAGGAATATTTAAACTTCACCAGAAGGAGAAGCATATTTTGGTATTGCCAAGAAATGTTGCATTTGCGTGCACACTGCCATTTCACAATTGCTTATTTTAAAAAGTTGATATTTAATTAATGAATAAAAATATTTATATCCTACCCTATCCATACAGAAATATAAATCAAAGCGGCCAACATCATTCATTGTGGACAATAAAAAAACAGAAGCACAAAGGAAAAGAAAATGAGAACAACAAAAGATCAGCAACAACTCATATCACTAGAGAGAGAGCACTTAATTAATCTCAAAGTCTACAATTCGCCCTCTGAAAAAGACACATGTTGACCTGTGTTAAAATGAAGACGTAGCTGGAACAAGGAAGGACTCACTTTCCAAAATAAGTATAGCACAACCATAAAGGTCTTGCTTCTGCTGCCCATAACAATTTCAGGTAATGGTGAGTCACGCAATAGGGTCCTCTGGTGTTCAGCTGAGTGTATGTGAGAGAATCTGATCCCTAAGATATCCTATTATTAAACTGTTTAAAAATGTAAAAGTAAAATTACCTCCTTCAACAGGGCTTGGAACTAAATAAATGAAACAATAAAAATGGAAGAGAATTAATGTTGCACACCCAAGTCAGCCCAAGTTAATCTGGCAACCTGTTAATACGCTGGCTGCGGCTTTTTAAACAAAGTGAAATTTATGAAAACTTTTCTTCCATCCCATTCAGTATCCACTCAGCCTAAATGAAGTGTATTTCTTTGTAGAACACAACAAATGGAAGGGCCTGAATCTTCCTTAGACAAAAATTTTGTTCGTAACATTTGTTCTCTGTATGTTACACCAATCCAAAGCGAGTATTTCTGTTCCTAGAATACCGTTTTGCTCTAATTCTCTCATTGCTTATGGTGATTTATGCTGAAAGTTGAGGCTTGTCGGCTTTGATTATCTGAAGACTGCCATGATATGATTCCAAAATAAGTTTCAGCTACAGATGGGGAGATAAATACACTGGCATTATCTGTACATTAAAGAGTTTGCAATTTCTGCCTGAAGACATGGTGAAATGCATATTAAAGAGGGTGAGGGGAGAGAAAGAAAGGAGTGAAGGCAAACATTGAAAAGGAAAGATGTTTTACCCAGATGTAAGAAAATCATGGGTTGATCCACTAACTGCCTTCTGCCTGTTTCATTTTTGCTTAATGTTTTCTTTTAAAAACAGCTATTCAGATCAGAAACTACATGCCTGTCAGGTTTTGTTCAAGTCATCAATAAGCATTTTAAAATTAGTAAAACTGATCTCTCAAGACTCACAATGAAATCATAACTTTTAAGAAAACACTGCAGCACTTCCTCTCTAGGGCTGTAATCCTAGGCACACATAGCCAGAATTAAGCCCCACTGAACACAGTGGGATTTTCTTCTGGATAAACTTGCATAAAATTGTGCTGCAAATGAAAGTGCTTTCCAAAAAATAAAATGCAGGAGACTGTAGTTATGTAGAAAGGGTTTAGCATGCAAGGCCATCATGGCACACCATTGCTATGTCTCTGCAAGTTGTTGTTCCTATTATATGCCTCCTATTTTAAGGTTTTCTTGCCAGGATTTATTCAGAGAAGGTTTGTCCCTGCCTTCCTCTGAGGCTGGAAGCATGTGACTTGTCCAAGGTCACCCAACAAATTCCCATGGCTTAGCAGGGATTTGAACATTTGTCTTCCAGAGTCATAGTCCAACACCCAAACCACTATACCAGCTGAATCTTATTTAGTAAATGCTCTTCATTTATTTCTGATGTGAAAATTCTTTAAGGTTCTAATCAAGTTCCTAACTATTAGCAATGTCTATGTTTTTTTCAGACTATGATACACACACAACCGTGCTAATTGAGCCCAGATGCCTACGAGCCAGTGTCATGTAGTGGTTTGAGCATTGGACTATGGTCCTGGAGATCAGAGTTCGATTCTCTGCTCAGCCATGGAAACCCACTGGGTGACTTTGGGCACATCACACACACACAGTTCCAGAAAACCCCATGATAGGGTCACCTTAGGGTCACCATAAGTTGGAAACAACTTGAAGGCACACAACATCAACAATGAAAGGCCTGCCATCTTTTCTGATATTGATACTACTAAAGTTGCTGTGTACAAACAAAGAATTCCACTGAGGAATTATATTGCTAAAAATGCTATGTGTGCACTAATCCATGAAAGACAGTTCAAAAACACTTCATATACAATGGTTTGATTCTGAAGTATAACAAGCATGGTGTTAACTCATTCAGACTGAGAAGCAATCTGAAAGAACAGGGAGAAATGAAGAGACCTAGCTTTCTTACATCTGGGGAACACACTTTGCTCCACCATGGAGAAAACGGTACAATAACCACAGTTAGCCTCTAATTCCCTGTATTACACAGTCACTAACAGGTGAATGACCCTTATTCATGAAAGATGTCTGTGTAACGCATGTCTGTTGATATATTATAGTTGATAATTCTGTTCAGGAATATAGTTTAAACAGGCAATTTTTTGTTTCGTGAATAAGGGTAATTCATCTGGTAGTGGTTGTGCACCATTGTTGAGAAAACCACTTCAAGGAGAATTAAGAATGTACTGTGTGTAGAATCTATTTTTTGAACTCTAACTACTCAAACTGGCTGGGGCAGTTCTGGGAGCTATAATTCAAAGCAGTAACTTTTGCAAGTTCTGGACATGTGTTCTTAAGAAAATGTAAGCTACCTCAAGTTTCTTGGCGTGAGCTGTGATGCGCTAAGGGAGGGGGACGATCCAATAACTGGATGCAGGCACTTTTTGTGAATAAAACTCATAGAAGAAGATCCTAGCTGCATCCCATTGTCAGCAACTCACAAATTGAAGTGTTTCCAATGAAGGCTTTTTGAGACAAAGGGAAGAACAGAGTAGTTCAATTTTAAGATTACAAAGGTAAGTGTTAATACAAAACTCAGATTCTTACTAGAAATTCAACTGCCAAGTTCTATTACACTGAAAAAAGAATTCCTTATTCTGTTACACAGTAGCATGTAGCAAAGAAAAAGCACATCTCTGCTAACAAGAACAGCTACAAGCAGCTCAATAAAATAGCAATCAGCTCTTTATTTTTAAAAACAGAGAGTGAGAGAACTGGTCATATCACATGCCATTTAGCACTCAAAGGAAACAGCTGTAAATCTGGCAATTAAGGGCATAATTGGACTGTTCTTTCTCAGCAAATGTGCCAATGGATTCCAACTGGTGCAGACTTTGCCACAACAACAAACAAAAATGAGCCAAGGTTTCTTACTTTGAAATCATAAATTGCAGCTCCTCTGATGCATTAGGTGAGCAAGCAAAATGAAGTTGGGATTCTAAACCCATTATGCGGAAAAGGTAAATAAGGTGGAACTGTAAATAAAGACTAACAGAAAAACCAAAAGTGCAATTCTAACCATGTTTATTCAGTACCATTTTGTTTAATGGAACTTGACTACCAGTAAGTCTATTTATGTTCCACAAGCTGATTCAAGCAAACTTTTCTCACTTACATGATCAATAATGTGTTCCCACCATATTTCAGTCGGATTCTAGCAGAAAGTCAGTCAGTGAAAGTGTATTTAAGAAAACACATCATCAGGTGTTTTAGTGACACCACTGTTCAACTTTCTTTCTTTTTCTTCAAAACTATTGTTTATTTATAAACAAGTTTTGGGCCATTTTAAAATAGTACAAGTTACACTAATGGATCAGGACCCAGTAATAGTCTTACTTTACAATTTATCTTGAATATCAATGACCCTGACCATTTCCAGACTGTTCTACAAAATCAAGACTGCTTTAATGGAAGATATACAAAGATAAGCTATTTTGACAACATTATGCATCTGGCTGTGTGCACCAACCTGAACCCTACGTAAGACAGTGCTTCATGCATAAAATCTTAAGAAGATAGCAGATTCACCCGGAATTAGTAACTATGCTATTATATATACACAAAAAAGCATTATTTTCCTTTGCATAGCTGTAATATTTATGAGGGTTAAAGACAGCATGTTTTCCTACGCCTAAGTCCTATCAATGATTCTACCTCTTGCCCATCTTTCAATAGTGTGACTGCATTGCTTTGTAACAGCTGAAAATACAATAACCAAACACTCATTATTCAAAAGATCATATAACTTTTCTTCATTTTATCAAACTCAAGATTACATTCTTAAGTGATACACCATCTACACTCCCCTTGATAGTCAAAAATATTGTGGCCATGCAAATGAGGATACCTTGAGAACATTTTCAGCACATGGAGTATACTAATAATTGGGAGAGTGTTGTTTGGACATGAGCTCAGGTGCTTTTCTTTCCTGAAAATGATTCAGGTTTCACTACATCCGAACACTCATTTAGATGGTGTATCACTGTTCAACTTTCTAAGGACCTGTATAGTCAGAAACAGCAGAAGATAAACTGTGAAAGAATCCTATAAGACTGCAGCCTCCAGACCCTTTGCCTCCTTATCCCTCATGCCAATATTGTGTGGGATGGGCAAAGGGGGAACCAGTTAAAGATCATGGAAGGCTACGGCCTTCAGAATCTTGCCCACCCTTCCCCAACCCCCTTGATGTCACATGATCAGCAGGTATCGGACAGTCAGGAAGGGATCCTGGAAGGCTCTAGCCTCCAGATCCTTACCTACCATCTCCTCCACCCTTTCAATGTCCTGTGCCAATTGAGGAGGGGGAGAGAACTTCAGTTCCTTACCTCCCTTTCCCTCACCTTCTTCCCCACCCCACCCTGCTGCCAGACTTTCTCCCTCCAAAGGACTTCTTCGGAAACTATGTAGTCTAGCAGTGAGGAAAAATTGATTAAATTATCTTTTCTTCTTTGCAGGAACAAATAATTTAACATAGCTCATCCCTAGTTTATGTGTCTCTCTGTGTTTTAGGCACTGAAATGTATTCTCCACCTCCACGTCAACTACCCATAGTTGTCACTGGATATACTGTTTGCTTCCTCAATTAGAAGCATTAAAAAAAACTAACTTTCTGCTCTCTCTCTCTCGCTGTGTGTGCGTGTGCGTGCATGCAGTTCTGACTGGCCAAAATACCATATTTATTTAAACTACAAAGCACAAATATTACCATTATATTGCATGTTTAATTTTGTATTGTGAGGCAAAGCAAATATGATACCGGTACTTTTATTGTCCATTTGTTAGAGTAAGCAAACCACTAAATTTAATTTCCACTAGATCTCCTCATTAATTACAATTATATATCATCTACAGCAGTAAATCCATTGTCTCTTTCAGGAAGGCTCTATATGAGCCTGAAGAATTGATTTGAAAGAACCAAATTACATTGCTTTGAATTACCTGGACAACTGACAGAAGCAAAAGCATCCTCCTCTCATATTATCATTATCATTATCTCATATTATCATTATCAGTACCATATTTGATCACTAGTTACATTTAAGACCTTAGGCTGATTGATGCTCTGTGCTTGCCATCTAGACTGACGAAGCAAGAAGTGTCTCAAGACACTTGAGAGGTTTTTAAGCAGAAGCTGGATGGCCATCTGTTGGGAATGCTTTGATGTGTGTTCCTGCATGGCAGGGGGTTGAACTCGATGGCCGCTGTGGTCTCTTCCAGCTCTATGATTCTATGACTGATGTTCTTTCTTTCTTTCTTTCTTTCTTTCTTTCTTTCTTTCTTTCTTTCTTTCTTTCTGCCCACCCACCTAGAACCTTACTGCCTTTGCTCTTCTTTAGTGCAGTTCTTCAAGTAGGGGTCTTCAAGATACTGGAGGAAAGTGACTTGATATGAAGAGATAGTGTAAGAACAAAGGAGGCATTAATTAGTAAGACTGAGCAGTCAACTGCTAAAAAAATACCCACGATATTTGGAAAAACACTTGCATAGAAGGTGCTAAGCAAGCATCTTTGGCTAGGTCAGTCCTCTCTCTAAGGTTCACCATGTCTCCACTTTTTATGCAGAGGTCTTTAAAAAAAAGGGGTGTGTGTGGCCATTTTGTTTCCACATACAAATCAGCAGTAATCCACATGCTTATGTAGCATGCAGTGACCAGGAGTGTAAAAATCTCAGTTCAAATATGGGTTGAAACCAATCCAGACTGAACTGGGCCTAGATGTGAATCACTAAACTGAGTTTAGAACCAAAAGATTGAGCTACACACAGCTTAGGCAAAATCCACAGGCCTTGTTGCCTTCTCTTTACTGATGCAGCACATTGAAGATAAGGAAACTAAAAAGCAGAATGAGCTTTCTATATGTCAAAAACCATATCTTAAACAGCTTTCTGAAGTCACACCTTTCTTCCTCTGCTCTGAGTGTCTCACATTCTTCTGGATCAAAATTCCAGAGATAGCTTTGTACGTGAAGGAAGTATAGGTGAGCATGACCTTTACTTGGTAAGAAAGTAACTTCTGCAAAATACACTTGAACTTCAGTGTCTCTCTCTATTTGAAAAGCCTCGGACTACACTGTATCAACTTACCCCAGAAACAGGGAAAATACTTTCTCTTTTCACTCTGGCATGTCATAGCCATAGGAGAAAGAAGAAGAAAGAAGTATTTCCTATTCAGGGCTTCAAGGTGAATACTCACCTGTATCCTTCTCACAATGTCTAACCCAATCCTCTCTGATAATTGGATATGTAGCCTATTTTATATGTGATGATACTTTCCCTGAAAGAACAGGAGAATAGTTTTCGGGTAGTAGTTCTTTATCCAGCAATGTTACTTCAAACTAGGAGTATAAACCTTTGTTAAGTTCATTTTCATGTGCAATAACAGATCATTTAACTACTTTTCTCCTCTATGAGAGAAAATCCTTGAAAACTGCAGTCTTCAAGAACTATTCACACTTCAAAATTTATTCTGAGAAAAAATCCTCAGAAAACAGTATATTCAGTGCAGCAGTGTTGCCCCACTACACAGAAAATCATGTTTTCTGTGCGGGAAACTTCCTACACACAGAATAATATTTCTATATAGAAATGCCATTTTTAGTGCAGAAAACCCATGTGTGTTTTTTCATATTAAATAAATCCCATAAGATGAAAAGTGTCACCTGTGCAGAATTTGACTCACTAAGATTTTCTGACTCTCTAGAAATCTCTTGTTTGTCTGGGATTTGAATATTTACAATTATTCTTTCTATTCCATACTTGAAACCTAGTTGATGTTGGTGGCTAAGTCTGACTTTAACCAGTTTTGGTTGGTTCACCAGCTGTTCTTGTTGTTGACGATGAATAAGTAAACGATCCTCTCCCCTCCTCCTCCTCCTCCTCCTCCTCCTCCTCCTCCTCTTGTTTGCTATTAAAATATATCCTGCATTCTTCTCAAATCCAAGACTCCAGTTTCCCAAGACTCAGGGGCTGTACACACACTTCCCAGCAATCTGGGAGGGTTGCATCTGTTCTACCCTATCCCCTCATTTTTTTTTCCTGTAGGAATTATATGTTTGAATAATGATGACGATGTGGTTTTCCTCTTATACCTTCTAAGAGCCATCCATGGAGGGCAGTCCTCTCAGTTTTCTCATCCCAATCCCATATGATTTAGCTCTGTGAAGAGCCTCTTTTTGTTTGTTTCCTCTCAGGACCAAAACTTTGAATTTTAAAGATGCATCCCCAAGCCTGAACCAATTTGGACAGGGGCACAAAGTAGCTTTTTTAAGAAGAAAGACAATAAACAGTTGGCTTGAGGACAATAAGGTGCAAGGCCCAAGGAGGCTGCATGCAGGCTGTGAACTGTGCTTTGCCCACCCATGCTGTAATGTGTCTCACACACTGAAGAGGTTGTGGCTGAGAACAGCCCAGAAATTTCAGCTTATGTAGCATGCAGTGACCAGGAGTGTAAAAAGTATGTCTGCCTGTGCTTTCAAGTTGACTGTTGACTGATGGTGACACCATAAATTTCATAGGATTTTCTTGGGCAAGGTGGTTTTCCCCATTTCCTTCCTCTGAAATATATCCTACAGCACTTAGTATTCACTGGCAATCTCCCATCCAAGTATTAACCAGGGATGACCCTGCTTAGCTGCTATAAAAAGTATAGGACACAGGAAATATCACATCACTCTCTGTGGGAGCTGTATTGGAAGCCCAATTCAAGGTGCTGGATCTTAGCTTTAAAGGTTAACTGGCTTTAGGGCACAAACATCTGCAGGGAGAACTGTAACTATAGCAGCCTGGCTATGGCCCTTTTCACACGCATTTTTTTTTTGCGTGAGCGCCCCTTGACCGTCACATGAATGGGAGCGTCAGTCCATACGACACACTCCCACTCACGTGACGCTCAGGAGCCTAAAGCGGGGCACGTGCGCATTTTCTTATTTTTGGCTCTAAGTCGAAAATACTGTGTGGTTGCGCAATGCTCGCAGCGTCCTCGCGCATTTACCTGCGTGTGGTGCATTGGCAAGCCGGGGCGGTCGTTCTTCCTTCCCCAGCGCAGCCTACAGCTCCCAGACTGCGCTGCAGAAGGAAGGAGCAGGGCACTAGCGCGACGATCGCACGACTGGAACCCAGCTGCAGTAGAATGGAGGGGCGATGCAAGTGCCTCACGCAAGAGGCTGCTTGCGCAAATGGCACCTCCGCGACCACGTAACGTGCGAAAAGGGCCCAGGTGAGGGCAAACCTGCTCTGAATGTATCTTACCAAGAAAACCTTGTAGAAGGGGCACCTTAGGGTAATAGGTTGGAAACAACTTGAAGGCACACAACAACAACAACAACAACAACAACAACAACACAGAGGACAACATACACCACTATAATCATGACTTCCAGCAGCTTTCAAAACAATAGACTGTTCATACGATTAAAAAAACAAAAATCCCTTCTGTTCACCAGAAGCCAATCATACGTGGCCACAACTAGATTCTTTCCTCCCTCCCTAGACAGCATGAGATTGCACACATGCAAATAACCCCAAGACCTTCAATATGTAGATCCCTTGATGTACAATGGCTTCTCTTTGGTATGCTATAGCACAAATAAAGATCCAACTCCACCTGCTGCAGTAACAGACAGACATCCACTTGCTGTTCAATTGAAGTGATTATGTTGTGACCAGAAAGCAGGTTCTTTCACTGAAATTAGCCCTATTCAGTCATCAGTTTTTGTTAGAGCATACAGCAGTGGTTTTCCACCAAGGAGCAGGGCTGAGTTACCAATGGTTGAATTGGTGCTATCGCTCCAAGCCCCTCACTGGCTAGGAGCCTAGTGCTGAAGGAAAAAAACGATGTAGCTTGCCTCTAGCAGCAGTGTTTCTTCTTCCCCAATCACTTTCTCAGTCTCCTGATGTTTCTATGACCATTGCCATTTTTACCCGTTACTTGAGTAACAAAGTAAAAATGCATGAGATCAGACTGATAGTCTCATTGAGGCTGTAGGGCTAACAATGGAGAAGATTTGTGTGCTATAGTTGAAGGCATTTTGTATTTTCTTTTCTTCTTTAATTTCTATACCACTATAAACATACCTCAGTTAACAAAGCCTCTGGCAGTGAAGATCCTTTCCATGAAGGCTTTTAATGCCTGCCCAGCCCCTCAATTTTTTTCCTTGTCCTTTGTTTAGCTAGGAATTTTTTTAGAAACATCAGCATCAGGAAGATGGTAAAGGAAGGCTGATGAAACAGTGGCTTTTGGTGCTGGATTGCAGCAGTGTGTCTACAGTAAATGCAATAAACAAAGCCGGAGCTGGGAAAAAGCAGGATTTTCCTCTAGCCAATCCTACCAGAGTCAAATGTGCCTGCATACAACAGAGAAGGTAAACAGCAGCTGCCTCCAGAGTCCTTAACTGAGCATATCCAAACAGCAACACAGAGAGAAAGTGGAAGAGCATATAAGTTTGCCACACAAGCTACCTCCAACATATTAAAAAACACAGATCAATATATTTGTCACCAAAATATAAATCATAAGAAAAGAGGAGACTGATGGAAGAAATTGTCATTGCTGGATGCATTTTGGAAGAAGCTTTGAACGGGTCCCTAAAAGGTTCAAAATATTTTTGTTTACTTATGCAAGAGTGGTTGTTTCATTTCATATGTGTGCATTGTTAAGTTTTGCATAAAATTTTGATGAAACATGTTGTACAGCTCTTCTTTTTTATAGTGTAGGAAATACTCTTTCCATGTTATTTCTGCCTTTGGCACCAACATTTCTGCTAAAGAAGTAGAATCATAGAATCATAGAAATGAAGAGTTGGAAGAGACCACAGGGGCCATCCAGCCCAACCCCCTGCCATGCAGGAATACCCATCAAAGCACTCCCGACAGATGGCCATCCAGCCTCTGCTTAAAAACCTCCAAAGAAGGAGACTCCACTACACTCCAAGGCAGCATATTCCACTGCCGGACAGCCCTGACCATCAGGAAGTTCATCCTGAGGTTCAGGTGGAATCTCCTTTCCTGCAGCTTGAATCCATTGCTCCTTGTCCTGGTCTCTGGAGCAGCAGAAAACAAGCCCACTCCCTCCTCTACATGGCCTCCCTTCAAATATTTAAACATGGCTATCATGTCCCCTCTTAACCTTCTCTTCTGCAGACTAAACATACCCAGCTCTCTAAGTTTATCCTCATAGGGCATGGCTTTCAGGCCCCTCACCATTTTGGTTGCCCTCCTCTGGACTTGCTCCAGCTTGACTATGTCCTTCTTGAATTGAGGTGCCCAGAACTGGACACAGTATTCAAGATGAGGTAGACCAAAGCAGAGTAGAGTGGTACCAGTACCTCTCTCAATCTACTCTTATTGATGCAACCAAGAATTGCATTGGCTTTCTTGGCTCCCGCATCACACTTCTGACTCATGTTCAGCTTGTGCTCTGTTAAGACTCCTAGATCCCTTTCACACGTACTGCTATCCAGCCACATGTCCCCCATCCTATATTTCTGTATTCCATTTTTTCTACCTAAGTGTAGGACCTTACACTTCTCTCTGTTGAATTTCATTTTGTTCGCCTTGGCCCAGCTCTCCAATCTGTCCAGGTCATTTTGAATTTTAATCCCATCCTCTGGCGTATTAGCAACCCCTCCCAATTTGGTGTCATCTGCAAATTTGATGAGCATGCCCTCTATTCCTTCATCCAAGTTGTTGATGAAGATATTGAACAGCACTGAGCCCAGGACAGAACCCTGTGGCACCCCGCTAGTCACTTCTCTCCAGGATGAAAAGCAGCCATTCGTGATCACCCTTTGGGTTCGGTCGGTCAACCAATTACAAATCCAACTAATAGTAGCCCTGTCCAGCCCGCATTCTACTAACTTCTTTGCAAGAATGTCATGGGAAACTTTGTCAAAGGCCATACTGAAATCAAGATATGCTACATCCACAGCATTCCCTTCATCTATCAAGCTAGTAACTCTGTCATAAAAAGAGATGAGATTAGTCTGGCATGTCTTATTTTTGAGAAATCCATGTTGACTTCTCATGATTACTGCATTGCTTTCTAAGTGATTAGAAACTGACTGCTTAATGATCTGCACCAGGATCTTTCTGGGTACTGATGTCAGGCTGACTGAGTGATAATTATTTGGTTCCTCTTTTTTTTCCTTCTTGAAGATGGGGACAACATTTGCCCTCCTCCAGTCTGCTGGAACTTCTCCTGTCCTCCAAGATTTCTCAAAGATTATAGCAAGCGGTTCCGAAATGACCTCTGCCAGCTCTTTTAATATCCTAGGATGCAATTCATCTGACTCTGGAGACTTGAATTCATCCAGTGTGGCCAGGTATTCCTGTTCCACCTCTCTACCTATTATGTGCCGCATTTCCCCTGCTTCCTCACCTGCTCCCCAGGTTGAGTGCTTGGGAAAAAACTTCTGGGAAAAAAACTGAGGCAAAGAAGGTGTTAAGTAGTTCTGCCTTTTCTCTTCCCAGGCAATGCCCAGGTACACACCTATTTTATTAACTGAGGTATACCTTTACTCCTAGAATGGCTCATTCTTGTGCCCTTAATTTTTGAAGCTTCTCTAACCATTATAATCTAGCCTTTCCAAGGAGGCCGCTTTTGTTATTGGATTTCAGCACCTCAAATGCCTCCCCATTGGCCAACAACATCTCTAGGCCTCTCCTCCCAAGTTGAGAATGCCAGTGCGGACAGAGAGCTGGGGACACCCATGACAACCACCAATCCTGATTTGCCTGTGTTGTTGGAAAACGCCAACAAAGGATCTACAATATACTCAAATGAACACAATTGGAAAATCACTGAAGTCACTGAAAATCTTGCCTTCCTGGGATTTCTAATCACATGGAGATCTGTATCCTCATTTAGCCAAACAGTTAAACTTCTTTGCAGATCTTCCCTGTTATCAAGGGGAATCCCTACCCCCATGCATTCCCAGTTCCTTCTACACACACACCAAAAACAATTCCCAGCATAGAGCTACTGTCTAGGTGGACTGCAAGAACCATATATTCCCCCACCCAACACACACAGAACAGTATTGCAAGACCCCAGCTGCTCAGGGGCAAAAACTATACTGTTTAGAACCAAACTATGCAGAATCTTCTGGTTTAACCAGCTATCTATGTTATTTGAGAAAGGCCTTCTTGATTTGAAAAAGGTCTTGATTTTAACTTTTTCAGTTCTAATTTCTACATTAGTTAGATTTCTCATTCCTGGAGTTGTTCCTTCTCACTCTCTCTTTAGTTCCCTATAGACTTTGCGCAGAACACATGCCAACAACATCTCAGTTTCTTCCAATAACCACTAGGATACACTGCTCACTGAGAAAGCCCTGGGACAACTCAGCTTGCAAGAGTCTGAATTAGCAATATATATTCCCTGAAAAGAGAACAACTGTGTAGAAAAGAGGGAGCCAAAATGTAAGCATATGACCAACTGACCAGTGACATCACTAGGGTTGGTGTCACCAGTGCATTAACTTATGGTGTCACCCCTCACACAGCTTAGTATGGTGTTGTGGAACAAAAATAACAAATTTCTGCTGAAACACTGCACACTAACACACCACTCCCTCTTCTTTTCCACCCTCCCACTGCTCACATAATTCCTGAAGGCCTCAGGCAGCACAGGGGTATGTGGGCAACAGCAGTGGCTTCCAGGAAGCCCCACAGAGAAAGAGGAGAATGGGGAGGATGAGGAGCTCACATTGCCATGACAATGGAGTCTTGGGGAGGGGAGAGATTGCCCCACCCACTTCTGCTCATCACCGTGGCAACTAGGCTGTCTCTAGCAGGCATCACCATGTTGCTTGCCCTGTCAGAGTCCAGTGTCTCAGGTGACACTTGACCAGTGCCCCAACTCACCAAGCAGGATGAGAGAGGGTCATGGTAGGAAGACAGGAAGCCCCACCCCCTCAAATTGATGCACAGCAGGATCTTGGGCATGCACTCAGGACCCTTTCTGCTCCCCCCCACTGGGCTTGTGAATGTGCTGAGCGGAAGCCAAGTGCACACATGTTTGGTGGTAGTGGTGGATGTTCACACTTTTTTCTAGCAATCAAAAGGTGGGGAGAGTCATCTTGCTGTCACCCCCCTTCTGATGGTGTCACTCACTGTGGTCCATATCCCACCACCACTTCAGTGACACCACTGCAACTGACACTCTCAGACAGACTGCTCCTATCAAGCAATCCATTAGAGGTTAAATGTTTCTGAACAGCATTTGTGTGCATTCCATAACCACAGTAAGAATTGAAGCAGAAGGAGCAACAGTTGGGGCAAAGAAAAAAAAAGGAAGAAATTCACAATATTTCCCATGTCATTTGCATCCTTCTTTAGCAGGGATTTGGGTATTAGAACCACCATGTGTTCACACAGTCACCACCAAACAGCTGATCATGCAGTGTTCTAATATAAAGAGCAAAAATAAGTCTAGATAGTTGTCAGTGCAGAGTACTTCACCTTAGAAACCTTAGGGGAAAATATGGTCACTGTACATATTCAAACATCTTTCAAGACATTGCATTTAGCACTAGGTTCACTTAGGGACAAAAAATAAAAATTCTCAAGGTACTGTTTCTTCAAAGAGCTTGCATATAGCAAAATCAGTTTCACGTGTACCTAGAATTTCAAAATATGTGTAAACACACACACATGCACAACACATGTATATATTACATAATTTTCTAGCTGTTCAACATTAAAGGGAATGTGATTAATCCTCCATGACATGCTCTGAACTTTCTGTTCAGATAGGTTCTTCCTCCTCCTTCAGACCTACTGGCAATGGATGTCATTTGACCTGCAGATTTCACTCTGAATAAGGATCAGAGAAACAAACACTGACATTATTCCGCTAAGCAATTATCTGCCTCAATTTACTGCTCAGGCTCAGAGACTAGTTTTGCTAAACGCATAACAAGAGGAAGTAGGCAAAGGGAGACGAAAGATTTGATTGAAATGTGGTGGGGGAGGCGAAAAGACCTCTTCATTTCTTGTAATAGTTTGTACTCAAATGAGTGCGCACTCCTTTCATGAAGCCAAGGAAACCAAGCCAAGAAAAAACGCTGTTGCGCTGGGGCAGGGGGGCAGCAACTAGGGTTTAATATATGGTTGAGACACTGGAAGAAGGCTCAAAAAGTGAGGAGGACAGAGAAGCAGTGGACCCATCTACTGCATTCTTTCACAGGCTGGCAGTGGATTGGCAGCCAGGCCTTTAAGAAGGAGCAGTTGTGCTATACTAGCAAGGATAGATCCCTATTCAACATCTCATTATGTTTTTCTCCAGCTACGAAGAGCCTATACCCCATCAAATGTTTACCGATAGGGACGCTCATCTGTCCCCGCCAATTCCTGTCCCCGTGGCATTTCACACCTTCCGCCATTCCCAGCTTCATCTACAACTTCCCTCACCCCATGAAACCTGTTCTCCATGCTTGGACTTTTTGCCTCGTGGGGTTTTAACTTGAACCAGGGCCCTTTTATTTAAGCCACCAACTCAGCTCTGGAAGAAGTACAATTGGTAAACGGGGCTGAGGGATGTTATTCGCCTGCGAGGGAATCCCCTAGACATATTTCCAGGGCAAGGTTTGAGTCCCGAGAGTGCTTCTTTCGAAAACCAAGAGCTGCCACCTCAGCTGTCTCCAAAAGGGGAGGAGAAAACCTGGCGCTTGATTTGAGACACGAGACAAAGACAGGCAAAGCGCGAGAGCTTCCACGCCACCGGTGACACCGAAGGGGGAGATCCTCAACCTCCTGGATTTGCGAGGAACCCCCCCCCCGCAGACACACACACCGCCAAACGGGACTTCTAAGCAGCGGAGGAACAAGAAACCCGCCATCACTCGGGAAGCGCGGGCTGAAAGCCACCCATTTCTCCACAGCGCCCAACACACTGCTTCTTCCAGCTACGGCCAGCCACCTGCTTATAGAGCGGCTGGAGCCCCCCTGACAGAAACAACTCCAGAGAGCCCGGCCAGAGACACACGCGCGCCCACCCTTTCCTCTCCTCTCCCGCCTTTTCGCGCCGGCCGTCCGACTTACCCATTCCAGCACCCTCAGGAACGCCAGGGGCTCCTTCACCGCCCGGAAACTCCCCTTGGAGGCGAGCTGGGGGGGAAAAGAAAAGCGAAGCTGGAGTTGAGGGGGATGCCTGAGGGAGCCCGCGGGGGACCCTTCAGGCACCCGCCGCGCGCCTCCTCCCCGGGCAGCCTTACCTGGTTGACGGTTTCCATCCCTGCCCGGCTTTTGGCGCGCAAACTTCAACAGACCTCCAGGCGGCGGCGGCGGCGGCGGAAGAGAAGGAGGCGGTGTCCAGGTGGGAAGAAGGAAGGAGAACCCCGGCCAGGCGACGCTGGGGCTTGGTCGCCGAGGAAAGCGGCCAAGGAGCCCGGGCTGAAAGGAGGCAGAGCAGAGCTGAGCTCCCAGCCAACATCCACGCCCGAGCCGAGCGCGCTGGGCGGAGGGAAGGAGAGGAGGGGTGGGGGCAGGCGGGCTGCCGGGGCTCGCAGCTCTGCTTCGCTCGCTCGCTCGCTCGTCTAAGACGTGCGCGAGTTGCCCGGGCCCGCCGCGGTGGAGCGAGGCGAGCTGAGGGCGCGCGTGCGAGCTCGGGGGACGCTTCGGCGCCTCGCTTGGCCTCGCCTCTTGCCAGGTGCCCGCCACGCGCGGCGGAGCTGAGGCGGTTCTGCCCTCCGCGGCCTCCGGAGGAGAGGGCTCTCGCGGGCTCCCTCAGCCTCCGGGGAAGGGAAGAAGGGAAGAAGCAGGATTGACGCCTGAGATTTACAACCACACCGTCCGTTTTTCGCCCGTGTTGTCAAGAGCTGGGGGCAGTCTCGCTGCCTGCCCTTGGACTCTCGTTGGAACCAGCTTCCTCAGCAAGTGGAGGCCGTTCCTATGTGCCATTGACTACCGGACATTATTATTTCCTAATGTCTATTTTTTCCTATGGAGTTTACAACCCAAAAGAACCAATGGAAAGAATAACGTGAAAGGACGGAGTGGAGAAAACGAACCAAGAATAAGTATTGTTACGCCTGTTCTTCCCAGTTCGGACTAGAGGGAAGTCTCAGGGGAACCGCGTTTATCCGGAATTCAGTTTCCTTGGAAGGAAACCGTGGACGTTTACAGCGTTTGTGTACTATAAGTTCTGTGTGCACTTCTGTATGGACTGAGGGGGATTCGCAGGATTAGCCAACGGAGTCCTGACCTCCTGCCATCAAATGTCTAGGGCAGAAATGAAATTGTGTGGCCTGTTGTTGGACTGCATCTCACAGCATTTTTCACCATAGGCTGAGTTGACCAGGCGGATGGAACTTGCAGTCCAGCCACATCTGGACGGTCCCACAATTCCCACCCTCCATCTCGGATTTTAGTGCAGAAAATAAAGGTAGCTCTGTGCTCCTTTTTTGATCATATTTCAGAAATGTTGGCTTCCACAGACATACTCAGGAATAGAAAAAGACTGGATCATCTTGAACAAGTCACATTTTTGCCCCCTCAGAAGAAGTCAATTTATCCTCTGGATAAGTCTTGCCAAGAAAACACTGTAATAGGATCTCCATAAGCTAGAGCCGACTTAAAGGCATATGACAATAACAACACAATACAATGAACTTAGTCAGGAGCAGTCATGTTGGCCATACAGCAAAATACAACAAATTCCAAAAGCCACAATGCAGCAATACCTTTATTGGGCCAGCTAAAAAGCATAAAATAGACATCATGCAAGCTTTTGAAGCTCCAGTTTTGAAACTTTGATATCCCTCCAGACCAACTGAAAACAAAAGCAATATCTTAAAACAAAATGTAGACCTGTAACTCTGACATCGTTTTTTCTGCTTCTGCATGGTTTTTAACACCTTTGCCTGATGAAGAAGCCAATGGAGCTTCAAAAGCTTGTGTCATGCTTTTTAGTTAGTCCAGTAAAGATACCACTGTTTTGTGGATTTTGGAATTTGTTGTATAATAAAGTGATCTTGTGATACTGGACTCAGTTAAGAGAAAGATGGATAATTTCAGCCATCACTTGCACTGGTGGGCAACTTCAATGGGTACAGGGGCAAATCCTCCTTCCAAATCTGCCACAGAGCACACTTCTTCAACTGCACCATTGAAATTCAGTAGCAAACTGGAAATATTATTTTAAAGGAAATACTTGTTTCCAGGTGGAATTCCTAGTTTGCTGTGAAATTCCACTCTCAACTCATCAACTTGATGGCAAATAACAACAATGGAATTTCAGAGCAAACTAGGAATTCCATTGTTGTTATTTGCCATCAAGTCGACAACTGGAGAGGCATTTGATTCTCACCCCTGCTTTAAACTTTGTTGTTATTTGTTGTCAAGTCAACCTTAACTTATGGTGACTATAAATGAGAGACCTTAAAGAGCCCAGGTATCAACTGCCCTGCTCAAGTCTTGCATACTTCAAGGTCATGACTTCCTCAACTGAACCAGCTACCTGTAGTGTGTCCCTCTTTTTCCTACTGCCTTCTACTTTATCAAATATTACCATCTTTTCCAATGAATCACATTATCTCATGGCATATCCAAAGTATGACAGTCTTACTGTTGTCATCTTTTTAGCAGTCCATGGTATTTGTAGAACTCCCATTCAGTATCAGATTTCAAAGGAGCTGATTTCCTTCCTATCAGCCTTCTTCACAGTCCAACTTTCATAGCAATACATAAAAACTGGAGAAACTGGTCTGGATGATTCTGTCTTTTGACATTTAATGGCAAATTGTACAAAACAAAAACAAAAAGCACATCCTTTGAAACAAGCAAGTGTGGCCTCTGTGAGTTCCCACCCATCCTCTCTCACCTAGCAGAAATCATGTTTGCTTGCTCGTCAGCTTGGCTTCAACTCTTCTCAAAAGTGTCCATGCCCCCAAAATATGGGATTTTTAACATACCTTCTAATATACATATGGAACAGGTTTTCTGTGCCACAAATATGGAACATCCTTTATAATATGGGTTGCTTAGCAACCCTAGGATGAGTGTTCCCCACCCTGACCTACATCTTCCTGCTTGATCACATAAACCTCATCATCAGAATGATATCAATCATGCACTGTTAATGTTCAAGTATTTGGGATGTTTGCCTCCAGGTTCTATACTGATGGGTCTCCTTAATGAAATCTGAGAATGAAGAGTTACATAGTAGAACTTGAGGGTTACTATTGAGACTAGATGACTGCTATAGTAGAATCTGAAAGGTAACTTTGTCCAAAAAGTTAACCTATAGTGTAAACAATTACAGAACCAAGTACCAAGAAGGCATTGACAATTTTTTGGGAATATAGTCTCCTTTTATTTGGGTCATAAATCTGAGAGGAATCCAAGAAACCATCGTGAATTCCTCATGGACTTGTGTGGACAAACACTGAGCAGTCCTAGCTTTTGTTCACCTACCTGTTTTATATATTTGTGTAGGTATTTGTACAACCAGCATGGTGTAGAGATTTGAGCACTGGACTACAACTCTGGAGATTGGGGTCTGAATCCCTGCTTGTCCACAGAAACATGCTAGATGGTCTTGGTCAAGCCACACTCTCTTAGCCTCAGAGGAAGGCAATGGCAAACCCCCTCTGAACAAATTTTGCCAAGAAAACTCCATGATAGGGTCATCTTAGGATCACTGTAAGTCAGAAATGACTTGAAGGCACACAACAACAACAACAACAACAACTTGTTGTGTATTTGTGTAAGTATCAGGTTGGATCTTATATCACACTGGAATATCTTGGCTATTCTTGCTCTGAAAATGTAGAAATTGTAGTTGTGTTTTAAACAAGGAAGGCTATCTGAAATCAGAGGTACTGGCCTGAAAGGGATCTCTGAGAAGCCACACCGGTGATGCCTTAACTCAAAAGAACATTTAAGAAGATTAATCTTATAAACGCCGTGGTTTTCAACCATTGGTCCTCCAGATGCTTTGAACTTCCTTTCCTAGAATCTCTGACTATTGGCACTTCTATAAATGATTCCCGCCTCCCATGGGGTCTCTTTCCAAATTTATGTTCACTAGGGTTTATTCATTTTATTTATGTATTAAAATATTTCTATCCCACTCTCTACTGTGAGATCTGAGGGTAGCATAAAATTAAAACAATAGAAATACTTTCAGACAATTTCGGATAAGAACAACAGAATAATTTACATAAAATATGAGCATATTAAATAAATCAGCAGGCTGAAACAGCAGGAAAAGTTAAATTAGTTAAAACCATATAAATGTATATCTTAAAAAGTAGTAAGTATAGGTCCCAAAAGCTTGAATGAAGAGACATGTTTTAACTTGGCAGCTAAAAGAGATCAGGGTTGGTGCCAACAGAACCTCCAAGGGGAGAGCATTACATGAACGAGGTGCCACGGCAAAAATTTCCCATAAAAGGTTCAGCTGCAGAGCACTGCCCATAACAGCCTCTCAGTGTTTGACTTAGGAGTAAGCCCCATTAGATCATCTTCAGAAGCTTTTCCTAAGTCACAATGACTCTAGAAAAAAAGGGCCCTATCACATTATACTGTTATAGTGCTATTATTCCACTGTAACTGCCATGGCAACATTGTATGGATTCCTGGGATCTGCAGTTTAAGGAAGGACATTCAAATTCTCAGCCAGAGACCTCTTAGGCCTCACTAAGCTACAAACCCCAGAATTCTACAGAATTATGCCATGGTAGTTGAAGTCGAATAGTAGTCAGTAACAGTGTAGTGTGCTGGAATGAGGAATAGGAACTTTCATTGAGTTTTGGAGGGGCATTGTCTCACTGCCTCATTTATGACCTTCCAAAAACTGGTGAAGACTCTTCCAGTTTAGGCAAATGCTGTTTACAGACAGTTTGCCAACAGAGTGAGGAGTACCTTCCTTCCACCATTCTGAGCTCCTCACACTTGCTTTTCCCATGAGATTCCATTGCTGCTGTTGTAGTATTTTCATCTGCTGCTATTTTTAAATTTTAAAATTTAGTTAAATGTAGTGTTATAAATTGGGTTTGGTTTCTTGCTAGCTGCCCTGAACACTCAGGAACAAAGGTAGAGTATAAATGTTTGAAATAAACACAGTGAGATTTACTTTGGAGGAAACAGATGTGCAGAGGAATGGGCTGAATAAGGAATTGGCTGGAGAGTGAAGGAGGAATGGTAGACCAAGACCATTTCCGCACTACACAGTTATAGTGCTATTATTCCATTTTCAACATCCTGTGGAATTCTGGGGTTTATAGTTTACTGAGACCAAAGGGCTCTCTGGCTGAGAATTCCAAAGGCCGCTCCCTAAACTGCAAACCCCTGGATTCCATAGGATGTTGAAAGTGGAATAATAGCACTATAACAGTGTAGTGTGGAAATGGCCTAAATGTAGTCTGATGGTTTCAGGCAAGGGTGGACAATGTGTGGGTTGCATGAATTCCCAAGACCATTTTGCAGCCAAGAACACTCTGCAATAGGTTCTTCTTAGGGTCACGATAATTCAGAAATGATTTGAAGGCACACAACAGCAACAGCAACAACAACAACAGCAATGATCCCTCTATCCCACTCCATTTCATTAAAAAAAATCTGAGGAAAAATGCCTGAAATGAATGATTATCTGATTAATACATGCCAGTATGGAGAAGGAATTTATGAGAAAGAAAGGCACATGTAGCATTTTGTAAAGAAGGACAGAGATGATAAAAATATCAGTGGAAAGAAGCAACAAATTTAAATAAATTTGTTCCCAGAAGAAAACGTTGAGTAGATATAGTCCAAGAGGTCAGTCTAGGGCTTGGCATGGTTTCCAAAACTGATCCAGGAGCAAAGACAAATAGAGAGGAAGAAAAGGTTCAGAAGGAGCCCCACCCCACTGCTACACTCATGTTTACCCACATCCAGGTAGAGACTATCCCAGATCAGCACAAGTTGTTTAATCCAGAAACCTTCCCAATTGCTATGCAAAATGTTGACACTGTCATCTCTACTTGCCTTCAAGTTATTTCTGACTTATGGCAACCCTACAATCATCCAATCACGCAGTTTTCTTGGAAAGATTTTGTCAGAGCAGATTTATCATTGCCTTCCTCTGAGACAGAAAGAGTGTGGACTTGCCCAAGGTCACCCAGGATGTTGAGGATTCAGACCTTGGTCACCGGCAGTCCTACTCCAACACTCAAACCACAAGTACCACTTAGTTAAAAATACTGCTAAATTGCCCACTAGAACAAGCCAGGTTACATGCAGAAGCCCTCAGGCTCCATTGAGGTGTTCTTACAGGATCCAGTGGTTCCTTGTCCCAGCTTTTATTTTTAAAAAATCCTGCAAGAAAAATGGAATGACCCTACTAAGCTTAGGCCCTTTCCACACGGGAGTATTAAAACGGTGTAGCACGACCTCTGACCAAGGTCGTCTACACCATAAAATGGATTGGGGCGGATTACTTTTGTGTAATTCCACACCCCAATCCACACTAGGGCGCCCAGAAGTGGCGGCGCCACATGCTTTTTGAAAACCCCTTTTCAAGTGGTTTTTAAAAAGCACGATCGTGCAGCTGCGTGCAGCCCCGTCGCAGCACCCAGTGTGGATTTGCAGGCACGTGCAAGGGCATGCCTGCAGATCTGCCAGGGGCGGGCTTTCCGGCTGGCGAGCTTCTCCAGTTGGTGGAGAGCCTCCGCCAGTTGTAAGCTGCCATTTTGGGCCCCGCAGGACGCCGCGGGATGCCGATGAGTGTGGAGCAGCGAAAATGCGCTGCTCCACGTTGTGACAGACTAAGGTAAGCTCCGTTTCAGGATGAATCAGGACGTTTTTCCCTTCCCGTGTGAAAAGGGCCTTAGCTTCCTTTATAGACTCCCTAGGAAGTGCTAGCGTAGCAGAGTTGGTGGGTCTTTCAGTGGTGTCAGGAAAGATCATCTGAGACAGAACCAGTTCATGACACTGTTCATCAAAGATGCCATCTGATATTTATCCAGATCTCAAGACTCAAGACATACTTTTTCTTCTCTTCTCCTAATGACAATGATGTTGTTACATAAGATTCATATGTAGAGAGTCAGGATTAGTGGTGACTCCCATTGACCCTGGTGCCTCTGGTTTTCAGAACTGCTGAGTGCTCAGTATCATTCCACCATGGAAGATCCCAGGTTAGCAGGACTTCCCTTCTCAAAGTCAAAATTTTTCACTCAGTCCTTATCTATCTACAGCTTCTGCATTGTCTGTTTTTAAATAGGCATTTAAGCCAATTTTGTATTATCAGGCTAACAGAAAGTGCAGGGGAGTCAAGAACTTGTGCTTATAACCTTTTAGGATATCTTGATTTTATTGCATCTGTCTGCACTACATAGCGTTTAATCGTCTTTTCTTTAATTGTATTTTTTAATAAACTTTGCTGTAATATTCTCTTTCTGTTTCTTTCTTTGTTAGTCACAATACAGCTATATGGCCCAACAGTAAGACACCATTCTTATTCTAAAATAAACAACTGAGTTCAGTGGTAGTGACTCAACCACTCTATTCCTACATTTATACATTTATCTGTCTAAAATGTCCCCCCTGCCCTTGGTACTCTGTATTTTACTTCCAACCCCAAAATACCTCCAACATGTCTTGTGTTGCCACATTGGGAGAAAGGCAGGAAACAAGCAAACAATTTCCCCCACCACCAGAAATTGCTAGAAATATTAGTCTAGGATAGCCTAGCTATTTCTATCTGGGAAGGTCAAAAGCATTTACTATTATGAGAAGATATTGACTATTGGGTGGTAAATGGGAAACTCCCAGATTTCTACATTTCAAGCAGTTTTAAAAGCTACTTTGACCTTGTAGTTAGGCCAGGGTCAACTCAAGTTAGGCTATGAAAGATATGCATCATAATAGCATTTTACAGTGGCATTTTACTAAAAACACCTTTGACCATCTAATCATGTTCTCTCACTTGCTCAGACATGTGTTAGATGTTATTTCCTGACATTTGTTATTAATAATACATTGCTTCTGTCTCACACAGAAATCATTATCACCTTTTGCCTCTCTGTTTACATCAGCTCATTATGACACAGTTTCCCTTAGCCACCAAAACACCACAATCAGAGCAGATGCATGGAAGCTTAATATTCTTTTCTGAGCATCTGAAATGCTGGGCATTGCCAATGGCCATTCTCCCAGCTTTTCTGTTATGTTTACTTGTGCAAGTGAGTAATGGCTGTGAATGTTCATATGAGAGAGTTTGTTATAAGTATTTGGAAACTATGAGGGGCTGGTTCATGCATTAGTAATGCACAGTGAAAAGAGAAGGATATAATGCAAGACTGCCATTTTTCCAGTAGTCCTGGTTTTCTGGTGCTTGATTTAACTCCATATTATTATAATCTATCTATCTGTCTATCTGTCTACTTACCTGTCTAACTCTATATCTATAAAAGTCATGTTTACCTGCAAAATTTGGCTGTACTCTTCATATATTTAATCAAGGAGACTGAATGATGTTTGCTATAAAAACTAATGCCATGCTAAGCAAGATGGCTTCTCTGTATAAAACTATATTGCCATAAAATAAAGAGAACAAATGAATACTTTAGAACATTTGCTGACTTGACATCTATGTCTGGTGCTACTGACTTCTGCCCAGGCAAACTCATGCCACGGTTAAATCTGATCAGATAAAATCCAGCAGTTTTAAGCACTGTTGATGTCAACAAGAATGTTTCACGTATGTCTTATCTTCCCCATTGGAACAGCATCAACAAAGCTTCAAAGTACCGAGCTTCACTAGACTGCAGATGTAGAATTTAAGGGTAATTCTTTGTAGTTTTCACCCAAGCTAAGTTACTAGAGAGTCTGCCTTTCATACTTCCTGGCTTATGGGTGGGCTGCACAAATATTTATGATTGTACATATGTATTTTGTTTTACTTTAAAAAGAATGAAGCAGAACATAGAAAATGTCACACTGGATCAAGCCAGAGGCCCATCTGTTCCAATGTCCAGACTCTTTTCCACAACAGCTGCCTAGAAACTTTTGAGACCAAAAGCCAGACAGACATCCCTTCTCGTTCCTCTCTGACAAGTAGTATTCATTGTTGTATAGTCCGATATCAACGTTGAAACTACTATTTAAATTGCTCTTTGGTCCACCACTGTCACAAGTGTATTTGCTGAGGGCATGGGAGAGAGCTTTTTGGTGGCTGCTCACAGACTGTGGAATCTTCTCCCACAGGTGGCCAGGTTAGCTGTCTCTTTGCCCTCTTTCCACTGACATGCAAAGATGTTTTTATGCAGACAGTGTTTGACTGGTTAGGATAGACAGAAGCAGAAGGGAGGTTGTTGTACTTTTATCTTAATTACTGGTTTAAAATGTTTTTTGAGATTGTTTTAACTTGGTGTTTGTAGTAAGATTGCTTATTTCTTTCTTAAGCTTTCATAGTATAAATTTGTTTAGCTGTATTTCATGTTACTTATTTCATAAGCTACCTTGAGCCCCTACTGGGAGAACTGCAGGATATAAACTGAACAAACAAATGCATAAATTAAATTATGTATGTGAAGAGAAAAATAGAGACACTGGTTCTGAAGAAGAGAAACCCTGAAAAATTATATTGTGCTCCTACCTTCACAGCTGTGTCTGATTCCTGTGTCTGATTTATGGTATTTAGCCCCATCTTGCAGCTCCCTGACATTTCTGTTTCAGTTCTTCTCTGTCTCCCTCTCTCTTTATATTTCTCATTCAGCAACACACAACTACCTCAAGGCATCTTGGATTTTGAGAAACTGTAATGATCAGCCTAGACGGAGCAGTTCCTTCTTTTACTATTAGTTTTTCTCTGTTTTCATCCCTGATAACATGTTAGCATGTGGAAAAATAATGGTATGGGTAGAATTGCAACATAGTAAAAGCAACCTGGTGGCCCAAATATTGGGCACTAGCGGATCTAAATACTCTAAAGGCACCAGAAGCAGTCTGATCTTAGAAGCCAAGTAGAGTCAGCCTTGGTTGGTACTTGGATGGGAGACCACCAATGAAAACCAGGTACTGTAGGTTATATTTCAGAAGAAGGAACTGGCAAAACCACCTCTGAATATTGCTTGCTCAAGCAAATCATATGAAATTCATCCCCCCGCAAGTCGACAGGCAACTTGAAGGCACGTACACACAAGAAGTAATAATGCCACTAATGCTAAGGCAGTAAGAAGAAAGCCAATGCTTGACTGTAGACAACCAGAACTTCATCAAGAAGACAATCACTTTACACTTGATCATGATTAAAAGAACAGGTCAAAATGAGTGTTTTTCTCTTCTAGGAAACTTATTTAAGCCTTTCTTCATCAAAGTAGCGTGGAATGTATGATCTGAATTTCAGAGGGATTATTTTATTTCTTTTCCAAAAGAAGGCCTGTAGACAGCTGTTGCTGGAAACTTGCAATGGACATAGTGTCAGAAACCAACATGGCTGGTATACCTTGCAAATGGAAGAAATAAGTGGATTAAAATTTGCCAGGTCTCTTGTGGCAAGAAATGATGCAGAAATGATGACCAGGCATTCTAGGCTCACCATGCGCTGCCCATCATCTTTTTGGTTTTTGCCTCTTTCCTATTTTTCTGCATTTGTTGAGGAGACTGCTTAGTCATCCTGTCTGATAATATGTGCTTCTGTGTGTGACATAAAGACATGATGACATCTATAAGGGAGCAATGCAGAAATCATTATGCATCCTAAGCTTTTATAAAATGCACTGAGGATTTCACGAATGCTTAGTTCACTGCCACTGTGTGTTTTGAGGCTGGGAGCAGATGAGATTCTGATCTGGTCTTCAGGCTGAATGTGACGACTTGTGACAAGTATGCCAGTTAAAGGGGAACAATTTTGAGATGTAACTTTTAGTGGGCCAATTTGTGCGGCTGAAAACGTGCAGATTACCATGCTTCACTCAGCTATTTGTCCTCTCTCCTTCCTTCCTTCCTTCCTTCCTTCCTTCCTTCCTTCCTTCCTTCCTTCCTTTCTTTCCTTCCTTCCTTCCTTCCTTCCTTCCTTCCTTCCTTCCTTCCTTCCTCCTTCCTTCCTTCCTTCCTTCCTTCCTTTCTTTCTTTCTTTCTTTCTTTCTTTCTTTCTTTCTTTCTTTCTTTCTTTCTTTCTTTCTTTCTTCCCCCCCCTTTCTTTTAGCAAGAAGGAAGTACTTTCCAAGCATTAGTCTACTTACTTGTGTTTGTCACTCTTCACTCTTGGGACCAAAATAGCAATAACATTTCAGACAACTTTTCTGATTTCTATGAATGCATCTATAATACCCTTCAAAGAATTCTAAAAACATTTTAAATGCTCAAAATGGAGTGTTCACACAGGAGGATGCGGGGGCAGGGTAGGGGGATAAACTTCTAAAAAGTGACCACAAAGGAACAACTCTTTCTGTTGTAGGCAGCATATACAAGAGAGTGAAAAGCTTCATCCATGGAAAATTTCAGTAGATCTAACACTGGTGTAGTTGTTGCTATCCCCTCAGCATGCACTGAAAAGAGATAAAATTCTCAAACTGAAGTCTTGAACCCTATGGATTAATCCTAAGTAGGATGGACATGTTGAATGATGATTCAAGACCTATGTACATTCCATTGATTTAATGGGTCTACTCTAGTTGAAAGTGACATTTTGTTTTAGACAAAAAAATATTCTAGAAATTCATTTATTCATCCTGCTGGTATCAAAAATTAACTGCAAATAGTGGATTTTTACCCTCCAACTGCACTTGGTTTTTTGTTTTCCTTTTTCCTAGAAACTTTCTGACAAGATGATATGTTTGGAATCTTTTGACTTTTTCTACAGGGCCAAGGAGAAACATCAACATCTATTTTTTCTTTGATTTTTAAGGAAAAAAATGAATTCAAGGAAAGGATAAACAATAACTAACTAATTAACTAAATTAACTAACTAACTAACATCACTTACCTTAGCCAGCAGAATTCTTTTTATGCTGATATCATGTACTCTTCATTTCTTTATTGCCCAGTTTTAACTTTTCATATTGGCTGATGCCCATGATCCTTAATGATTAGTAAACCTCCTCTCTTTAGATCTTCTCATGCTGGATCTAAATAATCTCCAAGTCAATCAGATATCTACTAGGCTCCTGTGGGTTTTCAGAATGCCTTGCTAGCTGTCTGTGATATGGCACAGAGATTTAGCAAACTACTTTTCAAAGTCCCCTTCATGTTAATGACTAGTATTCTATGGGATGGCTGTTCAAGAAAGGCAAGACTAATGTCCCCCAGGCCTCATGGAACTAGCTGCTCAATTCTTTAGGTCCCAGCCATTAGCATTAGCTATTGGGACTTCTGTAGCATTTGCTCCAAGTCTTCTGTCTCTTTAAGTGCATGGATAGCTATTATAGAGATTATTGGAGCAGAGGACCTTTGCATATGATTCAGCCCTGAAGCAGACATTTGCATCCTTTAACAATATACACAAGGAACCATATATTTCAACAGGTACTATGGACATAGTTCTCTATTCCAAAACTCCCATCCAGCAGCCACAGTATTGCACCAGGGAGGAGGTAACAAACCAAGGCTTGTAATCAGTATTGTAGTTATAGATTTGTAGCCTGGAGTTACAGATCCATAACTGGTCAGTATTCAGTACTGTTGCTGCAAGCCTACACAAGTACCACCCAAGGCCACCTTAAGAACAAGCTGCCAGATTCAGCAAAGGAAGTCCATTCAGCTTCTGATCAGAATGGAAGGAGGAGGATGGTTTCACTTCCTTCTACCAGCAAATGAGGCTGCAACAATAAGATGCATGTCCTCCATCACAAATTTTTGTTGAAGCTTACTTTCTGATGGAAGAAAGTTGGAAATCTCCTCCTCCTTGCACCCTAATCAGAAGCTGATATGGACCTCCTTTGCTGGATCCAGCTTCTAGCTTTAAGGTAGACTGTGCGGGCTAGGAGGCGTTAGTTGGCTATGAAGAGGTAACTGAATAGCTGGTGTAGGATAATGGGAAATGTTTTGAACAGTGCATGAATGAGGTTTTTTTTTTTAATAACATGGATACAGGCAGTTCTTAATTTAGTCCTGAGTAAAGCAACGAAGAGTATTATTTGTTTAATTTTTTTTAAAAACCCTACTTTATAATGAAAAAATCAGTGTGGTATACATAGATTAATATTACAATAAATAAAAAGTAGTGTTAAATTCAGTATCAGAAACAGCACCAAAGAAATTAAATTAAAATTAAAATATACGAGTAGCATCAGATTTACTGAGCATTAAGCATGTGGACAAGTCAAAAGGTTTTAGCCTAGCACCTAGGATGCCTGTGTCATTAATAGGACTTACCTCTGAGAACATATGTATAGGATTGAATTGTTAATGACTCAAGTGTCAAAGATACTATGTTAAGGCTTTTTAATTTGCTCATGCTTTTAAAGTCCTAGATCTGGCATATGCTTGGGAGTATGTCCAAGGGCCACATTCCCAAGGAAGTGTACATAGAACTTTAAGCAACATTAATATGCTAAACATCTGTACAGCAAGATATTCCAGTTGTCATTGATCTTGGAAACAGAATGCAATAGGGTGGCCTGTGTAGGACTGAGAACAACAACAGAGTGGCCCTCCATCCATTCCACATGCAGAAAGTGATCAGTCTGGCAACTGCAACTGCTCTCTTTTATTGTACCTGAGAGAATCAGAGTAGGCTGGGAAGCACAAAGCAGGCCACATGGCACACACAGAGCTCTGTCCTTCTACATATGACCACCATTCCCCCACCATCTGCCACCTGAGATGGCTGCCTCATTCTGTGGCCAGCTTTGGTCATATATTCAATAATAAAACTCTAAAAACTGTTGAATGAAAAGTTTTAATGGAGCTTTAATTATGCCCTGCTAAAGGCTCATATTTATCCCAAGGACAGAGAACTCAAAAAGAGTGCCAAATATATAACCCCATTTCATGCATTGCTTGTGTGGCTCCTGATAGCCCTGCACTGGGTATAGGTTTTTTAAAAAGGAGGCTTATATGCAGGAGCTTGAGAACATAATAGTGGGGATGTAACCACTGGCACAGTTCCAGTCCTTGTATAATATGTCTTCTTATGAACAGATATAAGGGGCTATGGATAAACAGTACTGCCAAGCTAGTAAAATAAACATTTCCATTTCAAATCTGTTTCACTGTTACTCTCAGGAATTGGATGAATACTGCACGGACTGACAAGCCTGTTTACGAATTGAGAAATTATGCTTTTTTTGCCCTTTTATTAAGACTTCCAGATGGCTTGGGTTTCAATATGGCCAAAATCAGTTGTTGTGCTTTTCCACATCTGTTCTCACTGCAGACTAATTGTAGACAGCTTAGTAGTTAAAATATCAAGCTAGCTGTCTCTTGACACTCTCAGTCTAAACCTTCGTCTGGAAATAACAGCTCATGTTCAGCACCAGAGACAGTTCCCTTTGGTAAGCCCCAACTCCCCCACCCCTCCTGGTACAAACATGCAAACATTCCCATCTGTTCAACTTCACTGCTATGCTGGCTTCTTCAACAGCAAGCACTGAAAATAAGAGCAAGAAAGAAGAGGCTAAAATTTGGGTCATAAGGTAAATTATATTTCATTGGATTGTGCAACTTGGTTTTGCCATTACCATGGAAAAATATTTGGAACACATCTAGCCACTAAGCAGCAACTTAAGATGCTCTTTGTTTTCATGTAGTGGATATTTTGCTACTTCTAAGGAAGATAGTGATTTGTTTCAGCTAAAAGTCCATCTTGTGCATATTTGCTCAGAAGTCAGTACCCCTGAATTCAATGGGACTTAATTTAAGTATGTGCAAGACTGCAGTCTGAATCATCTAAACCTTCCTTTGGGATAATAGCCTGTATCAACACAGCTATACTATTAAGGAACTAGAAATCCAGACTGGAAAAAATGGATTCAGGTGTCCACTCAGTCGTTAAGCTCACAAGACCAGTCACTTTCTCATTGAACCTGGCTCTGTCTAACACGTCTCTCTCAATCTAGCTTACCTCCTGAAACTGTTTTGGTGACAACAAAAAGAGAATTAGGTATGCCACCTTGAACTGCTGGAGTTAGGATTTAAAAAAAAAAAAAAATTAAAAAATGAAACAATTTAAATCCAATCTGATTCACACCAATGTGAAATTGATGGAATGAACCAGTTGATAAAGGAATGCAGCCAATCAAGGTGAGGAACTCATGTGCCGAAGCCTGGCTAAAATTCAAGACCTTGCTGGGCTCATTTTGGCAGACGAAAAGGATAGAAGAGCAGTGCAGTTTCCCCCCTTCCCTTTCCCAGTTCTTCCCCATCTTAAAGCTGCGAACTGTTACAGTTCTTGGCCAGCTACGCTGTGTGTTTTTCCAGCTGCCTCTCTCTCCTATAATGGATCCCTGAGGACTTCAAAATGAATAGTGAAGATAACACAGATGGTCTTTAATTAATTTGGAATACTTTGTCCCATTGAATTCAGTATGAAATTTCAATGAGTTTAAGGCTGTAACTCTATATCCATTTATCTGGGAAGATATCTCGTTGAAATCATTGGGTCTTACTTCTAGGTAGCCATTCATAGTACAGGGCCACCATAAATCTGTATGTGTGTGTATGTGCCTTCAAGTCATCTGTTATCTTAAGGTGACTCAATGAATTTCATAGGGTTTTCTTAGGCAAGGAATACTCAGAGGTTGTTTTACCAGTTCCTTCCTTTGAAACATAGCCTATAGCATTTGGTCTTCACTGATAGTCTCCCATCCAAGTTCTAACCAGAAAGGAACCTACTTAGCTTCCAAGATCAGACAGGATCTGGTACCTTCAAGGTATTTATTTTATTTAAAAGAAAGAAGAGTGACCACACACAGCCCGGACATTGTACCTGGCTCCCAACATCTGATGAGAGCTCCTGCCTCCATTCCAATGGCCATTGCTGCGGTCTCATCTAAACCTTCCTTTGGAATAATGGCCTGCATCAACACAGCTATACCTTTAAGGAACTAGAAATCCAGACTGGAAAAATTTGATTCAAGTGTCCACTCACGCATTAAGCTCACAAGACCAGTCACTCTCATTCACCCTAGTTCCATCTAACGTGTCTCTCAGTCTAGCTTACCTCCTGAAGCTGTTTTGGTGATAACAAAAAGAGAATTAGGTATGCCATCCTGAACTGCTGGAGTGTGATTAAGATTTTTAAAAAATTAGAAAAAAATAAAAAATGAAACAATTTGAATCCAATCTGATTCACACCAATGTGTTTTCTTATGCCTTATTTAGATTGTAACCCCAGTTGTCAAACTAATTAATTGTAAACCTATCTGGGAATCTTTGTAGTTGAAGGATGGGGTCTAAGTACTCTACAGAAACAAGTTAACAAACAAGAAAGGCTGCATCACTTTTTTTGGAAATGAAATCATTACAGAATTATCCTCTGCTTCCCAGTCTACATTTTTTCCCATTCACTTTTTTGTTATTTGCATTTTGTATAACATTTTCCACGAGTGTTTTGACTTCTAACCTTGTGCTACAGCTAGAAAGGGCATTGCTTTGGACCTGTCCTGTATAATTCCAGTGGCAAGGAAGAAGATTCCAAGGTACCAGTACTTTTCTATATTATTCTAGTAATGGGAACTAATTTCAATACAACATGACTAGAAGATATTCCTACTGAATAGCACCCAATGGCAATAATAATCAATCTATTTACCAAGATAGTAGTTTTCAAAGAAGTAGCCATATTAGTCTCTTGCAACATAATAAAAAAAGAAGGAAGGAGAAGTGGGGGGAGAAAGAAATCTGGCAGCACCTTTAACTTTAAGTGGTTTTTATTTTTGAATGGGATATAAACCCATTTCTTTGGATGCAATACTGAGGGTAGGAGTGGGACATAATGTAAAAGGATCCAGAAAGATGCAAATCATGACCCTTGCCCTAAGGCTCTACAGGTCTTTTAGATCTTTACAGTGGTCAGTTAGTGTTGATATAAGAAAACAATAAATCTGCTTACCAAACTCCTAGGGGTCAAAATTCTGTCTGAGATTCCTGTTGTTATATCAAGGACTCTTGTATTAATGTATGCAGTTGTCAGGAAGTCATTGTCTTTCTTCGTACCTTTGCTAATGGATTGGAATTTGTGAATATAATTCAATCCAGCAGTTTCTTTGTCTAGTCTTCTTTTGTAATTTTCTTGTTCAAGGACTGCAACCTATAACTCCTCTTACTGTGTGTCCGAAAAGGTTGAAATGTTCTGCAACTGGTTTGGGGGTATTGCCATTTCTGATGTTAGATTTGTGTCCATTATCCCTCTTGCGTAGATACTGTCCTGTTTGTCCAAGGTAGGGTGCAGAAGGGCATTGCCGGCATAGGATGGCATATATCACATCGGAGGGAGAGTAAATAAATGGGCCTCTGATGTTGTGAGGGATATTATTGGCCGCTGCAGTATTGCTCCCAAAGTAGATTGTGGGGGACAGAGTTGGCATCTTGGTTTGTGGCAGGGTCTTGTTCCTGTATTACCATCTACATTATATATCTAGTTGTGAGTATTTATTTAAAATTAGGAAGCTCTCTGAAGACCAACAGAGGCCTGTCTCTCAGAGTTTGTGAGAGGGCTGTATTATTCTCCATAACTGGTTGTTTATCAGTTATGATTCTTCCTTTCTTAGCCTGCTGATTTTTTTTGATAAGACAAAACTAAACCATTAAGTTAAATATTTATCATCTTGAAGTGATAGTTAAAGAGATCCATCATAGCGCAATGGTTTAAATGTTGGATTATGACTCTGGAGAATATGGCTTGAATTCCTGTTTAGCCATGGAAACCCATTGGGTGTCCTTAGGCAAGTCACCCACTGTCAGCCTCTGAGGAGGGCAAGGACAAACCCCCTCTTGCTAAGAAAACCTTTTGACAGGGTTGTCTTAGGGTTGCCATAAGTTGGAAATGATTTGACGGCATACAACAACAGCAATCATTAAATACTTCTGAGTAGACGCATATGTCTTGAACTATTCCCAGTAAACTAATAAACATGGAACTGGGCTCAGAAACTGAATTTATTCCATGCTAGTGAAGAAACAAAGAGTATCTGACACAACACAAACTCAAGATCCCAGCAGTCATAGATTTAAAAGTTTAACAAATAGATTAGGTTTTTCTCTTACCTAAGAAAGCTCAGACATCCCAGTGAGCACAGGGGTACTGAGCCACAGGACTGTTACTTAAATTAAATTAATTGGCTACGAAGCAGGGCTTTTTCTCATGCACTAATAGCATTTCCAGTAATGCACTAATGGTTTTCCAGTAGCTTTTGCATCAGAACAAATGAGTAACTAGATACTGCTGTGTCACCAGGTACTGGTAAGTGGCTCTGCTTGATTTAACTTTCAATGTTCTTAACAAAAGAGATAATTTGCCAGAGCATCTAAAAGCTGAAATAAATGCAGTACCTTGGAACTGTGTGATCGTCAAAGGAAATACAAGGTATATATAAAAAATCTTGACTGCAAACCAGTAAATATGAAGATTTTATGATTAAGTTATTGCCAAAAACGTATCTAAAACCTTCAATCAGAGTTCAGATTGTTAATCTGATTGTATGTATCAGAGATGGGAAATAAATTCATTGGCATTTCCATATGAAAACATCTATTTCATATATCCTGAGACTGCCAGTGGGATACGATGATGGAAATTCAGAATGTCACAAAATCTCTGGTGCAGTGTGGATGGTGCACTACTGCTGCTTGCTGCATGAGATGGCTTTCTAGGGATGTAAAAGGAATTTACATTAACTGTTGTTGTTGTTGTTGTTGTTGTTGTTGTTACTAATTTCTCCCACTTGAAGTGTGCAAGGGTATTGGAAGAAGGTACACACATATCTCTGTTTTCCTATATATTGAATGTAAAGATATATCATTGAATACCAAAGGCAGAATTGTTCATTCCAAGGTATTTCCAATGTGTATGTATTGTGAAAGCTCGACAGTGAAAAAAGCTGATAGAGAAAAAATCATCTCATTTGAAATGTGGTACAGGATACCCTCGACTGTTAAAAAGACAAATAAATGGACTCAAGAGCAAATCAAGCCTGAACTCTATCTAGAAGCCAAGATGACTAAGTTGCAACTGTTGGACTTTGGACTTCATGAGAAGACATGACTCACTAAAACAGTGGTGCTTGGTAAGGTAAAGACAGTAGAAAAATCATATTACAAGGGGATAGACTCAAACAAGGAAATCACAGTTGTGAATTGGCAAGATCTGAGCATGGCTGTTGACAACAGGGTGATTTGGAACTCCCTCATGCATTGTTGTTGTTGTTTTTTGCTGTTGTTGTTGTGTGCCTTCAAGTCATTTCTGACTTATGGTGACCCTAAGGCAAACAGAGGGTTTTCTGGAGCTGAGAATATGCCATGTACCCAAGGTCATCCAGTGGGTTTCCATGCCTGAGCAGGGAATGAAACCCTGGTCTCCAGAGCCATAATCCAGTGCTCAAACCACTACACTGCAGTCTCACCATAAGTCAAAGTCAACTTGACAGCAATTAAGAACAACAACAACAAATGCATATGACTAAAAAGCATATATTTGAAAAAAGCACACAGTTGTCATGCAGCTATTGAGGGTCTTACAGCAGTGTCAAAAAAACATCAACTGGTGATCAAGTTGGAGGGCAGCAGCTACGTTTCCTTTAGATGATATGTATCATTCAATGAACATGGGAGCTAGAAAGCTTACTGCATAAGCCTAAAATATCCTATTGCCCTCAAAATGGGAACAGTAAATCAGATACTAAATTAAAAATGAGTCTTAATATTCAAGTATTAAAATTATGAAACTTTACGAATAAGTTGGGGACTTTACCTATCATTTCTTAATGCATTTATATGTAGCAGTTGGTTCTCAGGGCAGTTCACAATAAGGAAAGTATCAATGAAAACAAAATTGCATCAGATTAATAACAGCCAATAAAAGGCCTTCTACCTTGTTTCCACCTAATTTATTTGGAATGATGGAGGAACAGCCACATATGGACAAATTATGTGAAAACAAGAAGATAGTCACACATTCAGGTCCAGAATCATTTAAAGTGCTTAATGATTTCCAAATCTACATTTTCATCTGTAAGAGAAAATTTTACAAGCAAAACAAAACATTACAGATACAATTTCTTGCAAGAGGCACATGAAGATGACTGTCAGCCTCCAACAACTCTCGGTGGTTTGGCCAATACTCAGAGATTCTAGGAGTTGTTCTGAAACATCTGGAAACTACAGACTAGGAACCACTGCCTTAGAGGTTATTGTGATCTGTAAGAGATGATCCAAGACCCAGGGCTTTATCACAGAAGACAGGCAAGTCTCAGTCACAGCAAGATAAGTGTCTTTGGCTGGGACTTATCACATTACTTCATTCTTCTTCTGTTGTTCTCTCAGTGGGAGACTGTTTGGAAAGTATTTCTTTTACAAACATTAAAAGAAAATCCTTTAATAACTTCCTTTTTAAAAGAGATGCTTTCCAAATGGTCACCCACTGGGAGAACAACAGAAGAGGAAGAAAATAATGTGATAAGTCCCAGCCAAAGATGCTACTATTCTGTTGTAAGAGCAATTTACCTGCTTTATGTGATAAAGCCTCCAGAGTGGAACTTGTAGTCTTAAACAGAAGTCCTGTGAAGGCTTGTCTACTAAGAAGCCAGAAGAAAAGCAGCCTAGCCTAGGGATGGAGGAAGCTGTCAGTTATGGTTTCATTCTGTTTCTCCTTTTTCTAACCTTAAATACAACTTACCCTGTTTTTACATCATCGTATGAATTTAAAAAAAATCATGCACATATTTCCAAATGCACTTTTCCCTAATTCAAGCATGTCTTGCTAATATTTATTTTTATTATTTGTTTTATTTGTATCCTATCTTTCTCCCAATGTGAGACCCAGCATGGGCTGATGCATTTGGTGTTATACAAGTAAATATGGAATGGAGTAAAGACTACAGGGTATTTGAAAGAGATTTTATTCCAGGGAAGGCACAACATTGCTGTAGAAATCAACTTCTTTACACAAAAATCTATCAAAATTATGGTATACATCAACGTGGGTTTCTCCTTCCTCCCTCCCAAAAAAACCACAGGACCAAATGCGCTTTCATATCACTATGGAAAATTTAAAACACTACAGAAAAAAGAATTGTGGTGCATGATGTCTATTTCCCCCATTTTCTAATTTTAAGAAAAGAGGCAGAAATTTCTCACTTCAAAAAGATATAAAGGGGTAGCTCTGTCTTTTGTCTCTATTTCTGATATTTTACCATACCTATTTACATAAAATGGATAGAAGTGTAATAACAAGCAATAACAAGTTTTTGTTGAAACAAAGGACAAAACTTTCATCAGACAAAAACTGCTTCAAATGTAGATATGAGAAAGTCTGGCTCAGTTTCTTCACCCTGGATTCAGGCCAGCTATATTCAGGAACAAGAAGTAAGCTGTTTAGGGGTACAAGGCCTTGTGCGTTAACTCCAAAATCTAGCATCCCTTGCATACTCATTGTTCTCAATATTATTGCATGGATTTGGGAGGTCTGACAGAGGCATTAAAGACAACTAGAATCCTTTTGGCAACCAGGAACCCAAACGTTTCTAAGAGTTGTACTTATATTCAAGCACCTCCACACCTTCCTGCTCAGTGTGAGAAGGTTGGGAACAGTGAGGGCAGGCACCAAAGCCTCCTGTCCCATACACAAATTGGTATTTTCAGTTCAGTTATAACAACTGAAAAGGTCTGCCAAGTATAAAGTCTCTGTGGACCTGAAGATATATAATGTAGTTGGAAAACAAGTTGTCCAAATGGTGTTACTGTGCTAGGTTGTATCACTGCTCAGTTTGCCTCCATGTGATGAATTAAATGTGAAACTAGGGGCTCAGTATGCAGGATCTTTGATGTACAACAAGGATGGGAATCACATAGCTCTTCAGCTGATGTTGGACTGCAGCTCATAGCAGTCTTCACCAATCATCTATGTTGGCAAAAGCTGCCAGAAGTTGAAGTCCAATGACATCTGGAGGGCTACATAATTTTCAGTTCCATGTACAATCTTCGTGTAAGAAATGGGGTGTGGAACTTTTGGCTTTCCATATGTTTTGGACTTCCAAATGTTTTGGATCATGCCCCAATCAGTCTGATCAAGGAACTGTGGGAATTGTTTATAGACCAATAATCAGAAAGGGCAAGTGTACCCCACATTTATGTGAGAAGGAACTACACGGACTCTAATCTTTTGCCTGAATAGGTCACTGTTCTATTGATGGCAGTTATTGCCTACTGACAAAAAATATAATGCATATCCATTGCTATGCAAACAAAGGTAAGAATAGGGAGGCACACAGAAGTCTTAGCTATAGAGATTTCCCCCAAAGTGATGAATTTAAAATAGAGTACAAAGGTATTTATAGTGGATATTTTCTTGGTCTCCAGGGTTACTAATGATCTCTAATGAGCTCGGCCCAGGCTGTGTGCTTATTATTATTTATAATCTGATCTTAATGTTCAAACCCCAGTGAAAATTGATTTCTTTTTTTTATCAGTGATCTTTAATGCACCAGATCCCATCTGATCTGGGAAGCAAAGCAGGGTTAGCCCTAGTTAATACCTGGATGGGAGACTGCCAGTGAATACCAGGTACTCCAAATATTTCAAACAAAGGGACTGGCAAAAAAAAAACAAACAAAAAAAAAAACCCAAAAAAAAACCACACCTTTGAGTGTATGTTCCTAAGAAAACCTTACGAAATCCATGGGGTCACCATTACCAGTAATTTACAGGTGTCATAAAGGCACTTACACAGGCTTTAATTTTGACTACTGATGATGTAAATGTTCTACCCTCTTATAGGTTAAATATCCTGATTCTCTCTTGTCATAGGGGGTAATTCTGTAGCAAGATTCAGTGGCAGACCTGTTCCCCTATTTTAGCTTTTGTTATTCCTGCTGATTTTAGCAGGCTTAGTCTCAAAAATTCTTCAGTTTATATCTTATCAGAATCAAGGCAGCATTTAGGAGACCACTCTCTATTCATGTTATCCTTTAGGCCTAAATACCAAACAGTATGCCAGGCATGAATATCATCTAAAGTGATAGTTTGCTTCGGGAGATGTAGCACATTTCCAAAGTATGGATGACTGACTGAGCAAATGACAGGTCATGCTAAAGTGGGCCTTCTTTAGCAAAAACTACTAATTTAATGTTTTTTACTTATTAACAATGATTCAGATTTCCAAAACGAATGTTGCTGTGACTACTGGTAAGTTCCAAGTATTGTAGTGTATATACATGGTTTGAGTCCACTCAGCCATGAAAAACCATGAGGTGACCTTGGGCAGATCACGCTCTCTCAGCCTCAGAGGCAAAGGCAATCCCCCTCTGGGCAAATCATGCCAAGAAAACTCCACGATAGTTTGTTTTAGGGTTACCATAAGGTGGAAAAGACTTTAAGGCATGCAACAAACACAATATGCAAAATTTGCTTGGAATTTATTCACAGCATAACACAGAAATCATGGGCTGAATTGTCATAATGATGTTTTCCAGTACTGATGGTAAGTATATGATATCAGTCTGTGTTACTGTCAATAAGAGGGGTGAAATCATTCTGATCTCCAGATGTTGTTGGATTGCAAGTTCTGGAAGTCCAACACAGCCAGTGGTGAAGACTGCTGGAAGCTGAAGCTCTACAATATATGGAGGGCCATATCATTTCCACCCCTGCTATAAATGTGTTATTACAACTCTAATATCATCAGATGACTTATTATATGAATGGGAAGGATGGATGTTTAACCCTTTTATTTCCAGCTGTGATTCTGACAGGACCCCTCTATTAAACTATAATCCATGCTATTAGTGGAAAGAAAATATTCACTATTTGCTGACAGCAGGAGTGAGATATTTATTACCTGCTAACAGACCCTATCTCGGGGATGAGAATTATTTATATTTATTGAGCCAGAGGTTCACCAGACAGAAATGTAGATATCCAAGTCTAAAGCCTGAAACCCTCCTGGCATAGGTCTGACCAAATAACCCCCAGTCAATATCCCATGAAAACCTCAGAAAGTCACGTATGTACCTATCAAATGGGCCAGCCGCAACTTTGACACCTTAAGAGACAAAGTGTCTCCTGGATGAAGTTAGCGATCACAGTCGCGGGAACTACAAAGCTGAGGTCCATCTGCATAACTCAGTTTTTGTCCCTTCCCAGGAAAGGGTTTGCACACACACACACCCTGCATGTTGGGTACTATAATTGAGTTCACTTTTGGGGCTCTCTCTCTCTCGCTTGCTCACTCTCTTTCTCAGGAGAATTTCCACCTTTGACTAGCACCTGCTAGTTTTAAGGCTCTCATCAGTCTTTTTCTTTGTCTGCTGATCCATCTTCACTTCTTCCCAAACTGAAGTCTTCAAAATCAGATGCAGTATAATCGCTTTCTTTCCCTTAACTTTTCCCACTCTTAAGACTTTCAAACTCAGTAGTCCTTGTGTGCTAGTGTGAGTGACTGTTCTGTGTGAATGTGAGGAAATTTTGCCAATTTTGCTAAATAAAATACTTTTTAAATGGACACTTGACTTCTCTCTCTCTCATGCTGTCTGACCCCATAGACATAGGATAAAAGATCTCGCTGCATTGCCCTGCCCTCCATTTCACTAAGCAGTGCTCTGCTAATTTCCCCAGCCTTTGTATTTTTGAAGCAAATCCGGGTATCCCCCAGGGACCCCCAGAAGTTAGGGTAACAATACCAAGAAGAAAGATCACATTTGTTATTTTTTCTAAGGCTGATACCAACAGGGGAGGGATGACACTAGAAGAAGAGTTAAATCTTCCCTCCCTGCTTGGGATCTTCCCAATGAAAAATGCTCCCCTGTACTCAGTATTACATTATAAATCCCTCGACACAGTATGCAAACAAATATTTAACTTAACTTCTAGCTTGGCCTATAGCTACTTATACCTGGCAGCCATGTGGCTAAAGATATTGCACAAATAGGAATCTATTCCAGGCTGGGGTTCTTTGAAGATTTAATTACACATCAAGGGATACATTTCATGAGCTTGGCAGGAAAGGAAAAGAAAAATAAAGTAGGATAATGGAGAAGAATACTCTGAAACCCTAGGAGGTACAATTTTGCCATGGAATGCAGATCATTCTTTCTAACGGTCATCTTGGTGCTAAAGGAAACCTTTTAAAAAAATCTCAAAAGTTGTACTCAAACTAAGCAGCATAGTAGGTGTAAGAAATATACAGTGCAATGCTTGAATGCCAGAACTTTTCTTGATGAAAAACCCCTTAGAAAATATATTCCTCAGAAGTAACTCCCTTGAGACATGATTTAGCAATCAAGTGTTTTGACTGCTACTGTTATCAGTGTTTCCAAAATGGAATTGCAGAATTGAATTATTTAAAGCTGGCACTGTAATCAAAGGCATGTATTTAATGAATATTCAAGCTAACAATCATTTGTTTAGGAATGAGAAAGAAGGAGATCTTGTCTTATGTATCCCCCCTTCACCTATTATTGTCTAAAGAGCCATCCAGAAGATGGAGCCTCAGTTCTGTCTTAACACAAAGGAACACTCCAATTATTGAAACCTATATTTCTCAAAATTTAAGCAGATAGAAATAGGTAGAAAGTCAAGTGAAATATATCATTGGAGCCATCTTCAAATCATCTAATATTGCTAAAACAAGCATCAGAAAGCGGTGGATTAAAACCATTAAAGGTGAGAGCTTCAAGGGTCTGGATCCAAAAAGTTACCAAAACAAGCTGAAAAGAACCATGCAAGCCTCTTTGGAGGGGGTTGAGTTGGAAGAATTTTACAAATAGGGTGCCATCCATAGAAAAGCCTACTCCCCAGTTCCCATTTGGTTTTTCTGGAATGATGGAAGAACACCCACAATGGGCAGATGATGTGAAAACAGGAAAGTATTCAGATCCTACATGTCTAATGTCATCCAAAGTGTTATATTTTCCAGTCTGGTATGCAAAATTGGAAGCAATGCATTTTTCTTCTGGCTCTGTCATGTCACTCAAAGCAAGGTCAACTTTGTTCATGTTACAACATGAAAAACTCCGGCTGTTATAATTCCAAGCCACTTTCATAGACCAAGTCCCACAGCACCTATAGTAAAACTGCAGGTCTTGAAAAAAACCACTAGCCCATTCTAGCTTGAAAGAAAGAGGAGCAAGAGCAATATTAGTCTGTGTTGTACCACAGGAGGAGGAGATGTTACACAAGTTTCAATCCTCTGCAGATAAGCACCGCTCTTTTCATTTTGTTTTTGGGAAACAATTCTTTAACATGCTGTCGCTACAAATGAAGCAATGCCGTTCCATGTAACAACAAATGGAGATCTCTGTTGAAATAACAACTCCACTGTTGTTTCCTGAACAATATAAAACAAAGCTGTGGAATGTTGTTTGATCTCTACATACATGAAACTAAAGGAGCAAGAAAACCTAATATTTCAACAATTTGGACCAAAAAACACAGCTTTTAAATCCTGTTCTTGCTACAATTCTTCCTTGTCTGAGGTCTCTTCTATGTAGTTCAAGCAATTTGTCATCCGATTAGCCTGATGAAGCATGGCAAAGTTATTCGAACTGTAAATTTTCCGCAGGCAAAATAAAATGCAAACAGGAAGAGCTTCCTGTGCCTGCCAAAGCAATGATCCTTGGAATACAAATAAGAGAAAGCCATGCTGACAGCAAAAGCTATTTTTACATTCTGTCACTGGCTTGCAGGCATCCTGCCTTTAACTGGACTGCATCTGTATTCTCCAGCCCCAATAAAAATGAAGCTCTTGTCTTAAGGAACAGCTCCTTAATCACAAAGAGAGAACATGCTGTGTGGATGCAAGTAGTAATTGCTGGTTCCCATTCAAGGTGGGTGTTTTCTGTTCAAGCCAACTTGACTGAGAAGCTAGAGTCAAGCTAGGGGGGAAAAAAATCCTGACATATAGAGATATTAGAAGATGCTCAGGGGTGATGTGAGGGGTAGGAAGGAGGTGTCCCTGCTGGTGACATTAAATGGTCTTAATGCCTTGTAGGAAAAACTAGTAAGAAGTCTTCTTGTGCTCGAGCAGATCTGTGTAATTTGCATCATGACACACTGCAGAGGTCCTCTGGGGTGGAAAGAAAGCCCTGGAGAATCAAAGTCAAAACTCCTCTATTAGGGCTTATTTCAGCAGTGCTAAACTATACCCAAGAAGGAAGCATTTTGCCAAGTCTTCATTTTCAACAGCGATTGCACAAGCTCTCTCTTCAGCTAACTCTTTCAATGGCAGCACTGAACAGGAAACAAACAGTGGGATCTTGCCTCTTTATCTGCTTCAGCTCCATGGAATTCTTGACTCTGTCCTTAAGGGAACTAACCAGCCCTGGAATCAAGAAGCTGGAGTTTAGCTCTTCACGTAGGCAACAACTTGTCTCTCAATGGTGCGTCTCTCTTTTATCCCATTGATTTGATTTGGCAGGCTGAGAGGAAATAGATTTTATCAAGAATGTTTCAACAAACAGTGACCAGCCAACGATGGGAGGTGGCAAATTTTTGACTGGAACATGTCTACTGAGCAAATTCAAACTAATTGTTTCAGTGTAATATTTGTCTCCTTCCTTCCTTCCTTCCTTCCTTCCTTCCTTCCTTCCTTCCTTCCTTCCTTCCTGTAATAAGACAAAGAAAGAAAGAAAATATTACATTCAAACAATACTACAAAAACAGAGGGAAAGACATATAACTGAACATTGGTGGGGGCAGAAGAAATGGGGCCCTTGTCCCACAGGCCATTTCCATGCTGGACTGTTATAGTGCTATTATTCCACTTTCAACATCCCATGGAATCCTGGGATTTGTAGTTTAGGGATGGGCATTTAGAATTCTCAGCCAGGGAGCTCTTTGGCCTCAGTAAACTACAAACCCCAGGATTCCACAGGATGTTGAATGTAGAATAATAGCACTATAACAGCGTAGGGCGGAAATGACCTTTGAGAGAACTGCTTGTGGAAAAAGGAGTGCCTGCAGTGCTAAGATAGTATTTGAAAGATTCCTATATGCATAGATTCATGTGAGCTCACGGGACCCAGAACATAGTAGACTCAAAATCTACTGGACATGTGTGGCAGAAAATGGAGCTGTGACTGTCTTCTGCTGACAGCGGTTCCCTCAGGGTGGCCACATGTCCTATTTGACAGGATACAGTCCTCTATTCAAAAACACCCACTGTTGGCATGGCTGTCCAATTCAACTCCACTTAAACAAAACCTTAAACGAAACGAAACCTATAATAAGAAATTACCTGTTAATACTTAGCTGGCCAGCAGTGTGAGTAGTCTCCTAATCATGGTGTGACATTTTGGATTTTTATTTAAATTAAAGCAATTATTTTTAACTTTCTGTCCATACATAAATTTTATTGCACATCTGTGTTCTCTGTTTTATGGTTTTCTCTTTTTAGTGATAAGTGGCTGCCCTGCGTTCATCACTTTACTGGGGCAAGCAAGCAAAATTAATTTCCAAATGCAGATGCCTCTATCCCTCTTTCCTTTTGAGGCTTAAAATAAAAATTTTAAAAGGGATTGTTCCTGAAGTATTTGCAACAAATCTCTTCTCTTTTTGAAAATATACCTAGCCTGGTCTGACAGGGAATGTTCAGGCAGGAGGATGCAGCGAAAGGGCGGGGGACAACTTTCATCCAAATTATTAGCAGCGACTTTCTTCCCTTTATAAGAAGGATTTTACCCTGCAGGAGAAGAGAGGGAAAGAGGCAGAGTCAATGTCACGGATAAAATTCAAGCCCAAACCTAATTTTCATGCTCTACTTATTTGCCTGGATCAGAGGTCTTGATGGAGATCCTTGAGAATGTGGAAAAAGTAACAGTGAGGATGTGAAAGCAGAGAAGCCCTATATATACCTCAGTGGTATAAACTACCTCCCCCTGCCATGTTCCATGTTTCTGGATTGATATACTATATCACAGGTGGGGAACTGGAAACTCACAGGACAGAGGAAGCCCATTGGGGTCTAGGTATCTGCCTTGGGGCCTCCCCCCTTGCCCTGCCCTCTTCTTATGCATTGAAAGCCAACAATTCCCAAAGTACATCTTGCAGTGATCATTTGTTAGACCACCCGAAAGACACAAAATACATCATGCCAGCTTTTGAAGATCACTGGCTTCTTCATCAGGCAAAGATGTTAAAAATATACAGCAGAAGAAAGATGATGCTGTCAGAGTCATGTGCTTGAATCTTGTTTGAGATGTTAAAGTGAGGGCCCAATGACCATTCAGAATTATAGTGCTTTTATCAGAGGTGTATCTAGGGTGCAGCAACTGGGGTGTGTGCTCCGGGCGCCAAAGCCAGGGGGTGCAAAAAAATGTAAACCCCCCTCCTGTCCAGGCCTGCCCTACAACTGCCTCCCCCCACTGCTGCTGGAGTCCTTCCTGGCCTGGTGCAGGGGGTGGCAGCAACAGCAGCAGCCCTATCATCCGCCAATGCCCCCACCTGCCCCTATTCTAACCACCGCACCCCTGTCAGGGTCCTTCCTGGCCTGGTGCAGAGGCGGCGGCAGCAGCCCTCCCACCCTCTACCCCCACACTCCCTGCTTCCACTGGTGTTCTTCCTGGGATAGTGGTGGCAGCACCTAGGGGTGCAACTTCCATGCTTGTATTGGGCACTGTTGAGCTTAGATACACCACTGGCTATTATTCTACTTTAATTTCCAAGGTTCCATTCTATGGAATCCCGGGATCTATAATTTGATGAGGCCCTAGAGCACTCTGACTGAGAATTCTAAACGCTCCTCCCTAAACAGTCAGTCCCAGGATTCCAGAGTATGGAACCATGCATGTTAAACTGGAATAATACCACTATAATTATCTAGCACGAGTGGGTCCCGGATGTTGTCAAGTGGTCTTGGAGAGACGGTTATAGGCCCTGTCACTTTTTGGCCTTGTAGAAACTGAGCACAAAGTCAGTAAAAGCCAGGTTAACATTTCCATCTCCATTAGCAGCAACAAAGTAACTTCTTCTGAAATATAGGCCATTTCTATCCTGTATGAAGTGTCAAGATACTTTGCAGGAACACCAAATGAGTATCTCTAGAAGCCTTTGCAGGGAAATAAATTAGGTGTTATAACAGGCAAAACTTGCCAATGATAGCCAAATTCAGATTGGTTTACCACTGTTAGAGGAAAAAATCCTCAGAGAGTGTGGCCCAATTGGTTTGCTTTGATTTTGCTGTATTTTACTGCCTCATCAACAGAGCTACCCCTGAATATAGCCTATGCACTAGTTAAGCTTAAAAAACAAACACCTTTCATTGGTGCTAATTGAAGCTGTCTAAAAAAAGGATAATTGCTGTATAAAGGGCAATGAGGGGAGGATTACAGCTGGAGAAAGAAGGGCTAGCCATCCACATCCCACACTTGTGACTCATCCCAACCCTCTACCCAACCTCCTCCCCCTGCAGACTCTGAAAAAAAATCTCCCACTGAAAACCACCTGGATCACCAATCTTGTGTTTAGTGCAAAAGCTTTTGCTGGAGGGGTCCAAGGGCTCATTTAGTATTAGAGGGTACCTGTGGCCACTTTCCCCCATTTGCCTGCTGAAAACCTCCTTGTGGTTAACAGCCCCAGTCCAAATCAGTTAAATGCTTCTCCTATTCCTCAGCTGAAGACCAAAGCCACAACTGTTCTCCTTTTCCTTCCCTTATTTTCCTCCTTTGCACTTCCTCACATCTCCCATTTGCCTGAGCAACCATCAAAAGACAAATAAGGCCAGGTTAGCGAGAGACTGTTGATTGAAGCCTTCATTCCCCAAAACAGTGGTGTACATCTGTCAGCAGGAACAACAATCTATAACACACCCTCTAACCTTTCAGAGATGAAAACTGGGACACAAATGTGCAAGCAACATCAAAATTTAGTCATTTCTAATTTTGAAACTTTTAAAACTTCCCAGTTTCTCTGTCCTCCTTCTACTTTCTCATTTCATGCTCAACTTATTTCAGTTGCTGCAAACTGAGGTCATTTCCGCACTATACTCTAATGGCACGATTATTCCACTTTCAACCCCTCCCTAAACTGCAAACCCAGGATTGCACAGGATGTTGAAAGTGGAATAATCATGCTATAAGAGTGTAGTGCAGAAATGGCCTGAGTTCAAAATGCACAAGCAGTTTGCATTCAGATAGCTCAGCATCAAGGAGAGAATGAGAGGGAGCATAATCTTGCCCTTCTCTGTAGGCTCAGGCAAAAGCAAACTGCTGAAGCATCTTCCAGCTTGTATCTTCTTCCTCATTAACAACTTTTGCTGTCTTGAGCGCATTCTGATGTTGCATGGCCATACCTTTCCCAGTTTTCATTTGTGAAATACTGAGCGGTAAAGAACTGGCAAAACCACCTCATAGTATTCCTTGCCTAAGAAAACTCTATGAAATTCAAAGAGTCAGCATAAATTGACACTCAACTTGAGGGTGCATACCACAGTGGTGGAGCTTGGAGGGTGTGGGGGGGCCGGGAGGGGGGCGAGGCTACGGCACGATGGGTGTGGCCACTGTATGCAGGGGTATGGCTACAGACCAGGACATCTCAAAAACATTGCTGCCCAGGGTGAATTGCCCCCCTTGCCCCCACGGTTCCTACACAATGCATACACACACGTGATGTTCCACAAATGCAGCACACATTCAAACATCTTTGTATTAAGAGTCATATCACCACGTGGTAATGTTTACATCTGGGTGTCTTTGGGGTCCACAGGGTCTGGGGCTGCATGTGGTTCACAAGCCATATTTGCCTCACCCCTGCCTCTTTCCCCAACCTAAATAGCATCTCTGCCTGTTTGAATTTTCTGTAAGTTGAGAAACCATTAGAGCCCTTTGTTCAGATACAACTGTCTCAGAAGTTAGATAAATAGCCCTCAGGGTAAAGAACTTGCAAAGGTTCTCAATCTTTAGTTCTTCCAAGTTTTGGACTACAAGTCCCAGTTGCCTAAGCCTGTATGACCAGTGGTAAAGGAATTTGGAAACTGAAGTCCAAAATGTCTGGAAAACATAAAGCTGAGAACCACTGGTATAGCTTAAATTGTAGAACCATTTCTTTTGGCACATTTGCTCTCTTTGTCTCTCTGCTGGGGTTTATAGTTTACTGAGGCCAAAGAGCTATCTGGCTGACTATTGTAAATGCCTCTCCCTAAACTACAAACCTCAGGATTCTATAGGATGTTGAAAGTGGAATAATTGCACTATAACAGTGTTGTGTGGAAATGGCCTAAGAATGTGGCCAGTGGTAAGCTCCCTTCTATACTGATGAGCCTCTGGAGGCTCACTAGGAAATGGTGGCAAAAGCATAATTCCAAGGATGGCTGAGAACTACCATTTTAATTGTCCACAGAGTGTTTCAGAGTTCCAGGTATAATATAGCTCCAGTTGTAATACAGGATATTAAAATGGAAGGCTATAGATCCAACTGTCTGATGAGGAAGGCTTAGAGTAAACGTCAGTTTCTGTGGTGGCCACTTAGTATCACGAAGAAGGCAAAAAGAGACACAGACCTATATACATTAAAGCCCAATAACACCATTAGGTCAACTTAGGTCCAGGCTTAGAGCCAGGCTACTTGACAAACCAGATCTTCTTGTATGAGGCCCTTTTTGCATGGCTTTTGTCATACGAAAAGGTCTCCGGAGCGTAACGCAATGTCATGAGACGCTACCGGGGCCAGCAGGTGCTTTTAGCCAAAAATGGTGTGTGATCACACATCGCTCCGGGACCCCACACACACTTACTGTGTGTGCAGAGCCTCCAGAGCTGCGGCTCTCACACTTCCTCCCCCAGCACAGCCTGGGAAAATACCTGGCTGCGCTGAGGAAGGAAGAGGCAGAGCTCTTATGCTGCCTGCCGGTCAGCTGGCTGGTCCTGCAGAGTAGAAGCAGCGGAGACGTGAGAGCCTCACAGAAGAAGCTGCTCGCGTGATCCCCGCGCGCCTGCCCCAGACACTGGTAAGTTGCCGAAAGGGCCTGAGTTTGCCCAGACCTTGAGATCTGAGGCCCTTCTTTCATTCCTGCCATCTTCACAGGTCCAGTTGGTGGTAACACAAGAAAAGGCCTCCTCCTGGAACTCCCTCCACAAGGAGGCTAGAATAGCCCCCTCCATGCTGTCCTTCTGTTGGCAGGTAAATACTCTTTTTTATTCAGACAGGCTTTAAGAAATGAAGACTTTTAAGGAAAGGGCTTTTAAGAGGCCATTTTACAGTACTGTTTTCAACTGTTTTTTATTCTTTTTCAGAGTATGGTTTAAATTGCCTTAATATTTTTTTAAAAGATTAAAATTTTTATTAAATGGAAAAAAGCACAATCCACATATAGAAAATGGAAAAAAACAACATGTCAAAAAATATAGACATGCCAAAAAATATAGACATCTACACATAACTAAAACAAATACTAACAAAACATAACTAAAATTGGTTCCTGCCCTTGTTGCAAACAGTTTATATTACTGAAACATTTACCTCTATTAAGTAATACATTTTATCCCATAATTATTAATTTTTACTTACCACTTATTTTAATTACTTACTTAATTATTCAAGTGTTACCCTGTTTACTGGGGGTCCTGGGAGGGACACCTAAATAACCAAACAACAACACACTTTGGGGAGAATTAGCTTAGAGCACTGCTGGCAAAACGAGAGGCAGGGTAACTTAGCAGGATCTTGCAACCCAGCATCTACAGGGTCAGGTCAGTCAAGCAGTCAGACGATTTAAAATAGCAAAAACAATGTTTTATTAAACACAGACAAGCATAAAAGACGACACAGTCACATAGCTAACTAAAGAATTAGGAATAGGGATTTTCGGAGGTGATACGACACCTGTCTCGTAATCCTGGAATGGTATGAAGATTGAGTTCGTGGATATGGAGTCTCAGTATGTGGGACTGAGGGAACGGCTCGCCAGACACAGCGGCAGCAAGGCGGGATGGAACTCGGGAGCGATCCGAGTGGTCCGAGGAAGGTCTCAGAATTGGGGGCTTATATAGGGTGAATAGTGACTGCAGGCCATACCTTACTCGGTGAGAACAATGCGATTTTGGAGTGGGACAAAGCTTTGGAAAGATCAGAGTGTAGCATGATTGGCTTAAAGCCAAATCAACAATAGTGTAGCCAGTATGCAAATGCGGAGCGCTTAGTACAGCTTTGTAAGGTTACCCGCTCGGGGCAGGGCGCCTTTGTTAATATCGCGCATAAGTAAAAGGGTGTTTGCCAGAGAGGTCCCTGAAGCGACGAACCGGCTCTGTTCAGTCTGCCTCGGTGGGGAATGGAATGTCCAGCAATTACTGGCCACGCCTGTTTACATGCTTGTCCGGAGGCCTCGCAAACACGTGGAGTAGGGTGGCAGAGGAAGGCCAAATGGTTTGATATCAAAAATGATATCGAGTGCTATCACCGGGTGGGCCTGGACTGCAGTAACACAAGTTCATAATTACATGTGAACTTACTCTATATTACTTTATTCTAATGATCATTCATCTACATTAATAATCTATATAAAAACAACACTTTGAAACAACAAACAGAATACATTTTATAAATCTACATTTAAACACTTCTATTACTAATATTGATTTTAATTATCAAAACCATCTATTGTTTTCAGATTAGCTTCATTCTAAATTGTTTTAATATTGTTAATAATTTAACTCTATTTTAATGTTGACTTTTTAAATATCTTTTTCAGTTTTTTTGTAATCATTTTAATTTGTGAACTGCACTGATTCCCAATCTTAGGAAAATTTATCTATTCATTTGCTTTATATCCCACCTTTATCCTCAAAAGGGGCCCCAAGCAGCTTTCAGTATAAGTTAAAATAAAATAGCTAAAACAATATGCAATACAAACGTTTTAAAAGCATTAAACAATCATTCTCATAAAAACACAACTTTAAAAGAGATTAATTTAAAATAAAATTTAAAAGCATTAAACATGTATTACAAGTTAAAGAAGAGCACACTTTCTATGTGTCCCTCTATCACATTCAGTTAAGTCTGAGGCCCATTTAAGCAGGAAGGTTTTTGCCTGCCATCAAAATGGGAGCAGAAAGGGGGGCAACTGAGCCTCCCCCGAGTTCCCTAGCGTAGGGGCAGCCACCACAAAGGCTCTCTTCCAGGTCCTTACCAGATGAGCCTGGGAAGGTGGTGAGAAAGAGAGAAAGCCCTTCCCCAAAGATCATAAGACTTGGGTAGGCTCAGGTGGGGAGATATGGGTTTTCAGATAGTCCAGACCTAAGCAGGGTATACATAAAAGCCTGAATTATTTTGCTAGTCTTAGAGTAGACCCACTGAATCAATTGAATTTAAATTTGTTTTCATTTACTATTCAACAGCAATTGATTGAATGAATCTACTCTAATTGGAACTAACCAACAGAATTCTAGTCAAAGACAATGATGGTAGTGGTAATATACTTTACATATATTATAAGCCAAGTGGTGTAGTGATTTGAGTGTTGGACTAGGGGCCTTTCTGCACTACACTGCTATAGTGCTATTATTCCACTTTCAACATCCTGACCCTGTGGAATTCTGGGGTTTGTAGTTTACTGGGGCCAAAGAACTCTCCAGCTGAGAATTCTAAATGCCCCTCCCTAAACTGCAAACCCCAGAATTCCATAGGATGTTGAAAGTGGAATAATAGCACTATAACAATGTAATGCAGAAATGGCCCAGGACTTTGGAGAACAAGATTCAAATCCCTGCTCAGCTATGGAAACCAACTGGATGACCCTGGGCAAGCCACACTCTCTCTGCCTCAGAGAAAGGCCATGTCAAACTCCTTCTGAATGAATCTTAACAAGAAAACTGCATGATAGTTTCGCCTTAGGATTGCCATAAGTCTGAAATAACTTGAAGGTACATAACAGCAACAACAACAACATGTATAGCTAGCTGAAAGTTTAGAAACAATTATTACTATTGCTATCTTTCAACAGAAATATAGTATATCTCACTGTACAGGGGAAGGGAATGACTAGGTGGTCTGCGGACTGAGTGCTTCTGGCTGTTGATGGGTAATTGCAAAGCCTCTCTTCTCTCCCTTCTTATGGAATCTTCTGACTGCCAGTCCAGCTGGGCCTTGCTATGGATCTGGGGCTCTGACCTGCCTTAAGATGCCAAGTGCTGAAGCCAGTCCTGACTTAGGGACTATGGCCTACTTTCCATCAGAGATTACTCAAGTGACTTTTTGGACTGCAGCTCCCAGAATCCCATAGCCTGCATGGCCGCTGACAAGTTGGGCAGGGGGATTTTGGGAATTCTATTCTAAAAAACAGACTTCTCCATTTCTGTCCATCCCAGTTTTACAATATTTATTTGGGAAAGATTTCAGAAATATTCATATACTATTTTTGTCCAATCTGATCAGGATTTTCCTCCTCTTGACTACGTCGTTCCTCCCACTCAAAAATCATGTGAAAGAAGCAATCAGCAGGGTGCCAGCTGATCATATTTCAGATGGGCTGCTACATTCGCCTGAATTAGCAGCAACTATTTTTAGGTGGAATTTTCCTTACAGGTACATAACAAAGAGTACACAAGGGAGAAGCTAATTAACTGATTCTAGCCATTAGAGAGTTGCCACAAAGGTCAAAGTAATTCTCAGTTTTATGCCAGCAAAAACAGCTGTCAACATTTTGATCATCTTGTTACGAATCGCAGAGAGAGTTTTCAATGGCTTAGTGTCAATCAAGGGTAGTTCTGTTGTCTTTACTGTGATTTGCAATTGTAATTTATAATCCTCAGATCTTCTGGATCTGTGAATAATGCTGTATTATTTATAGTTATTATGGACTTGAAATTGCCACAAACAAATCAGTTCCATATAGCTGACAAAATGTTAGCCATAATCTAGTAAATCCACTTACCGGTACATTTGGTTACAGAAACACATGGACATAGTAGTCACTATACAACCAGTTTAGCAGTTTGAGTGCTGAACTGGAGAGGCTGGGATTCAAATCCCTGCTCTATGAGAGAAACCTGCCTGGTGACTTTGGACAAGTCATACTCCCTCAGTGTAAGAGGAAGGCAATGGCAAACGTTCTCTGAAGATATCTTGCCAAGAAAACCCCATGAGAAGGTTGACATAGGTCAGAATTGAACTGAAGGCACTTCATAAGTTCAAAAGTCTAAACATTGCTGGCAAAAAGCACTTCCGGACAATGGAACCACCAAGACCTCAAGTCAAGAAAACAACAAATACATCTTTACTCATTTTGTCCTGCTGTTCCTTGCCATTTCCTAATATATGAAAGTCTAGAAACTGGAAATATACTCTGCATATGCTCAGAGGCCCCTCTTTCCCTCCTTCCTATTGTAAAACTAGATCTCCGGCAAAAAACTGACTTCAGGGCTGTTCTCTAATAAGCCCTGGGTCTAACTAATTCCCAGAGAAAATGCAAATGGAAACCAGGCACTGCTGCAAAGGACTTTAGAGATGATCCACTCACTCGGTATGGATTTCTAATACAAGAGATGGAGATGGAGAAACAGCTGTCTGCTAGCACTCTTCTTGAACCCTCTTTGGAGGACAGAGGAATGAATGTCCCTAGGCCTGCGTTTAATATCTCCTAAGATGTCCTGTTGCCCTCTAGTGGGGCATGAAAGGTACCTCATTATAGGGTTTTCTTGGCATGAATTATTCACAAATGATTAACTATTGCCTTCCTATACTCTGAAGACACCAGATCTCTTCCAATTTTGGAAGCTAAGCAGAGTCAGCCCTGGTTACTACTTTATTGGGAGACTACCAATGAATACTAGGTGCTGTAGGCAATATTTCAAGCAAAACCACTTCTGAGTATTCTTTACCTGACAAAACCCCATGAAATCCATGGGGTTGCCAAAAGTCAACAGGTGACTTGAAAGAGCACGCACGCGCACACACACACATGGCTGAGAGAGTGTGACTTGGTCAAAGTCTCTCACTGAGCTTCCATATCTGAGTGAGGATTTGAACCTTCATCTCCCAGAGTCCTAGATATTCAGCTGCCAGACCAGTTTGATTCTATACATGGAAGGTTTGCACATGTGTGCAGGCATGCATGCAGCTTTGGTCTTTTCCCCCGACAAGAAAACACCTTGGACCAATCTGCATATCTTTGCAAGTAGCATGCAGGCCTTTGTGTTCTCTTCCTAAGTGAGGCTGAGAGCTGGTGGGGACCTGAGCAACCTCTTGAAGGACATGGTCCAGAGCACAGGGCAGTCTGTGTCACTTTGCGCTATTAAGCCTAATTGTCCTGGAGCTAGAAGAACTCTGGACTGAGGCCAGGGACATTGTCAGGGAGTAATGCAAAAAGATACTTTCTGTATCCAAAAACAAAGAGAAGTCTCAATGGAACACAGATGAAACCCTTCAAGCAGGTAAGGACAGATGAGAAGCAAAAATAAAAGATGATCAAAATGAAGTCAGAACCCTGAATGCAACTGTTCAACAACTTGTGACCAGGGGCAAGGAGAACTACTATAATAATCAATGTATAGAAACAGAAGATGACAATAAAAAAGAAGAACAAGAGACTTCTTCTACAAGATCTGAGAAATCAATGGGAAATTAAAACCAACAGTGGGAGGCTCTACAACCAGCAGGGGAATACATTATGCGACCAAGCAGAAATAAAAACATGATGGAAACAATTCACGGAAGAACTGTATAAAAGAGATGAAAGATTGACAGAGCCATTCACGGAAGAACCGTATGAAAACAAACTGCCGATTTTAGAAAGTGAAGTGAAAGCTGCACTCAGAACACTTGGGAGAAATAAATCACCAGGAACAGATGGCATGCCAATAGACCTGCTTCAATATACAGAGACAGAATCTGCTCTAGTTCTAACTTAAATCTGTCAACAAATATGGAAAACAAAATAATGGCACACACATTGGAAACAAAATACATACAAATCTCCAAGAAAGGAGACACCATGGATTGCAGTAACCACAGGACCATTGTATCAGTTTCCAGTGCTCAGAATTCTGCAATGAAGCAAGAAATGTGAGATGTCCAAGCTGGGTTCAGGAAAGGAAAAGGCATCATATTGCAAACATCCATTGGATAATGGAGCACACCAAAGAATTTCAAAATTTCCCCTGATTCATGCTTCTCACGTTTCATGTTCCTATAACATCTGTTGTGCAGCTTCAGACTTTCATTTTGCCTGTAGCACATCAACAGCTGAATATCCTTTCAGCCTGAATCCAGCTATGTCATTAGCCACAGTGCTACTTGTAGTTGGCCTGTGCTCTACCCCAGTAGCTTATTCGAGAGCCATCTGACCTGGGAGTCTCATGTTCTGGCATTATCTCTTATTTCATTTTGGGTTGTCTCACCATAGGGTTTTCATAGTAAAAGACACTGAGAAGACATTCACTGACCCTCCTTCTGTGTAGTACTATTGAGTATTAGCTCTGCTGCCACAGCCATTGTCTCTGAGAGATCCTCCACCAGTGTCACTCACTGTGATAACTGAAGCCCCTGTTGGAGCTGCTGATGACGAGCAGCAGCCTGTTGGTCCCTGTTGCTCAGGGTGGAGATAATGAGCAGCAGCTGTTGGTCCCTGTGGCTCTGGCTGGAGATGAGTCCTGCAGCTCAAGAGCTCCCCCTGCTACCATGGACCAAGCAGGCACGGACATTCTTCTGCCTGCTCCTTTAGGGCAACAGGGATCTAGCTGTGATCCCGAGGATGCCCTGGAGCCTGCATCAATCAGCCCACAAACAAGGCAGAGAGTCAAGAGAGCTGAGCAAAGAGAGGCTTCCCTGATGAAGTTCAAGAAGCAGTGAGTGGCCACAGTTGTGCCTGGGCTATATAACTGCCTACCTGGAAGCTTTCCTTTGCTTGTGGCAAACTTTCTACAAGCCTTCTCCTTGCTTCGAGCACCCGGCTCCTGATACTTTGGATTGATCTCTTGGCTCCTGACCCCTGGATTTTGTACTCTGACTATGGCTTTTGCTTGTTGCTCAGGCTTAGGTAAATGGACTGCGTATGAGTAATTGCTTGCTTTGACTCCTCCTGGTGGGACTCTGCTATCTCTCCCTCTCCCTTCTCCGGGCTGGCTCACTGCCCAGGTCTCCGACCTTGACACTCATGCTACTGCTGCTGCCCAGTATCTGCCACATTTAATCTGGCTCCTCAGCAAAAGCCTGTTTGACATGGGAGACCCTACTGTTGCCACTAGCACAGTGCCATTGGTGGGTCACCCAAATATCCATTAAAATAATCAAGTGGATCAATACAATGCAAAATATAAGGAAATTAATGTGCCTTTTGTGTCATTTATTGCATGGGGGGCAGAAGGTAGATTATGACAATTTTGAGACCAAGGCTCACATCCCCATCCAGCCATAAAACTCACTGGACTGTCTATAGCCACTCACTCTCTCTCAGCTGAATGCATCTTACAGGATTGTTGTAAGGATGAAGTAGGGAGGAAGAAACCTATGTTTTCCACCTTGAGTGTACTGGAGGAAAGGCAAGACATAACTGTAAACAACAAGGATTTCAGGCTGTGGTCCCACTCATTTTACAACATTGTACAAACCTATTTTTCCTCCAAAATTAAGATGCTGGAAGCAAGAAAGCTTCCAGTGGAAGGGGGGAGTAAATAGAGGATTTCTCTTGGGAAAAGATTTGTGTAAGAGTTGTTGTATTCATACCAAAAAGCAACTTCCAAGCTGAACCTATGTTCAGGGGCATCTTGTTCTGCGGTTCTATATCTGCTATACTGAGTCACTGTTTCGCTCCTGGCTGGTAGACCTCCGAATTCTAGTGAAAAACAAAGCCTAGGTCATAAGCCTAAAGTATGCCAACTCCTGATGCACAGAATTTTTTTAAAGTACGCTATTAACTGTGTCATGCATTTATTGATATTTTTAAAACAGAAAAAAATTACAAAAAAAGTTAAGAAAGATATTCAAGGACAATTGGGGTGTAGCTATGGAAGGGGCAAAATTAGAGGTTACCCCGCAATAAGAATTCTGCCCCCCTCTCCCAAATCTCCCTCCACTCCCCGGGTTTCTAGCACTGCAGTTACTCAGTTGAGTATTTTAGAAACAGAGTGTAGGCATTCAGAGAAAAGGGACAGGCAAAGTTACCAAGGGAATGCAAACACAGCAAATATAAGAGTTCTATGTGTGTTGGATTTTTACTTGTTTCTCTGTCTGAAATGCTAATCCCCTCTCCACAGTGAAAGCTATACCCTGACGATGCATGCTCTATCCCCCAAAGATTCTATAAACATCCACTTCCAGTAAATGGCAGCTTAGTTTAACGTTAGATTTATAGCTTTTTTTCCATTGTATTTTCTGACAACAAATTACTGCTTTGCCCAATTTTTGCTCTCTCCTTTCGTTGGGCTGTGTGACCATAGCATGTTTCTGCTTGCAACACTGTTCTGTAATGCCTGAAGTTATTCCCTGGAAGGGTTTTATCTTCCCACTTTGGCCATTTCCGCAAGAGGCAAGGGAATCGCCCCGTGCCACTACTTACTGGACTTTTCGGCTCCCCAATCTGGTCCACGCCGCTCTGGAGAAGTGCATGCTTGTCGATACGCACTGCTCCAGTGTCCCAAATGGCAACTTCTGGTTGGTCGAGGGTCTCGACCAACCACTGAAGCTTGCCAGCCTAAAGGCCGCCCCTGGCAGATTGCAGGCTGGCATTGGGGCGAGGCTGCAAATCTGCATAAGGGAGCAGGCTCACAGTGGCGTGCTCTGGGCTTTTGAAAGACCTGTTTTTAGCAGTCTTGCATGCTGGACAACCACTTGGGGTCATTCCGGAGCGGGCTGAGGTGTAGATCTATGTTAAGTAGGTCTGACCTAGTCTGCACCCAGGTGCAGACATCCTCCCTGGAGGACGCTCTGCCCCATTTTAAAAACCCCGTGTGGAAATGGCCTTTGTCTTTCTAGTGTGCCGTTTAACAGTCAAAGGCTCCAGGTTAACAAGCACTCTGTGTTTAATTAAATTAAATCAGATACATTATTCTGAAACACCCCCACTGTTTCTTTCAGTGCCATAATATTTCTGTTTCATTGCAGTCTAAATTACAACCACACGGTGGGGCTCAATGGCTTGTTCTCCCAATGAAACAGAAGAACTGTTTGCTTACACAGTTTTACACTGTACTTGAACTGAATTACACATTGGGAACCAAATAGAAAAAAATGTAGATCTACGGTCATATGCAAATGAAACATTTGGGAGCAAGCTATATACTACGTGGGACATATGTGAACAGTTTTCTCCTATAATTTCATAGAATTATAAAACTGAAAGGAAATGCAAGGACTATCTAGTCCATGCCTCTGCCATTCTGGAATACACAGCTAAAGCACTCCCAGGATGCGGTCACTCAACCCAGTGGTAAAGCTTGGAGCATGTGGAGGGGGCAGGGCTATGGCATGAGGGGCATGGCCACTGTGTATGGGGGCGTGGCTGCAGTGCATGGGGACATGGCCAGGGCATGCAGGGGCATGGATACAGGCCAGGACACCCCCAAAACATTACCACCCGGGGCAAACCATTCACCCGACCCCCCCATCCCTATGTGACTGATTCAACCTCCATTTTAAGACCTACAAGGAAGGAGGATCTACTACACTCCAAACTAGTCTGTTTCATTGTTAAACACCTCTTACAACCAGGAAGTTCTTCCTAAAGTTTAGGCACAATCTCTTCTCTTTTAATTTGAATCCATTGGTTCATAGGCTAATCTCTGGAGAAGCAGCAAACAAGCTTGCTTCACCTTCTATATGACATCTCTTAATCTTCCCTTCCACAAGCTAAACATAACCAGCTCCCCAACTGTGGTCTCCAGAACTGGGCACAGTGTTTCACATGAAGTCTTACCAAAGCAGAAGAGTGTAGAACTATACTTCCCCCAATATGGACACTATAGCCCTGTTGGTGAAGCCTAGAATAGCACTGGCTTTTCTTGGCTGCTTCATCACACTGTTGGGTCATGTTTAACTTGTGGCCTGCTGAGACCCCTAGATCTTTCTTCATATGTACTGCTTTCAATCCAGGTGTCATCTATCTTGTATTTGTGTATTTCATTTTCACTCCAAAAATGTATTGGATTTTTAAAAGTATGACTGCAGCACAAAGAAAAAGGAAAAGAAAGGGGGAAGAAAGAAAATAGAAGAACGTACAATATTTATTTATATTATAATATCTGTATCTTGCCCCATACCCAATGGTTTCAGATACAGTGTATTACAATGTTTGTATCTTGCCCTGCATCCAATAAAATCAACATAATGAGTTTGAGCCAGTTTAAGGCAATAAGAACAATTTTAAAAGACTAAAAGCCTATAACACTTCAAACAAGACAAAGTACAAAAAAGGGGCTAAGCATATACATTAATATAAGCTGGTCATTTATCCAACAATACCTTTTCTGAAGTTAGTCTGTATAAAATAAACATCCATGAGTAGTTAAAGCAGTAAGATCATCTGATCATTGAATGATAAACACTGGATGTTTTATTTTGAGTGTTGGACTAGGAGCCAGAGATGTGAGGACATTTTCAGTTTAAAAAATAGTATTCCCCCCCCAAAAAAAAGGAGAGTGGGGGTATGCAGCCAGTCAAGGTCCAATGAAAGACACGTGCTGTTCATAGACCTTCTGTAGTCTTTCCCTTGTCTTATAGACTTTTTGGCCAGGTAGGGATTTGAATGTGCATCAGCCTCTTAAAACTCTGTTACATTATTGTAGTTCTCTCAGATCCATGCTTACTGTACAAATGGTAAGGCTTGAATGTAGTAGTAGAATAAGAACAAAGTAAAAATTACTGTGCTTAATTTGCACAAGAAATTAACTTGGTCAATGTCCTTCATTTGTATATTGTACAAAATTGCAAAGTATGCCAACTATGCCACTTAGTTTTGGGGAACTGGACTATGACAGCCCTACAAATATCGATGTAGAAATCAGATAAATCAGGCTATGGACCCCAAATGATTACTGGAATACAACTTTATGAATTCTTACCTTAGGCATTTGCTGTTGCAATGGTTTAGGACAGATAAGTTTTTAGAAGTATGTTCCAGTATGAGAGTGCTATCATGAATATACAGAGAGCTAGGGTGATATAGTGGTTTTACCATTGGACTAGGCCTCTGGAAACCAGGGCCATTTCTGCACTAAACTGTTATAGCACTATTATTCCACTTGCAACATTCTATGGAATCCTGGGGTTTACAGTTTTGGGAAGGCCTGCCTGGCCCCTCCCAAAACTGCAAACCCCAGGATTCCATAGAATGTTGCAAGTGGAATAATAGCGCTATAGCAGTCCAGTGCGGAAATGGCCCAGGGCTTGAATCTCTGCTCATCCATGGAAACCCACTGGGTGACCTTGGGCAAGTCTCCACCTCAGCCTCTTAGCAAACCCTTTCTGAATAAACTTTCCAAGAAAACCCTGTGATAGGTTCATCTTAGGGTTGGCATAAGTTAGAAATGACATGAAGACCACGACCACCACCACAACAACAACAATCATGAATACAGGTATGTTTCCAATGTTTTTTAGAACATATCCTTCAAAAAATTTGACACCTGTGTTCTGGTCTGATCTGTCTAATGCCATCTATAAAACTACAAGGTAACCCAAATGGCCAAATTAATATGGATTCTAATGGATAAGCCACCTGAAGATTTTTGGAAAGATTGAAAACTGTTCATGGATTTTTGAGCAATAAGAAGTCTAACAATGTTATTAGTAATATTAGTAGTATTATTTAGTTGAAACTTTAATAGTAGAATTTTTTTTTCTTTTTTACTTTTCATTACAGTCAGGATTGGGGAAGTCAGCAAGCCCTACTGGGTACTAGTTATATGCCCATTTCCCCCATTTTCCTATTTTCCTCCTCCTCCTCCTCCTCTTGATTGATTGCATATTACTTTGACTGTACATCAGATTGTTTTTGTAAAAAAGTATTTTTTTTAAAAAAAAAAAAACCCACAAGGCAAAAACCTCCCTAGTAGATGCATGTATATGTTACAACCATCACAATTTTTGTGTACTTAGCCATTTGACAGAGCTCATAAAATACCTGGACTGAACCCAGATGATTCTCAGAATTTCCATATATTCATTTGTTTTTCTGTAATCTCACATAAGCTGCCTGAATTTTGGCTGCTGTTAATGGTTAGTAGGATTGAAAGCACTGGATACAAACCCTTGAGTGTCCTTAGAAAACAAATGCCAAAGGAACATGAGTCTGTGTGGTAAATACGTTTCCAGCCTGATTTGTGGAGAATCCCCAGTCCTGCCTATTCTGCTCTACCAAACAGACACACAGCTTAATAAAGGTACTTCTGAGCCTGCCAAATTCAGCAAGATGTTACGGCAGCTGAAACATCGGCAAGAGAATTGCTGTCCATCTGTCTTCCTCTCTGAGATTTAGGGCAGCCTTCTCCCCTTGATCCGTTGGACTGCTGTTTCCACCATCCTTAGTTAAGATGGTTATGTTGGCTGGGGATTATGAGAATTGTAGGCCAACATCTCTAAAATGTACCAGTTTGTTTAAAGCTGGCATAGGGCGTAAATCCACTAGCAGCTCTGATTCCTTTGTGTCTTTATTTTCTGTTAATGGGAAAGCAAAGGAACACTCCAAATAAGGGAAGCACAGTCTGGAATTAACTGCTGTTTTATCTTGTGAAGAAGTCTCTGAGGCTCCAAGGTACCCTGTGAAAAGTTAATATTTCATCAGATGGAGTTCTGATCAACCGTCTTCTGTCTTGAAGTAGCTGCTGTATGAAAATTACCTGAAGGGTTAATGAAAAGGTGATGCCCACTGCAAAACCTCTCGGGAAGGATAGGGGTAATGAAAATCAAATATCATTGCAGGGAAGTCATATTGATCCTTTAAAAGGTGATCTGGCATAATGACTGTAAAGCTGCCAGACTGAAAACTAGAGACGGCTCCTGTATCTTCAATACTCTTGTAGAAGAGAGAATTTCAGGAGCGGAGGCTCATCATGCAACCAGGAGAACAGTAACACTGGCCAAAATTCCCTCTTCTGCACAACCACTAGATCTAATGATTGTTAACTAATATTTGCTTTATGACAATTTTAAGTATGTTTGACCTTTAATGCTGTTAACTTCACTGAAAGTCTTTCCTGAAGTGAAAAGCCAGGATAAAAATGCACTGAAAACAAACAACTAGTCTTGTAAATCTGTCAAAGAAGCTGCCAAGTTTATGTATCATATAATTTTGCATGGATTAAATTACTCTGGATAGCAGCCATTTTGGAAGCAAAGATAAGTTGCAAACAAGACAACCATACATGTTCAGGGTGTTGTCTTGACTGAAGATGCAGGAACCTTTAGCATCTAACGAAGATAATTTAGGAGTGCTAGCGAGCATGACATGGCCTATGCTGTGCCTTTCATGTCTCTGATGAACTGCCCTTGCTCCCAACATTTTGCTGAGCACATCCTGTCATTAACTGTGGTTGCCTCCCTGTCGTGATGGAAGATGATTTGATGAGATTTGGCAGCATAGGGAGCACATACTGTGAATGCTTCATTTTGCTACCAGAGCTGAAGAAGCCCTTATCAGCGCAAGACAGAACATCTATCCATATTAATTTAATTCCAAATGATTTGAATTTCTGAGTTTGGGGGAATGAACAATAGGCTTCTCTTCGAAAAGGAAGGATTCCTCGTCTTCCTATTTTCTCATCTATAGAAAGCTTCAGCAAAATCAATCTTTTTTTTTCAGACTTTCTGATCTTGCTTTACTGCTTTCTAAAGCCAACAATAGCAGGATAAGTGACTTCAAGGGACAGATGTTTAGTGAGAAACATTCAGGAAAGATAGAAAATTCAAATATGCCTAAACCACTTTGCAATCAGCTGGGTTCTCGTTCAGAGCTTGAAAGTAACTAGTCATAAACAACTAGTCATTTGGAACTAATCCCTTTCTCCATATAATGACAGATACACCACAAAAGAAATGAAATTACCCTTCATTCAGTTATCATCAGAATGTAATGCAGTTAATTAAGTGAGAGGTAATTTCATTTCTTTCATAGTAGAAGTGTCATTTTAATTACTTTTATAGCTAAGTAGTGAGACTTCACAGAATTGTGCAAGAGGAGCATCATATAGTTTAGACACTAACTTGTGTTGCCCTTGTTCTCTTCTGTACCAAGTGTTGAGGTAGATGGGGATCACATGTGTTGCATACAACAGGCCAGCAGTTGGTGCCACTGACTGTTGATGGAAAGAATATTCCAAAATATATTTTTAAAATGATTTAAAAACAAGATGAATCATGGACTACCAAGAATCTGCTTGGATCAGGATTTACTCTATGCAAAATTTGTGCATGGTTATCATGCACAGAAAACAGAAATTTCTGACAAGAAACAGTGCTTTCTGTCCAGAAATACTGTTTTCTGTGAAGAAAATGCCATTTCCTACGCTGCAAATCCCATCAATAGCACTACTTTTTTGTGGTGGTATGATGACATTGGATAATGGAGCACACCAAAGACTTCCAAAAGAAAATCAGCCTGTGCTGATTTTATATTATAGGAAAGCCTTTGACTGTGGAGGATGAGAACCTATGTATTGCTCTTAAAGAAATGGGTGTCCCACAACATTTAAGTGTCTTGATGTGTAACCTATGTGCAAGACAAGAAGCTAATGTTAGGACAGGGTACGGGGAAACTGAATGATTTCCAATTGGCAAGGGTATCAGACAAAATTGCAATTTATCACCCTGTTTAACTACTTTTTTGGATCCATGGGAATATAACTAATTGATATTAAAAATTAATTTTGGTGTACATTGGCCATGATGGGTTATCTTTGTATAGTTGCCATTCTGGATTCCACTAGAAAGAAAGAAAGAAAGAAAGGAAGGAAGGAAGGAAGGAAGGAAGGAAGGAAGGAAGGAAGGAAGGAAGGAAGGAAGGAAGGAAGGAGAACAAATCATGAACTTCCAAAAAGTTCCAAACTTTCTTATGGTAGATTCCCATATATGTTTAGCATAGCACTGAGTCTGGTGCTGTGGCAGCTGATGTCTTCCATGTCAGCAGGGATAGCAATTCTGCTCTGGGTTTTAGTTTGAACTTTCAATGAGCCATCCAAGGTGCTCGACCTGTTTGGGATACCTGAGGACTTACTCTAAGGTACACATTTATATGTTTAAAGCTGAACAATCTTTCTCCCATATCCCTTATTTTTTTTTTAAAAAAAAGTGTTTCACTCTTCCAACCAAACTCATGAAGACATTTATGAATCTAGTTCTTATCAAAACTGATGTATTTGCACTGATCACATTCAAGATATTTCCACTATCTTCCCACTACAAGATATTGGAGACAATATATATTGTAACTCCCTGTCATGTAGCTGTTATCGATGAGGATTCTGTCAAGGAAAAAAAAGAGTCAGCCTTTGTTCAATGCTGCAAACATGGCTGAATGCAGACACACAGAAAAATTTCTGACTGGATGGCTCTATCTAGAAGTTTCACTTTCTTTTTTTAAGAAGACAAAAAGCCCACATCTGCCACACATGCATTAATTTGAGCAGATGTTTGGGAGAAGTACACATGTTCTGGCTCAGTGCTTAAAAATAAATTGTTAGAAATAATTTTTACTATTTGAGTTGTAATGGCGGTTGTGGTATGCCTGTGTGGGTGTATACTTTCAAGTTGCCTGTTGACTTATGATGACCTCATAAATTTCACAGGGTTTTCGTAGGCAAGGAATACTCAGAGGTGGTTTTCCCACTTCCTTCCTCTGAAATATAGCCTGCAGCACCTGGTATTCATTGGCAGTCTCCCATCCAAGTGCTAACCAGGGCTGGCTTGGCTTAGCTTCTTGGATAAGACAGGATCTAGTGCCTTTAAAGTATTTATGCCCATGGTTTGATGGTAACATAAACTATCTTATGTCAATATTAATAAGTTATTAATTCACTATGCACTCAGACTAAGATGCCTCAAACTGAGCAATTTCTTTTTGATGTTTAAAGTTTTATCTGACCTGCCAATTCTTTTGGTTCCTAATTGTGAGCATGGTCTGGGATGAATCATTCCAAACCAGGAATCATGACTGAAAATCTGGTATTGTGGATAATGCTTGGTGGGCTGGGCTGAAATTCTGTAATTTGCTATGGACCCATCACACAAAACTTACATGCATGGTATTGGCCCTTCTCCTTTACTTTTAACTGGCACATTTAAAAATTGTTCTCTTTGTTTCCTGGACACTTCCAATGTATAGTTTTATTAATATTATATTTTAAAGTACTAAAGAAACCTTTCTGTCTAATACAGCATTAAATGCCACTTCATAATTCCTTCTTTCAAACACAGTGCCTAGTGCCTGTATGGTAATATATAGTATGGGCAGAAAATGATACACAGCACCTTTACTGTCCCTCCCCATTTCTTTCTTTAAAAACGAACAAACAAACAAACTTGGTAACAACTGCAGCAAAATCATATACTGTACATATCTGCTTAGAAGTATGTTGTATTGAATTCACTGAGGCTTATTTCTAGGGAAATGGGTACAGGGCTGAGCCTCTCTTTCTAGTAAGTTCATTTTTCTAGAAGAGACACTAGAGAATTTTGTAGATCTCTAAGGTATCCCTTCCTTTGCACAGCCAGCCCAGGTTTTAGATGACACCGGAGTTTGTGGTGGTAAATAAAACAGTGTAGAACTCTGATCATTTAAACTAAAGATTCCAGAGACTGAAGGCAGGACACTGCTCTGGTTTCTGCATGCCAACACTTGTGCTCTGCTGCTGATCTTCGTGTGTGTATGTGCCTTCAAGTCACCTGTCTACTTATGGCAACCCTATCAATTACATAGGGTTTTCTTAGGCAGGGACAATTCAGAGGTGGTTTTGCCAGATCTTTCTTCTGAAATATAGCCCACAGCACTTGGTATTCATTGGTAATCTTCCATCTAAGTACTAACCAGGGCTGATTCTTCTTATATTTACAGATTTAAATTGTAAATATATGGAGAGAAAAATGTTTCTAATATGCTTAGAAGCATTTCTGATTGAATAGTCTCCACCCTTCATTCATCAATTGATTTTTGTAGCCATTTGTTGGTGCACTTTAATAATATATTGGATCAGTACCCTCAACATGCTATTTGCTATTCACCTTTTCCAGTCCAAAGAAACAACCCAGGGAATTTGAAAGGTGATCAGTAAGTGTACCTATGGGGCAGGGTGGAAACCAATGGAGAGAAGTATGTGTCTATTACCAGACTGAGACCCATAGAGTCAAAGAGTTGGAAGGAGCCCCTTGGAGCCTTGAATTCAATCCCCTACTCCGTGCAGGATCTCCAGCTAAAGTATCTCCAGCAAGTAGCTGCCCAGCCTCTTTTTGAAGACATCCAAAGAAGGTGACCCCACCACCTATTTTGGCATTGCCAAACTGCTCTTACTATCAAGAAGTTCTTTTTAATGTTCAACTTAACTGAAGAGGTTGCTAGTGACATGTTCTGGGACACCCTTCCCCAGTCTGGTGGTTTCCAGATGTGTTGGACTATAATGCTCACCCTCCCCATATATCAATCAGATTATGGGATTTTTAGTCCAAGCCATTTGAAGAAGGCAACTAAAAAAAACCTCCAAAAATATTACCTTTGAAAAAGCTGAGAAAAATGTGCCAATAGGGGCAATAGTGACGACCCAATATGTCATTCTCTGTAAATCCTCCCTCCCTAAAAAATTAAGCTCTAGGGTTGTAGCTCGTGCCAGCAAAATGAGGCCATTTCCCTCCAAATAAGACTTCTGGCTCTTCCATAAAATTTTTCTTCAGTCTAGCATTTTTTCTAGCAACTTTTTCAGCATTGCTGTAACTTAAAATTTCCATCGAACATTTAGGCCATTCCCGCACTACACTGTTATAGTGCTATTATACTAGTTTCAACCTCCTATGGAATCCCAGGGTTTGTGGTTTAGGGAGTGGCATTAAGAATTCTAAGCCAGAGACTCTTTGACCTCAGTAAACTATAAACCCCAGAATTCCACAGGATGTTGGAAGTGGAATAATAGCACTATAACAGTATACTGCAGAAATGGCCTTAGAAATACAGCATGCACATCCATGTAAAAGGGGCAGGCAAAGTGATTGAGGGAGTGTGAGCCCAGGAAACAGAAGAGTTCTCAGTGTTAATGATTTTCAGGTCTCACTCTCTGCAAGGTCAAAATTTTACAGCTTGAAAGAAAGTTTCACTGGAGGGGAAAAAAAATCTTATTTGAAGGGGCCATGCCTCCATCCTTCTCCATAGCTGCACCTCTGTAAAGTTCTAATTAGCAATTAACACAACAAATTAAATTCTAGCTCTCTCAACATTAACAACATGAAATTAAGCTCTGCTTTTCTGATGGCAATATTAATGAATGAATGTTTAAACCTAACGTTCCATGCTCCAACCTGGCTAGCATCCAGCTAATCAAATCCTCATGAGTCACACCACCATTTGAGGTGGTTTAAAATAGCCTAAAAACAGGCAACAGAGAGCTTTAAGCTGTACATGAATATTTGGCAGAAAGCCTCATTGGGTTCAGTGGCATTACTCCTGCATAAATGCTGGAAGAATGATTTTAGCCTCTGGATATGTTTTAGGCCACAACTCCCAGTATGGCCTAAACAGTATGGGCTGAACATGTTGCTTAGAGCTGCTGGGAGTTGGAGTAAAGCAATATCCAGAGGGCATTATTACTATTGTTGCTGTTGTTATGAGTTTTTCCAAATACACAAAAAAGTACAACTATTCTATGGTCATATACCAAATATACAAAAGTACAACTATTTTAAAGGGGAAAAAACCAGTTACAATGATGAAAAGAAAAGCAGAAAAAAACACAGAAAAGAAGAGAGACAAAAAAAAAAAAGCACCTGAAATATAGAAAAAAGTATATGGAAATAGAAAAACGACTTCAATTTTTCAGTATTAAGATCTTACTTCTCACTAAAAATTACCTGTTTGGACAAGCCAATCTTACTCATTCCTAAAACTCAATGATCTCACATCATTTTCTTCCTTCCTTCCTTTCTTTCTTTGCACAAAGTCTATCAGGGTTCACAGTCCTTTAAAAATGTCACTAATGATTTTCCCCAAATCAAAGCAGACAGTTTATCCATTTTTGCTAAATCATTCAATTTTAGCAGCCAGTCTTCTATTGTGCATAATGTTGAATTCTTTGAGCTTTCTACAACCTTTCTGCTATAGTTGTATATTGTAGTAGTCTTCCACATTTCCTTTCCAATTGTTCTTTAAGTCCCAAAAGAAAAAAGTCTGGTTTTAGTTGAATGTTCACCTTTAAATTCCTCTGAATAAAAATATGCACTTGGATCCAGAACTTTTCAGCTTTTTCACCTGCCTACCACGTATGATAGAATGTTCCTTCATGCTGTTCAAACTTCCAACATACATTTGAAACACACTTGTACATTCTAGCCAATTTTTCTGTGGTCATATACCAATGACACATCATTTTATAAAAATTATCACTAAGATCATAATATAATATAAATTTCAACCCTTTCAACCACATCTTTTCCCATTGTTCCATCTGCATGTTATACCCAAATTTCTTGGCCCACTTGATCATACACTCTTTGACTTGTTCCTCTTCCATGTCAAATTTTGACAAACGTTTATACATTTTAACAATACATGTTCATCATCTGTACACAATTGTATTTCAAACTCTGATTTACATTTTTTAAAAATCATACTTTTTATCCATCTTAAACTTTTCAACTAACTGTCAATAAGAAAACCATTGAAAAGGATATCACTGTGCTAGCAACTGTTCTTTTGTCTTAGATTTATATTCTCATTGGCAATTCTCCAGTAAATCTTGATATGTTAACCATCTTTTCTTTGTCTACTTTTTGTTCTATGCAAGGCCTCCTGTGCTGAAACCCATAAAGGCATCTTTGGGAACAGTCTGGGTTTATACATAGTCTCAATAGGGCACATCTTACAAAATTGTTAAAATCTACATTCATTTTGATTTTATTGTACTGTAGATTTCCATGCCATCCAAACCTCACGTCATTTTGTTCTATGTTTCATAGCCTTTAATTACTCAACACAATCCATTCTGTCAAGCAAACCAAACAACATGCAGCAAAACACAATTTCAAGTCTGATAAACCCAGACTTCCTCTTTCTTTTTCATCTTGTAAGAATATAAATTTAACTCTTGTTTTATTGTTTTTTCTCTTGCCATAAGAACTTAGACAAACCTTTCTGCCACTGGTTGAATGTCACATTAGTAGTCCAATCAAGTATTGTCTGGAATAAAAACAACATTCAATAAAAAATTCATTTTTATCACTAAAATTCTCCCTAACAGCGACACATTTAATTTTTCCCATCTTTTCAAGTCCTTCTTAATTTAATTCCATGTCTTAGCATAATTGTTCTGAAATAACATACAATTCATATTTGACATAGTAATACCTTCTTATTTAACCTTCTTCTCAATTTTAAAATGAGATTTTTCCATCAATTTTATTTTATCCTCTTATCTCGTATTTTTTATCAACATCATTGTCTTTTATTTGTTAATCTTAAAACCTGTTAATTCACCCAAGTCTTTTAATCTCTCCATTAATGGATATGTGCATTCCAAAGGGTTTTCCAATACAACCATCAAATCATCAACACATGCTCTTAGTTTGCTCAGAGGCATTTCTAACATAAAAGCATGCAGAAGATAGGTATAAACTTTACTTTTCAGCTAGTTTTAGAACGATCCTTTCTTATTTTATAAATGAATGTAAAGTTATTCCAACTTTTTAATTAATAAAGCTATGTATAAGATGCTGTAGATTTCAGTGTGCTGATGAATGAGATATTTTGAATGTTATGAGAAAATCAAGTATCCTTAAATGCCTAGGGTTCAAAGTCAAGGAGATTTAGGGCTGCAACAAGTGATAACTGCCATTGGCAGGTAGGAGAAGCACTGGCATATAAGATACACTCCATTTTGGGAAACAAAGTACATCTTATACACCAGGAAATACAGTATTTATTTATTGCAGCATTTGAAATGATGGTGGAGTGGGGCTAGAGAAAGACAAATTTTCAGTGTTAGGTTGAAGCAACATGTCTGCTGTGAACAATGCAATAAAGCTTGACCTGGGAAAGGATAAGATTTTATGCTAGGTGATCCTATGGTAGCTGTGCTTAAATACAATAGGCAAAGTAACAGCTGCATCCAGAGTCACTTACTGAGCATATGTAAAGAGCAAAACAAAAATGAAATGGGCAAAACAGATTAGCTTGCCTCACCAGCTACCCTGGTAGTTTGAAAAAACATAGATCTATAATTTTGCCACCAAAATCACCAAACAAAACAAAACAAAACCGAAGGCTGTTGCAAGAAAAAACAAACAAATCCCACAATGCGTTTGGGAAGAAGATTCAGAATATTGAAAATTCAGAATATTTCCTTATGCTACACATAGCTAGAATCACAGAACAGAATAATATAATCATAGAGTGGGAAAGGACCCCATGGGCCATCAAGTCCAACCCCCTACTCAGTGTAGGCTCTCCAACTAAAGCACCGGTTCTCAACCTGTGGGTATTTCCAATGGTCTTAGGCTCTATTCCCTCCTCGGTGGTGGTGTGCAAGCGCGAGCCATGCGCTCGCGTCCTCCTGCCCCCTGTTCAGAAGGGACTGAAATTGCTCCCCTTCTCTGCTACCAGGAGAACTTCCCATCTGACAGGCCAGCTTGGGGGGGCAGCGGCAGCACGGGGGCAGGCCCCCTCCTCGCCACGGCCCTTGCCCCACTCGCCATGGAGGGGGGCGCTGCAGAAGGGCCGGGGGGTTGCAAGGCGGCGCTTTTCCAGGGGAGTGAGCTACGCCCGGTGTAAAAGACAAAGGCACTGGTATTCCTCCCGCCCCCCAGCCAGGGTCAACACTCTGGAAACTTTTTCCACACTGCCCCGCCCAGCGGAAACGAGAGCGAAGCAGAAGCAGAGCCCGGGGGGGGGGATTCTTGGAGTTTTTTCCCTCCCTGCCCAGCCCACCCCCCCCCCGTTCCTGACCGGCAAGGCAGCCTTTGCTGGGGGGAGGCATTGTAAATAATAAATAAATAATTTTATGGTTGGGGTCACCATGACATGAGGAACTGTATTAAAGGGTCGCGGCATTAGGTAGGTTGAGAACCACTGAACTAAAGCATCCCCAGTAAGTAGTTGTCCAGTCTCTTTTTGAAGATGTCCAGAGAAAGAGTCCCATCAGCTCTCTAGGCAAGTGATTCTGGTGCTGACTCAATCAAAGCGTCAACAAGTTCTTTCTAATATTCAATCAATATCTATTCTCCTTTAACTTAAAACCATTAGGCCTGATCCTACCTTCTAGGGCAGCAGAGAACAGGCCTTCCTCCTCCTTTTTGTGGCAACCCTTGAAATATTTAAAAAGTGAAATCATATCAGCTCTCAATCTCTTCTTCACCAAGCTGAACATGTCCAGCTCCTTCAACCTCTCCTCATATGTTTTGTTCTCCACACTTTATCATTCTCACTCTGCTCTGAATCTGCCCCAACTTATCTATATCCTTCTTAAAATGAGGCATCCAGAATTGAATGGTACTCCTTTCCCACTGTTTTTGAATAGAACTTTCAGAATCTTTCAGACATGATGGGGATTTTTGGTGTTATAGGCCAAGCTCTGGGTATTATAGGCCACACTCTACATAAAAAAAAATATTTTTGGTAAATTAAAGAGGGGCATATTGCCTTTCCTTGATCTCTTTCCAAATCCTGAAGCAGCAAGAAATCTGTTCCCTTGATTTTTATTCAAAGATAGCAACTTGCCTTGCATTGTCTAAAAAAGCAGCACCGTAGAAATTGGGCTGCTTTATTTTGCCTCAGTTTGGTTTCCGCAAACTGAATCCAATTTGGATGGAAACAAGATGTGGTAGTTTGTTTCCAAATGCATTGAAACAAGTGTCATTCATTTCAGGATGTCACTTCTCCACAATTTAGCCACCAATGGGGGGGGCATTGGAGGAAGGACATTTACATCATCTGAAGTTCTACATAAAGCTCTACTGATACAGTTTGTTCTACTAGCCATTTTCTGGGGAGAAATGGGGCAACTGAGAATAGGGATGGAAATATATTCAAAACAACTGCCATGTTTTTCAGATGAGAAACTGTTACAGAAAGAATCTTGAATGACAAGAGTCTTCACAGTTTGGGAGTTATTCTGTGTCAAATTTGCACGTGGTTGTTTTCTGTAGGAAACAGCATATTCTGCACAGGTAACAGGATCATTGGGGGCTTAATCTGAGCAAATTCCACACATTGTTTATTTCATTAATTATTAAAACACTTCTATCCCAGCCTTTATCACATGATCTCAGGGCAGTGTACAATATGAACAATTTAAAACATCATAAAGAACAGCATTTTATGTTCAGGAAGCCATTTTTTCTGCACAGGAAATACTATCTCTGGGCAGAAATACTTTTTTTCTGCAAGAAAATGCTGTTTCCTGTACAGAAAATGCAATTTCCTGTGCAACACAGCTGCATGCAAATTTTGCATAGAATAAGTCCCAGATTCTGAACAGGCTTTGAAAACTGTGGGTTTTGAAGAGTTCCTCACAGTGAAAAGAAAATTGCTGCAATTTCTTGTTTCTTCCTCTGAGAAACAATTTAGTGAAGAATTACCTGTCTAATTAGGGACTGGACAAATGCTACTCTTCCTTTCATCTCTGTGACATCATGGTTCTCATAGGCCCTTTCTGTTCCACCCTTCCAAACTGCCATAAGGACGGGGGAAGGACGAGACCATGATGACACTTATGCATGATGTTGTTGTGGTCTCATCCTTTCCCCATCCCCAGGCAGTGTGATCATGCTGTAAAATCATTGACAAATTTTCCCCATTAATGACTGCCAATCATGCCACCCTCCCACCACTCGCCTGTATTTACCTTGTCTGCGGAGGTCCTGGAGGCACAATGGCTGCACTTCCTGTCCCAGTGCAGTGTGGGACAGTACCCAGCTGTGCTGTGGGAGGAAAAGACATGATCATTGTATTTCCTGGATCCCGCAGGTAGCTGGTACAGAGGGGAGTGTGTTGGAGCACTCCCCTCCCAGAAGAGCCACTGCCACCATCATCACTGGATGCCACTGGGACAAAGGTAAGCTGTGGAGAGGGCTATAGTTAGTTCCATCCCATTACAATCAATTTGAAAGAACAAGAAAAACTTTTCTTCCATTCCCCAGCATAAAGTGAAATGGCCAGAGACTCCTCTACAAGCAGAATGCACCCTTCTTCATCAGCATCAGTATAAAGTTGGATTGCTCTATGAAGTTATTTGAATGTAGGTTTACTGAAATCACTGGGACATATTTGTCATTGATGATTCCATGGGAATGAAATGGGACTCATTCAATGGAAACAAAACATTAGTTAGTCTGGATACAGCCAATTATAGCTGATGGTTACATGTCAGTAGGGAAGTGAATCTGCTCAGAATTTTTAACATGTATTCTTTTTCTTTTCTTTTCTTTTTTGAGGGGGGGCAATGTCTTCATTTTATCCCTGGCATAGCTCTACTGCTATGCTCCCAAATAAGTTCAGCACCCTGGATAGCTCCTTTGAAGTTTGAAGCTTAATCCAAAGCATATCCACCACTCCACTGACATGGCTATTTCCACCTTCCACTGTTATACTGCTATTATTCCACTTTCAACATTCTGTGGAATTCAGGGGTTTGTAGTTTACTGAGGCCAAAAAGGTCTCTGGCTGAGAATTCTAAATGCTTCTCCCTAAATTGCAAACCCCAGGATTCCATAGGATGCTGAAAGTGGAATAATAGCACTATAACAGTCTAGTGCGGAAACAGCCATGGAATCTACATGCTACCAATGTATCAGACCAACAATTTTAAACATATTGTGAAGTTTAAATGAGAAAACAATGTGAAAGAAGCCAAAATAAATGTTTCAGAGGCTTCTTTCTATCAGTTCACCTCTTTTATTCAGAACCAATATGAGCTAACCCACTGCTTTTCATCCTAGATTGTAATTTGGTTTGAAATAAAGTACCAACACTGACTGATCTGTTCTGGTCTATTTTTGAGTACTAACAGTCCACATCCTTTTTTTCAAGAAGATTATGTCATGAAGGTTGAATGTATAGAGATATTTTTTATATATTTACTTATTTATTTATTATATTTATATACTGCCTTTCCACCAGAGTGGGATTTATCCCGCCACCAAGTAGTTTACTGCAGAGAATAGCAGAAACTTGCGTTGTAGGTCTTCAATCCACTGCTTGTGTCAATTGGAACTGAGGTAAAACATTTCAGAAGATGTTTTTCTGAGAAGACTTGCAAGACTCTTCTTTTTTTTACCCTCCACATCCTGAGAAAAACATTACCATTTTATAAGTTTGTCTGAATATTTCTACACATTTTGTTTTATTTTTCCTAGTGGCCACAGTTGTTGCTGCTGTCAGGTACAACAGCAGCATACAGCATACACACAGGTAAAAGGACAAAAAGGCTAGGCTACTGGCACTGTTAGTTGTGAGACTCAGCTTCCGAGAAACTGATGGAAAATTTCTTCTCCTCCAGTAGAAAACTCTCCCACCTTAGGTCCATAACTAGAATGAAGAATTTCAAGAAGCTATTTGTAGTCATGTCTTCTAGGAACTGTTCCAAGACGTGTTGCGTTGTGGATGCTCAGTTTCTTTTGATTGGTCCCTTCTTTCTAAAAACCAAAAGTTTGCTCCATCTGAAAATCAACTTTTCAGGTTAATCACAACCCAGAATTGTGGACCATATTTCTATACTGTTACCTTACTATTATGCAGTGATGTATTTCAGTCTTTTACTCCAAGTCTCAAGTCAAGTCTCAAGTCTCTACCTTCAAGTCTCAAGTCAAGTCTCAAGTCCTTGCAAGGTACTTTCAAGTCAAGTCTCGAGTCAAGTCTCAAGTCTGGAAGCCAACTTTTATACCCCAACCTGTATTCCAGAATATCTGGATAGAGTCGAATAAACTCAGTTTTAACCATTTAAGTAGAATCATCCCTCCACTTTTGGGTTTTTGCCATCTGTAGCTTTGGAAGTGGGGAATAGGATCCTTCTTACTTCCCATTTACAAAGCTTACCTTCTGCTGTTTAGAAAAGTTTTAGAAAGCTCCTCCTATGCGAAGCAGGGACAGGCTCCTGAGCAGACCTCAACCCCATCATTTGTTCATTTGCTGTTCCCTCTGAGAAATGTGTCCACACTTTGGGCTTGAGACAGATTGTCATGTGACCAGTAAGTGGTAAGGTTTCTGGAGGAATGTGTTATGATAATGAACCAAGGGCAGCAAGTCTGTCACTAAAAATATGCAAGTCTCAAGTTGAGTTGAGTCAGTGTGTAATTTTTACCAAGTCAAATCCAAGTCAAGTCATTGAAGTCTGACTTGAGTCCAAGTCAATTGGCTTGAGTCTGCATCACTGCTATTACGCCTTTGCTTCTGCCCACCAGTACCAGTGTTAACCACAATTTTGCATAGCCTGCTCAAGGCACGGAAAAACATAGTGGGAGGGGGGAGTCTAAAATATGACTGGCCTTGAAGAGAAGTCAGATTGCAAAGACTTGGCACCCCCACTCAAGGACAACTGGATTTCTATCAATTCTGTTAAAATATGTTTGCTCAAGCCAGACGCTGGAAAAGGCATCATGCCAAACCTTTGCAGAGCAGAAGCTTGCGCATGGTGCCAACTCCTGAATCACTGTCAGCTGTATAAAGGAAACCTTCCACTGATGTACTTATGCAAATCGTATCCAGCTGAAGTGTGCATCCTAGTTCACACTCACTGTACTGAGTGCATTCTGTAAGTAGGCTTAGGTCCAAATTTTTATGAAAATACTGTAATCAAATCTGTTTTATATTCAGAAATAACACAGGCATTCTAGTTTTGTAATTCTTGCTTCTGTTAGAAGAACACTTCTACTTGCCTCTTCTTACAATAGGAATCCTAGTCCTATACAGGGAATACTCAGGATTGTTTCAAGTTGCCTTCTGTTCTACTTGCGGGAGAAATGCAAGTTATAAATCAGATAATTCTGCCGCAAAATGTAAGCTTATTTAATTTAACACATAGGCTATGGAAAATGAAAGAATAAGGAACTCTGCAGTTGCTAAAGTTTCTGTCTCCAAAGGTAGTACCAAGCATGGTGCATTGTAATAAGGAGCTTACTACAGTTTATATCATTTTCAGTGGTGTAGCTAGAGCTTTTGCTGCCCGGGGGGGGGGTCCCTGAGTTTGCCACTCCTCTCAGAGGAGGGAGAACTTATCCAAAATACCAAATAAAACTGCTCGATTGGCATTGGATGATTGGGCTCTGAGCATTCACACTCAGAAGGGGTGCTCTGCATGTGCTCAGAGACATTCCAGCATTCCTGAGGCAGCAAGCACCTTCTATCTCTCTCCCTCTCCTTCCTCTTCAGAGGGTCAACTGGGCTGGGCTCATCCCCAGTCTCCAAGGTGGGGTGGGGGGAAAGATGGGCACCTCTCCCCACCTCCTCTGGGCCCCCCTCCTCTCCTCCCCTCTTTTTCTCCCTTCCTCCTTCTCTGCCTGACCCAGAGGTGTAGGTGCTGCTACTTTGTCTGGAAACAAGTTTGACTCAAGATTGGGAGGGGGGAGCAAAGGTGGGGGGAGGACAGCTCCCTTTGCCAGGATGGCATACCCCTCCAGCAGACCTCTCCAGGAGGCTCCAGTGTCCATCTAGTTGCTAGACATCTGCCAGTGTGTGGATGGTGGCTGGCACCACCCCAAAAACATGCCGCCTGGGGTGCCCCATCCCCTTGCCCGCCCTCGGTACGCCAGTGATCATTGTGGCAGGCTGTCCTTACCCAAGAAAACAACACAGCTGGTAGTCTAGACATGCCAGCATGATGTAGTAGTTTAACTCTGTTGGACTCTGGGAGGTGAAGGTTCAAATCTGAACTCAACCATGGAAACCAACAGGATGATCTTGGGTGAGTCACATTCTCTCAACCTTAGAGAAAGGCAACAGCAAACCTCCTCTGAATCTTTCCAAGAAAATCCTAGGATAGGGTTTGTATAAGTCAGAGTCACCTTGAAGACTCAGAACAGCAACAAAGTCTTGACAAAACTGATAAAAAAAAGCACTTCTAGCCAATGAAGCCACCAAGACCACATGGGACAAGACTGGATCACAAAGTATCCCACAGCTATGCTCCTGTATTTTCAAGGGGAGTACATCCTTGCCAGAAGACAATGAAAATCCCATTCCTATCTATCCCAGGAGTTCCATCTTGTCAGGATTCAACTTCATTTTATAGGGTTCCCTGACTCAGATGCTATGAAGTGAATGTCATTAGTATACTACTGCTACCTTACTCCAAATCCCCTGATGACCACACCTAATGGTTTCATATAAATTTCCCTTCCTTAACACATTTGTGATCTACAGATGTTCCCATCTTATCAGTCCCAGTCAACATAGCAATGGTCAGGAGTGCTGGGAACTTCAGTCTGAAACATCTGGGAAGCATCATATTGAAGGATGCTGATGCAAAATGTGCTACAAAAGCAAGTGGTATAAGACAAAGCCTTGCAAGATGACAATTCCCATGGGATGGAACAGAAATCTCCCAATACTACTTTCCAAAACTTGTCCTGCAGGCAGGAATGGAAGTATGTTAATACTACAGCTCCTACCCTGGTCTTGCAGAGCTGATCCAGCAACTTTGCATTGTAAATGATATCAAAAGCTGCTGAGAGATCAAGGTGACTCAGCAGGGTCAGTCTCCTCTGATTCCTTCCCAACTGATGTCATTCATGAGGGCCATCCAGCCTCTGCTTAAAACCATCCAAAGAAGGAGACTCCACCACACTCCAAGGCAGCAGATTCCACTGCTGGACACCCCTGACTGTCAGGAAGGCAGAATCCTTGAGGTTCAGGTGGGATCTCTTTTGCCGATCAACCTACGAAATGAAGAGACCACACACAGAGCTTGGATTGAACTAGGGCAATTTATTATATGCCTATTTAGCATGAACATGAACATAAACTTGAAATTGAACTTGGGCTTTGAACTTTATGACATAAGAGAAGGGGGGGTCAATGCAATAGGAATTGTTGAAGCCAAGGGGTCACCACCTGACCTCTCCCCCAACCTCCCTTGAGTGAGATACCAGGTCCTGAAGTGAACTTCAGCCAACCCCTTTTTCTGGAAGGCGAGCCCCCTGCCATGCCCTCCTTGCCTCAGAGTCCCGAAGTAAGGGCCAACCGTGGGCCTGCCCCAAGGACAACTCGATCATCGTCCTCCCCCATTGTCTAATGACAAGATGGGGGGGTCCTGAGGCTTGTCCTACACCATAGGGTGCCATAGGTACTCACTAAAGCCTTTAGACCCCCCCTTCCTGGCCAATGTGCCTATTTGAGTGACTTATTTAAGACACCACCCCGAAAAGCCAATTATTTCCTCTTGATGGTAATTTCCTGTTCCTAGATTGATTACTGTATTTTAAAAACTGCTCTCTGCCATATTGACCATTTTTCAGCAGTCTCCTGTTTCCTCTCACCTTATGTCTTATTTAGAGTTTGAGATTATGGGTAAATATTTATGTTTTTCTGTTTGTACAACTAGCACATACTTATGAAAAATAATATCTGGCAATCATAGCGAACCATTTAGTACATACATAGGTTTTCCTTTTGAGGAATTTATCTATATATTCTTTCTATATTCTATATACATTGCAATCACAAGGTACTGCTTACGCAGTCAGAATAAAAAGCTGTATTTCATGTCTCCAGAGATTACTAGTGCAATGGAAATCAGGTATGGCAGGTTTGTATGGTTTAGAATTCTATGGTTGTCTAGAAAAATCCCAATCTTAAAAGCACTCTTTCTCTAGGGAAGAATTAGCATTCTTATATTACATATTCAGTCTGGACATATGTCTCTTAGTAACAGGAGAAAATCAATGGGGAACATCAAGGCATTTATGTAAGCTCCTGATCTGCTTGTGCTGAACTTCGATAATGATTTTGGACTTTACAAAGATGCTAGTCACTCAAATAGCAGCCGAATAAACTATTCATTGCTTGCTAAGTGGTCACATTGCAGGGCTAAAACAAAAGGGCATAATGGATTGGTCAAGGACAGGGTAGCTAGTATTTTGGGTTAATTCTGCTACACATTTCAGCCTGTTATATCCACCAATATTGTGTGGACTGACAAAGTGAAGGGACTCTCCACACCACTAAAGGGTGAGCTTTCCTCTTCATCTGTGAGCTTGGATCATTTGCTGATGTGGGTTACATTTCAAATGACATGTAACTGAAGAAGGAAAAAAATGATAGCTTTACTAGT